>JAKEPQ010001009.1:0-1200000 GCA_024500445.1 Entomyzon cyanotis | reverse complement strand
TTTGGTTTATTTTTAGAAACTATATTAATATTTTATTGGAATACTTAGAATAATTTATCAGGGTTGACTCATTGCTGTCTTTTTAAATACCAGTTTTTAATTGTTTAAAGTCTGTGAGGACTGTATTAATTATGGTGACTATTTTTAATAAAATATTTTAGTTGTGAGGTGATCAAGATTAAATGGAGAATCAAAGGACAGGGAGCGAAGAAACCAATTCACTGTGTGGAGGGGAAAGTGGAAGAGGTGGAGAGAGATGGGTGCTAGAAGATAAGCCCAGAGGAAAAGAAGACTAGGGCTGGAAAAATAAATGAGAAGCTTGAGCAATGGAGAACAAGACTGAGGGCTGATACCATGAATTTGGGATAGCTCAGTGGGAAGAAGGACAGAATTAGTTATTCTGTGGAGAATAGGTACTGAATTTGTGACTGTGCCTCTTCCTTTGTAGGTTGGAAGGCAAAATTCTCTTTCGTTTTTCAGCTGCTTCTAAATATTTTATTAAAAAAAGCTGGATTTTTCTTTCATTTCTAAGGACATAGCCAGGGATATTGCTTAAAGCTATTGGTGATTCAACCCACCAGTGGGTGCCCCATGTATGAAATGACAGTAAAGCTCATGTAGCTGCCAATTGGCCATTTCCTGTGTGAGGAGAGTTTCTGGTATGATTGTCATGGATAGAAAGCTTGGAAAATTAGGTGCTCTGTGGCCCGTTCTTCCCTCTTCTCCCTGACTGAATTTTGGGATCAGTCATAGTGTACTGTGGTGTTTGTAGTTCTTTTAAGGTCCTGTCCTTCTGCCTTCAAAGCCAGGCCAGGGAGGAATCCTGATTTCATCTGCCTTCTAATCGGTTGTACTGACTCCAGATGGTAAAACTGAAACCTGTAGACAAAGTAAAATAAATCTCTGAATAGAATTCAGTATAAATAGAAATATTATCTCTAAAGAATCTGTGGAGATTTTTGATCCTTTTTCATGGTATTTTTTGAAGTTATTTACTGTTGAGACATTCAGCCAACAGTGTTTGTAAAGTACTGAAGGATGCTTCTTGACCTAAGGAAGGTTTTCAGGTCACAGTACAGAAACAGTTGGAAATAGAGTGGGTTGCTGCTTCAATGACACCCTGTTTTGGGTGGGTTTGTTGTTGTTTTGCCCATTCTGGGTATTGTTAGTATGTTAAAACTGTTTGCATTAGATCAGAGTCAAGAGAGGTTGGTTCTCTAAAACACCATTCCAGTTTCTCATGCTTGGCTATCTTGTTTCAGCTTCCCTTCCTTATTTCTAGTTTCTCATCCTTGTCACTGTCAACTATCAAGATCTCATGGTGTTCATAAAACTGCTTTGTTGATGGGTTTGTGAGTTCTGCAGATATTGGGGTGCAGGTGATGTGTGCAGTGTGGGCACGTGGTGTCCATATTCCTGGCAAGTCTAGATGCCCTGTTGTGCTAGGACCCCAAAATATTGAAAACCAAACAGTTACTCACCTTTTCTGAGGTACTTTGGTCTTAAAACTATCCAGTCCTACAGAGTACCAGGGTAAAGTACATTCTTCCTGACATCTGTACTGGTAACTTCCTTAATCAAACCTAGCTCTCATTAGGAAGAAGGAAAAAGAAAACCAAAAACCAGATCTGGCATAAATTATATTCTGTCTTAAATCTGTTTTGCAGAGTTTTGCATCTGCAGAAAGAGTGTAGTATCTCCCACCAACAGTATGATTTTATAAATCAGCTAATTTTATTAAAGGACTCAAGTAATATTGTGGGAAGCATGAAAAGTTAACAAGCAAATTCATAATTTGCCTTCAAATCAAAATATGAACAGTGTGAAGGATTAAGGTCACATAATGGAAATAAAGAATAAAATATAGATGCAGTATTGAGGCTATTGAGTAAATTTTTACATCCTTCATAAAATATAATTTATGTTCACATAATGAAAGACTGTAAAAAATACACATACTAGGGAGCTGACCTAATGTTCTTGACCTTAATATTCTTCAATTTTGCAAGCTCATAACATTCTTTAATGGAGATATTTTTGGTTGTGTCTCTAATGTAGTAGGAACTACTTTTCACTTAAGCTTATTACAAATAGATACTGCAGTGAACTGAATACATTTTGAATCTGAAATGAGAAATATGGCAATGTGGTATTTTGTACATTTATTGCTAGCTTTTTCAGATAACTCCATAATAAACATAACATAGGTTTTATATCAGATATGGAAAATAGGAAGAAAAAGAAAACTATTTTTAAGCACTTTTCCTAGTATTCATTTATTCCATATTACCAGCACACTTAACAAAAGGTAATCAAACTAAGTCTGTAACTGCCAAAAAGAAACATATCTCTTCCAGACTAACTGTTTAATGGATCCACAACACAGCTATAACAGCTCCAATAAATCTTGAATAGCACTGATGTCTTAAGATTAAAACCAATAGAAGGCAGCCTTTCAACACTTTAGAATACTAGTTGGATGAAAATGGGGTTGTATATCACACAAATAGATTTTGTTTAAATCTATGATTATCTGACAGATAGCAAAGCTGGAAGAGTCTCTCAAGAAAGTAACACAACAAATGCAGCAGATACAATGGTAAGAGGTTTAATGCAACAGAAGTAAATGTAATCAGACAACAGTAAGTTTAATTGATAAAACAATAAAATTTTCATGCTTTGTTTGCTGTTCTCATGTGTTTTTACAGAAATAAATGAATAGTGATTTCTGACATCAGATGCATTTTATTCACATTAATCAATGCTGTCAGGAAGAAATCCTTTTATTTTAAAATTTGACTCAGTAGTTAACTCAAAAATGAACTTTCCATGTATTCTATCACATAGATAGCCAGTTTTAAATTTTTATTTGCAGTTACATAACCATGTTTGTGTATTTTGCAATGGACTTTCTAGCATCAGCCTGGAAAGCAGTGATACCTTACCTGGTATCGTAGCCCATTTACAAAGTTAATAGAGTTTTGTAACATGGTTCTCTTCTTTTCTGTTTCTACTAAAAATTAACTTCTTGTCTCATCTTGAATTAGTGTTTTTTCTCAAACATTTCAAAGTGGTAGCCAAGAGGTAGCTCATCCTTATCCCCCTGCTCAATGACTGATACACCTTAATCTTTTCATCGTACTTATTTCCAACTTAAAGCCAAAATTTTTATTGAAATCTCCGTAGTAAGCCAATTCATGAAACCAGCATTTTAATTGCACAAACTTGTTGAGCTTTGTTCCTTTTCTGTGTTGGTTTTTTTTCAGTATAGATTTTTCTTTGACTCTAACATGCACATAATACTGTAATGTGCTCTCTCAGGCTGCTTGGTGCAATGGAACAGAAAAAAAGCCAATATAAAGGAAACTCTGTATGTGGTGGATTACTGCAGTTTATATGCTTTTATTCACTGCCTTAATTTTCCTGTCTGCGTCTCAAATAGATAGCATCCTGGTTATACCAAATACAGAGTTCTTACTGAATTTTAGATCTCTTGGAGTTCTCCCAAGAGAGTAGTGTCCTAGGGCCTCTCCTTGCATGCCCAGTAGATATATTCCTCCTGTTTATGGTTCTTGTCAAAGGTAACAGTTTTACAAAGTTGTTGTTGAATAGCATGAAAATACCAACATTTCTTTTGATAACTAGATTTCTTAACGTTTGGTAAATTTATGTATCAGTATGAATGTTTTAGGCTCAGCTATAGTTAATAGTTGTATTTTAACATCTCTTTTTCCCTAAAGTATTTTGCCATAATGTTGTGCTAAATTGATATTGTTGGGTATGTAATGAGTGCTGCAGATATTTGATATAAAGAGAAAGTTCATAGCTTATCAAATAAATTCTTATTTTGCTTCATGGCAAATAGTGTCATGTTAAAACCTTCTATTGATGGATAAAATTATTTGATATTATACTTTTTTTGTCCAGTTAGACAAATTAACTAATCAAACCAGCTTTCAATTTATATCTGTTGTTTCTTCTTTCCCCTTTAGTATGAAACCTCCTGAAAAAACGACACCACTGCAATTTTCCAGTGCAAGCAGAAATCCATTTTCCAGTAAGAAGTGTTGGTTTAAGATATTAACTATGGAATACCTGTCACTGGGTATAGCTGTGTCCTAATATTAAGTTTCTCAATGACTTCAGTTCCTTCAAGAAAACAGAATGTTTCTTCTTCATATTATCTTCATTCTAGTCGTCCTTCCACTTCGGAAACGTAGGTACAAATTTGTTAATTTTCAACAAAAGTCTTAAATGATGCTTTATACAGAAAGTCCATTGTGTTTGTACTGAATTTAAAATAAGAATATTTTCTGATTTTGTGTTTTGTTTCTGCAAACATGAAGTAGTTGAGGAAGATCTTATCTATCCAAGTGTGCAGAATGGTTGTATACATTGTGGTCAATGTAAAAAATCTAAGGCATGATGTACCTTATTCCAAAGAATTTCTGGATAAGAGGATAAATAGACTAGATAGATAGATAGATTGATTGATTGATAGATTAGTTAGTGAGACACTCTCCATTTACCATAGGGAAAAACTAAATTTATTGTACAGATACCTATATATACACTGTAGTTGTCTCAAGTTAGATGGGATGAGCCAGTCCAGTAAGGCTCACTTAATTTTAAGTGTAATGCATATATAGCTTGTTCAATCTAAAATGTTTCTATTCCTTTGTCTGTGACTTTCTTTTCTACAAAAAAATAGAGTTTCAGAGTGCCCTTGGTGCAGATACAAATGTCAAATGCATAAATATGCATATTTATTCAGACGAATAGAAGAGTAACAATGCTAATAATAAAGTAACTTTCTCTGTAAATGTCTAAACCAAAGCTCAGAATCAATGAATAGATTTTTTTCTTACTGCTACCAAGTTTTGGAGTAAGCCCTAAATACTTATATGTGTTATGCATTATGTATTATGCTTTTCCATTACTAGTGAAATTTAACATTAGAATCTAACACAATTTAAGTCTTTATAATGAAAATGTTATTTTTATTACGATGTCATACTTATTTTGATCTTTCTTGCAAGGATGGAGGCAATGGAGATTGATCCTGTACCTTCACCAATGAGGAAAGTAAGTGGATTTTTTTAATATATGTTCATATATATGTATGTATACACACATATATTCTTTTGATTTCTCCTACTCTGTTAATGCTGCAAAAACTAGGATTCTTCCCCCATCCCATTCAAAACAGTTCTAATGTACATGCTGATTTCAGATATGCTTGATGGACGGTAGAAGTCAGATACTCCCCAAAAGAAACCAACAGGAAATAAATCACAACATTTATTTCTGGAATTATATTCTCCACATGCCATGTACAGGCTTTTAAACTTGTGATGTCAAATTAAATGGCAAATTCTTAAAATCTCAATATTAGAAAATTGTCAGTGGTCTGAAAACACCATTAGATTCTGATACTTGAGTAGGGAATTGCAAGTTGTGGGTGACATTGCTAACATGAGAATGAAGCTTTCCACTGTGTTGATATCCTGATTAGGAGAGGTAGCATCCAGGAGCAGATGCTAACTTAGAAATGGAATCTCAGCACAGAAAACAGTGGGAGTGTCTGATATGTTGCTTGTCTGAATGTGACAGATAATAATAAAATTAAAATACGTATCTTTCCCTCCTGCCCATAGATCTTTAAAAATAGTAACTTAATCTTAGGTTTTGTGTTTTAGTGCTATGAACAAGATTGACAGCAGGGAGTTCCAGAAATCTGCAGGCTCTGTAGACCTCAAAAATATAACACCATTGCTCAAAATGTCTTGATAATTAATATACTTACTACACTGTGGTTAATGGCTTGCCATTCATTTAGCTCGAGACACCAACTGCTCCAACAAGATTATCAGTAATAACTCCACCACAGGAGGGACGTATGGGTGAGTAAAAGTAAACTTTGTGAGTAACATTTCTGTTACATTAAGAGGATGAATAAATTAAAATCCATACATTAGCAATTAACTGAAAAAAATGGAATTGTGTTGAGGTGTAAGGAATCTACCACATAGACTTCAATCCAGCAGTTGGGAAATTGTTAAAATGAAGTGTGAAATAACTTGCTAGTATTTACTCTCCTGTTCAGTAAATGATTATGTGTCATCAAACTGATTTTTGCTGAGTCAACAGCTGCAAAGAAAGTACTGTAACTATATGTATGATTGAACACAACAGGAATACTTGCAACATACATTGTTGACCCTCAGTTAACCTTCATAATTTTATTTGTTTGTGGTTAACAGACAGTAGCATTGTCCATAATGTCATACTAGAAATCACATGAAGAAAAGGGGGGAAACTAAATGGAAGTTAAAAAAAAATATGTAATAACAAAAGTAAGGTAGTTGAGATTAAGAATTTCTTCAGAAAGGTGATTTTTTTTTCACCCTATCACTGGAACAGGTTATAAGACATTTTACCTGCCACTACTTGCTTTCATTCCTTCATACCCTGAACCTGGATAACACTCAGATGCAAATAAGACATGGATAACAGCCTACTGAAATTTCTGCAGTCTCTTGAGAACTTTTTTGTTTATTTGTGAGGAGTTTCCCAGAATTGCTAATCCTTTGCAGGTTTCCTATTCACGTGTCTCTCTCCTTCCTGGTTTTGCATTCAGCATGTTTCTGTAGCAGTCCATGCTCAGGCAGGCTATCATCTGGCTTCAGCAGTTCATAGAATCCATCTCCAGCCACAGAAAGAGCTTTTAGCACTCTTGTGTTTTAACATAGTTTGAAAGTCCCAAAACAAAGACAAATGCAGTTGCAATGCAATTTCAGTGAAAGAGGAGAAACTGCTTTTTCTATTTTATGTCTGATTTATCTGCTTAGATCTTTCCTAAATCCATGCTTGCCTATAAATTCAGGTATAACAAGATAAAGAAAGCTGTGATTAACTGGTTTTATTTTTTTATTGTGTCTAAATAAAAATAGATATTTATTAGATAGTTAAATTATATGTAGAACAGTTATGTGTTCAGCACATTTCAGAGCCAACCCATAAAATTTTGCAGTTGACAGTGCTGAGGGAATCACAGTGTGTGTGCAAAAATAAGGGCAAGTGGAAACAATGATTTAATGGTGCACTAAGGAAAGTTTCTTTCTCAGAGGTGGATGGGGCAAAAAAAGATGAGCTGGACCACTTCAGCACAGCTGTCTTCATAGTCTAATAATAGTGCAATAAATGAAAGAAGGTGAAAGAAACCAACACATGTTTAACTGGAACAAGATTTGCAGGAATGGTGTGATATGATGTTTTTGTGACAGCTGAGCTCTCTCACTGACTGTTGTAGTTGTGCACCATTTTAAATTCTTGAATAGACCAATCATGAGTTTGTCCCAAATGATGCAATTAAAGTACTTATCTTTGTTTCCAAAATTATCTCTTAAGTAAAATGGGTAGTTCATGTTGGTCCTGTTTTCAAAATTCTGATTCCAACAGGTAGCGTATCTTGCAGGAGTTCTCAGACATCTCTAATAATGCCAAGTCAAAATATTGGAGCAGGGTCTGCAAGGTAATTCAATACTTTTTCAAGAGGTTACCATCTCCTATAAGAGACTGAAATCTCCCCTCTGGCCTGTATTAATGTGCATGTTTAAAGGTTATATTCTATATCTGAACAAGTGTTACTGTGCAGCCTGGCTGTCCTCTCCATGAATGTGTTTGGTTTTGGGGGAAAGCTTTATTTTGAAACCACATTTTCAAAAATGTGCAAATGTAATCTGTGGTTCTGTAGCTGTTGACATCTACAGTCATGGTACTTCCATAAAAAGGAGTGGTAATTTTATAATAAGGAAGTGTAACAATGTCTCTGCTGTATCATTCTTTAAAAAATCAGAGATGAAAGCACAATATCTGCAGAAGGGGTATTCTCTGAATAATCCAAACTTTTCATGCAGCCTGTAACAGGTTTCAGGTTTTTCATTTAAAGGTTGAAAATGTCTCAAACTGTGAGAATTATTAGCATCAAGAAATAACTTTAAATGGTTCCAGAAAAAGTAAACTCTTGTTCTTTATATTAAGCCAAATATATCTTCCTAGAAGAAATTGAAAATGTACGTAACAAAGCAGATCTTTATTTCCATCTCTGATACCATAATTTGTTTGTCAGTCTGCTTCTTGAAACATGTAAAAATCTGAAGTATAAATACATAATTTATAACATTTTGCTTTAAAATATTAGCACTATGAATTGAAGTAATTTTGAAATCTCTTGTATTACTATAAAAGTAGCCTCAAATCACATGCATGGATTAATTTCATTAACAGATCCACTCCTGTAGGATTACCACACAGTGTGTGTCCATCATCCTCTGGATCCCAAAGCAGTAGAAGGGGATCATGGGCTAGTTCTGTTTTCAGAACCCCTCAGCTGTATCCAGTTACATCACCTTCCCCACAGCCATCTCGATCAAGGCATCCAATCACCATCTCTGGACTTCTGCAAAGACAGCAGTTTGGCAAGTGTATTTATAAAGTAACATTTAACACTTCCTGAAAAATTTTCAGCATAGCAGCTTAAATAAATTAAGCAACATAAAAATGGTATTTCAAAATTGGAAAAAGGATCTCAGCAAAATATGAAAAATGTTGGTGTTTATGATTGTATTTTGCCTTGGTCTTATGTGCAGGAGAGTATCTGCTGTGAAAATGTGTTCTTGCTTCACTTCAGAATGATATTTTAACAGGGATTTAAATCTGATAATGTCCAAATTTTCTGTCTCAACTTCACATTTCTTAAAAATCTGCCTGTCAAGACATCCATATAAATGTCCACAAATCACAGTAAAAAGGGAACTAGTCCAGGGTATTATTTGTTGAGTGCAACATAAAACTAGCAAAAGTATCTGTATGGATATCAGCCCAAGGGGAATGTAGGTAGGAATCGCACTGGGCCAGATTAATTAATAAAATCACAGAATCATAGTCACAGAGTCATAGAACAACCCTGGTCAGAAGGCATCTCAAATGGTCCAGCCCTTTTTGGGAAAGGGAGTCAGGATGAAGTTACATAGCACCCTGACCAATCACATCTTGCAAACATAATTCTCCTTATTGCAAAGTTTGCATTACAAGTGAATTTAAAAAAAAATTTACATTTAAAAGATAATTTATCTCTTAAACAGTTTTTAGTCCATATCAATAAATGAGATCTTTCTATTCCAAGAGCAACACATCCTAAGCAGTTTTGAGTTCATGAAACTTCATGAAACCAAAAAAAAATATTTTGAGAAATTAGCTCATGAAGTTATGAAGGCTTATAGCTTGTGGAAGCTTACATCATAATTGTTCTGCTTGTGAAATTTCTGGACAATAATATAGCATGTGAAATAATGCATGAACCTGATAGAATCTCTAAATAATGTAGGAGAAATTAATGTTATAAAAGAAGTAGCTGTATTGAACTTAAGTATCGGTTGTCATTTAGATATATGTCTGCAATTCATTGCAGTTCATATACAGAATAATGCTTTGGAGATTCGCTTGTGTAGCTGAAATTGGATTATGACAAAAATGCTGTTATGGAAATACAGAGCAGCATATTTACGTTCATGAAAACAGCAATTAAAAAGTTTTCATCGAACTATATATGTTGTATTTTTAATTTTTGATAGTTTTGCTTTTCCTTATATAAATTCCCCAAATAATTTACATTAATAAAATTTTCCTTTAGTTTTACCAAGTTTTTTTTTCATTTGTACTTGTGTTTCTATTCTAGGATCAGCTAATTTGGGAGGACATTCAGCAGAGAGATGAACAAACATCTGTGGATTGTTTAGGTTTCTAAGCATCTGGAGAAGCACTACATAGTCTTTGGTTATCAAAGTATTTGTAACTTCTAAAACGTCAAATTGGCATAAAACAACTAATTGTTCAGCATGAATACTGTACTTAAAACATCACTGATCTTTCTGATTAATGTCTACAGTTGTTTTAAATGAGAGTACAAAATCTTCTTGTTTGTCAAAATTCTGGCTTCAAATATATTGTATAAATAAAATTCCTATATTACCTAAGTGTTAAGGCAAAACATGATTATATGTTGAATGAACATTTTTTGCTGTGAGTGCATTGAGCTGCAGCAGAACTCTGTAAATAATTGTGCCTGTACATTATTAAAGATGGACTGCAATCCTAAAATAGAAATTAATTTATGGATTTTTGATTACAGAATTCCAAAGTTTGGTTCTTACTGAAAACATCTCTTTTTGTTTGCACTCTTGAAAAGGGGTACGTTTTGAGGGATATTACATTCTGGCAGTCTCTGCTTAGCTCTGAACACAGTATCTATTCCACACTTGTTAAAGTTCACCATCTGATTAAGATAGCAACATTTTCTTCCCAAATTGTAATGAAATGGGGGAACTGGGATGAAGAGACAAAACACAGTGAAAACTGCTTTTACTTTTGCACAGGAATAGCGGCTGGAGACTGAATGAAGAAGGGTGCCAGAATGCAGCCTTTTCCTTCTTGGAGTAACTCTTAAATTCACATTCCCACCATCACTGTATGTGGCAAAATTTTGGTATGACTGAGTCATCAAATGCCTTTGTTTTGTTTTGTTTTGTTTCGACCATAACTTTACCTGGGCTATTTTAAGTACAATAAAACTAAAAGCTGGTGGGTGTTTTTGAGATAAAGTCTCCTGAATATATGATAAATTTCTTTTGAGTTGAAATGTTTTACTTTCCTCATCACAAGTAGATGAGAAAATGTAACGAAAAGTTCAGGAGTTGAGATGAGAACTAGGAGAGGTCATTCACCAACTACCATCATGGGCAAAACAGAGTTACCTTGAGGATGTTACTGAATTCATAACTAACAAAACCAGAGCAGGATAATAGGAAGTAAAATAAATCTTAAGGACACCTTCCCCCCACCCCTGCCTCCCTTCTTCCCAGCTCTACTTCCTCTCCCAGAAGTACAGAGAGACAGAGAGTGGGGATTACAATCAGTTCATCACATGTTTCTTCCACTGGTCAGGGAGAAGAGTCCTTGCCCTGCTCTGTGGGAATTTTCAACTTCACATTTGCCTTATTTCAATGTATAACTGCCTTTACTTTTTTTTTACCATGGGAAAGTTGGTGTGTTTTCTCTTTCTCAATATTCTTATACTTCAAATTTTAGCTGGGATTTCAAAGTCAGCGTCCTTTCAAGCAAGTTTCCAGTTGAAGGATTTAATTTTACAATGCCACAGACACATTCAAATGAAGGTGTGTAGTGTAACTCTTGAAAAATTTCTATTCTCCTTTAGTTCCAGATGAGCTAGAATAGCTTGAAGAGTTGAGCTGGTAAAATATGATAGCCACCTTCCACATTATTTGTGCCCCAATGGTTTTCTGTTTGTTTGGGTCACAAGAAGGGATTCTTTCTAAGTTCTGTTTTATCACACTGCAGACTCATCATCCAAGTCTGTGAAGTCATGCCATAGCTTTTATAATTGCTGGAAATTGCATTCTACAGTCAAGACGAATACCTTGGTTTTATTTGTTTTGTTTCTCTCTCATCCCACCCCACCAGCCTCATCAGCTGCACAATTTGAGGTTCTTGAAGCTGGAAATCTGTGTCTCTAAATGGGCCTTGTCTGAAAAAATTCATGTAGGAAAGAGTCATACATGCTAGATCTACAACACTCAAAATAACAGAGAATTCCCTGTCATTCAGAGATGTGAATAAATACCCCCAGAGAGCTGAGTGATTTCTGTTTCCTGCTCTCCACAGTGGTTTCCACACAAATTCAATAACAATCTCCATGGTTCAGGTAATCATCACTTTACCCCTTCTGTGGTAAAAGCTGGACACAGGCAGACTGTGTTTTGTAGCTGTGGGTTGAGATGAGAACTTGGAACATCACAGAACTAAAAAAAAAGTATAGTATGAAAATGGATATTTATATTGTTTTACTTCTGCTTTGAACTGCTTAGTAGTGTCTGGTAGTATCTTCTATTTAACATGCATTACTTAATCTGTTTGAGTCCACAGTAATCCTCAAGGAAAAAAAAATCCAGCAACCTCATCTTCAGAAATGTTACAGCTTTGAAATGCATTTTGGAGAGAAAACAGTGCAATTTGAGTAAAAGAGCAGAGGCACAGGAGCTATCCATGCTGAGCAGAAACACTTTTAAATGACATCTTCTTGCTTCCCAGTTCAGAAAAAAACTAAAATTTTGAAAAAAAATTAAGGAACTGAATATAATGTGAAATTTTTCAAAACTTACATCTAATTGGCTCTTATATAAAGCAAAATAATAGCTAGGGAAAAAAATAATTAAAAAGGAAAATGCAGTTTGAGGAATGAAATTTAGCAAGTTCAATGCTTCTATCATTTGTTCAAGAAAGTGGATTATACTAAATTCGGTATTTTATTCTGTAACAAGAGGAGAAGGGGAAAAAAAGCAAGGTTATTTCTATCTTCCGATAGGCATGGAATTTCTGTATCAATATCTTAGGCATTCTGTCTTCACAGAATTTTTCTTGCTTTTGCAAGGAATTGGTCCTTCACGTGTAAGGAAATTTGCAGTACACTGAGGATACAGCAGAGGGTGCTGAGCTACCTCTAAACAAATTCGCTCATCCCTGCTCTTCGGCTAAGGGGCGCGAAATCGGGACTGTGGCCTTTTCTGTACGGAATTTATATGGAAAAGCTACAGACGTTGAGAGGAATAGCAAGGATGTGGTGCAGAGTGTGAACGTGAAACATCAGAAAAGCACCCGAGGGTGAACAGCGAATGTGAGTGACTGCATGAGGTCACTGGGGGTTAAAACAGTAACTGAGATACAGGAGGCCTCAGGGATGGGAAAGGTAAAAATGGAAGCAGGGGTCAGTCATGCTGGGGGGGTAAGCAGTAGTGGTCTGAAGGAAGAAATTATTGAAGCTTAATTTTGAGAAATTTCTAAAGAGAACTTTGGCAGTGCACACGTTTCTCAGGACAGGGGCAATGCACTGTCACATTGGGTATTCAAGACTTCAGCATTAAGAAGCAGCAGCTGAAGCTGTGCTGTGTGACTGAGAAAAAGAGACTGAACTGATCTCCAGTTCTTTTCAGTGTTTCTGTCTGCAGCTTTCTGGCTTTAAGTCATAAGAGGGCACTAATTTATCTTTTGCAGTTTTCTGGGAGAGAACACGAGTATATATTTCACTACAAGGGTGTTTTATGCACACACAGACAATAGCAGAGGATTTTATTACGAGTCAGAATCGTGCTATTCATGCAATGGGGTCAGCACTCATGCTGAAAGTATCCTCTTGTTTGCATTATCGTTGCCAACTTCAGCTTCATTTCACAGTCATCACATCTCCCTCACAAGGTGATGCTTATGCCATATAAGGCAGCATCATGTCTATTTATTCCTGTGTGACACAAAGGAAGTCTGTTGCAGACAAATGCTTGGTCTGTTAGACATAATACCTGATACTTGCCAAGGAGCATTTTCTACAATTGTGCCAATTAAAATGTGAAATTGCTACCACTTATTTTTGAACTCTCTTGTTCTGGCAGTCAGGAAAGAATGCCATAACTCATCAAGATGCAGCACTGTCGGCTTATCTATGATAGTCCTATTTTCCCTCTAGAATTTAACCTGCTCATGACCTGAGGAAGTGCAATCTGATAATTCTCTCCTTCTGTGGTCTCTGTGTCAAAAACGCCGACTTCCTTCAGTCTGTAGATCAGCTTTGTGTGCCTTTGGAGCGCATGCTGTTTCTGATGGTCTGACAAGTGCCTCTGTGCCACTCTTCCTGCAAATCTCTTCTGTGCAGATAGAAACTTCTGTGCAGAGAGACACTGCTCATGTCCACACTGTAGTGTTTGAGGTTCTTTCGTATTGTACCTTTAGGATTGCTGGGTATCCCACCAGCTCCAGAAAGATTTAGCACTATGCAGTCACTAAATCATCTGCATCACTAGAACCCCTGACTGCTACAACACTGGGGAAATCTACCTTTCATAACAAAAGGATTGACTTGCTAAGTGTCTCCATGGAAAGGTTAGTGATGTTCTGCTCTGAGGATCCTTTGTGTGGTGTGTCCCATGAGCTCAGGGCAGCTCTTCCCTTGATTATGTCTAAAGCCCTGATATTTTGTCCCTTGAAACAATATTAAATATTTGTCGTGGTCTTGTTTGAGTAGTATCAGGGACTAGGGTGCCAGCTGGCTGTCTGGTATCTGGAGGGGTAGGGAAAGATCTTTCTTGGAACAAAATGATAAATTTGTGTGGTGACGAGGTGAGGAAGGACGTTACTCTGCCTGTGAAGTGTGAAAAGCTTTTCAGTCTTGGGAGTCAGTGAACAAACTCTGTTAGCAAGTTACTCACAGCTTGCCACCAGCAAAAGAGGAAAAATCTCTCTGTTCTGCAAGTGGAGAGAGTTGCTTTCGTTTTTGACACACAGGACATGATAAAGGTCCCTCACAGTCCTACCCACAGAAGCAGCAGTTCCCTGACCTTCCTGCCATAGAGCTATTCAGAAGCCACCAAATCTAGAAAAGTGGCTGTTCTTCATCCTGGTCCACCTTGCAGTATTCTAAATCCAGGCTCTGGTGCTGCCAAGGCCCACATGTAAAGAACCTTTGCAGAAAATGAGCAATGCTGAGAGGTTCCACGTTACTCCTAGCACTCTGGAGAATCACCCTGAGCAGGCAGTATTTTGTCTGAACCAACCCAAGGCCTCTCAAATAAAAGCACACAACACATTTCCTATCAGAGCTGTCTCCACAACAAGATCAAGGGCTGTCTATCCCCATGTCAAGGCATCTGGAGGAAAAAACACAAAAGAGAGGAGGAAATCAGTCCCACTAGACATTCCTAAAAGCTTTTTCTGGCCCCTGCCTTAACCGAGCACACATTTTAGCCATGTTTCACATCCTTGCCTAGCTCAGTGTTGAGCCAAACAGAAGCTGACTTTGGAGATGGTCGAAGTACATCTGTGTCTTTATGCATTTGGCTGTGCAGAATACGGTAAAAAAATAAATATTTCAGCCATCTCCAGCTCCTCTGAGCTCAACCAATTTGAAACAGGCAGGACAGAGCTCCAAGAGTCACTGTGGGTGACGACAGGCAAGGCTTGGTGTGATGGGAGTGAGGAACAGATGAGCCATTTGGGATTATCCAGGCCAGTTTCAACTATGTTTTTGACCTAGGTCTGCACATAGGACCAGCTTGGGAGGGAGCAGCTCCCAAGGGTTCACCTGTTACGCTGTCACCTGTAACATGTGAACATTATAAATCAGGGTGCTGTAGGGGAGAGGAGGAAAAGCCTGGCTGGGATACAGTGGATGGGATAAAGGAAGGAAGAACAAAAGGAGCCAGTAGTACCAAGGAGTGTTTTCAATGTAAACTACATCCTTCTAGTCTTGCTCCTTGTGTGTACTCAGATGATCATGTCTGTTCTCCTTTTTGCTGTTGCCCATATAATGTTAGCAGTAGGAGGTGTTTAAAGCAAAGAGAGACTGGAATACCTAAATGAGAGTTGTTTAAATGCCCCTGGTCAAGACTTCTGCTATTCTGTGCTCTGATATCATTGTTGGAATAGATATGCAGACCTGGTTTGCCTTATTTATTATTTTCATTGTAAGCTCTGAAATGGGCATTTCCACCTTCTTACGTATTTACTTATTTTTCTGCTAGAATCTCTGCAGTTCCTGGTAATGACAGGTCGTTTAGAAATGATGCAGTTTTTCTAACTAAGAAATAAATAGGTGAATGGATAAGGAACAAGGAAAACAACCTTTATAATGTAGAGGACTTGCATTTTCCCCAAGTGTAGTTACTGTTTCTTCTGACAGCATTCCACAGCTTACCAATAGAGTCTATAGAGTGTATGGGTAAAAATAAAACAGTCTAGCAATGTTACAGCTCCATACATTAAATCTTTGCTGAAAAAATAAAAACAGAGCTCCAGTTTGCCTATGTGAAATTACCAGGTTTGCAGATTATTAGCATGAATGTAAAAAGCTTCTAGCACAGCATACGGTAAATACATTAGTGCTATATTCCAGAAATCATCATTTTCCCAAGCTATAGTTCTTGCTGACATATGTGGTGGAAAGGCTAGTTCTGCCAACTGTCTGCTTCCTTCATATCCTCTGATTTTGGTGCAAGTTTAAAGCAATATGCTTAATAGCCTCAGTCTAGTATTTTGAAAAATTGCAATACTATCTATCTGCGTGGAAAGTCACATATCAATGACATTTTGTTGGCACAGTGGGTTTGGAGAAAAATGGTAAAAAAACCAGTTGGCACTGAGTTTTGAGGAAAAAAAATGAATCAGAAAATATGAGTCTGTATGCTGTAAACTCAAATTTTATTTGCCCATATATCACTTTGTCAGGGTTTTCAATAGTTCTTGTGGAAAATGTGTAAGTGAAATACAAAGAAGCTTTTACATATAGTAAGGATTTTCCCTTTAACCTAATTGGTGTTCTCCCAGTCTATGCCTGATCCAATGTGCTGGGTAGTACATTGAAGAACTACTGAAAGAACTAGGTGAGCCCTCAAAGTAATTTCTCTGCTGCAGAGCCCATCCATGCACATTTTGCAGGATGAGGCAGGAGGGTGTGTGTTTCCCCAGGCTGGTGATTGGACATCTGCCATGGATGCACAGGGAGCTGTATCTTCACATGCTCATGCAGATGTTGATACCATGGCTGTAGATTCAGAGGAAAGCTGCTGTATATTTCCAGTTCAATTCCATCTGGAAACTTGCAAATCACAGTCCCTCCCCTTCACACTGCAAATAACAGAAAACTAATGATGATTAATGCTGAGGCATCAGTCTGCTGAAGTCTTTTTGCACACTGGACGAGACAGCAGCCTGGTGGGTTCAGAAATAAGGAGTTCAGAGTCTCTGCTGGGCTGAACTTGGCAGCTTCTGGCAGCCTTTGTAGGAGTGTGGATGGGACAGAACGTCGCCTCTGTGCCGGCATAGGGAAGCCTTTTGGAGTCCTTGCATGGTGGTGGCCCTGCAGTTCCCCTCCCAGAACATTTAGAGTGACTTTCCTACTGCCTGTGATTAATCATTGTAACACTTCAGCAGTGAAATCTGTTCCTCACATCCTGGCTCTGTAACTCAGACCAAGGAGTGACTTCAGAGGTATTTTTCATGAGTGCAAACATTTTATTGCCTCATTCAAGCCCTTTTTCTTGGAGGCAATCTTTGTTTCAAACTACTGTTCCCTTAAAACTCTTGCCTCAGTTGATGATGATAGAGCTGCAAATATTACCACTAAAGACAGAAGCTGTAAAATGTCAGAAATAAATATACTCTGTGTATGAAGGCACACACACATTGAAAGCCTTCCTGTTGTTTGCAATGGTTAATTCCTGCATTGCTCCTTGAGAATCAGTTGAGAAAGACATAAATGAGAAAGTAGCTCCTGACAATATGGTGCTGGGGTAAGAGCAAATTTTTGACATGGATTGTTGAAATGGCAACAGAGTGTTTGAAGGGACAAAAAGTAAAGTTGGAAGGAAGGGAAGAGCTCTTGTAAGACTCAGCTGTGCCTGTCAGAACTGTTAAAAGAGTCACAGTTTTTGTTAGGCATTAAACTGGAATCCCTGATGTGCTTCATTTAGTTCCCAAAATTCACAAATCCAGCCTGTTTCCAAAATATTAATTAGCTTACGAGTAAAGAAAAAAAGGCACGGAAGTTTCCGTGGAGTGCTTTAGAGCTTTCTTGTGGTATGGAAATATATGTTTTATTTTACTTAATTGCCGTTCAACAGTATTGAACTTTCTGAGTACACCATATGTAATGTCACATTACTACACAGTCACATTTAATGAAATATTGCTGTACTATCTATATATTCCCCCAACTTTATGTAGTGTTTAATCCATGCTCCTCATGCCCCAAGACAGCAAAAACTGTGACTCTCCAGAGAACACGAATCTCTAACATTTTTATTTTCAGCAGTGATAAGCAGATCCTGAAGGAATACATCACCACAGCACAGATGAAGCCAAGTCAGTGGACACAGGCCAGATTTTGCCATCACAGAGCCTGGCACCCAGCAGTGAGCTCACTCCAGAAAAGACCTTCAGCAAACAGCTTGTGAGCCAATTGTCTCCCACCCACACCCCAAAAATACAGCCAAGCAGGGCAGGAGCTATTTGACCATCTGAGAAAGTGGGAATTTTATTCTTTGGGAAGTTTTTGGACAGAGCAGCCTTGAGTACAACCATTTGCTGCCAACAGTTCCTTTTAAAATGGAGAAACAAGTCTCTTTTATACTGAAGGGTGAGAAAACATTTCTGTCACAGTCAAGCAGGGGTGAAACCCTGCCAGCCACACTCAGGAGTTCCTGCCCACATCCAGGGATTTGGTGATGTGAAAAGGGATAAACACATGTGTTTTGCCACACGTTTCCTAAGTAGCCAAACTTCTCACAATCAGATTGTTATAACTGGGAAGGCAACAAATACAAATGTTTGCTCAACAATTACTTGGGGTTATGTGTGGATTCTTTTCTGTAAACCTGATATTATTGCTTTGGCAATACCAAATGTATCTTTAGCTTCTGATTATTTAGCCTAATAATAAATATTTTTTTAAAAGAACAAAAAAAAATACAACTCACTTTTACTTTGCAATTTATTTAGTGAAGTCAGACCAAAAAATCTATACTAAACTTGTAATATTTGGTAAACGATGTAAATACGTAGTAGCTACATATTTCCATTCTTGGGGTCCCAGTTTTGCCTTGTTATGCTGTTCTGACATAAATATTTATGTGATGTGTAACTCTGATATTTTTAACAGCATTCTCCATGATTTTCCAGTAAACATGATGTGCAAGCTGGGAGGGGAGGAACAGCACTTATTAGTTCAGCAGTGAGAGAAAGACACCAGCTGGATGCAATGGTGTTCAGGCATGTAAAAATCCACCCCAGTGCAGCTCAGTCATATCAGACACACAAGAATCCACTTCACCAGCAAGGTTGCTGTGCTGTGAGCAGCCTGGGATCTCTAATTAGCTGTGAACTCTCTCTGAACTTTTCCTTGAGCTTAGTGCTACATTGTGTAGCCTTCCTAGTGTCTAATAAGGGTGAAATCACAGTGCTGCACTAATCTAATTCAGGTAAAAACAAACAAAGCCTGAGACAGTCGCCTGCTGGAGGCCAGCCTTTTATTAGTTCCTGTGCTCCAAGTGGTGCTTGTCCCTTTAACCCAAAATAGCCCTTTTTTGTCTACTGCTTGGTTCAAAAACAAGCAGCAAATAATCTGTGGTAGTGATCTGGGACTTTAGGTGTGTCAGGTCCCATGCCTGGAACCAGCACTGATCTTCAGGGGGTTTGCAGAACTGGTTTTCAGTGAAAAGAGCTGAGTTTTCTAAGATAGGTGACTTTCTTGACATCCATATCCATTGAAAAACATGTGTAGGTTTTTCATATTTTTCCTTTGTCAACAACAAAACCCCAACCAAACTGTCATAAGCCCAAAATGTTTTACCTGGAATAGTACATTTTTACTCAGCGGACAGGTAAAGAGTTACCCTGGCTGCCTCCTCTCCTATCCCTTTATTCCTGGGAGAGCAAGTGGAGCTGAAAAAAGCCAGGATGCCACAAACTTGGGCAAAGAGCTGTTCATCCTGCTGCAGGATCCTAAGCAGGATCAATATAAGCAGAGCTGCTCTCCCAGTTTCCAGGGAGCTGAGGTGGCATCTCTTCATCTGGTGGAGTTCTGTTTTCCTTCCAAGGATGTCCATATAACATAAATAGGAAAATTAATTCAACCATTGTTTTCAGAAGCAAAGTAAAACTTGTTGCTTCTACATCCACAAAACCATGGTAGGGTTAAATTAAACCAACATAAATGTAAAAAATAGTGATTTTTTATTAACCTAAATCACTTTTCTGGACTAATTTTTGTACACAATCAGGTGTTAAACTTATCCAATCCACGGGCCTGTTTCTATGCAGCACAATGTGAGATCTTAGGATCTAAAGTGGAATAACAAGGAATTTACTTCATTTTCTTTGCTGATGAATGAATGAATGAATTAATGGAATCCTGTGAAATTTCCAATATCCACTGCAGCAAAACAGAACTAGTGTGAAACCAGGTGAAACCTCCCCAAAATCCTTTGCACAGCACAAAATAGGAATGTGCAGCCTGGTGCAAATCTGAGCACAGCTTGGAAAGCCTGCAATGAATGGGAACAGCATTTCCTTGTGGCAGAGGGAGAGATAACAGGATTGAGTGGATGTGGAAGCAAAAGGCACTCTGAATAATGAACTGCTGAATGAGAGTGGAGTCCGGATTGCAGTCCATACCTTATGGCTATCAGCAAGCAATACAGTGAGTGGAAATGGCTCTGAAAAACACATTCAATCAGGGAAATTGCCCCGCCTGCAGCTCATTAACAGGATTAAGTCCTGATACAAAGTGACAGTCAGTATTATTTGTTTAGGCAAAAAGCTCGCTCCCTTTGTAGTTTTTGGCATATCCAGCTGGCTTTAACAATATGGATCTGAGACAGCTAGTGTAGCTTTAATGTTAAATTAGCCAGGGTTAAAAGCTTGCCAAGGCCAGGCAGGAACAAAGTGTTCTTTTTCGCAAAGCTGGCACACGGGGCCAGTTGCATTTCAGTAGCACCCATGTGGTAGCTACTCCATTTCCCACACCCACAGCAGACTTTTTCCAGGTGTTGGATGTCATTTTGTCACCAGAGCTGTGCTGTTGCAGCACAAGGGATTTCAGGCTCCCTGGGATGAGCAAACCCTGAACCCAAAGGATCAGCCCCTTGTTTAGAGCAGACTGAGCTGCAGAAACCTCAGGTCTGTTCTGAAGTCTAAACAAGAGATAAAGGCTCAAGTCCTCAGCTGGTAAAAATTAGTGCTGCTACTGTGAACTTGTGGAGCTGCTGCAGTGGTGTTTCTGGGGAGGCAGCTGTTCCAGCTCCTGAGGAAGTGGCTCTGGGGAGGCAGCTGATGCCCCAGAGCTTCCTAAATATAGGAATTATATATGGATGGTGGTCTGGATTTAGCTCCAAAACATAAATGTATATCCACGCTATTACAGCAGTTATTAAATTGCTGTTTCAAAATCAAACAGATTGTGGTTTATGTCTCTTTTTGTGTTTGGAGGATAAGTCTGTGTTTATGGATGCTAGACAGCAGAGCTTGTGTCAATGTGATTAGGGGAATTATTTGTGTACTCCTGTACAGCAGCATGGCATCCAGAGCATGGGAATGTGTTTGTTCCTAGAAATCAGTAGTTTCCTTTCTAAATGCAACCACTGCATGGTGTTCCCTTGCCCCATTGCTGGTTCCCCTCTACCACACTGCCCAAGCCAGCATAAACCTCTTCTTGCATTAAGAAAATAATGTGAAACTAAAAAAAAAATTTAAAATACATTTCTCATTCTCCTTAATTTTTTGCTACGTTTCTTTTCCACAGCTTAATCGAATTCCTAGGCCTGGGGTGTTAGGAGTAAAATTTCTCTGTAGTTTACCCTAAACCTGCTTGTTTGCACCATTTTTTCCCAGCAGCTGGTGTAAGAGCCAGGAGCTTCTCTCACAGTGCTGTGGTGCTTCTGCCCTTGGGGTTATCCATCCCAGTGCTGCTTCAGGTGACCTGGGCTGGAGAACTGCAGTTTATTGTGCTTAAGAGAAACCAGCACTAAACCCTATAACATTCTGCAGTGTCAGAACATGACATGCTAATATCTTAAATAAAATGAGAAATAAACATGGTGATTTAAAACAATTGAACTACTGTGAACTTTGGCATTAAGGGGTAGAAGATGCTGGAAAAGTTTGCTCATGTCAGAGATCAGTGACATCTTAATGATTGAGAATCAGGCAGGCAAGATAAAAGGAGTTGTGTTGAAAAAAGAAGATTAATATCTCAAAAACCTATACAAAACCGACTGGTTTGTGGCAATTGTTCTAGCACTGAAAATAAATGGCCAATATAACTATATAAGGCACTAGAATCTGTCATCACTTATGGCCAGAACAAGGCCATGGACAATGGACTGTAATGCAATATAAGTAGCACTGCCATGAAACCAGAGTAATTTAATTTAGATCAGAGGATTCTGTTTGTGTGGTATAGACTTATGAATATAATAATTCTTAGCCATGACAGATTACCCTGCCCATGTACTACAGCACTCTGGGCTTTTACAGAAATGCCATCCTCAGCTGCACTTTTTTTTTCAGTCTTTGCCCTGTGATATGTATTAGATTTGTGGTATATATGCGCCACTAAAGACCAAACTGAAATCCCTAAATCCAGTATAGTCTCAGAGATCATAACATAAGCTGAAAACAACAAGAAGAAATTGTACCATTAACTCAGAGGATGTAGGTGATCATAAGTGGTTTTTTGAACAAGTAAGAAAGAAATTCATGAAAGGCCCAAGGAACTGGAAAGAATTATCCCTATTGCAGGACAATGTCTGTATTCAGCCAAGGAAACTAACATCTTGAGTACAGTAAATTATGTTTAAAAGTGTTGGAGAATAGTGATTCCACATACAGTTTTTCTTATGTGTGGGAAACAAGCAGGAAACCAGGAAAATTAGTTTCTCCATGCACTAGAAATATACCATTCCAGATCTTACAGGTATTAAAAAGCTTACAGTTTCTATTCTTTTGCTTTGCTTATCTCTATTTTTTGCTAACATTTATTAAACTACAGGTAAACATTATCTGTCCATCTCCTTTTGCATGAGGACCTTCTCATGCCATCAAAAATGAGATAAATTGTTCCTGGTTTTAGGTTTAAATATCCCAACAAGAAGGATGTGTGTTCCCAGCCAAGGAAGATAGTGCTTGTTGCTCCTCACAAGCTGATATCAACCCTACCTGAAAACCTCCACCTTTGCCTTGCATGATCTTCAAGAAGATTTGAAGCACCAGATGTGAAGAGCTGTCTGTGGTTAACAGCTGGACTCAATGATATAAAGGATCTTTTCCAACCTAAACATTTGATTCTAGGATTTTAAATTACTTTAGACTGCAGGCCAATTGTGCTTTGAGGCACCTCCACAATCCTGGCTCTGACCAGGACAGGGATCTTGGTGGATCTTGATTTGATTTCCTTTCAATCCATGTGACACCATCTCAGGGGTTAGAAGATGAGGGCCAGCTGAGGGAGGTGGGAAAAGGAGGTGAGGAGTAGGAATTTACACCAGCAGGCTTCCCTGTATGGGAGCTGAGATCTAACTGGAGCTCATCCTCAGAATCAGAGCCCAAGAATTGTTCCAGGCTCCTGCAGCTCACTCTCAGCCCTAGTTACTCCAATTGTTAAATATGTAGACAGAGACATCACGAAATGCAAGCTGACATTTCTCAGCAGTGGCTTTCTTTGCAGTGTCAAATCAATTAATGGTTATAAGTTTTGCCCTAAAATATAAGGAAGCCACTAATGCCCATATCCATGTTTTATCATTACAATTGTCCAAAGCTTTCATAACTGCATGAAATAAGTGGAAAAAAGAATCCTGAGGGACCTAGGGCTTGCACAGAAAAGAAGCCAGTTGGATTTATTTCGCTACTTCATGTTGGATCACTGAACAGAAACTTGATAGTAGCACAGGAGCATAGTAACATCTTTTAACTTGTTTTTATTCCACCTATTTTAACTTTACACAGATTTAGAAAACAGACACCGTGACCCACAAGTGTAGTTAGTTCTCAGCTTGTAATGCATATGTGAAGAAAGCATTTGTCTGCTTAGCCAAGGTTCACTTGCATTCATGGCATATGGAGCTGAACCATTCCTGTTTTCTCTTCTGGCCAAAAAAGTATTGGACCAAACTTATATCTGGTGCAAGAATGTTGATTTCAGTTACTTCAGCAATGAATGAGACCAATAGCTTATTTTTAGGCCAGATAATGATCCCAGTAAAACAAGACTGATCACTGTAAGTTTGGCTCACATTAATAGATTAAATGTGGGGAGATGCAAACAGATGGCATCGGTTCCTTTGTCGCTTCCTGGCAGAACTGGCCTCATTAAAACAGCAATTTTGCTGAAGCTTTTGTGGCTGTGATTAAAGTTGCCAAAACTTTTAAATAGGCAGAGTTTCAAAGTGATAGCTGGGATGGTTTCCAAATATATCTGGCATAGTACACCACTCCACATTAAACTTGTAAAGCTGGATGTTTTTGAGAATAAAGGAGATCTTTAATTTACCCAATAGGCTCTTTTATAATTTCATATGTCATCTGCTGTATTTGTAAGAATGTTTGTTTCCCTCCAAAGAAAACAGTCAGTGGGATGCAGCGAAGGATTATTTTGTAAACAGTGTGGTAGATGGCTGCAGTAGCACTGACACTCCTTCTCCAAGTTTTGTCAGAAATGGAACAGGATGAAAACATTACACAAATGATAATTCACAAACAAATGTGGGCGAGAGAGAGAGAAGAGTTTGGAAGCTCAGGCAGCAAAGGCAGAGGGTGACAAATACCATCTCTTACTCAAACTGCAGTTTGCTGCTTTTGCAGTGGGAGGTGGTGCTGCTGGCAGGAAGAGCAGCACTGCTCTCAGGTTGAATCCATGGATATTTGCAAAAGCCCAAGGGAAGGATGGCTTTAGTACTGCTCTGGTGCTACAGAGAAATGCTTTATCCACGGAGCTCCAGTACAACCATGAGCAAACCATTTAACCTTTGTATCTCCTATTTTTATCGCTGTCAAGGTGATTGTACCTTTTTTATGGAGCAGCAAAGGATTCAAAGTTGTCTGAAGATCAATTTCTGTAGGATGATGAGAAAACTAGCTGCTAGTGTCTGTCAAAGGGATAGATATGAGGGCAGAGGAGAGTAGAAGTGGTCTACATTTCTGAGTTGAGGCTGAAGTTGGTACATATGGTATTAGCATAAAATATTTTCTCTGCCTGTAATTTTCATAGAATTATAGAGCTGTTAAATATGGAAAAGACCTTTAAGATCATCAAGTTCAACTGTCAGCCTAGTACCACCACCACCTTCACCATTAAGCTGTGCACTCAAATGCCAATCCCACACATCTTTTTTTACACTTCCAGGGATAGCGACTCCACCACTTCTCTGAGGAGCCTGTTCCAATGCTTGAAAATCCTTTCTATGAATTTTTTTTCCCTAATACCCGAGGTAAACCTCACCTGCTGCAACTTGAGGCCATTTCCACTGTAACTTTTTACCTGGGAGAAGAGAACAATCCCCACCTGCCTAAATCCTCCTGTCAGGGAGACCAATAAAGTCTCCCTGAACCTCCTTTTTTCCAGGCAAGTTAAAAATAAAGGGATTGGGTTTTGCTGGCAATTAGCAGGTTAAGACTTGGATCTAATAGCAGGAGATACTGAGTGAAAACTCAGATGAGTATGATGAGTGGAAAACATATTTGACATTTGGAGAAATTAACCAAATTTTTAATACATCTCAAATATATAGCAATCATTTTCACTCCCCAGGTTCCAAGAATAATACAAACAGGCCACATAGAAAACCCTGAAGTTTGATATACAGTATCTGGCTTTAGGAAGGAGATTATATTTGCACATGTGCTGGTCTATTGCAGTTAATGATATATGAGAAACACAGTTTTAATGGGTTCACATATTATTTATTATGGGAGCAGAACATCATAAATTTGATAACCAGATCCTACTAATTTGCCAAAATATTTAAGAAACACAGTGGCATAATTGTGTTTGTACTCTATTCACTTGTGTGGAGTAGTTTAATTTATATTCATGGGAAATTTCCATTCAAAGGCAAATAAAGCAACAGTGTTTGTGTCTGTGCATACTTGAACAAGATCTCACACAGACATGCAAAATTCTACTAAAAAATACTGGTATCTCCAGGGGGAAAAAAAAAAACTGTTTTACAATTACAAACTAGAGACTGCAAATCTCTGAAAGAGGAATTTTGAACATTTTGAATCTCTGCAAATTTACCGAAAAATATTGTCCTGGTAATAAAAGTAGAAACTAACTAAACATCTGATGAGAATCCACTCCACTGATTTATTAACTCAGGTCCTGGAGACACGAAGATCAGTCTGTGAGATATAATTCTGTACTATCACACTGTTTCTCCCATCTTCTAAGCCAGAAGTCAAGAGCAGCTCAGCATGAGGAGCTTCTGAGCACTCTATGAAACTTTCCTATCTTTTAGGAGGAGAGACTGATTCTAACTGTAATATGAAAGGGACCAGTAGTGTTGGTGAAAGGTAGTTTGTTACTGAAATGACACATTCCCACCACACTGTGTTTTTAGAACAAATACAAAATCATTCATGAGTGGCAAAATCATCTCCAGTTTTAAAGTGAAAGCAAGAATCCCATTCAAAGTAGTGTAATGAGCTGTCAGTAATAGATACTCTCAGGAGATTATTATTTTAGGTCTTTTCAGGAGGATCTGGAAGGAGAAGGGGATGGAGAAAGGAACTCAACCAAGCTGTGCAAATCTTATTATTTCCATGCAGTGAGTGATTCTTACATCCAACACCTTCCCGCTTTTGCAAAGGAAGCTGAAAATTATTTGATTTGGACATGCCATTTAAGACAAAACTACAGTGTCTACAGGAAAGACCTCGTGCTCCTCTCAGGAGGGATATTATTTCCTTTCACTCCCTCCAAGCAATTTCACTGGCTTACTGGAAGTGAGTTGTACAAAGCAGTGCCATGCAGGGTGTTTTCCCTGAGAGAGGAACACAATTTAATGGGACAGTTTATAATCACTCTCACCACTCATGAATTCCCAGCTCTTTTTCCATGATGGATTTCCACAAGAGGCCATGGTGGCTTCCCCTTTCCTTCACATGAAGAATTTGCAGTACTTTCTGTCTGAGGAGAAAAAGGAGGAGCCCAGCTAGATTCAGATGGTTCAACGAGCTCAGGTGTGCCAGCAGCTGCTTCCAGGTTTCAAGGAGGAGGTGGAAGAGCTGGTTTTGTTCACCAAAAGCCAAATCCTGACTCCAGCAGGATGCAGCTCTGAGTGAGGTGACTCCAGCAGGGCTGTGTGTAGCCCTGGGCTTGGATCCCAGGCTTGGTCTTGCAATTAGAAGGTGACAGGTTGCAGGGTGGAGATGATCTTCTCATCTTCTCATTGAGCTTTCTTGAAGGTTAAGCGCTGGATAAAAGCCACAAAGAACAATCTGAAGGGTTTTAAGGGATCATAGATGAGATATGATTTCCTTACTGTTTGGCTCCAAAAAACATGAAAGTACTATCAGCTAGTACTGCCATCTCTGAAGGCTGCATGGAAAGAAGGACCAGGAGCATGGCAGCATTTCTCAAAGGTCACTGGAAACAGGAAACCCTGCCACAAAATTTGAAGACCTGAAGGACTTCTTTGAATATTAAGGCTGAAATCCTTGCTACCCTCTTGTAGTTATATGGGCACAAAAATATGGATGTGTATTTTGAGAGTCCTGAATGCTACTTTGTCACGGGTCTTGAACAACTGCTGAGCTTATTCCATGTGAAAGTATGAATTGAGAATTAGAAGAAAGAAGGATTTAGTTCTGCCAATAACTGCAAATAAAACATAGATCAGAAAGGAGAAAAGAGAAGCTGAAAGACCATTTTCAGTGCTCTTTCAGGCCTGGAAGGTTCCTCAGTTAAGGAAGCCTGTGACTCCCTTGGGCTTTAACAGCAAATGTCCCTTGATTTTAGTGGTGTTTTGTTAAGCTGCTATTTTGGATGTATAGTATTCCAGGAAAAAGAGTGGTCCCATAATCAGACTTTCTTACATCCTCTTTCCTAGAAAACACGATGGTTCATTTGACACATGGTTGTACTTACCAGCTGCTCTTTTACACTGGTTTTATTGACTGCATTTTGAAATGATTGACTTCAGAATAAGCCTCTGTGTTCCTCCTCCTTGCAAACAGAGAAGTTAAAGCCCGTGCAAGCAGATCCAATATTTAAACTCTTTCTTATCTGATTTTGTCCCTCAAAAGCCATATGTCAGCTAATGCTTAATAGGTGATACTGGTTTATCTCAGTAATGGGCTGCCTGGAGTGCAGCGTGGGAGCAGCAGGGGCTGCTGCCTGTCCGTGGCCTTTCAGAGCTGTTAAAAGACACTCATAAGGGATGGGCTGTGTCTCCTCCTTCCTGTGACCAGGCAAACCCATGGCTTGCCAAACAAACACAAACAAGGCATTGTAGTCTGCCCGAAATAAAAACATTTGCTAATGGGGAAATAGAGCCCTCGGTGGAAAAATGAGACTCAGAAACAGCAGTCAAGTGTATAAAAGCTTTAATCCATCACTCTTCTGGTGTGACAGGGTGCCAGGTCAAAGAGACAGGTGGGATATTTGTTGTTTGGAAATGCCATCCCTCCAGTTACTTGCTGTTTTCTGCTGAACAGAAAGTTCAGCAGAAAAACAACTTTACTCCACCCTCTAAAACAAACCCGTTTTGTGAGCATATCAGTCAGAATCTTGAATAATTTTTTGATGCTGTTTTCCCTTTGAAGAAGAGTGGGGAGGAAAATAATTCTATCTTGGAGAGATATAGTAGTGCAATTTCTCCTCACTCCATCTTAAAAAGAAATGAGAGGCAAGCAGTGACCAGCTCAAGGAAGCCACAGCTCTTCTAAATTAGCTCCCACACTGGTCTAGCAGGGGACAGACACAGTGGACTAGTCCAGCTGCTCTGCACTGCTGTTCCAGCGATCCTAAACCTTGTATTTTCAAGCTAGCAGAGGTGTTTTGCGTCACCGCCGCGTTATAAAGCCGCCAGTGTGCACCACTGAATAGGAAATCCACCTCCTGAACACCTAGACACATAGTTTATTCAGAGAAATCCCTGCCTTGAGCAGTATTTCTCTTTATGAGGATTCCTGTCTAGGTGGATTGCCTTTCATAGGAAGTGAAACATTTTTTCCAGATCCACTTCCATTTATTTCCATGAGGGGAGAGGCCATCCAGAGCAACCTTGCAGTAATGTGCATACTGAGCCCTTGTTCTTACAAAGGGCCTTATACATGCTGGGAGCAGCCTAAAGAGCTAGAAATGGATGTAATCCCTCTCTAAATTGCCAGAACAGTGCAAAGGGCCTCCTGAGTGTAAATAAAATTCAGGGCATAGCTGAAAAAGTTGTGTTTCAAGATGTCTCTTCCCAGAAGCCCTTGTTCCTCTGAAAGCACCTGAAGAGGGGAGCTTGGAAGAGAATCAAGAGGGCAAAGAAGGGAGAAGAAAAGAAACATTTTATAGATCAATATCCTTGTCAAAGGCAAATATTTTCTCCTGTTTTGTCTGGCACAGACAGTTTTGGAGGGGATATTTTTAGAATACGTTACATGAATTTTTGATTACCTTAAGAGATTTCTTTTCTGCCAAAACAAAGGCATCGTATTTCTCTAACCAGAATGTGGCACTTACTCTGAGGACAGCCAAATCTTGCACATAATCACTGAGGTCATATGCAAATAAAAGGCACCATACTTCGTGCAAATTCCCATTTTAGCTATTCTTACGACATTTCTCATTTATAATATTGTAACTATTTTATGAAAAGCTCTCTGGGACCAGTCTATTAAACCATAAACCAGTCTGTTTTCTTTCAGCTCCTGCTGAGGAACTGCCTTAAAGAAATATTTTGATATTTAAAAATAAGGAAAAAAGAAATTAAAACGTGTTTTAGCAGCTTAGTTTGAGCTCATCTTTTAACAACAGTAATATCTGTAATACTTTGTTCATCTGCTGCTGCCATGGTCCAGCAGTGGTGGTGTCAGTGGGCTGGGAGACATAGGAGGAGGTCCCTGTGCTGGTTCTTCTTGTCCTTCAAGTGACCAAATGCTACCATGTGTTGCAAAAATCTGGGTTCACAGCCCTGCTAATCCCTCTGTGCAGCCACTGCTTTTCTGTACTCACCATTTCATCACTCCCCATTCCCTCCTTCCTCTCATCTCTCCTGCCCCAGCCTTCATCAAATTTCCTCTTTTTGTCTTTTCTCTGTGGAAAACATTTGTGTGGCATGTTGAAGGCTGGTGGGAAGTGCATTGCCTCCTGAGGAGGCTGAGGCAGGGGCTGCTGCACTATAACAATATTTCTCATATGTGAGTGCTGTAATCAGGCTATGGCATGTAATGCTTCCTAACAGAGTATTCCAAATCCAGTGCTGGCCTGAAAGGAATTTATATCAGGTCTGAGGGCATTCAGATTTTTGTCCCTGCTGCCTCCTTTCTGCAATCATACCTTACAAAGCTGCCTACTGTTCTTCTGAGCCATCTTGTTCTGGCCACTTAGCAACTCCATGCAAAAGAAAGTACTGCAATGGGGAAAATAAAACCATCCTTTTTGTGTCATTTCAAGCAAATGATTGCCTGTTTTAAACCTGTACCCAAGATAGCTTTTTTTTTTTCCCTGTGCAATAACAGGGTCAGGTGAGAGTGGTGGGAAGATTTTGAACACTTGGCCTTGTAGTGTGGATTTTCTGTCCCTTCCTGTCTGCACAAAACCTTGTAAATGTTTTTCAGCCACCTGCCATCTCTGCTCCCTCTTTTAGATGCTATTTCCACAATCCCCACTTTGGAAGTATCTTCCCACCTGTACCCCTCTGCTACCTTTTGGCTCTTGCAAAATTGCAGATGCTCGTTTTAGTCACACTTTTCCCTCAGAGTTCAACCTGGTCCTTTGAGCTTATCTGAATGACAGAGCTCAGCAAATTGTTCTTCATGGCAGCCTGCACAGACTGCCAGCTCTTTCAGTCATCACTGGCCTCCTGTTTCAACAGAACTGACAATGAAGAAGTTCTGGCTATTCCACTTCAATCGATAAAAGTCTTAATTTCATGGGTAGCAGTATGAAAACTGCCAGGTAAACTCAAACACTTCCAGGAGAGTGAAAAGAAACCCTCTCTGAATGGCTGGAATAGCAGATCCACTTTTTTCATGAGACAGATAAAACACCCTGTGCCAGTGCCATCTGGAAACTGCTCCAAATCACCTGCCCTGGTGCAGGACCTTCCTCCCTTCTGCCATCTCTCCTCACACAGAGAGTGGTCATGGAGTATGGCAGGAATTGTTTTATATAGGTAATAACTCCTGTCATACTGTGTAAGCAATTTGTGGCTTGTTTTCCTGACATGATCTGAAGGCAAAGAGAGCTGACCCCTCTCCTTGTATTACACCCTCTATCCCTGATCAGAGAACAGAACAGAACGGAATGGAATTGATTATTTCTGTTGGAAGAGTCCCACAATGACCATCAAGTGCCACTTCCTGACCTATTCAGGGCTGACCAAAAGTTAAAGCATTTTATTAAGGACATTGTCCAAATGCCTCTCAAACACTGACAATTTTGGGGCATGCAATGTCCTTTTCTGTGTCTCCCCCACGTTCTGTTTTTCTTGCTTTCCAGACAGAGACAGTGTGGCATCTCAGAGGATCTTTATTACCTTCCCCTAAGCGCAGCCGTTTTGCCCAAGGGACAAGGGATGAAGAGACAAAGGTTTTCCTTGTTTGCAGCAGCAGACAGCCACATCCTATTGATGGGAGGTTACAGACCCTTTCCACAATGGTAATAAATTCTCAAAGTCAGCTGGGTAAAGAGAGCACCTGAACATGATATTGGCACATGGAGCTAGCACAGAGCCCTGGAGCCTCGTGACACACATGTCCAGTGTGTTTCCAGTCATCAGATCCCACACTTGTGTCACTCACTTACTCTGTCAATGATAATGAGGAAAAGGACCCTCTCCCTGTGCAAGGTTCCCTTTCACTCCCTCTCCACATTTGCATGCAGACACTGCCTGATTTCAGCTTGTAATGGATACCAAATTGTCTAAATGAATCTTCACTACAAAGCCACTCTCTTTCTTCTATTTCTCAGGATCTCCCTTCTTTCCCCTCTTGATTCTCTTTCGAGGATCTCTTTCCTTTCCTGACTGCCATCAGAACCATTCTTTGCCCAAAAGGAAAGAAAGAAGTGTTAATTTTACACAACTCAGACACAAGCATTGGTGTAGAAGCAGAACATTATTTACTAACTCAAAGAGAGCAAACTGTTTATATTTGAAGCAATGGTTAACTTCTTCAGGGAAGTTTAGTACAAAATTATACCTTCAAAGCAGAATGTTTAGGTTTTCCACAGAAAGGCTTTGACTCCCTATGGGATTGTGTTTTGCAGACTAATATCTATGGAATATTGTCTTTTATTTAGCCCTATTCAGTTCTAAAATTCTTTGCCTTAACTATTAGAACTCTTCAGTGATTTCAAGACTGCTGCTGAGCCTCTTTGAGGATATGTCAAAGTGAGTCTCTTTGCGGGTTGTCACTGCTCTACATCTAATAAGATGGGAATATAAAAGTGTGAGTTCATCTATGGCTGCTCCTGAGCTGTTTCTGAGCACCTGAACATTGCTTTTATTTTCTATAGGCCTGTCACAGAAAGGTAGCTCTAAACATTAGATAGGTCCTCCAAGAAAGAACACTACATTTTTCTATTAATTTTCTGCGATGTCTCAGTGCTATTTCTTCCTTGAACAGGGTGGCTCAAGAGGCTTGTAGAAAGATACAAAATACAAAATATAGCTTTCTGTCCAGCTGATTACTTATGTCTCCTCTTCTTTAAATTTCCAGCTGTTGTATACAGAGGCTTCGCTTCAAACTAAGCTGATCAAATTCCAGCTTTCACAATTACAAGCCACTGTAGTATATCTTTGGAGTATCAAACTCTCATGATCTGAAATAATTAAACTCCACATTTCCCCTTCTGGGAGGAAGAGCTTCATCTCCATTTTCCATTGCCTCTTACGACTTTTCCAGCCTCATATAGCTGGCCCAGGCCTTTTCAATAAATATGACTAATTAGTTGTAAATGAAATAATTGCCTGAATTTTCTTCCTTGAGGAAAGTTTTCTTCTAGGGCTGTAGCCATTCTCTGAGTTGTGCCGTATCCAGTTTCAGGTGGGTTTTGAAAGTTCTCTTTGACTGGGCATTGCAGGCTCCATACTCTGTGTAGGTATCTTTCTAGGTGCTTTGGATTTTGGGGTGGTTAAATCAGTGGAAATATATCTATAATTACTTATTTTGGCCCAAAAAATAATATCTGAAATCCAAATATTTCAATTTTTTATAGATTGATTCTTTACTCAGGGAAGTGTGTCTCCTTTTCTAAGGATGAAGAAGCTATTTGTCCCAGCCACATTTTATTTCTGTTTTAGACCAGTTTTCTTTCAGAATTAGTGTGGCTGACATGTGTGCTATTTGCAATTCATTTATTATCCGATAAAAGTCATTCCTACAGTTTATCATTATTGTTTCCCTCCTTGTTGCTCACAGACACCTCTTTGTAGAGTGCATATAATAGGTTTTGGCAAAACTTTGACTTTTTTCTTGTTTCAAGTTCATTCTGTTATTTAGTCTTTTTCAAAGACACTCCCAAATTTACTGTCATTTCATCTGTATGAGGTGATGCTGATTAGCAGTGCAATGTTCCTGCTCTTCCATTTCTGCATACTTGGTGTGTGACACGACCTTTCAATGCTTTGCCTTTCAAAAGGTCTGCTGTTCCCCAAGCTTCTCTTTGGGGTAGGAAAGCAGAATATTCGTTCCCATGAGCTCTTCAGCAGATTCCATTTCATGGAAGTTCTCATTTAAGGCAGGAAAAGTGTCTTTGTCAGGTTTTTGTGGTGTTACATCCAGGTTTAGGCACTGATGTGGTTCCCAAGATGCTAGGAGCTCTTGTTTTCTGCTTTCATAAAACCAAATTGGGACCTCTGAGGTGAGTCTGGTGCTGACCAGCTGGCACCTGCCTCTCTTCACACCTTGTGCACAGTTACAGCCCTTTGGGGGCATGAAATGTGATAAAACCTCCTGGTAAAGCACAGGTTCAAGAATCAATTTACAAAGAAACTACTGAAAATACTTAGAAAAATCACCTTTCAAATATTTAGCATTTTCCAAAAGGTCTGGGTAATTTTTTTGCATGGAATAATTTATTTATGAGAAAAATGCAATTTAGGTGGCCAAAAATAACACTGATATTTCAGCTAAATTCAACAAATAATTGCTATTGGTTAGTATTTGGGGGATTATTTTCAACATGCAAGCCTTCTGACTAAGTGATTAATTTCATCCCAAAGATAAAGCCTACATTTGCTTAGGCAAAACTTAACCTAAACCTTCCTATTGTTCCCCTCTGACTGTGTAGGAAACTTAAGTGAGTAGCTCAGGTGTAGATATTGACTATATAGATGCCTGTGGTTACAGGGATAAATCCCAGCTGAGTCAGTCAATAGGAAAATAGCTCCCTTTTGTTCAGCAGCACATAACAAGATCCGGGGAGCTTACTCATTTTGTTGAAAAAAGTCACAGGGTGAGACAGATTGGGACAGACGAGGTTAAAAAAGTTATTCAAGGTCATTTAGCAGCTTAATGGCAGGGCTGGTAATGGAGCAAAGTCAGTGACTCATTCTCCAAGCCAAATTGCATCCCCTAATTATTTAGGAAGCTTCTTGGCATTGGGCAGGACCGAGAGAGGGGAAAGGCAACCCCACTGCAAAGGACTGAACACAGAGGAGAGAGGATGCATAACAGCATCAAAGAGGTGAAGAACTCCATGGGGTCCTTTTGGCCAATTATTTCTTTTTGAGAGCATTTTGAAAGAAATTATTTGTTAAAAGGGACTTGAACGAGGCAGAGATGTGAACAGAGGAACTGGCAGGATGCTTTAGACACAGAAGAAACAGGGAAGAGAGACATAAGAAGGCAAAGGGAGCAGCAATCTGGACCATGAAGAAAGGAGTGGAAGGAGAGGATGATAATGAATTTGGGAGGGAACAGTGGCAGTTGGAGTGTCCAAATATACACAGCAAAGACATGGAAAGAAGGAAAAAAGGCCATTTGGTGGTGATCGAGTAATTTCTGTGTTAAAAAGCGTTAAGATCTTGGAGATTAGAGAAAACTACAACTGCAAACAGTTCTTTGGAGTGTCCTTCAAAGGCAGAGCCCTTGCAATTCCTGCAGGCTCAGAACCAACCTTCCACCTGTGCAAGGACATGGAGCCAAGACTGTGCTTTGGAAGCCTTTCAGCTTCAGACTGGCTTCTACCTTTGTATGGCCTGGCTGTGTCTGGCCTTCCTAAATGTTTGCATTGAGTGCTTCATATATTTAGTGCAGCATTTCAAGAATATTTTCTGCAGGATGGTTGGAGAGAAATAAAAGGGTTCTGCAGACAAGGGTACTGCAGATTCTCGCTATGAGGAACACCATCAGGAAAGAAGAGTACAGAGTGGGAGACCATTATATGATTTTGAAACAGAAATGTAGGAATCAAAAATTAACTACAATAGAACTTGCTGGAGAATTCTGGATTTGAATCCAGAAGCCACAGTTACACACATACAAAATGATTATTTCCTTCTCCCTCTCCATGAGGCTGGCACTTGGCTTTGTTGTGTGATTTCCTGGCACCTTCATCTCCAGCAAGAGGACTAGCCCAGGTTTAGCACTAGTGAAGCTTTGTATAGAGAAGCAAATATAAATATTTGCTTAAATATGAATTTAAATATGAACTCAGAAGAAAAACTGGTTAAGAATATATTCAAAGGTGTAAAACAGAAAGAGAAATAAAAGCCCTTTATATTACTGAAATATTTGTTTGTTTGTTTTCAGATTAGGCATCAAAATATTTTCCCAGCCTCTCCCTGGCTGCACTTGAGTAATGGACACTTATTTCTCTGTGCCTGCCATTCTCCTTTCTTAGTTGTAATCACAATTACAGGGAGTTGGACTTGCAGGGAAAAGCATATGTCTTTGTAAATAATTTCCAAAACCATGCACTATCTGTCTGCATGTAGATGGTGATCCAGCATTAAGAATAAAAAGATCATTTTCAAGAGGTGAGGGGCAGCCTGTCCTTTCTGCTCTGTGCTGGGTATTTGGGTGAGCAGAAGGGCAGAGGAACAGGTCAAAGAGCACAGGGCAGCACCTGGGCAGCCTTTCTCCCCTTCCTCTCAAGCTTTAACCTTGTTCTACAGAGCTCTAGCTATGACAGGGCCTCCACCTCTGCTCAAGCCCCTAGAAGATGTCTGGAAACTCTAGAGAAGCACATTAAAGTACTCAAATTCCACACAGGAAAATTTCCTGGGCAGAAAAAGCAGAACTGTGTATAGAAATGGGGGCTCTCTAGGCCCTGTGGCTTCTTGCACCACAAGGAGTAATTTCTCAGCACTGCTCCCACCAACATCTGTTTAACAACTTCTGTCCGTGATCATTCCTGAGCCTGGCATCCAAAACAGGTATATTCCTGTTGTACATTCAGCTCTTGTCCCTGAGGAGGTGCAACTTGAACAGGAAAGACAGGGGGTCAGGATTCAGATTAAACACAGTGGGGATTTGGTGGTAGCAGGTGAAAAAACTCTGCAAGGCTGTGCTATTAACAGCAAGGTTGGCTGCCTGTGAGGGTTATGCTCCCAGTGCTGGTACCTTGCCTGGATTTCAGTTTTCACTCCGCTCTGCATGAGATGAAAGGTTACATGACAAATGGAGAGAGCAGTGTAACCCAAAATCTTGGCTAAGTGATGAAATGCCCCAAACTTTGACTCAATTCTGAGCCATGAGTCCTGTCTTGATACTAGGTTTTTGAGAAAATAAAGAGAGGTATTGGGAGATAATGTTGGAAGTGATTTCCCAGAAGTGTTTTATCCTACAACTCCACAATTCCTCTAAGGCAAGATCAGTTGTTCTCATGGACACTTAAATCATCACTGCCTCAGCTGTTTATGACACCATCCTGTGGTGGAGGTTTCACAGATTCCTGAACAAGATTTCCTAGCACAAAATTAATCACATCAGAAGTCTCCCTGGATAGCCAACCTGAAGTTTTCCTAGTGGTGTTGAAACCAATTACTCCTTGTCCTATCATCAGTGCTCATGAAGAGCTGTTTGTCTTTCCTCTGCAGCTGCTCTGTAAGTCTCTAGTGCTCCATTTCAGTCCTCTTATGTGAAGATTAAATAAACCATATTTCTGCCCATCTTGTTTACTACAGCTTGGACTGTGCTTTGTGTCCCTTTCTGAACACCCACAACTGGCCCAGCTGATAAAGCTGATTTAGGAAAGAGGAGAAAGCAAATGATACTTTGATATCCACTTAGGACCAAAATGGATTGAATAGAAAACCAGACAGTAAATTAAAGAAGTCAATACCAAGCCCCCCTCACTGTCCACCCTCTCCCCTGCCCAGACATGCTGTGTACATCCATGCAGCTCCTGCTCCTTTTACTCCAGCAGCATTGAGGTTTGTCAGGCCTTTTGTGGCAATTGCTTTGATTCTCCGAAATCAAAGCACCTGCCAGAGAAGTGGCTTGTTTTACAAAATCAAGGCCTATTGAAACATTTTAAGGAAAACAGTTGTTTCATTCTCTAAAGATACAGATCTTCTCTTGAGTCAAGGAGAGAAGATAAAGGGGGAAAGTTTGACATTTGACTTCACTCTGGAATGCAGTTAAAGGCTTGAAATATAAACTCTGAGATGAACAGGTTTGATTAAGATATCGTTTTAAACTACTGTCCTTTCCCTTATTTATTTGTAACTTTGAAAGGAAGACAAATAGCCTTATCTTTGTCATTGGACAAAAAAAAAAAAAAAAAGAAAGCAAGCTGGCAGCTCTCACTGAGAAAGTCTGAGTGACTTTGATGGCTACCATGAAAGCACATTGGTCTGTTTGATCTTTTGTTGACTAACTGCAGATTTGGGGATGTTACAATACATGTTTACATAATGTAGGCTAGCTGCAAAGCCTCACCTCGGCTGAAAAGACACGGATGGTTTTAAAAGCAAGCTAGGCCTGGATATAAAGCAAAAGAAGTTACACAACAAGTTATGGAATTTCAAAGGTAATGCATGGTACAGCCAGCATAAAAAAAGACAAAAAGATTCTGCACTACCAGAAAGGAGTGCAAATAGACTGGGATTTTGTGGGATCCCCAGTAGTTCAAAGCCAGCTTAGTGTTCAGGATAGAGCCAAAAACTATTCCCTTTGAGGGTTATTTGTTAAAGCTAATTCATACACCATTGTCAAAGTCCTACACTAATCCTCCTCCTCAGGAAAATTTGCTTTTACAGTTCCTTTTTTATTGCACTTTCCCAGATCCAGGCTGCTCCCACCAGCCAGATTTTCTAATGCTGATGCTGAGAGTGAAACCATTTGTGTCATGGGATGTAACCAGCTGGTGCCCAGTGTCTGTCACCTGGATCATGCAATTCCAGTGTCTGGCCATGTCCAGCCAAGGCTGTGCTCAGCTGTGAACAGCCATGCAGTAACACAAGGATTTACAGCAGATGACCATGAGGTGCTTTTGCTGCTTCAGGGAAGTCAGACTCCTGGCCTGAATGAGGCACAGGGGCCTGGAGGGAGCTAAGAGCTGAATCACAGGAGCCAGAAACAAAACTGAAGTAAAACTTCTGCCAGAAGAAAGTGCAAAGGACAGAGCTAGACCTTCAGCCTTGCTCACAGTAGTCTGTGACTAATGCAAAGGGACAACCCCCTTAATTAGGCTTCTGAAAGGTTGTTCCTACAACAATTTAGCAGACAAGGATTGGGTTGGTATCTCCCAGGGGTTTCTGCTGAGGTCCTGACATCCTGGCATGGTCCAGTGGGGGTGATTTCCACTGATATGTAGAGAGGTTTCCTGCACAGAAGGTGCCACCAGGCACGTGGGTTGAAGCAGTATCCAGAGGATGCTGTTTGGGACCCTTGAGAACATCTGGGGTGTGCTGTAACAGAGGGCTTGATTTTGTCTCCCACAAAAGGAATCTAAGGTCACAGTGTGAACCAAGCAACCTCTGTGAGCTCTGTGGTAAAGGGACCACTGGGGGAATTGCTTCCAAAGTGCACAACTGCTCCAAACCAAAATACTCATCCAACAGGCCAATGTCTACAGGAAGGGAGATGGGACAGCCCACTTCTCTTCAAAACACACAGTGTCCCTCAAAATCACAGTGGTGAGGTTTCTTGCTGAAAACTGTGAGTTTAGGTTGCCCCCCAGCCTACAGGGAGTTGGACTCGATTGTCCTTGTGGGTTCCTTCCAGCTTAGATATTCTATGATTCTATGATCTTGGTATCAAACTGCACTGGTGGTGAGTGCTGTTACCTCTGTGCTCTGGTCCATGGCTGGAAGCTGTGGAAATCAATGAATCTATTCTACTTCACATCAACTTCACTGCATTATTATTTCTTGGACAGCTGGTGCCAGAGAAGACCACCTAATGGACCACTTGGTCTTCTTGATGGTTTTGAAATACCCACATCCTTTTGCTTTTGAAGATACAAACTTTCCCATTGATTCCAGAAGGCTGTGGGATTTGGGCTTCACTTACTGAAATAACCAAGAGAAGATACTCTGAATTTTGCAGTGTTGATTATAAGTCACAACTGTTTATTACTTGGAATCTTATCATAACTGGTAAAATCTTGGGTTTCAGTGTCTTTGTGATTTTTTGAATGTTTTGTGGATATAATCTGCCTGTTGGTCTGTTCTTAAAAGCAACAATTAAATTTAACTGTGCTCTTTAGAGGAAAAGTGAAATTTAAGAGACACTGTATAGTTTGTCCATGATTCATCCTGAAATCTTGTTATACAAGTAGTGACAAGCTATGCTGGTAAACAGAGAGGGAGCAATTTTCCACTTGTGATGTGGGTTATTTTCAAATTTACTGTATGAAGAGGAATCCAGTGCTCTTAGCCCAATAGAGATGGCTCCCATCCAGCTGAAACATTCATTAAGCTCCATATGGACACTGTCTTGTTTGGGTTTGGAGAAAACCATCTCAGGGCTTGTCAGAATGAGAGCTGCACAGTTTCGACTAAAATTTCAGCTTGATCCATGGACCAGTACAAGTTCTCCCTTTTCAAGCGCTCTCTTTAAATTCAAGTGTTTCATTCTTTTTGTTCAACCTCAAAGGAAGCAGCCTGATAGCAGAAGCTCCTACAAAGTCTGTTATGGCAGCACTTGTGCTTCAGCCTTGGAGGCAACTGGTGTGGAGAAATGGGGATGTGCACACAGTTTAGTATTCCTAACATTCCTGACAGCAAAGGAGGGGTTTGGGGACAGGTGAGAGTGGGGAATCTGGAACACTTTTTAATGAGTATTGGTCCTTGTTTCCTTGGTGGATTGTGTTTACATGTTGCTCAGTCAATTTTTTTGCATGATAGTTGTTATCATTTTGAGTAAGGACTTGAAGTCCTGGTAAAAACAGTGGAAATACATCTGAAATCCCTGTGAGAGATCTCAGTGGTCCCAGCAGATATGCTGAAGAGCAAGCACAAAATGAACACTCAGAAAAAACCTTAAGAAGTATTTAGTTAAACTAATTGAAATAGTTATTTTAAATTTATGAATGAACCGAAATGCCCAGAAGTCTGTAAGTAATGGGGGAATAGGCAAAGGAACTTTGCTAAATACAGAAAAATCTTTAACTTTACCAGAATTTGTTTAATATAAACTCCTCAACAGTCGTAACTGTGTGCAAGTCATTTCAGAGTGCCTTGGCTCTGCTTTCCCATTGCCTGGCTGAATGTGGAAAATACACTGTGAGTGAGGATTTCTCTGAATAAACACACTTGTGTGAATTTGCTCCCATCTATAACTAGCTTTCACAGTGAAAATTCAATTCCTTTTCATGAAACAAACTCTTTTTGCCTCAGGGATAAAGACAGTTTTCAGATTGCATTTCATAATTCAGTCTGCAGCAGACTGGGTTTGACTGTGAGGATCCCCCTGGGGACCATTTTCATTTTTTGTAGCCTGTGGGCTCTGTCCTCTGGGCAGCAACTATTTGTTCAGTTTCTGAAATAAGCGAGGAAGGAAGAGATGGGAGCAGTGTTCCTGAGCTGAAAATGCCCAACTGATGGACTGTGAACAGGAGAACTAATTTCAGCATGCTGCTCTCACAGCATTCCCAGCAGGCTGCCCTGCCTGAAATGTAATACAGTCATAGCAATTGTAAAAAAAGTGTCAGAAAACACTATTTAAATTAGACTCAGTTATGGCTTTGAAAGTAAAACACATCTTGCAGTAGTTCCAAGGTAGTCTGCTCTTTGCAAAGTACAGGCTGTGTGAGGGCTCTGATATTTGGGTTTTTTACAGCAGATTTACCCCCAAACACTCCCTCTAATATCAGTAGATTTACTGTGCTGAGCATCTGCTTCAATGGCCTGAACCAAAAGCTGTTGAAATCAATGAGGAACTTCTCCTGCCTTCAGCCAGCTCTGATATAAGGCCTAAGAGAGACATCATGGGAGCTCCTGAGCATTTTAGGTGTTATTTACAGTGGTCTGCTGCTGGGGGAGCGCTAAATCACAGAGTTATTCGTCTGCAGGGGAATTTAAATGGCACTCTGCTCTGCTGCTCACACAGCTACAATACCTTTCCTGTTGCAATGATTCATGACAGGTCAAGGGAGCATATGCAGTGGAAATACACTTCATTGTGTTTTATCACTTGTCAAGTCTTATAAACACTGCTTTTTTTTTTTTCTTTTTTTTCTTTTTTTTTTTTTTTTTGAGGGGTGGTTATTCTCATTTTATTTTGGCTGATAGCTATGTGGAGGACCAGAGTGTCTCTTCATGTAAAAAAAAAAAAAAAAAATAGAGCTGGATGCTCATCTTCAAATTTAGTATATTTTTCATTTGAAGGCTGTTCCTGCTTACATCTCTCAGCCCTGGTAGCTCTGGGAATTATGCTTGAGAAAGGAAGGCAGCACAAGCCTTTCCAGGTTCCAGTGGCCAAACTGCTGTGGAATGGGAAGGGGACAATCAGCCTTGCCAAAGAATTTGTTTAACTAAAAGAAGGGCCAGATTTAGGCTCCAAGAGCAGAAATATTCCATCCATGGGGTGTTTCCCCAGGGAGAAAGTTCACCAAAAGCTGCTTTTCAGGCAGGATTTGTTTGTTCCTTCATCACCTGCTTAGCCTGGATGGGAACATGGTGCAGCAATGTCCCCTGGGCTAGAAACTGGGGTGAAGCACATCATTGTGTGGGGATGGGTGGATAAAGGGAGCAAAGCAGTGCATCTTCTTTGCCAGGGACAGGTTGGCAGGGAGGATCTCCACATGCTCTGCAGGGCACTGCTGTGATCCAGCTTCACATTTTTCTCAGTAAGCAGCAGCCTATGGCTGTCCCTACTGAGATTCCCATGCAGCACCACGAGCTGCAGCACAGTTCATGTGTCACCAGCTACAAATTCTGCTGTACCCTGCAGTCTGGTTCAAGCACAAAGTATGATGATAACTGTTGTCAGACACCCTCAGCACGGACTCTGGGTTCAACTTAATGCAAGACTTTATTCTGGAGTCAGCTCACAAAGCTGGAGCCCTTTAGGAATTCACGCAATGAGGCAAAAAAAACAACCACTTTCTCAAAAGTGTTGGTTTTTTTCTATCAATCTCCAGTCCCTGTGTAACAATTCAGATATAAGTTCTTTTTTGTTATTGATTTATTTTCACCTGCCTCACATAATCTATTATTCCCCAGTTTTGTGAAAAACATGTTTGAGATGTTTCTAAAATGGGGGGGGGGGGGGGAAGGAAAGCCAGACCCAATGGGTTATCAGCAGCCTTGTGGCTGTCAAACTCAGCCAGAGGATTGTCAGCTCCCTCTCGTGGGTAGCAAAGCACTGAGCAGACCCAGCTGGTGTTCCTGAGGCAGCTGCATGTCCCACATCAGGACTAATTTAGTGTGCAGTGGTTCATCTTTGGGTGTGACAGCACCCACAAAGCAGGGGGAGATACCTGTGAGCACTTCTGTGCTGAGTTGCACATGCACAATTATAACCACAGTTATATCCTGGTGGGCAAGACAAGCAAAGCTCAGTTCTCAGCTGAAAGATCAGTCTCTTCCACCCTCCTGGCTTTGGGCAGATTATCATACCTAGCTTTTAGGGATCTTGAGGAGGGACAGTGGAGCAGCACTGCCCTGGCTGCTGCAGCCTTCATCAGAATATCTGTCAGTTCCTGCAGCTTCTCAGAACCTAAGAATATTTTTTATGTTGAGAAGCATAGAGATAAGTGAGCTCAAGGATGAGGAGGATCGAGCCTTAAATTCCCTACCACCACTTATTAGGTAAAATGAAAGTTATTACAGCTCACAATATTAACTCATAGTCTCCCAAAAGTTGTAACACCTGAAATATTGATAGACCTAAAATACAGCTTTGTTGAATGAACTTTTGCCAGAGGGTCTCTGATTTTTCTTCCTCTTCAAATAAGGTATATAAATGCTCTCAACTTCTAATGACAGGAAGGGAAATTAGGAGGCACAGCAGGGTGTCTGAGGTGCAAAACATTTTTCAGAAAGTTTGAGTGAAGAAGTGAAAAATGCTCTTTTGTAAATACAGTCAAGCATAAAGGGGTTTCAGGGTCCACAGCCCTTCATTGTTATAATGTGAATTTGTGCCCGAAGCCTGTGCTTGTGCGAGGTGCCAGCTCTTAAACCCGGCAAGGAATGCGGTGCAGATGCTAATGACATATTTCTACTGAAGCAAAACTTAGATATGATGTTTCCCTGACAGGTGATCAAAACATCTCAGTGACTATCAAACCCCATTTCCTACTGTCAGAAGGAACAGCCTTATCTAGACTGGGAGCTATTAACACAATGCTATTGCACTGCCATTCACAGAGCCCAAGGGAGGATGTTGGGGTTTTTTTCCCTTAAATTGCAATCCATCAGGTGTGAATGAAGATCTTTATCGGCTGAAAGATAACAGCTGATGTCTTCCCTCCTGCTCTCAGACAGGGAAAGTAATATCTTACATAATGGAACAAGGGAGCTGTAGTAGCTCCGGTGAGAACGAGGAGAGAAGGGAGTGGAATGTCTTTCAGGTGTAAGTGTTGAGCTATTATGTTTCACGGAGTAATGATGTCCTACCCTGTAGGACAGAGTATAAAGGGGTTTTTAATTCCACCCTCGGGGGCACGGCGAGGCTGTAATGACATTCCCATTGTGTGGAGGAGACCAGGGGATGCAGAAGCCACAATCTGTTTTTCTGCTTCAACTCATGTACGAGAAAGGGAAAAGTTAACACTCTGATAGTGAAGACAAGCCTTTTTGAACAAGGTATTTGTTTTGGCTGGGAGAAATAGCCCCAGTTAACTAAAATGACAGAGTTATTGGAGAGCTACAGGAATGGGGTGGGCTGGGCATGTCTTACTTCAGCCAAGGCTGATCTTTGGAAAACCTCTCCTGTAGTGGTTATGGCATTGTCTTGAGTTTCTTGAATGAGTGAAAACCAGGCTTTTAAACCAGGCTTTGGGCATTACTGGAAGAGCTGCTGTGAGTGGCACTGTCACCATTTGTCTCCCCATGTCCCCAGCCCAGGACACAGTCCCACAGCCCTGCTCCTGAATTCACTGTCCTCTTAGCAGTCATAGGCAAGCTGAAGGAACTGTGAATTTGGACTGTGGCAACTGAATACCAGGGGCCCTGCTTTGATCATGGTATACAGAGATGCATGTGGGAAAGCTTTGGAGTAGCTCAGGTGTCCTGGAAATGTCACCACAGCAGGCTAGGGCACTGGGAGCTTGCAATCTTGCTGTTCTGCTCCCTAATTGTGCTTTGGTGTCTTGCGCTATTGCTACATGGCTCAGGAAGATAAGTCTGCAGCAATACAGTGGATACAGCTGTGCCACAAATTCTCATGTGCTTCAGCCTGGTGAAGGAGGGAAGTGTGAGTAACCTGGGTTATCAGAACTGATGTAGTATTTTGATTACATTTTTCTGCCTTTCCATGCTGAATCCTGCCAGATGCCAAAAACACAACGAATCTTGGCTGAAACACCACTTGTATGTTCACGTTCTGAGATCAGGTTGTATCTGTGCAACTACTAAAAAAATTTTAAATAGGTATTTCTTGCTCTACCTCTGGTACCTCTAGTGAATTCTTTCACTGAATAGATATCAAAGAGGAGGTTGTGTTCTTCCTCACAAAGGAAGTGATACAAGAATGAGAATTTGTTCTGCTCTTCCCCACGTGATGAAAGGCTGAAGTCAGGTTAATGCATTACTTCAAAATAGAAAGCTTTCTTTTTGTTTTCTGAAACACTTTACAATTACCTTTTGCTGTAATTTACCTGTAAAAGTACCTTTACCTGTAACTTGAGACCCTTGTTCACCTACCTTGTTCACTTACTGAAATGAGGTGCAGTTAAATACCTTTCAGAACTGGAGCACAAAACCACTTTTCTCTGAAAGTGAGAGAGTGAAGAAGTTCAAGGTCATCACGTGGGTGGGAACACCAGCATCCTGCTTTGCAGACTTTGGCCTTTCATCCTTCTTTAACAAAGACCTCAGAAAAGCTGATTTGGCTGCTGAACATGACCTGAAGTAGATGTACCAGAAATGTGCATCCAGGGAGGGATTTCCTTCACAGGGTTGTTGAAGTCCTGTTCTCTATGCAACTTTCTGTCAAAGTAGGTTTAGATTGGATATTAGCAAGAAATTCTTTCCTGTGAGGGAGGTGAGGTCCTGGCCCAGGCTGTCCAGAGAAGCTGTGGCTGCCCAATCCCTGGAAGTGTTCAAGGCCAGGTTGGATGAGGCTCTGAGCAGCCAGGGATAGTGGAAGGTGTCCCTGCCCATGGCAGGGAGTTGGAACAAGAAGATCTTAAGGTCCCTTCTAAACCAAACCATTCTGTGATTCTGTCGTACTTCAGGGTGTCCTTTTCCATCAGAGCATCCTGAGATTATCCAGTGAAAATGGGTTGCATCCAGCATGGCCTCTTCAAGATGGATCCTCTCAGACAATCACCTGGTGGTACATTCATTCTTTTTGCACATAACAAATGAGCAAAGATGGGAATGTTGGTGACAGCGAGTGCCCTGTGGTTCAGTGGTCTCTATCTTTTGTGTCTGCTGTGTTGCTCTCACATGTTTTATAGTTTAAATGGGGTGTAAAAAAATCTATTTATGTTTAGAAATCCATCACCTTGACACTTTGGCAGATGGTTTTGGAGCTGCCTTTTATACTGTGCTTCTTAAAACTTGTCAGATGCTGCTTCTTCAGTTTCAACCTTCCCACCCTGCTTTCTATCCTCCATTTACTATCATTAACTTCGAAGTTGAATTGCCAGCCATATAAATCCTATTTTCCATTAAGGTTGCCACGTTACCAAATAAGTGCAAGTTTTAAGGAGGAACATGGATTTAATTCCTGAATACCAGTGAGACAGATGGTTCTGTTATGAGGAATTAGTGTTCAAGGCTTCCTTTCTCTTAAAACAAATAGCGGTGTTGCTGGCATTCTTCTGTAATTGGGAAGTATCTGCTTGCTCTGTACATTCTTTCTTCTAAAAGTTTTACACATTAGGGGTTGTGTCATTTTTCTGTTTTGGAGCATTGTTTAATAGAGGAGTTGGCTTGCCAATGACTGCTTGTAATTTCTTAAATAAATAAATTAGATTAATTTCTTAAGTAAATTCTGTGCTGTTCTAAATGGGGCAAGAAGTCTTCTGAATCCAAAGCATTAGATGATCTAAGGTCTATGAAAAGCAGAGCTTTTCAGCTGGCAGATATAGTTATCTGCTCCAGGGCAGCTGAATCTCTTGTCTGCTCCCTGGACTGTGTTGGTGGCACCTCTGGCCTGTAAAGGCAACCTGGACTCTTAATTTACACATAGACAGATACACTGCACAGCTAAATCAGGTACAACAGCTGAATTCTCCCTTAGTGGAATTATTTGGCTGCTTCAGTGAAGGACTTTTGCAGTGCAGTAGAGTGCTGAGCCCACGCAGGACCGGTGGAGGTGGCAAGGGATGTCCTGGAGACCAGCTGGCAGTGCAGGAGCATCTCAGGTGACACAAATGCTGATGTTTTGGCAGTGGAATGGAGTGCCAGGTGTCTACTGTCAGTGGGAAAAATCATCCTCTGGAGAAGCCTGTCTCTGTTGGTCAGAGTTTAGAAGGCCAGCTTAGACATCCAGCTTTTAGCTGGAAAATGGGAATGAATCTCACTTTATGAAAAATTGGAGTACTAATGGATCAAGTGTGTAATTTATATTTGCATTGGAGAGACACTTAGCAGCCCAGCCAAGACAGCTTCATTTTACATGGGCTCCCACAAATGAAAAATTAATGTTTTCTTTATCTAAACAAAAGCTCTAATACATTTTTATATGCATTTGCACACTCAAGAAAAGTGAGGAACCACTTTAGTCTTCATCCTAGAGATTCAGAGTTGAAAAAGAGGCATGAAGTGATTTGCCTAGAGTGGCATAGAAAACTTTGGACATGACTAAAAACTTTGCCTGGATTTCCTGTCATTTATTCTATCTCTTAATCTCAAAAATGTGTATTCTTTTCTTCGAAGAACAGAGTTCTTAAAGCAAAATCTGCAGATAAATCTTGTCCGAGTAAATGCATGTTCTCTATAAATTATATTCAATCACCCATGTTAGGCTTCTAAAAATAGGTGGGTAATGAGAGAATTTTCCTTTAATGGCATTATATGCAACATGGAAAATACAAGATTGTGTAGAAGTTACATGCATTTGAGCCTGGATTTCAAATGCATGCTTTAGATTTAATGAAGAAGAGCCTAACCACATGTGTATGTGCAGTGCCATGGCAATATATGATAGATTGTAAGCAGTAACGAGCCTCAGAGAACATGCCCTGGAAATCTTTTGTGCTGGTTCTGGCAGGATGCTGTGCACTGGCAGATCCCAGGTTTTTGAACAGTATGTGCATATGTGACCTTGAAAAATTGCTGGATTAATATCTGTTTATTGCAGTAGATAATCAGGCCCTGCTCCTTGAGGTGCTGATGATTTTTAGGGTGCCTTTCATTTGAATTAATGTGATTTCCTTGTGATATTCGGAGGCATCACAACACCTATCACTTTAATCCTACAAGTTCTGCTCTGCTAGAGTGCAAGGAAGTTCAGGGCTTATGAGATAATGGAGTTTTCTCTCAAAGGGCACAGACTTCCCATGATACTTTAATGGATTTTTTAGTACTTCTCCCACAAGGTAGTATTTAAGTACAGAAACACATTAAGAAGATGTCTGCAATCACGGAAACTTACCTGGATAAGACTGAAAGTTATTTCCAAGTCAGGAATTGACTGTAACAGACCTTAACCCTAATTATTTGTGAACTCTGATGTTAAACCTGAGGTTTACAAAAGTCAATGCCAGAAGACCATTGATTTTGGTCAGACTGGCTTTTTCTAGCCCCAGGACTCTCAGGGGAATAATTCCCCCAGTACTATTTATGGTTCTGTCAGTGATGTGATTGATATCTGTGTTCTATGCGCATGTGTGGGCAGCCCAAAGCTCCTCAGACCTGCATGCTTCTTGAGTTGCTTGTTATCACCTCCTTTGTCTCTCTTCCCTTGGTTGCTTTCCTGCTTTCTCCTTTCTACTGCTACAATTTTAAAAATTGTGGAGAATTGCCTCATTTCACAAAAAAACCAAGCATGGCAGGAAAACTTTGCTTTAAGAAGATATAATGTTCTCTAGCACATAAAAACCCCTAATGTGCCCTATTTTTAAAATACTGGCATGTATTGCTAAAGGGATCTTTCAATATATCCTGGCATGCAGTGGATGCTTAACACTCATTTCCTCTCATGAATCTAAGTATCAAACCCAGATGATGAAAGTTTAATCCTTTGGCCCAGGTACTGCACATTGCATCTTTCACCACAATGGAGCCCATTTTATATGGAGAAGAGGCAGTGAAAAAATGCCTTGCACAGGGCTTCAGTGCAGGATCGTGGGTTTGAAAAGGTGCAGTTTTGGCAAATAAAGTTCCTTTTCCAAGATATATATCCAGCAGGCCAAGGCATTGCTTAGCAAAAGAGCTACAGTGCCTCAAAGCCATCTGCACAATTTCTTAAAGCTTCACTTCCCTGATGGATAACAGATGGAGGAGAAAATTTATAAGTAAAAGATTAGAGCAACTCTGTTTATAAACAGGAGTACTAATCACTCTGCCTTTGCCCTGGAGACCAGATTTAATCCTGAGGTTTAACTTAATGCAACTGTCTTGTTTCTGCTGCCAACTGAGAACATTTAAATACTGCCATGATGAGGGATACTTTGGGATGATACAAAGCTAAACATTGCCTGGCAATTGATGACCCAGCATTTAATCAGTGATTACTCTCAACCTAACATGGTGAAGTAATGGACTGGGTAATTTGTGCCTGTAACATTTGTCATCTCCCAGTGTTTAAATCTATTTTCTCAGCAGTTCTCCATTGCATTTATGTTGTTCCAGCAGCACCTGCACTTCATACCCTCGCCTGATGGTTGTGTCCAGCACCCACTGAAATGAAGAGTGATATGATGCCTCCAAAGTTGTTGTTTCAGTACCTGAAGGGGCTACAAGAGAGCCAGAGTGGGGCTTTTGACAAGGACAAGGGGGAATGGCTTTAAACTGAAGGAGGGTGGGTGTAGATAAAACACAAGGAAGAAATTCTTTGCTGTGAGGGTGGTGAGGCACTGGAACAGAAGCTGTGGATGCTCCATCCCTGGAAGTGTTCAAGGCCACATTGGATGGGGCTTTGAGCAATCAGGTCTAGTGGGTGGCATTCCTGCTCATGGCAGGAGAGTTGGAACTGGATGATCTTTAAAGTCCCTTCCAACCCAAACCATTCTGTGATTCTATGAATAAGTCATGGGGCTGTAGATTTGCAGCATAAGTTATTGGGTAGCAGATTTTCCACTCCCTGTTTTTCTATTTTTATACCCCAGTTTCTGTGCTGTGTTCTGGAGTGTTGGTTAAAAGAACACAGACAGCGCAATTAAACCTGTGATGAGTATTGATTTTTCAATTTGCTGCCTGAAGTGGAAATTAAAAAGGAAAATCATCCCAGTCTGACCTGAAATAAAAACATATTAATTTTTCTCATGGAAAAGAAACCAACCACTGAGCCTGCTGCACCCCTGCTAAAACAAAGTACCTCCAGCCTAAACAGAAGAATTCCATTTGGAATGGAATTTTTTTTAGTCTGCAATTGGTGAGACACACATCTGAGAAACCTGAACCTTTCTATTCTCCCTAGAAGTAGTACTCCTGCTCAACTGATCAAAAGAAAAGGAATTAGTGCAACCTCTGGTTATTCCATGCATGAATAATAACATGCTGTCATTTTGCAATTTTGTTGGTTTATTGAAGAAACAAATGTTTAGGGATCATTGAGGACTGTGTGAGAATGTGGCCATTAAAGTCCTTTCAAGGTAATTTGTCTGGAACCAAACGGAGTAGAAACAAAATTATCTGTGTCATGAAAATAGCTGTCCCAGGATGGGATGGGACAGAGGGACAGGCTGCACCGTGAACATGTTTTCACATTTTACACAACAGGGTTTACACATTTTGAAAAAAACACTCACAAGAAGTGTCAGCAAGACTGTGAATCCTATTTGATTATTGAAAATCTAAGTCCAAGACATAAAATAATGGGAAAGCAGATACCTGAAATTGTGCTGCTCATGGAACATGCTACTTTAAATATCATTTGGAACAAATTAGTGGTTTTTGCTTGATTCTTGAAGATTGGCAACACTTGACTGATGGAGAATGGTTCATTGGTTATGCTATCCCCTGGTGATTACAAACCTTTAAACCTTTACCTGTTTGCTTATTTGTTTCTTAAAGAATGGTTTCAGAACAGCCTGGGATGTCTTTAATAGTAAAAAGCAAGGAAAACCAGATTAAATCTCCATGTTACAAGGCTCGGTATTTGTGGGGGGGGGCAGAGGGGGGGAGGAAAAAAAATTTTTTTTTTTTTTTAAATATAAAAAAAAAAATCCCCCCCCCCCCCCCCCCAAAACCAACCCCCACCCCCCCCAAGAAAATTTAAAAACCCAAAATTATTTTTTTTTAAAAAAAAAATTCCCCCGGAGACCTCTCCCACGGTATAGTCTAAGTTGGAGGTCTGCATGGATAAAAGGAGATGTGTTCCTCCTTGTAAGCAGGAAGCTAATGAGCACACACTTGAGACCTTTCTCTCTAGAAAATTGATGCAATTTCAGTAGCTAATGTCTAAATAGTAAGTGCAGATCTCACTGCTAAGGATTTCAAATGTCTCTTTATCAGGTAAGCTTTCACATCCAGTGAAGGGAACCTTTGAGGTTTTTCTTTTTTTGGGAGAATGGAAATATATATAAATATCTCACTAAAATATTTCCTTTCTAGACTTGGGAAAAAAAAAAAAGGAAAAAATCCCACAAAACCCAAGTACGTCTTTGATAATCATGTTTATACAGAGTCTGAACAGTAGTCGTTTTGTAAGAGAGATTTTCTTTTACTGGACTTTTTCTGTCTTGGACATTTTCTCCTTTTATGAAGTGTGTTTCTTTTAGACATCCTGGTCTCATAAAAGCAGCTTATTTAGAACAGACCTGGCCATCTGGGACTGCTTTGCTATAGGCTAAGCTTAACTTATTAAATATTGTCATCCAAAGACAAACAAAGAGGCTATAAATGCACTTTTTTGCCTATTCTGCGTATTTCATATTCTCTGAGCAATGAAAAATAGGAAGGAAGGAAGGAAGGAAGGAAGGCAGGAAGGAAGGAAGGAAGGAAGGAAAAATTGGAATGAGTTGTCTGGAATTTGCTCACTTTAGAATGAGCTAATTTCAGTCTGTGGAGCTGTTCAGGTTCGTTTGTCTGCTGAGGGGAAAGAGGAAAAGGGAGATGAAATGTAAAGTGTCTGCTGAAAACTCACCCAAAAATGTGAGTACTGAAAGGGTGAGATACCACATCTGCTGAGGCATGTTTGACTTAAGAAATACTTTCCAGCATCTAGAGAAGTAACAACTGTTTAAAAGAAAATGTGATGTCAGTTGTCTTTTTAGACACAAAGTGAACTCCCTTCAGTGCTTCAGCATGCGGGTGACTTGGAAAAGTGATTGCTACTGGAGCTTAAACAGCACTTTCCTGGGTATAATAGTAATTCCTGGGGAGATGACTGTTTTCTATGAGTAGTTTCTCATTGCTTCAGGCTGCTTTCCACCACCTTGTCCTCTCTGCAAGATCAATCACAGAGATTTAGCACCCAAATATCCAAGGAAACACCAATGTGATCTTTCCTAGAGATCCTGGGCAGTTACTACAGATCCTCTGGCAAAGCCACAGGCAGAGCTGGGGACCAATCACCTCAGTTCATTTTTTCTTCTCTTCTTTGCAGGACAATAGTTGTATCCATCTTTCTCAACGTGCAAGCCCTATTTTAGACATTTTGTCATCTAGAAACACAATTATTTCAAAACAGGAAGAAATAAACCAGGAGGTATCAGGTTATTCAAGCGGGACTTACCTGTCACTAAGCTGACAGTGAGCCCAGACTACTGGGAAATGACAAAAAGTAGCACAGTGAGCCCTTCTGTGAACTCCCTCAGCCCTTGTCTAAGTGATGTAGCAGATCTCTGACCATTTCCCCTTGGATTATGGGAGCTTCATTCTGCTCCCCATCCCTGTTTTCCAGCTCAGGGGGCTGGGTACTCAGAGAACAACTGTCTTACTATTAAAGACTGAGGTAAAGAAGGTATTAAATACCTCAGGAATTTACACATCCTGTATCACAATAATTCCCCCCACTGCGTTCCAATAAAGGATGGAGATTCTTCTTAGCTCTTAGTTTCTTGCTGATGTATTTATACAATTAGTTTTTAAATTTCTTACTACACACAGAGAATCTGCTTATTGCAAGAGTTTTCCCCTCTTCTGAAAAAGCCAGAAGTTGAAACAGCCCATGAGAATTTGGAGCTTTTTTTTATACTTTTTCTAACAAAATGGCCTAAGAATATCTTGTTCAGCAAACAAACCACCCAACTTATTCAGCTGTTTACGTTATAATAGACTTTTGGCCTTTGATGTACTAAAATCAATTATGAGTCACACTAGTGACATGGGAGACATTGCAGAAGTGTAAAATTTAATGTATTTATAAGGCTATCTGCGTCCAAGAACTTTGCAGAAACACAGGTGTCAGAATCTGGTCTGAAATATATTTTCCCCTAAATCTTATCAGAATCTCAGACATAAAATGCCTTCATTTCTACTGGGACCTCCATACTTGCTGCTCTCCCACATTCCCTGGGATCATTTCCCAGTGGTTCAGAAACAAGGTACCATTTCCTGCAAAACTGACCTTGGTAAAAATATCTCTCGAGAAAAATTAATTGCTTATCCCTGATGAACCCCCTGGTCTGAACCTTTATTGCCTTTAGGAAGTGGGAGGATTGTGGAAGGAAAGTATCTGCTGTTGGTGTGTGGTTGCAGCTTCGCATGCTATGCCTGAAATAAAACACCAAGGGAAGATTTCTTTCTGCTTTCTCCTTGGGGAGGAAGAGTTTTTGAGAAAGCTAAAGACAATGCTGAGATTAGGCTGCTGTTGTTTCAGCTCAGTGGCAGACGTTGAAGCTTTGGCTGAAAGCCCATCAACAGGACCAGATGTTTTAGTCTTGCACTTCCTTTGCAACGGGAAATAATGAAAACTGAGCCTTGTAAATGAAACGGGACTTTGCTGATTTAATTTGTTTGTCATGCCATTGTGATTCATATCATTAGAAAGTCTCCCTGCCAGGGGTTCAGACCAGCAAAACAGGAGCCCATAAGGGAGCTGCTAATGGGGTTTCACAGGTTCCCTCTCATCTTGTTTTCAGTTCTCAGATGTCATCTTTAGTAGCTGCCACCCCGAGAAACCTAGGGGAATCTATCCATTTTCCAAAGGTAATTGCTTTCTGGGAGTTCATTTGCTGTGGTGTGTAAGACACAAGACTTTCTATTTAATAAACCAATCTATGAGAGCTCCCATAGGACTGGAATTCAAAGCAAAGTGCTCAGAGAAGCTGATGACCACCCCAGAACTCTGCCCTGGGTGTGATGTGGAGCATAATTGCACTACCTGGGTGACCTGGGTCGCTCTTCACATGTTTTAGCTCTGATTTATCACAACTGACCTACCAGAGAATCTTCTGTGCTCAGTGCAGAGAAAGATACCTCCAGGTGTGACTTAGCCATTTTCTGTGGGGTAATCCTCTTTTGGAAATGTCTTTCTCTGTGTTGGCTATGTAAGGAGTGTGGGCAGCTCAGAGCGTAACCACAGAGTGGGATGAACTCAGGGCCAACAGTTTCCAACAAAACACAAGAATTCTTTTTTCCCCTGTTCTCCCCTGCACCTGAATATAAGTAGCTTTCTTCCTCTGGTGGACTGTGCTTTCCCACACTCCCACACTAATGATTTTTTCATTAAGTGACCTCAAGTATGAAAAGTTGTGCAGTGCATTTAAGCATCTTTCTTTTCAAACACAACCAAACAAAGGAGGTGCCTAAGGTGATTGGAAACAGAGCTGGTACTGCTAAAATCCCTGCATTTTTCCCTCAGAGCAATGTTTGTAATTTGTCATGACTTACTGAGCTTTGTTGAAGCTACAAATAGAAGGAGCCATCATGACCACTGGGTTGGATATCTCTGCTCTCAATTTTGCTCAGAGGCTTCTGCTCTGAAACATTTCCCTGCTGGGAGCATCAGCAATGCTGCTTCCAGAGCCTTGGTCCCACCAGCCTGAGGCTGTCTATGATCACCAGAGGTGATGCTCTCCACAAACCCATCAAATCAGCACAAAAAACTTGTGCATCCTGGAGCAATAGCAGCAAAAGCAACAGAGATAGGGCCATTGTGAATAACCAAAAGGTAACGCAAAAGAAACAGATGGCAGAAATTTCATGCTTTGCAGCAGGCAAGGAAATTTCCTTTAAAAAAATCAACATTGGAAACAAGATGAAATTATATATATATTGCTTTACTTCTGAGAAAGAGGACCTATTTTTTTTTTTTTTTTTTGAGTTTTAATGACCCATATGTAGTTCGACTTCACTTGTATTAAAACCATTTTGGTTACAATACATTTCTTAGAAAGCCAGACTTTTGCAGGTTATACTATTGTAACAGAATAAAAAAAAATTAGCATTTCACTCCTATTAAACATAGTTATAAACACGTATCTACTTCATGAAGTCAAATAATATGCTAAAAATATGCCTCAGAATATCCAAATTGCTAAAATCTTGAAATAGAGGCAATAAAATGTAACAGATTTGAAAGAGGAAAAAGGCTGTAAATGAAAACCAGAGAAGGCCTATAGTAACAGTATATGAGCATCCCAAAGCCAAGCTGTGGCAAATGTAAACCAGCTCAGTCTAACAGGCTGTCTCTTGTGATCCTAAGCTTGGTAGCTTAGATGAGTTATTGGGAGTTGTGCTCTGATTAGGGTCTGTTTTGTGGCAGACATGAAGCAATTTGGTTGTGTAAAGGTTATCATGTTGTATCCTGCTCTTTAGGCACCATCATAATAAAAACTGAATAATAATAAACAGCAGCATAGAGTTTGGTAATCAGCATGGCCAGTTTCCCAGGGTATTTTGGGGAAGGAGGATGGAGAGCACAGATTGATCAGCTTTACAGTTATGTATTTTAAGAGAAAAAGGAGCTATATTTGTGTCTCCTCTGCCCTTTGTCATGACAGAGCCATCATATTTCACTGAGTAACTTCTATGCACATCCAACTGCCTTGTTGCCATGAAGACTGCAACCTCTGGGAGTTTCTGGGGGATTCTTCAGGAGTTGGGAACCCGCCATTTCCTTTAGCAATTTGTTTCTTCAGACTCACTCTCTCAGTTAAATAATTGTGACATAATTCTTGTTGGGATGTCTTTGTCAACTTCCAGTCATTCTGTGCTATGTTAAAAAGCCTTTTGATATCTGATATATACTGTCTTTAAAGAAAAAGTGAAGTCTTTTTGAGACTGAAATCACATCCCCCCCCTTGATCTTTTTGAGGACTTCAGAAGAGTGAGTGCCTGACATTTCTCTGCAAGGCACATTTTCCCAGCTCCCCAACCATCAAGACTTGTGTGTACATCTATGCTCTGAATTTTTGTGAATGTGGTATTGGAAACATGTGCCCAATATTTGGTATTACATTTTGTATAATAATGTGCTTCTGTATGTGCATATGTAGAAAAATAGAAAGCTAAGACACAATATGTGTTAATGACATGAAGACAAAAGGAACACCTTTGTACCTACTGTACATTAACTTTTAGTCTTAGAAGACTTTTTTTCCTATCTAAATCTTGTAGCACTGGATAAAAAGGCATCAGGCACTGTTCATTGTTGAAGAAATAAAGAAAAAAATATTTTTGGCACTTTCTTTACCCACAACAGTTTTGATATTTTATGACTTGCATCTTCCCACTCTTCTTCGCCGCAAGAAATTTGCTTAAATGATGTTTTGGCAGCTTGTGCTATAATCAAATATTATATTCAAATGGCTGACAAACGGTTGGGAGAAAATGTGCCATTGTTAAATATTTTATATGGTAATGTTTTCCTGAAGAGCTGGGCACCTGCCTGCTGGAGTTCTCTGTGATTCCCAGGAGAAGGCCACAGAAACAGGAGTCAGACTGCTGATTAAGCAACATTTAAATAACAGAAATAAAATCCTCACATTTTTGCATTGCATTTCAAAGAAATAAAGAAGGCCATAAAACTGTCCTCGTCGCAGTGAGCTAACCCCATGTGTGGGAACATTACACTGTTTCTTACACACAATATGGGTTGTTAGAACATTATTGAGAATTGCAAAGCCATTTCCATCCTGTCTGGCAGAAAAAGAAGAAAAGAAAAAAAAGCTGCATTTTTCTCCTGAATGTAATCCAAAACATTCCAAACCACAGACAAATATAATGGCAACTCTGACAAATATTTACTCACAGTGTCACTGGGACATCATTGATGATTCAACTGCAGCTAGAAGTAATTAAATATGCTGCTTCTAATAATTTCTTAGGGTATGGTGGCTCTATAGTGTTGCATGTAGGAACATATTGGCAAGTGTAAAATCTTATCCTTACTAAAGGCATGTGAAGGTGAAAGTGATTTCTTCTATACAGAGATGTGATTCTTCTTGGCAAACAGGAGCAACCAGACTGAACAGGGGATGTGACTTTACCTCCATTAAAAGGTTTAATTAGACAGACCCTGGAATGCTATGTCTGTAACATCCACGTTTTAGTAGAGATATTATGAGATGGGAGAGAGGTCAAGGGAAAAAAAATAGAAAAGTTTTATTGCAGCAAAATGTTTTTCACAGCCAAAGAAAATAATTTGTAATGAGAGATTTATGATGCAAGTTCTTAGGTTATCAGAAGAAGACTGAAAATAGAGGTCAAGAGATGAAGTAATTTCAGTTTCTATGTTCTTTCACACAGAAAAGTACTGAGACCAATCATACTTCTACTCTTACGGACAGAGATGTGGCCAAGTTGAAGCCAGACATATTTTTACAGGACAATTAGCCTTTGTGAAAATTTCCCATGGGAATGACTGCTTTCTCCACCTCTGCCATTCTTGGGAAGTGACTTAAGCCAGTGCCTGCTGGAAGACCTGCAATGAACAAAGACATGACTGAACTCACTTGTGGGACAAAAGAGCAAATGTCTGTATCATATGGACACACTGATACAACAATGTTCTGCTCTCAAAGCCCACAAATAAAAAATGAACAGCAAACTTACTGCTTCTGCATGGATGCAACAGTTTCAAGTCATGAGGGTGACCCCAATGTGCTGGTAAAATCCAGCTCAGGTCTACATTCATTCCCTTTTGGGAGGAACCGCAGGTGTCTCTCAATCATTGCAATGGAATCTAATGTTTCAATATGGAGACCAAATAAATCTCAAGAGAACTTTTCTGAATACAAAACCTACACTCCTTCATGCTTTCATGAATTAACTTCAACATGGGTCCCCACACCCAAGGAATATGACTTAATTCTTGACCTGAGGATTCCTGTAGTGGCTGAGGCAGTGGAAGAGAGAAATCCACAATGACCTGTTTATTCAGTAGAAGAACAGTAATTTCTTTCTGTCAGCAACAGAAACAGAAAATCTTTGTGAGTATACACGTATACAAGGCAACTGCTTCCAAGCAAACAGCTTGAGTGCCAATATTTAGAGATTGGACACAGGGCTGCCTTTTATTAGTCTGTTAAAACACCAATGCAGCTTCTAAATAAGACTGTTATTTTGGCTGTGAGATCTAACCAGAGAAATTGCCTGCGCAATGAATACGGTACTCATCCAATTTCTACATATGAATAGGGAGTAACTATAGCTCAGAAGGAAAACATCCATGGAAGTGTCTGAACTTTACAAGTGCCTATTTTATTTAAATATTTATAGTACTTTGAAAAGCATTGGGCCAGTGTCACACAAGCCGTTTTCCATGCGTCTGCCTGGGATGTTTCTAGACTTTGCAGTTTCAAACAAACAAAGGACGCTGAAAACTGGATCCTTATTCACTTTCCCCTGTGCTGGAAAAAAAAGAATCTGAAGCAGACTGGTAAATGACAAATGCGATCTTCTCAAGGGGACTGTAATATCTTCTTTTCCACGTTCCAGTCTGAGATCAACAGAAGCTTCTCTGCTTTGGAGTAACGTATGGCTTGCACCACAAACACACCAGCAAGACACCAAAATGTGCAGCTGCTAAGCTGGATTTTCAAATTAAGAGGTAAGACAAGCTGTTAGCAGAGGAGAGCTAACTTTGTGTTTTATGGGTGAGAGCTGAGGCAGCGAGAATGATTTGTCCCAGGTGATGGCAAAAGGCTGGGATGCAAATACAAACCAGGGCTGGGTGCCTGCAGTGTGGGGCTGGTGGGCTATTAGCCTCATCTCCCTGCAGGCTCCCTCTTCAGCTTGGAAGTGCTGTTCAGGTTTGTTGTGCAGTGCAGAGGGAGATGCTTCCAGAAGGTCTGTCATTCTTCTCTGCTGCTCTCATCCCACCCCACCACTGGAGATGGGCAGCTCACCCAGCACTTCACATGCAAATGATGAAGAGGGACCCATTCTTAAGGTTATATTTAGCATTTGCTGCTTCCCAAATCACTGGGTGCCCATGCCCTGATTCTGTACCACTATGGAGCTCCAGGGCAGGAGAAGGTTTACGTGGATCCATGTAGAGTTAGTGTTGGCTGTGCCTTGTAGAGCTGTGCTGGTATGATGCTGAGAAATGGTTGGGAAAAGTCATGTCCTGGAGCAGGGGTGGCTTGGAGGTGCTGCCCTGTGGTCTATCATCAGCCTGCATTTGCACTGACGTGGTGTGGAGGAGGGAAAACACCCAGTTAAATTGCATTAAAACCTCATGAGTCCTTAAAAATCCTGTCATTTAGATTGGAAATACTTTGTGGAATTAGGACCTGTGCTTTTGATGTTGGCAATCAAACACTCTGCACATCAGAGTTATTCATGCGCAGTGATCCTGAGTTTGGGGTGGAAAGTTGCACAAATATATTCTTACTACAAATTTGATATGCACTGCAGCCCACAGCAAGAAATACACAGCTTGAGAGACTCTTTGAAAACGTGGGCACATGTGTATAACTTGGCTGAAAGATCATGAAAGTGGTACAATAACTACTCTAAATGCTTGAAAGGTGTCAACATCAAGGTCTTGATTTTACACACAGATGTCAGCACAATGTTTCCATTGATTAGCTGTTCTGTAATATAAGCCTGTCTATGGAAAATGTATGCTAAAAAGAGTCTTATACAGATCATGCCAGGATTTCACTTCCCCTGCTTTTGTTGTATCAGTCTGAGCCAACTAAACCCCTGGAAGTTTACAGATATTTTTATTGCAAGTTAAAATCAGGAGCTTATTGTAAAAAAAAAAAAAAAAAAGAAAAGAAAAGAAAAGAAAAATTTCTGGACTGACTGAGGCTCAGAACAGGATCATTATTTGGAGCCATTATTTCCTGGATAATATTCGCTTTTGATTAACAAGTCAGCAAGCAGCTTTGACTAACCCAACATTATTCAGGGCGTTAATATGCCTCTTATGTGTATCCTGGAGTCTGTCCTGCCTAGAGAGCTACTTGCACTGTGTTGATGTGCTCAAACCTCTTAGGAGCACTTAGGAATTTCAGATATTTGTTACTGCTCATGTGTTTAAGCTTTGTTTGATGCTGTCCATCTTTGCAACACCCATAGGTACAAAAAGCCACCTGTCACATTTATGGCCGAGGCAGGAGCACAGATCGGACCTTCTGAGACTGTGTTCTTATGTTCCAACTCAATAAAGCAGCTCACATGTGTTACCTCAGTTTGTGGTGGAAAAGGGTCCTGTTAGTCCCATTAACTCTGTGAAGTTCTCTGTTTGAAGTGAGCCAAGTGCCATATCTAATGCTGTCCCTAATGGAAATAAGTCTTCAGCTATGCTGTTAATTATTTTCAGCCTGTGATGCTCACACATATCCTCCTCACCATCAATAAAAAGCATTTGTAATGGAAAATGCTTTCCACATGCACGTAATTAGTGTTCCTTTTGTTATAAAAGGATTGGTCAGAGAAATTTGGAGGGAACAAAATTAGCTTGAAAAAGATGCCAAAATTAGTATGTTTCATAAATGGTGGTCAAGTACTTGCCTACCGGAAAAAAAAATCATTAAAATGTTACCAAAAACATTAAAACTTCCCATTTGTACATTTAGAAGTTGAGCCCACTATCCTTCCATTTTGAACCATCTTCTGATTTTTAATTTACTTTGCATATGAGTAGCCTTTTAAAGTTGAAATTGAATTAAGTTTTCTAAAAAATGTTGTGGTGAACTAAAAAGGTAGTTTTTGAGATAATTTTTCACTCATGTAAAATCTTGAGATATTTTGAGGGTTGTTCTGATTTGGGCAGAAGCATATCTGGAATCTGCAAATTCCTTCACAAAGTGGAAGTTTGGAGCTTCTGTTTCTATGCAGCTTTATTACAAAATTACTTAGTAAAGCCCAGAGAGAGGAACCAATGCATTTTTTCAGTTCAGTTTCCACTTGAATTAAGCCATGACTGAAGCTGTTCCAGGACAAATTGAAGAGAACTTCATAATAATGGCTTTGGTTAAGAAAAAAAAATTAAAATAATTAGGAATTAGAGATTCAAACCTTTTTTGAAAGTCCAATCACTATAAGACTACAAAAAACTTACTAATAATTTTAGTGCTATCAGCCAGCAATGATCTCCATCTAGTGCTATGAAACTGTAGATTAGGTTGGACTAAGCTCAGTAAAACAGTTTAATCTATTCAGCACTGAAATTATGTCTTTAAAATAAAAATATTAAAGAACTTGTTTTTTTGGGCGGGGGTTTTTTCCTTTGTTTGATTTTATCTAACAGTAGTTAATACACCCAGAGATTTGTACCCAACAGAAACAGCATCCATATTTTACACAAGCAGAGGAAATATTCCATAAAAGCTTTTAATTAGTTTGCAAATAGTCCGAGGGTTGTTAATATTTACCCTGCTTCCTTTGTTCGCAGACCTTGATGTGAAAATTGTTTTGACCTCATTGGGAATAATGGGGGTGATATTTGGGTAATGGTGTTGGCACAGGGACAGAAGACAGGTGTCCTTTCCCTGAGCTGGTGCCTGGCGGGGTGATGTGCCATGGGTGACTGGGTCTGACCCGTCCTGAAGCTCAGCGTGAGGGATGAGGAACCCAGGGACAGCCACAGGCAGATGCTTTGCAGCTGCAGCCTGCAAACCTGCCTGGATCACGGTAGCAGGCTTGAATTTAATGGGCTCTTTTGAGGAATGTTATTTGTCTGTTAGCAAGAACATGCCCAGCTGGCCTCCAGGTGAGAACATGCTGTGCCACAGCAGAGAAAGCCCCAGGTAGGTCCCCAGCAGCCTCTGTATTTTGAGGTGCTGAAGACAAACTGGATTTGGCGTTTTTATGTGTGCTGTGTGTTCTTTCAGGTTGTTTTATTACTCCTGGAAGTGCCTCACCTTCTCATAAAAAGCAAGACATGAGTGGAGAAAGTCTCTCATACTTTTGTGCAAGATGAGGAAAACCAGGTGGATATCTCCAATATGGCTGGCTGAAGGGACAGAAATCTCTGATGGGTGATGGTAACAAAGCTCAGATGATGCCACATCTAACCATGGCTGGGTGCAAACCCAAGGGTGGAACTAGCTTTTGCTTTGTTGTTTTTTTTGGGCTGCGTTTTTTTGGGGTTTTTTAACCAGTTGAATGCAGTAATTCCAATTTCTTTTCTAAATCTTGAAGCTTGCTTTCTAAATGTCCGCAAACTACAGCAGGTACCTGAAAATGGTGCCAGTCACCATATAATACATGCAGCATTTACTCTGCCAGAGCCTGCCCAGAACTTAGCCTTTAGGCAACCCAGAACTGAGAAACACTTTCAGAGAGGAATATTAGTCTCTTTCCAAAACTAAATGTGCACTTAAAATGCTGTTTTCAGATGGTACTTTGTTCTGGGGTTGAACCCCACAGTTAAATGTGGTGTATTCTCTAAATAAGCATAAAGACTGGACAAACTTGTTCCGAGCAGTGATAAATCCTGGCAATAAATACCATTCCTGAGGAGAAACCGAGACCTTGCTGTACTCCAAAGGAACAGAAATAGCAGGTCACTGGAAAATGTAGTATGAAAAAATACACAGGCTGCCTTGGGGGAGAGGGGAAGGTGGCCCCTGAAATCCCTTCCTACTCTTTATTTCTGTGACTCATCCAGACCTGCCTGTAATGGGCTGTTGCATCGCCACATTGTTAGTTTAACTTCTTTGTATCCTGAGCAGCCAGTGGGTCGGTAAAAGAAGCTCTTTGTGCCTTCGGTGGGAGAGAATGGCACCAGGGTTGTTCTTGGAACAGGCCCAGGGAAAGTGTGGGGTGAGGAGGGAGACGGGAGTAAAAGAAACTCCCCAGTAAGGGGAAAAGAAGGAAAAGGGAAAAAAAAAGGTGTCTGTTTCACAAACCCTGACCTTCGGCAGAACTGCCATTTCCTGAGCCTGCACGAAACGTTCTGTTCTCAGGCCTGGCACAGGGCAGTGGAGCCTGACACTGACTCTGCCCCAGAGCTTCCCCATCCCAGGGAAAAGCTGAGGGGCAGCCAGGTCTGTGAGTACTTGATCGGCTGAACCACAAGGACAGGGAAAAGCTGAGGGGCAGCCAGGTCTGTGAGTACCTGATCTGCTGAACCACAAGGGCAGTGCAAGCTGAGCAGCCGTGCTTGGCTTGGCCAGGAGGGAAGGAGGAGTTGTGTGCAGTAACCATTGCCTTTCGCATGGTAGCTGCAAGGGGCAGCAATGCCAGAAGCTGTGCTGTCTTTGAACTTTGTTGCAAACAAGGCATGAACAGCGATAGGACCCGAGGGAATGGCCTGAAGTTGTGTCAGGGGAGGTGTAGGCTGGATATTAGGAAAAAGCTCTTCACCCAGAGGGTGGCTGGGCACTGAACAGCTCTCAGGGCAGTGGTCACAGCAACAGCCTGACAGAGCTCAAGAACCATTTGGACAACACCCTCAGGCACATGGCGTGATGTTTTGGGTTGTCCTGTGCAGGGCCAGGAGTTGGACTCAATGATCCTTTTGTGTCCCTTCTAACTTGGGATGTTCTATGATTCTGTGATTCTTTGGTGCTCCATGACTAAATCTGCTGCAGAGAGAAGGAAAAGGGTTGAACTACTTGGAGAATAGAGAAGATCTGGCTCTGTTCCAAGAGGAGCAGCCAAGTCAGATGGGGACTATCTTTCTGGTAACAGAGTCCAAGTGGTGAATAGTCAGGGAGGAGCCTTATCAGTTCAGAATAACTTCATTTTCCCTGCTTCGGGGAGCAATGCATTTATTTGGGTCAGCAATGATAGTGCTAACACTGAGAAAGAAAGGTGGGAGGCAATGGCTCCATGCCATGTTCCAACAGCCCTTCCTCTGTGCCAACAATGGACAATAATGGATTTTTATCACCAACACTTTTCCCAGAAAACTGCAAGGGAGGTATTCATCCCAGATAGAAATGAGTCTTGAGGTGTTATAGAAATTGAAAGCTTCGTGGCTGAGAGGAAACTGGGGTTAAAATTACAGAACAAACATTATCCCCAGAAAGACAATGGAGCCAGAAGCTGCTGCACCTTGGGGGCAGATGGGTCTGTCTTTTTTCCTTCAACCACTGGGCAAAATAATGTGCCAGAGCCAGAAAATGAGTATCATCCAAAAAATCTTTCTTTCTCTGACTGTTACACAGAAAAGTGATTATATTCTACAGAAAAGCTGCACATTTCTTTGAGGGAGGGACACAGGCCTCATGTTTCCTAGTGCTTGGAGATTCTGGATAGTTGATCCTTCCAGAACGTGAGGTGTCTCTGTTCCAGTTCCAGCTCTGACTCAGAAAAAACAAATTCCTCATCGCTTGCAAGACAAAGCAAACAGAGAATAGTTCAGATGTCTTCCATGTTCCATATTTTTTCTCTTAGTGTGTATCTTGCATTTTTCCATGGTTCAAAATAATGGCGAACATCTGCTTGGCTAAGTTATCTGGGACACTGAAGGAGAGAGGGAAACATCTTGAGAGGTGTCATAATTTACATCCATCATGTATGTAGTGTTGCTATGTTGTAGTTTCATAGTTTTTGCCAAGCTTTTCACCAAAACCCAGAAACTGAATGGATACACCCAAAAGGTGGGATCCTTTCCCAACTTCTGGATCTTAGGCTGCACTTACCACATCCTCATTATGCACTAAAAAGAGACATGTCTGATTGTCTGCCCTGGTTTCTGGATGAGGATAATATGGATAACTAGGCAACTCAGAATGGCAAAATGCTGTGGAGCTCACCCTCCCTGCAGCTGAGGCACATCCAAAGTCAGCACAGACAGAGACTTGCAAATCGTCATTGGCACAGATATGTTAATTGTTATGAGCAGCAAAAAGTGGATGTCTGCAAATGCCAGATGGGAATTTGCCTGATCCTTCCTCTATTCCATTCCTCAAATAAGAGACTTTTCTCTTCATTTAGAGCCTTAATAAGCTGTTTCTTGAGGGGAAAGGCTCTGTGTATATGAATCTTTCATTTCCTGACTCCAGGGCATCTGGACAAAGGAAGTTTGGTGAAAGCCAAGCTCATTTTGCTCTTTGTTTTCCAAGTGTGTTGAGTTGTTAGTACTGTGTTAGAAGCATGTTGGTTCAGTCAATCAGACTGGATGTCTTGGCTTTTGTCTGTCCGAAGAGTTCTGGAGCTAGTAAGTCATGTCTCAAGGGAATGGTTTGACCAAAACCATTAGGGGGTTGATATATTTCTGGGAGAATGACTAAGGAAGGTGGGCAGTAGCCTACAGCAGGGGACTCAGATGGGATAGGGGAGACCTGGGCTCCAGACCTTATTCTCTCCTTTGGCCATATAACTCTTGCCTGACAGGATGCATGGCAGCACAGGTTCAATAGGACAGCTAGAGCACCATCTCTTTTTCCCTACCAGCCAGGCTATTCTGTATCTTGACAGCTCGTGCCAAAAGGAAAATGATGATTTGAGTTAATATGTTTAGTGAGAAAACTACATTTCGTACAATAAAGCATGTGCCCTACCATGGGGTGGGCACTGTTTTTTCTTAGAGATACTCAGTTTAGCACTCACCTTGAGCTGAGCACATGACTTTGATTCCTAAGTCAGCAGAGATCAGCCAGACCTTCAACAAGCTGGAGAGGCAGAAGTTCAAACCCGTGCGTGTGTTCAACACCTCCTGTTAGCCCTAGGTTGATTCCTGCTCTGAGTGTCAGACTTTTGTTGTCCTAGGTCCAAAGGCTCCAATGATTTTGCTCAGAATTGATTGGTGATGCCCCACTGCTCAATAACAGGGTTTTCATTAGCCAAGTTTGAGTTTTGATGCCCCTGATCTGCCCTGCAAGCTCACATCACAATGCCTGTTCTCCTCCGGTACCCACTCAGGTGCTCTGAGCTGTGTTTTTGTCACTACAGCCTGCGCTTCCTTTGCCCAAACATTGCATTTCAGCTGGCACTGATGCCAACTAAACCAGAAGAGAAGCATTCATCTCAGTACCCTGCCTCCTGGTTTAGGTCCTTGGCACTCTTCTGCCACTGCAGGCTAAGAAGAACCAGTGGCTGGGCAGAGCAGACAAATCCTCATGCCTGACTGCAGCTCAGGCTGCTCCCACCCGTTTGCCCTGCTGGCTCAACAGCCATATCAGAAATCACATATTGGTGAGGCTTTCATCTCCAAAACACATCGTGAATGTTAATCTTAACATCCCTGTTAAGTACCAGTAGGTTCAATGGTCAAAATGTAATAACTTGCAGACATTCTGTTATCCAAGACAGCAGTTTTCCACTGTGAAGAGGTGAAAATAACCTGGCACATAGAGATAATATGTATTCTATCAGCGTTACCTTCTGAGGCAGATCCTGACCAATATCTTAAGACATGCATCAATTTGGTGTCAGAGTCCAGAATTATGTTTCATGTTCAGAGTATTAAAACCAGGTACTCAAGTATGTGAAAGCTGAATTGGTGGGAAGACAATAATAATATTTTTTTAAAAAGACATTTTTTAAAAATACACAGGTAGACTAAATATTGCTCTTGATTTAACAATAGGAATAACCCATTGATTACATGATTTCATTCAATCTTATGTGTAGAAAGGTTGTTGATCATGGCCAAAGGAAAGCTGTAACACCTGAAGGGTGAACGCCAGTGCTCAGCCCGGTCGTCCTGCGAGGCTGAAGTCTAATCTAAGGCAACTCAGGTCACTGCAGCATCATGTGCAGCAATATTCTACAGTGAGAGAGAGACCAGGAACTTCTCTGAAGCTACAACAGACTTTTGATGCAACGTGTAGACAACCACCCTGAACAAAAGTCCACAAAAAAAAGGGGTTCAACGCTCCCTGAACTGCAAAATGTTCGCCAGCTGGATTTAGCTCACTTGGGGCTGGCTGCTTTGAAAACCACGGCTGCTTTGATCCCAGTCCTAGCAATACTGTTGGACCTCTGCTGTACAATGAGCTCGAGGTCAGTAAAACATTTTTCAGTTGTGGTGGAAGCATTTACGTTGGAATTTGTTAAATCAGGGGTACAATTCCATGGGTAGAAATTGAACTCTACGTGTGACATTTCTCTTCTTATTACACTTTAAAGTATTAAATCGTGCAGGTTTTTACTTCCATTAAAAACAAGTTGCCAGATTTAGCATTTTGTTACTTTGAAGTCCCTCTTTTATTCTCCCCCAAAGGGCTTTAACTTTCAGACATGGTTATCCTTAAAAATATTTTTTAAATGTTGGTTTTGAAACCTTACAAAGGATATGGCATTGGAGAAATTCAGGATGGAATGACTTTCCAGGGGCAACAGTCAGGGAACAGCAAAATATCTCCATTTTTCTTCCACCCCCACATTTCCCTTTAGTTTCCAGTATATTTAATTGGCTGTCAGTTCTTTCTACCTCCTGTACAGAGTTTAGTACTGAACTTTTAGATAAGCTTTCCTTAGGATTAGTTTCTACTGAAACTAGTTCCAGAGGATTTGCCCATTCCCAGCAGCAATCGGAGTTGCTGCTCCTTCACAAACATCACCATAATTCATATGTTAGAGCAACGTTCCTAAAATACTAAAAAGCAAGCCAGACTCTTATAGATCAAAGTGTGATTTGTGATGGATAAGAGCAGTGCAGGCTCACTGTGAGTGCAGAGAAATGTGAAAGACACTCTGCTACACCTGATCTGCCATCTCTAATGCTACTGTCCTCCTCTGCCCCAACCACACAGTGCATTCGAATCTTTTTCCAGCTTCTCCTACATGTTAAGAGGACACAAGACCAGGGATGATCCTCACCTTGTTTGCATTACCCTCTCTCTTCATAGAAGAGAGAAATCCTTCACTCTGTTTTTTTTAATAGATTATCCTGGCTTAGCCCCAACCTTCTTGCCTCTGCTGGAAGTGTGAATATAACTTTCGTGGAAATGACTACCCCAAATTCAATTGGAATATGTGTGTTTATGAGCCAAGGCATGTCCTTCTACACCGTCTGAAAAGCCTCAAGTGCCTTCAATGACATGACCATAAAGCCAGTGAGAGAAGGCAGGAATGCCATGCACCTCTGGAGTGTTTCACAGCAGTCAGCTCCAAGCAGAAATTTCCCTTGCAGAGACCTCAGTGCCTGTGCCCATTGAATGATGACCTGGTAGAAAACTTAACTGGAAAATTCTCACTGTCACCTTTTTTCTCTTTTCCTTTTTTTCCCAATAGCCATTAAATATTTGGGGGAAGTAGAAAACTTTCCTTGGAGTGATCTACTCAGTGACAGGTAAATCTCTGTCTTTTTGCAGTTACCACTATCATTTTCTGTTCAATATTCATGAACTGCTCCCTCCCCAGTAGTTTCTGATTATGCCAAAGCAGAAGAAGCATTTATAGAATCACATAATGGTTTGGAGATACAGATGTTATAAACAGAGTGAATTTATATTTCTTTTAAGATGAAATAAGTTTCTAGAGGTACATAATTGTAATTATTTTTAACTCCTCCAAGTAACATATAGAGGGGAATCACTCTGCTTGTTGCCAGTTCTCACTTGTGAAATTTCTTTACAGACTTACAGTGTATTAGCATATTTTTGTTCTTTCAAAACGGACATGTTCCACTAGTTGAAACTAACCCCCAATTCAGAGAGCAAGATCTCTGCTGCTCAGACTTGCCAAATCAAATTCCTTTTGCAAACTCAAAAGAATTATGTAATCTCCTTCTATATCCAATTTTCCTTTCTCTTGCTAACCTCTCCAGTGAGGCTCTAACAATAAGCCTTTCAGTGCTAACATTGTTTGACATGCACAATGTGGTAAATGCAGAACTGTCCCTTTTGCCTTGGCAGTCCTTCAAAGCCTGGGCTGTTCCGTAACTTCATGTAAAGTTTAAGTCAAAAGTAAATATGCCACTGAGTGTGCCTCACCTGATGGGCTAACGGTTTTGGGGTGGGGGGTAGAATGGTCTTTCTCATGGTGTTTTCTCGTACTTGATCTCTGGTTCTGAGATGTCACAGATCCCAGGAGCCTCATGTGTATTTGAATCTTTGAATTTGGCAAACTCCCTGTGATACTAAATATGGCAAGAAGTGCTAAAGGAATACTCAGCTTAAAACTGTGCAGAAGTAGTTCAGCAAATAAGATAACATTATTCAGATTGTGCTTTGTACAAAGGCCCTTTACAGCTTTATAAGGGGGGATGTGATTATTAACAATACTTTTCCTTACTTGAATATCTTCAGTGCATCTCTTCTGCTCAAGACAGCTTTTTACCTAGGCTGTAAATGGAGGCGTTGCTGAGCTCCTGGTTTGCTCACATCTCTGTCTATTCTGCTGACAAACATCCTTGTCTGTCCTTGGTCATTTTGAATTGCTCTGCCACAACTGTGCAATGCCTGAAATGAGATTCTCACACTTAAGCAAGAATTTTAGTTACTGAGTGATGTGGAAAATGAGAAGAGCAAGAGAACTGAGTAACATGGGGGTGTACAAAAGTATGAACAAGAAGAAGGTGAAATGTGGGTTTTTCAGAGGTGGGACTGAAAACAGAGAGCCTGAGGAGGATTACCAAATGTCAGAATTTTGCACTTGGAAAAGAATATAAAGAAACCCCATGGGAAACAGTAAAGGAAGGGTCCAGAGTTGGGGGAAGGTTAGTTGTGCCTGAAGATTTGGAAGAATTGTCCCAGAAGCACATAGAGCCTTGGCCAAGCCAAAGGTTCTTGTATTTAATTAAAAGAGAAAGCCTCCTATAATGTACTATGGACAGTTCATACTCATTTAGGGACAATATGGTGCCATCCCATAGCAGAACTGAAGGAGATATGCTGTTCCTACTCCGAGGATGTCTCCTGAATCTGAGCACATAAGAACAGTGTTCTTCAACAAAACTGATCTTTGCCTGCTGCCCAAAGTGGTCAGGGGACCTTATAGAAATGTTGAATGAGTGTCCCTGACAGGAAAAGTAAATACAGTTATTGTTATGAAAAATTGCACCACAATCCAACTCAGCCTCAAGGAAACAAATTTGAATGAGGTTAGGGTTTTGCAGAATGACATGCTGGTCCTTATCATTCAGGATATTAGCATCAGCCAAGGACAAAACAAGCTCTTTTATAGGCTCTGAAGGTATGATTGTGTTGTTTGGATGGTTAACTAAGGAGCAAGAGTCAAGTTTTATTCTGTTCCCGTAGACTCAATCAGCACAGAATTACTACTGGTAAATTTATAAGATGGTTGAGAAAAAAAAAATTAAAATTCAGCCTCAACTTAATTTGTGTCCATTCTAGAGTCTCTTTATGCTTCAATATTCACTCAGAACAACTGACTTAAAATGAAACTCCTAATCCCAAGGACCATGTAACTCTGCCAATGGCTGGAAGCATGGAAATGGCAATGCTGACCATTTTCTTCCCTGTGTTCTCAACTACCAATCTGCCATGCAGATGGAATTCCATTTGCAACTGCTGAGAACAGTCCCCATCAGATAGCAAGAACTGACTAACAAGGAATTTATAATCTCCTCATTCACAGACACCATCTCAGAGAGCGTGAGGAAACACTCCTGATAAATTGTCATCCCCAAATACCTTGTGGATAAACACCTTATGGTACCTTGACACAAGACAGTTGATAAATGACAGTGGGTACATTCAGATGCTGTTTCCATTTTTCAACATGGTACTTCTGCACTTTTTCAAAGAAGCAACCAGGGACTTTCTCACCTTTCAAATGAAAAATACAAATACAGCAAAGTGGTGGATTTAACCTCTGAGCAAGTACGTGTTAATTTCAGTTCCTGAGAGTACGCTGCATTAAACTGTTCTTGACAGATTTTAATAGGAATTTTGGACATTGTACATTAATAAATAAGTATTACCTTTGTTATTTTAAGTGCAGTGGTTTTCCTTACTTGAGAAAGCCTGGCGCTCTCATTTGATTTATGTGATGCTAAGTTAAAAAAAGGTAGTAATGATACGTGTGTTATTCATGTACTTGGAAGTCTCAAAAGATTTTAAATATATCTTGACATGTATGCTCATAAATTGTTTCTAAGGTAGACATTTTGGCAAACTGGATATGGAATTAATGTTCCTGAGACTTCCAAACATCATTGATCAAAAATACTTTTAAAATTGTCCAGAATGCCAAACTGATTTCTTTTGAACCCGTCTGTGTGGTCAGTGCACCATCTATCAAATTGTCTTCAGCTTGGAGTCATAGTCTGTGGGCCCAGACTGCATTTCATTGCAAATTCTTCACACCACAAGGGCTTGATTCCATCAGTTTGAGACAGAGCAGTTGAGTGTGAGTGTCTGATGGAGAAGTGAAACGTGAGTACAGAGCTCAGTGTTCCAAATGTGCATCTGTTTTTGAGTTTCTCAGTGATGAGTTTCTACACTCAATCCAAAGTGTGAAATGCAAAAGCTTTTGCAAACAGTGTGTTCACATTGAGCAGTGAGCCACATGGTCCTTGTGGGGTGGATTTGGGGGGATGCTCTTGAACTATTTGGAAGAGTCAGAATCAAACACTGCAGTGGGCTGAGAGCAGGATTCTGGGTTTGCTTCCCCCTCTGAGTCTTTTGCTACAAATCCTCTATAACTGTTCATACTATAAACTGTTTTGGGTACCAAGATTAATTTTTCCTAACTATCTGTATGTGCTGACAGCTACAAACATAGCCTTCAGGTAAGAGTGCAATTCCAATAAGCATTGCTACATTCTGGTCTAAACAGCTGGCCCAAGTAGGGGCCATGAAGGTTATTTACCTCAGGAAATCAGGCGACAAACTGGTATTTCTTTGGCAGAAAGCATTATTGTGGATGCAGCAGTAACAAAACAGAAGTCAGTGGCTTACAGTTCCAAGTCCTTGCCAGGCCTTTCTCCCTCCCAAATCATCCCCTTGATATCTCTCCTGGTGTGTTGCAAGGGCTTCCTCACCTACTACAGAGAGCCTTTTGATGCTTGCTGCAGCTTTTGGAGGCCAGTGTGTTCCTTGCCCTGGCTGCTCATGTCCATACCACAGCATGTTTCCTCTGTAATTTAGGGAAGATAGAGATTGAAATATTTTTGATAGGGTTTACTCACACACACACCCCCCAAGGTCATTCTAGCTCCCACTGATCTAGCCAAATATCATTCACACCTTCTTGCCTGATTACGTTTTCAACATGTGGAATGGGTCTTTCTGTCTCTGGTGGATCTCCTTTGTTTCTCCAAAACCTGCTCATTTTGGTTCCTGAAGCCAATTTCTTTCCAGTAAAACTGTTTCAGTCTCTGAAATGATACTCTTGGCTCTTGTGGCAGAAACCTGAAATAGTGCTGTGACACTTTTTTGGGTGACCCCACAGCTTTCAGAGCCATCTTCCAAACTTTATTCAGCCTGTTCTTCCTCATAACTCTGCCCACACCAAGCAAAATACCTCTTCTAAAAGTTCACTGCTTGAATGTGTGAGAAACCTTCTATAAACTGAAAATTTCTTCTTCAGCAGAAATGCGCATTTTTTCAGTTTGGCCATGTAGAAGGCTTGTTCAAGATCCACACTTCAGTGTTTCTTTTCAGGAACCACATATGAGAATTTATAAAGGACCTGAGTTTACCCAGCACTTTGGAAAGTGGTGTGATTTATTTTACTGTCTTTATAGAGAGTTGTTTTGGGTTTTTTCTGTTCAAAGGAATGGAATACGCTGTTCCCAGTCTTTTCTGGGAGGCTTGATGCACGTAACCAGATGAACTGCTATTGAACCTTGCTATTACATGAGCAGATTGCTGGTACAGAGGCAACTGAGGAATTTCTAAATGCACAGAATTTCACAAACTAGAAAAAACACTTAGGATTCAAAGTTTTAAAAGCTCAGGGGCCATGTCCAATATTACTGTACCTGTGTTTGCCTATTTCTTTCAGGAAGCACACTGATCTACAGCACACTGCCTATTTCTTTCAGGAAGCACCACTGGTGCTTACAGTGAGAGGACAATGTTAATATATGAGCAGAATTTGACTTTTTCAGGAAAGTAAATTTCCCAAGGAGAGCTTGTTACTTTACCAGGCAATGCCAAAGTCTATATCACATTTTCTATATGATTTGTATGTAAAATCAAAACCCTGTGTAAGCAAAAAACTCCACAGAAAAGTGTGTTAAAAAATATTCATAGTGCTGATTCTTCCAGAGAAACTTTGTTTTCTTTCTGTAAGAGGAGATTTCTCCTTCCCACGGGGTTTTATAGCAAATTTAACCTAACATTTTAACCTAACTCATGTTACTTTGCTCTCACTTTCCCATTGACAGGCCACTTGCTTGGCTATCAGAGAGCAGCAATGAAAATACAAGTTCTGCTCAAAGATTTCAGCAAGCTTCATGGTGTTACCTGGGTTTCCAAAAATTATCCTAGTGCTGGATGGCTTAGCCATCCAAACCTGGTCCGTGGTTCTCACAGATGGGATGTGCTCCTTCCCCCAGGGTTAAAAGTTGTCACTTTACCTCACCACAGGTCTTGTTCTGGTGTATTTTCCCCTTTTGGGGGGCATTTTCTGTTTTTAAGACCGACACAACACAACGCATGGTGTCTCCCATTCCTAAATGTGAACAGAAATCCTGTACCATTCCCTTAGGTGGACTGTCTGTGCTTCAGGCTGAAATGACCTCCGATGCCTTTTCAAGCCAGCTCCTTCCTGAAATTTTGTTTTCCTCTGTCCAGCTCCCTGGGTAGAAGAGAAGCTTCTGCTGAAGACACATGATGCTTTGTCTGGCCAGGCAGAGATATATAGTGCTCTTGGCCACAAAACAAAGAAATTTCGTAACAATAAATTCTATCTGGTCTGTTCTCTGAATTTTCTGTGCTTGCCAGTTTTTCTCTTCTCTGCTTCTCTCTCTCTCACTTAAAAGAAGCAAAAAAACAACAGAGCTGAGTTTCATTGTTTCTCTGTTAGCTCAGAAGAGCTGTGAGCCAAGCTAGAGTCCCTTTGCTCTAAAAATTCCAGGGATGGAGCCTCAGGGCTCAAGGATGGCACCTTCAGCCTCTTTGCCCTCTCCTACTGAGGGACTGTTGACTGGAAAGCATACCACAACAGTTTCTTCCATGTCCTGAGGTGTCCTGGCCCTTTCTTCTCTGATTTAAGGGACGTGTTTGAGTTCAGGCAAGAATGTCTATGTTAGCCTTTTGTGCCTTGCAAGTCTTTGTCTGAATCCAAACCCATGTAAACTGAGATTGCACAAGACTCCTTGGACATCCTCCCTGTTAGGGAAGGTCTTCTCTCATGCTCCCCATCCAGCTGTTGTATGTCTGTCTCATACCTCAGACAGACTCTGATCAACTTACAGGTGCATCCATGTGAGCAGTGACTTTCAAGGTGGGATGCTCAGGGTGATTCTGTTCGGATATAAACCCCAACCAGTCTTTTGGGATGTGAGGTTTCCTGAGGTATGTGTGCCTCCTCTGAGCTGATACATCCCTTCTGTACCATTTGGTCTTCCCAAAGAGAAGCTGGAGTAGAAAGAGCCACCAGTGCCCTCTGAGTTGAAGTCCTTTAGATAATCTGAGTTAGTCTTTCACTTATTTGGAAAGTTGGTTTTGGGTTTTTTGTTGGTTTTTGTTTGTTTGTTTGTTTGTTTTTGTTGTTGTTGTTTTAATTTTTTTGTTAAATTTTTTGTTAAGTTTTGTTAATTTTTTTAAATTTTTGTTAATTTTTTCTTTTCAGCTCCTTGAGCCCATGTCAGCTGAAGTGCATTCATAAATTCCAGTGGAAAAAGGTCTCCCATTTTTAATGAGAAGCTTTCTGATCCGTCATTGCATTATGTTGACCCATTACTGAGTGCATCTCAAAAGTCCCTCAACAGCTGAGTGCCAGCAACCATGGCAGCAGAGCAGAGGTAGAAGAATCATCTTACAGGGCTTTTTTCACACTTCTGCTCTAAACTTCTACTCTTGGGTGTTGTTAGAGAAAGGATGCAATTTTACATTAATTATTATTTTTTCTTAATGCAGTTTTCTGACGTTCTTTTTCATGTGCTGATCAAAATTGTATTTATGTTAGCAGGGTTTTTCAGTCTGCTCAGACACACTTCATTCTGCCCCCAAAGACATGGTTGTATTTCTGCCTTTTCTGGGAAGCTATGGAATTTTGACTCAGATTCTTTATAGAAGGCTCCAGCAATTGTTTAGATCTTGTTTTAATTATTTTCTGGCCATTGTTGAGCTTTGTGAGTACCTCCATTGTTTGTTCCAGTTTGATTGCAGATATCAGCTTATCCTTTCTCCTCTGGGAAACTTGATTCCTCTGGTGATATTCGCTTGCCTCATAGCCAATATTTCTGGTGTGTAAGATTGTTTTCACTGGAAGGAGAGATTGGTGACCTGTATTTCTTCAATGCAATCATGTTTGCTTGTGGACAATGTTCAGAGACCTGATGCAATGAACTAGGAGTCACTGTCTTTGCTCATAAAGCCTTGTTCCTTCTCAAGCAATTCCACCCCTTTCTGGTGGCTTTATTTTGTAGGGGCCCTTTTGTGGTTTTTTTTGCCTGCCACTGCTTGTTTCTGTCACTTTTGTAAACACATCCAGGTCTGCCATGCCAATAGCAAAATTTAACGTGTTAGTTCAGCTCCCAGCCAAACCACCAAAGACAGATCTATACAACACGTAGGTTAGTTATACGATCAGGAACTTCTGTCATTAAACAAAAGAGCTTTTTTTTTCTCCCTTTACCTCAAATAAAATGTTTCTACCTAACCATGATCTTCAGAGAGGTTTGGAAATGTCCATATACCAAAGCTAGTACCCGCAGACTGAATCTTCCTGCTGAATAATGGGAGATTTTTACTCCAACGTGAGCCTTCATACAGACTTATTGGGTGGCTGATAGTGCCTTAGGCTTAATATGCCTGATTTCTCCCATTTGGAGGAACTGAAATAGCAGTAATTAATTATTCAACAGTCATATAACCACAGATATTAGTATCTGTGAAATGTATTTGGGTCTTTCACTGTAATTAATCTAAACTTCAAAACTAAATAAATTACTTAGAATGGTGACAGGCACGTTTTGTGAGTTATAAGCAGATATAGGCTTTTTTTTTTTTTTTAAATTTTATTTGAACTGGAAGAGACACTGCAGACCTCAGTGGTGGCCTCTTCCTTCTGATCCTTCAAGTCTTTCCTCATTGAGCTCGTGGGAAATCAGTTCTGCCATTCAACTGGAAGAGAAGTATTCGAGGAAGTCACATTTTGGGGAGTGGTCCTTGCATGTCTTCCCCCCTTTTTATATTGTAAAGCTTTTCTCTGTTCAAGATGCGTAGGATAATTATGTAGCTGTCAAGGAGGAATTAGTAAAACAATTTAGCTAGGCAACAGATGAGAAGCAGTGTCATTAAATGCACAAATGGATAGAAGTTGGAAGTAACACCTTTCCTTTAGTGAAAATGTGTCTGTCTGTGAGGTAGGGAAACCAGGAGTGCACCCTCAGTAGTGTTTCCTCGTTTGCCAGCAAGAATAAAAAGAACTAATACATGGTTTATTTTCTGATGGCAACAGGAATTATATAAAGGTTTGCAGCTCTGTGCTGACCTGAGGGTTTGGCCAGCTGTCTGCTAATCCTTGGCAGATCCTCTATTTGCAGGAAAGCTGTGGTGTGACTTCCCCCCAGGTGGGTGGGATGTCTCTGCTGGCAGTGCTCACTGGGGACAGCCTGACCTGGGCTGTGGCTGCTGCCCATCCCTGCCCACTGGCCCCAAACAGGCTCTTTGTCACCACAAATGACGTTTTCTGTGCTTTTACCTGGCAGGGCCTTCTCATGATGAATCTCTAATCTTGACCTTGTTTTCTGTCTAATCTGAACAGACATTTTTTGCTCAGCTAGAGAAATATGGAGGATGGTGTTTTGTCTGCACTTCACTCTTGTTCCACCCTTAATTCTCTGCTTGAAGCTCTAAACTTCTTCTCCAACCCCTCTCCTCTCTCCTGCGAGTGTTTTAGACATCCTTCCACTTATTTTTGTCCCAGATTTTCAGCTTTATGTCTTTTCCCTTTTCTAGGATGCTCTTTTCCACTCATCTGAAAACACCTTCTTTGCCTCTATGATTCTCTGTTGCTTCTTCAAGCCCACAAGGCCTCACTCACTTATCTGTTATGGGGATGTCTCTGAAAAACCTTTCTTTCTCCAGAATTATCTCTGAAGGAAACTGGCTCTGAACTAACATTGACTCTTCCCAAGGGGCCAGGATACATGCTTGAATTTCAGTCCATTTATATTCTTTTTTTCAGTGACATTTTCTGTAGCAACATCTCCCAAAACACAGATAAGTTTTTCTAAACTGCCTTCCCCTATTGTTTTCAAATATAAATTATGCACCTTAAAACTCACAAGTGATTAGTAATTGAAGGAACTTTTGGCATGTAAAAAATGATGTTTAAATGCTGAGAGGAATCTGGCAGAACATTACTTACCTACCTTTCCAAATGTTGCAAGATATTCTTGGCTTATAGCATATTACATAACAGAGCCTTTAAACACAGATTCTCTTTAGAAAGAAAGGCCATTATTATTGTCAAACCACAGTGATGAATTAGCTGAAGCTGATGAGATGCATTTGCAAAAGGAACTGACCAAGAGTAGTGCGAAGTAGCCAGTCTGTTTGGGGAATAACAATGTTCCTAAAGATAAGTTAATAATGCATAATAAGTAAATAATGCATCCCACATTTATTGTTCCCTTGGAATGAATTTTCTGACTTTGGAGTAAACAGAAACTGTTTACATTATGGCTGTGTGCTTTTCATAGGGCTAACTAAGGACTTCTGACTGTCAGTATAGCAAAGCAATTGGCCAAAACTGGGGCCATGGCAAGATAAAATCAGTTTTCTATTGGAAATCCTGCCATACAAGCAATTTTGACTGGTGGAATGAGTGTTGCTCATGTTTTTTCTAGGATTCTTACTGGCATCAGCAGACCTGTACTGGGAGCAAAGTTAAAGGAACAGACTTTTTATGCCTTGGTTTGCTCATGTATTTTAAATAGATGCTATCTCTGAGCACTAAGATTTTAGGCTTCAAAACCATAAAAAAATATGTCTTGGATGAACATTCACATGCTCCTTGTAGGGATATTTGTGCACCTTAATCAGACTTAAAAAAATTCTTTCAAACCTGGTAATACTTCCCCCAGTTTCTTACTTATCATTACAGACTCATGATTTCTGGAAGGAGTAAATTACAACCCACTTCACTTGTGAATATTTAATAATTTGATGTTTTGTGAATATTTAATCTGCAGATTAAATATGAGTCCAGACAAAACTTCCATTCCTGTTGGTGAGATTTTGCCCTATTTGTAGCTAGCTTCTTGCCAAAGAATGTGGTGGATTCTCAGTTGCTTATAGTCTTTAAATCAGACTGAATATCTTTCCGAGAAAGATGCCCTGAGTCAACCACAATTTACTGGAAATAATTAGGAATTGCTGGGCAGCCTCCTCTGGGCTATGATCTGCAGATGTCAGAGAAGGTGACTGCAAAGTTTCCATATGATCTTAAAATCTACAAATACATGGCTGATCTTTGAAATACCATGGTCTTAAAGAAGTTTTTCCTTTTTTCATCTGGGATGTTTTAAGATCTTTGATGTGCTAATGATCCAAGTTGTCTGGCTGGATGATAAATCTGGAATGAAAGAAGGAGATGGTGAGTTAAGACTTCTTTCTCACCTCTGCCTGGGAGCTATGGCACATCTTATAACTTCCTTAATAAACAGTATGTGTGTTCAAGGGACTGGGCATGATTTTAATTGCAGCTCTGTAGGAAACTGTTTTTCTATTTCATGAAAGCTCTCTTGATTTTTGAAAATGTTCTCATCTCTGCCTGGCTAAATGGTACCTGCCTCACACCCCCTCCCAACATAAAGCTGAAGGTTTAAGGCTCTGGGATAATAATGTCATGTCCTTGTTCTGAGTCAACAGAGCAGGACACATATTTTGTCTTCCAAATCATTCTGACATTCTGAAAGGCTTGGAATGGAGACTATGGAGTCTTCCCTGGAAAAAGTCCATCTCCTTCTTATTTTGAAGAGCTGTTCAATCCTGGACCCTGACATTTTCCCTGGAGAAACTGGCCAGTGCTTTCTGGTGAAAATGTCACGCCTCACAATTTGATATTTCTTGGCAGACACCTTCCTTCCCAAATATTAAAATATATTGTCAGAGAATTCATGCCAAACCTTCTTGATCACAAATACAGCTATGATGGCATAGAGAGATCACTGAAAGCCGTGGTGCTTTAAGAGTCTCAAAAGCTTTGTGGGCCACCAGAGATAGTAAGTCATAGCAACTCTGAAGGCCAAGATGAAAACACTATCAAATAGAATACAAATTGTTTCTTCTTCAAGTGTTCAGCAGTTTTTTGATGAGAATGTTTACATTATATGAAATCAGGATATTCTGTCAATGCTAGTATATACACAGGAGAAAAAAAAGAAAAAAGAACAAAAATTTTTCTTCTCAAAATCAGATTTATTAAGTGTAAACAATTTTCTTCCCAGTCTGTCTGAAGCTGGCAGTGTTAAATTTTACCTTTGCAGAAAGTATTTAATATAATGTGTGTAAATATTATGTTAAAGGATTCATGTCCTGTTTTAAACAGTGGCAAAAAATTTCCTTTCAGCCTTTAGGCTTTCCACTAATTTATTTCATATTAAATCAGAGCAGGCTAAAAAACTGCTGATCAGATCTTTACTGAGCTTTATTGTAACGTAGTTTAAGTGGATGCAGATGGCTGGTTTTTCTTTTTCTTTATTTCTTCATTTTTTTCCCCCCTCCATGTCTGAAATATTATACAGGAGACTGAAGTTCTTGTGGCATTAACATGAGAGTTTCAAAATGGGCCAAAAAAAAAAAATTATAAAAATATGTCATCCAAATCAAATACTGTGTGAATAAGGGAAACTGGAGAGGTTACAATTGCGGTTCAAGGTTTAACATGCAAGGTACCTCAAAAGTTAGCTAAATACATTTCAGATGGGTGTAAAATGCGGAGGAAATGTGTTAAGTATCTTCCCTTGCTGAGAGCCCAAGCTTGGCTCAAATAACAATCTCGGAGGTCAAGTTCCCACGTGGTCACCTGTGGGGTGATGGAAATAGGCTCAGATCCCCCTCTCCCTTCAAAAACTGCATCCCTGACAGTGCTCCGTGATCATCTGCATGCTCATCAGCAACCAAGACCCTGAGGGTGCACAGGATCAATATATGGAGCCTTTAGGTTTCCTTACACTGGGCAAAAACTTTGGCTACTGACTGCTCATGGTGCTTAACTGTATAATTGTCTTAATTATGCTAAATTGCACTGTGTAGTCCCTTAGCAATTATGTGGGTTAGCAACAGTATTAAATGACAAAAATGACATTAATGTAGTCATAGGATTGCCTTGCAGAAGCATGAAAGTCAGAAAATACCAGAGTGTGCACAGGTTTCCCTTGAGGAACCACCCTCAGATCTGGCAGCTGCAGGAGGCTTTAGCACAGGGGTGATCATAGCATCACTGATTTTGTAAAACATCTTTGCTTATGGCACAGCTCTAGCAAAATATTTACTTTGAAATGTTCACTAAATGGTGAATGTTTGGGCAAACATTTCTCGACCAGTGGTTCACATCAAAGGGCTGATGGTGACTATGAGAAGTTGGCTGAAGGGGCTCAGCTGGTTTGGGGTATAACTGTGAAGTCTTACCATGACCATCACAGTCCAATCTGATATTCCAGGAGAGTTTCCAAGAGTAGATAAGTATCAGGGTGCAGTTCTGGTCAGCCATTTGTCCCCATTGCTTCACCTGGGAGCCAGGGACACAGACCCCTGGAAGGAGTCTCAGCTGTGACAACTGAGGAAGAACTTGCTCAGAGATTTGAAGGACTAAAATCTCAACATTTTTGGTAAGTGTTCAGTTTCTGACTCTTCTAAGACCTTCCTATTCACTCAGGTGCTTCAGCCCAGTTTCCTGTCTCTCCTACCCCAGGCAACAGAGCTCTCTGGGGCAGTCTCCCCATACAGGTGGGCTCTTGCTTTCAGGAAAAGTGAAATTCCTCTCCCTTTTCCAGAAACCCCAACCTGCTACAATACCTCCGATGTAGTAAAGGGGTTCTTTCCCCCTTACACTTTTTGCAATATTACCTATTTTAGTATAAATATAAAAATCACATTTAATAATTATAAAACTTTAAATTTACTCTTTATTATTATTATAATAAAAATTATAATAATAAAAATTATTATAACAGACATATTATTATGATGTCTGTTTTACAGACATAATAATAATAAAATATATTGCATTTGGGAAGCAAGCTGTGAACTACAAATGTGGCTTCTCTGTCATTCACAACTTTCCATAGGACTTATGAAAGACTTGCATTTTTTCAGCCCCTGTGACTGGCAGCTTCAGGGAGCTATGAAGTTACAGAACCATGTGCCATCTTTTGTGCTGAACTGCCTGAAGGCAAAAAAAAAAAAAAAAGGCTGTACATGGATTATTATAATGGCTGACTGTCTTCACTGTGAAATAATATCAGGAATGAACAAAAAGGAGTTTGTTCCGATGAAGTTTTCATGTTTGGGTTCTTTAAGGGGTTATGTAGGATCCTCTGCAGCTAGACAGCTTATTAAGTGTATATTTTTAAAAAGATGGCCGTAAGTTTTGGGTATAAAATAGCATGGCCACATCAATGAATTCCATCTTAAATATTAGTGAAACCTTGTTGTCCTAAAGTGCTGCTAAAATCCAGAGCAAGGTCCTGCTTGATTGACTGCCTCTGCCAGTGAACCCATTTGTAGAAGCCAGGAGTAATTTATATTATCTCAAAGTAATAACAACTGGTGGAGAAATATTTTTTCTCACAACCATCTGTGGAAAAACCAGTGCATTCCTCTTTTTGTACTCTGGGCTAACCTATAAATTAATTCCTTTGGTATTTATAAGGATAGCTCAGTGTGTGGGATTTGCTAATAAACCCTCCTAAGTTCTAGTTTGGGTTTCCTCTGGTGAGGTGAGCATGCATACCCCAACTAAGCCATCTAGACAGACCCTGCTCAGTCTGAAGAATTTGACACTCCTGTAAGGTTTAAGCGTTCCTAGAAAATTTTGGATTCCCTTACAAATTGTATTTACATTTTTTAATAGTGTGAGTGTAGCCAAGATGGACTCTATCTGGAAGAGGTCTCCCATTTATCAACTGAATACTTACTCTTTGAGCAGTGAAGAGGGCAAACCTTAGAAAAGCAAAGAAAATCTGTTTGAAAGAAGGAAAGAGAGGTATTTTCTTAAGCTGGCATGCCTTCTTGCATTTGAAGTCATATCTTATAAAATATATGGCCAAAGTTCAACATTATGTGGTTTGAGCTTGGCTTCCTTTGGTAAATAAGAGTATGTATTCAGTGGATGAACCTTAGTTTAATTTCAAGTTCAGACCCAAACTCCCTCCAGATTTTGGGGAATTGTGCTCCCAGGGTTATGACCAATAAAATGAAAAAGGAGAGAGCTGTATGCAAAGCTCCAGGATCTGAGATTTTGGCTTAAGGACATCTCTATCATGGACAAATCATTCCATATGCAATCTGCCCCAGAACCAGCAGACCAATAATGTACAAAGACTTAAAAAAATGTATTGCAAAAAGGAATGCTCTGGTTTTATCTACGAGTTAGCATTCTAAAAATAACCCCAGCCTGTCCTTCTGGGCTCACACTCAGTAGTGCTTCTGAAAGCACTCAAATAAAACTCTGCAGTTAAAGAATTGCTTTATCAGCCAAAATTATCTATAAGAAACTTGAGGAATTTTCTGGTGAATAATATATTGCACTGCAAATATTTGCTCTGCTTTAACCTGGCACTGTTTCTGCTCTGAATTTATTGACAAGCTGGGGGAAAAGACACAGTATCATTTTGAGCTGTGTCTCAGTATTTCTGATCTAGTTTCTTCACAGAATATGTTACAGAAGCAATTACCTATAAAATTACATTTGATACTTTGATAGAAGTGTAACAGTGTCAGCTCTATTTCTTTGCAAAATACCTTTGATGTGGACACAGAACTCAGTAAGTGCAGCTCATTTAAAGTCAGAAAACTTTCTCTGGTCCCAGCATTACTCAGCTTCCACATTTAATGTGTCCATCAGTTGCACTCTCGACAATTACTCCTGTCCAAAAAGAAATTATGATTAAAAAGTTGAAAAAATGGTTTACATCAAAGAACACATTCCTGCAGTGCATTATAGGTATGGCTGGGGAGGGAGTATGGGTGGGGAGCCTTGCCAAGGCCCCAAATGAAGCAGCTCTGTGCCTTATCTCACCTGCAGTTTCACCTATTTGTGTTCCTCATTTTGGGTGTCTGCAGCTAGTTGTGGTTCCCTCTGGATTCATGGCAGCTTCAGAAGGATCAGTCACGGACAGCCTCAAGATCTGGGGCAGTGGGTAGTGAGATGAACTTTGCTTTTTCCCTCTGGAAGGTACAACCTTGTGGTAAGATAGGAAAAGGCTGTGGGCAACCTCGACCTTAATAAGCTACAGCTATGCCCCTAAACAAGAGAGATAAATAACTTTGTTAGGGAATGAAGCAGAGAATGTGAAGGTGTATGACTGATTAGAAAAAGCACCTGTGGATAATCTGCTAACTAACTGTAATGTAATAAGAAACACCTTATATGCATGTGAAGAAAGGTTATAGAAAGGTGTAGCAGGAACTAGCAGGAGCTGATGTTTGCCACTGTGGTGAGTGTTAGCCGTGAGTTCACTGTCACAACCTTTAGTCTGAGGGAGTGAAGATCTTTACAGTCTGTGCTCTCTCTTGCCCTGCCACTCTCAAAACTTAATTTCAAAGTGCTCAAAGGTTAATTAATTTGTATACAAGAGATGTTCCCTTAAGAGAACGGGCTGGGTTCATATCTCACACCCACGCAAATGTGGAATAATGGCTTTTGTCTTGGAAATCACTTCAGTTTATGCTGCTGCAATAAACCAGGAGTTGGCTACTGTGTTCTTTCCTATCATCCCTTTAATTCCAGTACATACTTGTATGTGCTCTGCAGTAAAATTAGAGAAAGAAACATCTGGCAAACAAAATTATTACCAAATAAATATTGCCCGTTGGCCCTGGTTTCGCATTCAGGATATTGAAAACAAATGTTCTGGTGCTATTGAGGTCTTGACATGTTTGTGTTTAGCTCGTTGGGTCAGCTGAAATTGCTTGTGTTCACAGTGATCCCTGATGAGAGATGCTTTGAGTCACAGATTATTTAGACTATTCTCAGTATGGGGTACAACTCAAAGCTCCTTAGCAGTGTGACTCTCATAACAGTGACATAACCCAACAGCAGGTCCTCTGACCTGACAACATGCCCCCCACTTCCAGGGAATCTGTGTAGCTAAACAAAATATTTGCGAACTAGTAGGAAAACAGGAGTCACCTGCTATGAGTCTGTCTTTATTTAAAGACAGAGACAGTACTCTGTAGCCCGTTTTGATTTTGTGACCCGTTGTATTAGGGTTTTCATGAAATTACTCAGAACCACAGAATAGCCTGAGTTGAAAGGAGCTCACAAGGATCATTGAGTCTAACTCCTGGCCCTGCACAGCACCATCCCCAAGAGTCACACCATGTGCCCAAGAGCATTGTGCAAACACTCCTTGAGCTCTGTCAGGCTGGTGCTGTGACCACTGCCCTGGGGAGCTGGTCAGTGCCCAACCACCCTCTGGGTGAAGAACCTTTTCCTGATATCCAACAAACCTCCCCTGACACAATTTCAGGCCATTCCCTCAGTCCTGTCACTGTCAGCACAGAGCACAGATCAGTGTCTGCCCCTCCTCTTCCCCTCATGAAGCTGTAACTGCACTGAGGTCTCCCCTGGGTCTCCTCCAGGCTGAACAGACCAAGTGCCCTCAGCTGCTCTCACACAGCTTCCCCTCAAGGCTCTTCACCATCTCTGCTGCCCTCCTTTGGACACTTTCTAACAGTTTAATGTCTTTTATTGTGGCACCCAAACTGCCCCCAGCACTCGAGGTGAGGCTGCCCCAGCCCAGAGCAGAGCAGGACAATCCCCTCCCTTGCCCAGCTGGCCATGCTGTCCCTGATGTCCCCAGGTCAGGGATGTCCCTCCTGGCTCCAGGGCACTGCTGGCTCATGTTCAACTCTCCATCACCAGCACCTCCAGGTCCCTTTCCCCAGCTCTGCTCTCCAGCCCCTCATTCCCCAGTCTGTCTGCACACCCAGGGTTGCTCCATCCCAGGAGCAGAATTTGGCACTTTCCCTCATTGAACTCCACATGTTGGTGATTGCCCAGTGCTCTCATCTGTGGAGGTCTCTCTGCAGAGCCTCCCTGCCTTCCAGGGAGTCAACAGCTCCTCCCAGTTCTGTATTACCTGTGAACTCACTCAGTGACCCTTCCAGTCCTTTGTCCAGGTCATTTATGGAGATGTTGAAGAGCTCAGGGCTGAGGATGGAGCCCTGTGGAACCCCACTAATGACAAGTCCCCAGTCTGATGTCAGCCCATTCAACACAACCGTCTATGCCCAACCCCAACCCCTGAGCCAGTTGCTCACCCATCCCACGATGAGTTTATCCAGCTGTGGGATGGACATTTTTTCAAGAAGGACACTATGAGAGTCAATATTAAAATCTTTACTGAAATCCAAACATTTTATATCGACTGGCTTCCCTTGATCAACCAGGTGGGTTACATTGTCCTAAAAGGAAATCAGGTAAACAAGACTTCCCTCTCATGAAGCTGTGCTAGCTGTGACCAATAGCTGTGTTGTCCTTCAGGTTTTTCCCAGGACCTCCCAGAGTAATCTTCTCCATAACTTTTCCAGGCACTGAAGTGAGACAAACAGGCCTGCAGTTTCTCAGGTTCCCTTCTTGCCTTTCTTTCACCAGCTTCCAATCAGCTTCCAGTCAGAAATCTTATTCTTCATATGTAGTATGCATCTTTGTCTCCAGACAATCCACATTTCCCTTCATCTCTTTCCTTTTTATGGTGCTTTGGAGAATGCCAAACACACTGCCTAGAGTAGGCTGTAACCATTAATTTCTGGCTTTGTAATGAGTCCTTACCAGACACCTCTCACCTTTCTGGATAAGAGTCACAACAATTTTGGGTGTTATTTTGTTTGGAGTTTTTGTCTTTATTAGACTAATTTCTCTATTCAGGAAAGATTAAATCTTGGTAGACTTGTAGGAGCCTTAACCCAAAAGAAGGAAAACATGCAGCCTCAGCCACTCATAATCAGTTTAGTGGATCCATTATTCTACCAGTACATGCAAATTTGGTCAAAATGAAACACTTCAGAAAATGTATTGATTTTGTCAGCACTTTAGTTAAAGAAAATAAGAAGGGGAAAGAATTTCAGTCCTGTTGAAATGCGCTGTTTTTAAAACACTGCTATTTTGGGCTTGGTTTTATTTCAAAGAAACTTTTCTTTGGCATTTTTAGCACTGTGTTGTTGGGTGTTTTTTTAGCAAATTGAAGTAAAAATCAGAAAAGAAATGGTTTTGTTGAATTCTGAAACCTGCAGGTTTAATGATAAAAGAAAATAAAACTCATTTCTGGATCAGCAGCTATCATAACTTGTTTCAGCAGAGATCTACCCTAAGCCAAAAAGCTTAAGTAATGTCCTTACCATCTCCTATTATCCAGCTCTGTCTGGGGAAAGTAGGACTGCAGGGGATTCAAATAACAAATTAACATGGAATCATTACAAGTAATTTAACTTCTGAAATGAGATATTTCTGCATGAACAATAGATCCATCTTGAGCCCCCTTCTTTCCCACAACTGTCAAACATGCTTGTTTTTATGAGGCCTGGGATAAAACTCAGTCTGACTTCTTGATAACATCTTCTTTGTATGAAGGCAAGTGAATGTGGCGTAGATTCTGAAAAACTACTATGTGCATGCAAAATCCAAATTGGCTTTCATGTCAGCTTTTTGCTTTTTCTCTGAATTTCTCTTCACCTCCTCTTTTATATCAAGATTTGAAGATTTTCAGTGTAAAAAATTTTATCCAGGAAATATCTACCAAAGAATACATGAGGACTTTTTATGAAAATCTGCTATGTTGACATTATTTGATGACTTCTGAGTGATCAGTCTGAAGTGATCAATTTTAATAAAGCATTTGATCATTTTTTCAGACTCCACATGGGGAAAACAGGCAGTCATATCAGTAACAATGGAAAGCACACATCTAATTCTTATGCCAACATGGTAAAATCAGTCATTAATAAGAATGTTAGAGCAAGATGGTTTTATTATTCTAAGTAACATGGAAGAGTATGGGAGGGTAAAGGACAGAAAAAATTGAGTATGAGAAGAGTCCAGTGTCCTTACAGTTCAAAAATGTCATAATTAGGAAAGTCCAGCAAGACCAAGGTGGTTGTCTGCCATCCCATTAATGAGTAATTAAAGTGTAGTTACATGGATGTAAGTGAATATGGTTAGGAGTGAAAACTCACCATGCCCCAGAAGGAGTTTTGTTTCAATTCATAAAAGGAGCTGCTTGTTTAATTATGAACACACAGAGGATCAGAATTACAGTCAGATTCACTATGTATTTTAATTCATGAATCAAGCTTCTGTGTATCTGGAAAAAAAGAGAAGTTGTGATTTAATTAGTGGCATGAGAGTTGGACAACCCGATCTCATTAGGACTAATCACTTTCCAGGAAGCGCCAGGCACCGTCTCACACAGCATCTCCCAGAAATGATCACTATTCCACAGGACTGAGCTCAGTGTTTAATGCCACTGTTGCAGGAAGCTGTCATTAGCTGTGTTAGGGAGGACAAAACGGGGACAGAGGGCTGCTGTTCTTGAAGTGAGTGTGGCAATCCAGGCTCTCACAGCTTCCTCTTGCTCATTAATCCCACAATTTGCCATCTCCCCCAGTACAGGCTCGAAGAACAAACTGGATTTTATTAAGAAGGGAAATAACAGAGAATAACCCCAAGCAAACATTTGGAAGTTGGGCAGGATGAAGTCAGATTTGGAGAAGATGGTGCACAGATGTTTTCAGGAGTTAATATATCACTGTGGGAGCAGCCACCAAAGGAATCATGCAGGGCAACAGAGGGTGCCATTGTGCCACTGTGGTAATGGTGTAAGCCCTGGTAGGGATGGTTTCCCTCCAAGATTTAGTAGATAAAACACAATCATATTTATTTATTTATGTATTTAATTTATTTATATTATATTATATTATATTATTATTTATTTATAAACATTTGAAAATTTGGTTTCATGGCAATGCAGGCAGGAGGGCATCACACGTTTTCATGTATGTATATACACATATATATGTCTATATGTATAAATAAATAAATATATTGTTAAGGGGGTGAATAAATACTAAAAAAAGGTCCACTCCTAGGTAGGCTATGATAAATGACTTCAGAACGCATTCTTTCCTAGCTTCATCTGCAATCCATCCTCTAATTTCTTGATCTGGCAACATATAGCCTCCCAGTTAAGCCCTGTCCCTTCCCCTCTCGCCAGTGCTTTGTCATTGGAATATTTCCCTACAAATCTATTCTGGCTCGTGGTCTAGCAGATCAAAGCACTCAGTCATTGACAGCATTTGTTTATAGTAAAAAATGCCATAGCTTCATATCCAGATTTAGCTCTTGTCTCTCAGTGCTGTCAAAAAGGGACATTTTTAGATATCGATGCTCATTCCTGGTTCTCAAGTTATCAGAATTTACAGTTGTAATGTTCTTATGAACAGAGTAGGCTATTTTTGGTCAGAATGGAGGCATGTGGTAGACCAAAGCAATTAAGGCCCCTTCCTTTATTAACAGGATGGCAAAAAATAGTCCTAATTAAATACTTTTCAGCTCCCCTAAACATTCCTAAAATAGCCCTTTCTGCAAGGGAAGGGGCATAAGCAGAGGGTGTGACGGGGCTTTCGTGGCACTCCCCTGGCTGCCTGAATAATTCACAGCCCTTGTTGTGTGCCCAGCCCAACATTCATCTGACAAACCCTCTCCCCCCTGCCGTGTGCTCCTTACCAGTGTCCCAGACAGGCACTTGCACTCCATATGGGATTTGCTTCGCGCAGCAGGAGACACTTGGGGAGTAAAATCACCAATGCCCTTTAAATCACAGCAAAGCAGGTCAAGGTCTTAAAAGCTTAAGAGGAGAAGCTGAGCCGTGCAAATGTTGGTGTAAAAGCTCCGTTGTACAAACAAGAGTCGCGTTCCAAGGATGCTGCCACCTTGGATTTCACTAAAAACAACACCCCCTCCTTTACAACTGCTGAACCATTTAGGCTGTGAATCCTCAGGACAGGCAACCTTTATCTTGAACCTGGTGATCCTCCAGGCTCACAACCCCTTCTGCCGCCAGAGCACAGACTTAGGTCCATGTTGTGTTGTTGCAATGCAGATCTGAACACAAGTTTTGGGTTCTCTCTGTGTTTGAAAGATAATAAAGATCCAGCGAATGACAGGTCCCACTTGCTGTCTGTGGAATATAAATATATTCCATATAGTTTTTTGAGCTTTCGGAGGGAACAGCAATGAGATCAGCTAAGCTCCTAAGTACTTAAGGAGCATTGAATTTTTGACCCTGGAAGACTTTTTTTAAATGAAATTAAGTGTTTTAGGAAGAAAGCCGTGTGCCATGCAAGTTATTCCTGCTCTAAACAGGGTATCTCATCACAATGCCATCAATTACAATAGACTGAAAACTATGCACAGTACTTCAGTGAAAATCAACATGAGAAAAGCCTTATGTCAGAAAATAATATGGCTCTTTTTGTAAAACTCATTTGGAGTTACTGCCTTCTCTTGAATTTTGCTTTTAGGGTGAAGAGGATCAGATCTGTACTAAAAATGCTTCATGGAAAAAGAAGCAGACTTTTTCAGTTTGAAAAAGTCCAAAATCTATGAAAGAAAGACCCCAAACTATCAATGGTTTTGGAGGTAGAGGGGAACACTTCTGGTCCTATGGTGAATGTCCTAAGACTGAAATCTTTGACTTCAAACTTGAAAAATACAGGTTTTGTTTGAACATGGATCAGAGTGATTAAGTTCTAAGCAGCAAAACCTCAATGTGACTAGGGAAGCTGGAAGAAAAAGAAACAGGTTTCTGTGTCCACCATATGCCAAACATCAGTATGGGGAAGATGAACTGTAAACCTAAACCCTAAGCTCCCTTGGGACAGTCTCTAATGGCCAGGACAAAGAAGAAGGCAGTTTTGGCTCTAATGCCCTCCCTGGAAGTGCTCAAGGTCAGGCTGGATGGGGGTTTGAGCAAACTGATCTGGTGGAAGGTGTCCCTGCCCATGGCAAAGGGTTGGAATTAGATGGTCTTTAAGGTCCCTTCCAATGGTCCCAATGGTCTCAGTGGTCCCAAACCATTCTGTGATCCCATGAACTCGCTTGTGAAGGATGTTCACCCACATTGCTTTCCTTTCCAGTGAGCAGTGGTGTGTTGGGCCAGTTACAAACTGACTATTGACCACAACAGCACTGGCTGCCAACATAACTCACAGCATGAAGGAGTAACCATGAGGGTTTTTTCTGCTGATCATCTTGAATAAAACTCGTGTTGATGAAGGGCAGCCATGAACCTCCACCTGCTGTAAATTTGAAGGAGCTGTCATGATCAGCCAGATTTTTCTTTGGAACAAAGGAAACTCCCCCTTTCCGACCTTCAAAAGTTAGCCTGGTGTCTAATGTTGCCAACCTCACCCTTCCTGTCCCCTCCTCACCTACCTTTGATGGTGAGCCAGGTATTGTTTGGATGACTTATACTCCCAGGTCTGTTGATTCCCCATTGAAATCAGCCACAACAGGTCAGCTCTTTCTTTACCTGAGCAGAGTTTGAGGACTGATAAACTTGGTTATTTTCCATAAACTCCATGAAATTTACATTTACAGGTGCTCTCTGAAAACGATGCAGTAGCAATGAGTCACCATGGTGCCTCTGAGCCAGCTGCAGGGACAGTCAGAACAAGAGGGAAAAGTGACATCTTTTGGGATGTACACCCTTGAAAGAGATCTGAACACTTCTAAGGTTTCCCCATGCACGTAAAAATTACTTGATGTCTGTAGTGCCTGGATTTATCCTTTATGAGTGTTTAAATTCTTTTTTTGCAATAACTTTTCATGTTCGTTTCTGTCTTAGTGCTAAGTCAAAACTGGAGTTTCCGTCCTATGGAAAATTCTGCCATTTCAGATTCTGTTTCCATTCTCAGTCAGAATTTAAAGTGTGTGTTTAGAAATTCCAGCTTGGGAAAAACCCCCACCCACCCCTGCTGCCCATCACCTGAGCCAACCACATTTATAGTGAAATGTTCCTGCCAAACTGCATTTATTTCCTCTTTCTATAATAGATAAAATAGTTCAAAAAGTTTCTATAATCTTCTTAAACAAGTTAAATTTGTCAGAAAAATTTTTGTTTTGACAGAGCAGTATTATTCTAACAAAAGAAAAATTACTAGTTATGTAAGTTCTAAGTTATATAAATATAAGCCATAATCTAAGTCTAGTCTTTTCCTTTCTTCTGCCAAGTTCATGAGAACACAGAGACATAGAGGAGACTCACACTCTTCTTTCTAAAGATCTTTTTGCCTCAGCAAAATCTTTTGCCACAAAAATCTTTTGTTGTGAATGAGAGCATTCACTGATTTGATCTTAACTCTCTGCCCCAGCAAAAATAGAGTCTGTAGAGAGCTGCTCCCAATGAGAGGGGTTTGTATAATTTGGGAAACAGCTGGCTGTGGCCAAGATGATCAGACTTTCTTACCTACACAATTACACCTTAACTTGAAACTCTAGCACTTAACACTGCACTTAGTCTGCCATGCTACATCCATCCTATGATCTGGAATGCCACAAAAACCCAGACAAAATGGTGTGTTGCCTCTTCTCTAAGAAATGCTGTGCAATCACTTCCCTGAAAGGGCTGCTGTCATTCTGTGCAAAAGCACAGTCAGGATTGTTTTCCTAATCCCAGAGGTACTCCTGCCCCTGCCTTCCCATGAACGTTTGGAGGAGAAGAGTGGTCAGAAAAACAGAGGCTATGGCATGAGACAATTGCACAGCACTGCACTTACCATCATTTTCAAATGGGATAACAGTAAATGACATGAACAACATGGTAAAATTGCAAAACTGCAGTCACCACCTATTTTTTTACTCCACCCCTAAAACACATGCATCCAAAGTAAACCCAGATCATGATGCTACTTCCTACAAGCACAATGATTTTGCCTTTTTGCTCTTCAAATTGAGAGAGAAGGCTTTATCCTAACTAAAAGGGAGGAGAAGATCCAGATAATTTTTCTAAAAGAAAAGATATTTAGGAAATCACCTAGCAGTCATAATCATGAACTTTCTCAAGACATTCAGGTTAAATATTAGACAGCTGCCATCACTGTTGAATAGACAGGGAAAACTGTGCTTAACCTTGATGCATCTGTGTATGTGCTCTTTCCACTGCTAATCCTGGAGGCTGAGGGGTGGGAAGTGACACCTCTCTGCCATGCTTACATGTTCCCCTGGCAGATGGTTTTCTGCTGGTGAACCTTGCAAGCCAACCCCTGTCACACTCAGCCAAAGGGTCAAACACTGGTGTGACCAGAGCGTGGGGTCACTGAAACACCTCCATGAGTCTGATCTAAAATCATGTTAGATCTTGGAGCTCTCAAATCCTCTGGGGCTGACACACAACAGGAAGATGGTACCCTTCCCCTCCCATCTTTCAGCCGGGGATCCATGTACTTTCTCTGGAGGATTATCCACGTGCTGCTGTCCCTCCATGCATTAATCACATGCCATTATCTAGCTGCCATTGGCTGCAGTCCTGTCTCCAAGGTCTTTTGGTGGGAAAGGCCCCAGATGACCTAGGTCAGACTCCAATATTACTGTGTAAGCTCCTCTCAGTTTGTCTTGTTTCAGGTGTAGTCCCTCACTAGACACAGATGGAAGGTATATTTTAATAGGAATTATCTCCTGATGCCAAAGTTTGCTCCATAAATTTCTCAAAACCAGCTTTTTAGCACACCATCTCTTCAGCTCTCTCTCTCTATGTGTGCACACACATACAGTTACATGCAGCATGGGATCACATGCTGCCTAAACAAGGCTGTGCCATGTTTTTGTCATGTAACACAAAGTAAGAGTTTATCTCATCATTCAAAACTCAGCACTTCATCCAACTTTCCATCCTGCACAATTGCTACATGACCTCCTGAGCTGTGGGATCATCCACAGAGTTACACCATGAGGCTTCGAGGTATGGCTGTCAAGCCCGGGGCAGGGGGAATCACTGCTTGCTCTGTGGCATCTGTCAGCATATTGCCACAACCTTTCATTCTATATTTATGAAAAGGTGCTGAGGCACAGCAGGCATTATGCATGATCTTCAGCATAAAAAAGGATCATGGCCTTATCAGTTTTCTGCAGTAATTTGCTAAATGTCACTGGTGTTACCCAGGTCTCATTCTGCAGAGCCCTGGCACGCCGTGGTGCTGCTGAAATGTGGTGCTGTCCTCACACTCGTGTGAGTGTTTGCTCTGTCATGAGATCTTCCAAATGCTGGATGTTTGATAGGCCAGCTAGCTGCCTGAATAAATATTTTCACTTTCTTTTAGCCAACGCTGGAGCCAAAATTTCAACTGAAAATAGCTCTGGGTAAGTATTGTTGGTTTAAAATAAGTTTTGTAATCGATTCTGTTTGTGGAATCATTGATTAGTGTTTCTGTGCTGACTTTTAAAATGCAGCTTAGAATGTTGCAAAGAAATAATATATTTTACCACTGGAATATTTTTTGCCACTAGTATATTTTAGTTTTGTTTGGTTTTGGAAGGCTATTCTGAACTGTTCATGGAAAAGTAAAGCAAAACATTCTAGCTCAAAACCAGAGATATATACCTCTAAGAGAGATTTGATTTTTTTACCTTAATGGCTCATTGTAGTTATTAACTACTTTTTCTGAAGCCTAAAGACATAGTAAATTAAAAAAAAAAAAAAAAAGAATAAACTTAGCCAGCTGCAGATTTAAGGAGAATATTTAAAACCTCAGTAAAGGTTTTAAAAATAAATAACAAAAAGGTAAGATCCTAGTTTGGACAGTGAGTTATTTTTGACATTATTTGATACAAGAACTCAACATGGATATTTTTGAAGTATGGTTCTTATTAACATTTGGATAGAGTACATTTCCTTTTCTTGATTCAATCATGAAAAAATTCCACTTACAGATAGTCCATACAATAGTGCAACCTCTTTCACACATTACTACATCATAATCCATTTGGCTGTACTTGCTTCAAGCAGGTCCACTCTGCCCATATGGCCTGGCTTTAGTATTCCTTGCTCCCATCTGTTTCAAGTTATCTTCTTTGGGCTGTTTTACTGAGAGATGCTCTTCAGCTACATGCAGAAAGGCTGTTTCTGAGAGAAAATGTGAACAACAGGGGACTTTTATGCTCTCACATCTGTGGGAGTTCATTGGAGTCGACTGAGCCTACTGCTGTAGGTTTTGGCTCTGCAGAGTCTGTTAAAGCCCATTTTGTCTGCATGGTCTAAGTTTTCATTACAAAACCCTGGAGGCCTGGTTTGGAAATCTTTGATTCATGTGAATATTCCTGCTGGAGATCAGTCCTGCAAAAGACGTCTTTTATTTTCATTTTCCCATCCACCTCTTCCCCTCCTCACCTCTCCCATCAGGTCAGTGAGTACTGACCATGTCCTACACCCTGGAGAAGCTGAACAACAGTTCAGCTTTTCATCCTTAGCAGACAAGTTAGGTCAAAATCTAGAAGAGATTTCTACTATCTTCCCCAGCCTTTTGATGAGTCTCAGGTTGGGCTGGGAAGCCAGGAGGAACAAATCCAGCTCCAAGACCTTCCCCTACCATCCAACCTTCCTTCCTTGCTCCTGAAGTGCTCAGACCATGGAAGTCACTGCCTTGTTAGGAAGTCCACAATCTTCTCCTTTCTTGCTCTCTCCTGAAACTCAATGTTCCTGACATAGTGATGCCACTTGACATTACTGATCCCTCCTAAACACCTGCTATCAAATGCATCAAATCTTTTCTTGTCAGCTTGCGTAATGCCCCAGGTCTTTGCAGCATCGAGCAAAACTGATACCACACAGCTGTTGTAGAGCCTTATTTTTTGTTTTGCGGACTGTCACTGCCCCATGCTTTTGCCCTTGAATTTATTTGCATTGATATTCACCTTATACCGGCCAGGCTTGAAAGGGCACTGGATAAAATCCAGGCAGAGTGGTCCAGAGTACTGGAAATGGGAATAAAATACGAATGTTGCCATGAATGCAACTGACCTCAGAGAGGAAGGACAAAGCCACTATTTCCTTTCCTCAATAGACCCAAAGCCATTATTTAATCAAAAGCTTTGAGGTTTATTTCTAGAGAAAGCTTCAATTTTGAGGATTTTTCTTTTAAGGTGGTCACTGGCCTTTGGACTCACCAAAGATGAGCCAGAGGATTTTCAATTCTTGGTATTAGCTGGTCATACTGTATTTATGAATACCCTTAGAAAAGAGGGACAGAAGGCAGTGGATCTTAAATAATGTATTAAGAATGATGGATGGATTTTCTTTTTCAGAAGGGAAAATTTGTCATGTTACTGAATTTATAGATGAAGCTCTGCACCAAAATTAAAAAAAAAATAATGCAGAGGGGGAAAAAAGGAAGTAAGAGCTCTCTGCTTAATAATTTTCATTTTTCCACAGGTACTAACACCATTTATTAAAAAAATTTAAATGATTTCTGACTTTTTTGAAAGTTACATGAAGAAAGTAAAAGAAAACAGACATAGCTCAATCCTCTCAATTTTTAAATTAACCTTTCCTGCTTTTTTTGTCATCTGTTAAAGCTTTCTTTGTCTGAGTCAGTGCAAAAGAATAGAAAGGGGTGTGTGTGTATTCTTCCATAACATGGAAATAATTTGTAAAAAAAAATTCTGAAAAAACTAGAGCTGAGTAGAATATATTTTTATTATATACAAATTCAGGAAACCTCCACATGGCATAAAATCAGACTATGCCAGCACATGTAGGGCACCAGATATTCAGTAAAGGTAACATTATGTCACAAAATAAAGTTCCTTCCTAAATTATAGAATTTTATGGAAAAAGATATTAATTCTGTGTGTCCTAGACATAGAAGCTTATAGTTAGCCCAGGTCACTAAAAATTAGCCTATTCCTCAAAATTGAAGAGGATAATAATAATATGAAAATATAAGTTAAAATAATATTTAAAATGCAGTTATTAAAAATAGAAAAATATTGAAAAGTAGTAAGTAATTTAAACAAAATTATATGGTTACATTTTATATATATATATAACATAAAATTATGAGAATATATATTTCATAATATTTTTCTTATTCTATAATAATATAATAATTATTTTTATTCTCGTATAATAATATAAGAATTATAATCATAGATCAAGAATATCCTCTCAAAAAAACTTACTGGAACAATTATATAAAAATAATTTTCAACGATTGCTATATTGCTATTTTAAATTATTGTTATATTGCTCATTTTAAATTATAATATTTTTATATAGTATAATACTGCATACATTATATATGATATTGTTAGTTATTACATGCAGGAATAAACTCAACATTTGGCACTGCTGCATTTCTGGTGATTGTCATAAGACTATAAAACTTGGGAGTACATTAATTTTTTTCCTGCTTATTAAAAGTCACGTAAACATAAAAGTATCCTGTATCAGACTCTAATTTTGTAAATTTCACCTAACTTTTATTAACTTAGACTAGCTTCAACTTTTATGAGAATCCTGAAGTATTTTTATCTTCCACAGGAATTACATTAGCATGCAAGTAAGGCACAAAATAATTAATACATTCAACGGTTCAGCATGTGAACCTTTACTGTGACCATTTTTCACATTGCTTGTTCCAAAGTCTGCCTTTATATTTTACATTTCTAAAAATTAAATATAATTAAATACAAAAAGCACATTTGAGAAGTTATTCCTTAATTGCAAGATAGTTAAATAAATAGAAGTTGAAAAGGGTTTCAGTCGGATCTACAAAACCTCTGTAGAGCAAAGGTTTCCATTCACAGGGGCAGATAATGTAACTTTTATTGTTGTTTCTAGATTTTGGTCACAACGAAGACAGAAGAAATAGATTCATCATGGCTGTAGGAATAAAATCTGACCATAAGCAGGTATCAGTTCTTGATGGGTTTTGAGTTTTTTTCTGGAAAACTTCCTTATCTAAAGATTGAAAAGATTTAGTCTTTTAAAGTCAATAACTTTTAAAAAAATGAAAGAAAAAAAGAATAATCTTGATCAGAATTTTTTAAAAGTGTTCAGACACTTGAATTGCAATTTTAAGTAGAAATTGCTTAAGGGGAAAATATTCATTTCAATGCAAGTAATAATATGAGTTACCAGTACTGCAACTCTGATTTGCAATTAACTACACATTCTTTCTCTATGAATAGTGTGCTTTTTTATAAAAGTAATATTAATTTTTCAACTCTACCGTGTTTTCTTTACAAAATAGGACTCTTGCTGATGAGATTCTTAAATCCCACCTCAGCTGAATTTGCTTTGAACCCAACAGTAGCACCGGAACGACAAAGAACATTTTAAAAACTTTAAAACGTGGGCTGGACACGGAACAGAACGTGTCCCTTAATAGCAACAGTGACAGGAGATAGAGGTGCCTTTCAAATGTCTTTTTATTTTGCCAAGGCCATGTCAAATGAGCTAAAAAAGGACAAAGTGACAATGAGACTCTGTGTGTCTGAGGCCACCATTTCTGGACAAGAAGCAAACAAATTCTGAGCAGGACTTACCTCCATAAAGAGCAAAAACCCAGGTGATTCTAACTGCAGCATCAATAACATGATCTTTCTTCACTGTAAATCATAAAGATTTTTTTTTGTTTGGATTTTTTTTCCCCAACTGCTTAATTTTTTTAAATTTGAGGACTATTTGCATGTGGCCAGAGGGAGCAGCACATCCCTGGCCCAGCCCAGATGCCATGACTGGTTGCAAGCCACCCTTAGTCTGGAAAGGGGTCCTGGCATCTGACAGAGCTGGGGACTAACTCAGCTTAGAAAAGGCACCAGAAAAAGAAGATAAATCCCACCCCAAACGGAGGGAGCAGCACAGTGAAGGTGATACAGTGGGTCAGTGAAAAGATTCCTCAGTCTCCAACTCTGGAGGATGACTGAGCTGAAGTAACTGCTCCACCAGTGAGATGAAAATGCTGGATTTGGGAACATGAAGCTTCACGAGCCAAACAGTGGGCAAACCTTACTATCATCAGAAACACTTTGATTTCTTGCAGAATGGAATTTAGACAAACACAGACATCTGCACACTGCGCAGAGTGAAAGATTTGATCTAGAATAGCCCTAAAAGAATACCTCTGGGTGGGGAATGCAATGTTGTCCAGCAGAATCGTTTCCCAGGGCACAGGCAGTATGGACAGGGGTGCTCTGCAGGGGCTGATGACCATGAGGATGGTTGGCTGGATCACTGCCCTCCTCCTCATGGGATGCCCTGCCAGCTTTGATCTCCGGATCTGATGCCCCCGTGGCTGAGCAGCTGCTCACAGGGAATTTTCCAGGAGGGCTCTTGCCTCTGAGCTCGTTAGCCCTTCTGAGCTCGTTAGCCCTTCCTCTTGGCCTGAAGCAGCCAAATCCTAGTGACATTTGCTCTGGTTGGAAAAACTCCACCCTTTACTCAGGAGGATGAGATTAAGAAACTCATGGCATAATACAGCCTTGTGGTGACTTTGGAGAGACAGCTGGAGTAACTTGGGGAATAACGCCATGTGTATCAATTTTGACTTTGTACTTTGCACAAGAAGCCTGGTGAGCTAGAGGTAGATAAATGGGGTTATCAGCTATGACACAAAAACTTGGTGTTAAAGTTGTTTTTTTCCCTGTGAATAATGCCAGAACATGTGTTCAGGCAGGTATCACCCACTACAGCAAAATAAAAAGCTTCCCTATCTTTCAAACTGCTCAAACCTTGTCTTCTCTGTATCTCAAATAGGAATGTGGTTCTTTTGGTGTATTTACCTGTGAGCCCCATAAGGAGCTACTGTGAAACATCCCTCACAGGTGAATATTATTGATGGATTGCAAAGAAATGCCATAACATTAGGTCCTAAGCTACTGTAGCAGAGGAAAGGTCAACAAAAATTTACCTGGAGCAAACAGAACAGAAGTTGTCAATGTAGAAAAAAAAAATTTAATGAAGATAAAGCAGCTCAGTTGATATTTACTCCCAGCTACACCGTGGATTAAAGCACACAGGAATATGGAGCTCCAGTTCCACATCCAAACTCTTCTTTCCCTATTCAGTGTGCCATAGCCTGGTACCCACCAGTAACCTCTCCCTCTGACAAAGATGTGGGCAAGAGCTGAACCTTGGCTTTACTCCATTCCAAAAATCCCAAAAGAGTGAGAGAGAAACAGAAATTGGCTACTGTCCTGGACTGAGAAGAAAGCTCTGAGGTCTGAAGGAGCAGATTTGGTGCCATTGCTCTAAACACTAGAGACACCAGGGTCAGCAGGGCAGGGTCTGGAAATGTGGAGGAATTATGTTCTGTGAGTTCTGTCCTGCAGAGCTTACTCAGGTGGACAGACTCGTTAACAACAATTAACATCCCATTTCCAGGCAAGGCTTGTAAAAGTACCAGAGTAATCACTGACTCAAAGCTGAAGTAACATTTAAAAGTCAGTTTTCCTGCGCCTCCAAGTCAAACAAACCAGATCTGGGTTTCTGCAGACACTCAGTAGTCTCATGTGCTGTTTCTGGGCAACAGGGAGGCTGTTACACAAACAGCCTGGCTACAGCTTCCAGTGGGCTGAAAACAGCCTTTTTCAAACCATTGTTGGTCCAGTTTCATTCTGCCTCCCTGCTTATTTATTGCTTTGCATTGGGTGACCCTATTAGTGGTGCAGCATCTTGTGAAGAACATCAAAAGGAGGGTCAGGAGTTATCACAGCTCTCTTATCTCATGGCCAACATCATTTCCCAATCAGTGCACATCTGCCTTGCATTTTGTGAATTTTAGCACGTTGAAATCATTGTGGCTCAGGAAAGCTTTTCTGGAGCCTTCTTGGTCGGTTTACACTCAAATCACTGCTGGTTCATGTCCTGCTCTCCAAAAGCTCAAGTACTTGAGTTACTCTGCACATCCAGCAGTGCCATTGACCTAGGGGGAATGTCTGAGTGGGGAAGTATCTGCAAGCCCCACACCCTAAAGCTGAAGTGAAGCTGGAAAGCACAGGCAAAAAGGGGTCAGAGAGAAGGAAGGACATGATAAAACACAGTAAGCAGTGAACAAGCTCGGGCTGTGAAATCAGGTGTTACTATTTAACTTCTTATAATAAAACAATAAGGAACTTGTTGCAGTGCAGGTGAGAGAAATGACAGAAGGAAATACTACCTTTGAACCAAGTCACATAATTCTCTCCTGATCACAACAAGTAATTCATGCTGGAAAATAATGAAAAAAACAAGGGAACTAAGCAAGAAGAGAAATATAGTCACAATAGTGAGGCAATTCTGCAGCATAAAAGATGGAAGATGTTGCTAAACTGATTGACACTGATTTTAGACACTATCACCTATTGCAGGTTAAAAATAAAATAGCACAAAGTTTGGGTTTTGGAAAGAGAACAGTGGCACCTGAGACATAGAAGTTTGTACACATGAGGCTGGAAAGCAGTTTGGGGCAGGGATTTGTGTTGTGATATATATCTACACCTCAACCCTATTACCAAGAAATATTATTAAGCCATAAAAATCTGTTTTAAAAAAAAATCATTTTTTTGTAAATAATACTGTTGAAGATCTGTGTGCTTGGGAGTGCTGTTGCTCATTCAGAGTTTAATCTGAGTCTCCAGGATTAGAGACACAGCAAAATAAGCTCTTCCATTACCCTGGGCAGCCCACAGCGAGACATAAGGGTGACTCCCTCTTGACCTGCTGGTCTTGATTTTGGCAACATTCCCTGATTTGAGAAAATGTGACTTACTTGTATTCTACAATAATACAGTTTCTGGTTGTTGTGTGATTAACTACTTGTCCCATTGCAGTCCTTTCCACTCACCCTCAGTCACACACTCCAGCGTGGCAGGAGGGATGAACTGTAAATTTGCTGCAGCAACACTGCCAGCAAACCCAGCACCCTGTGACTTGCATATCCTAAAACCACAGCATACTTTAGTCTAAATTAAAACCCCACACTTTCTCCTTCAATCTGAATGATTGCCATAACAGACACTGAGGAGTTAATGCTGAATGTGGCTCTGGATGGTGTCAGAGCCTTTGATATCCCATAATTTTTCAGTTCCTGGGTGTTTTGGAATCCCCCATTCCAGAGCTCGTGGGGCTGGGAATGATGAGCTCAGCCAGAGCCTCTGCTCCTGGCATCAGCAACTGCCAGGGAAACACAGTGAGATGGGAATAGGGAGAGCAGCAGCCTTTCAGTGAGAAAAACCCCTGTTTGTCCCAGCTGAAATGCTTTGCAGCAGCTTTCAGACATTGACAGCCACCTGGGGAAGCGTGGGGGGAGTTTGGGGTGATCCAACCACTTCACCTCTCTTCTGACCCCAAAGAGTAACTGCAGTGCTGGTGCATAACAGCCAGAATGAGCCCACTGCAATTTTGAAAGGGTTTTTCCAAGAGGAGCAGTAATGTTGGTGGCTCCATGCTCTGGAGATATGTCTGCATGCCCCAAGGGACTGAACATCACATCTTTGAGTAATCAGGGTTCAGCAAAGCCAAGAAAATTAAAATCCTTTCGCTTATTTGTTTCTGAAATGCTCAGAGGACTCCCCATTAACACAGATCCACGGCACTGCCCAGTTTAGGTGACAAACTGCCAGTTTCTGTGCATGGAGATAGATCTTTAAGACCTTATCAACACCTCCAACATTAGATTTTCACTTAGTTTCTATTCTTTTCATAGTGCGTGCTTTTTTAAATGCTGCAATTTTGTTTTTGAAGACTGCACTGTTATTTAACTATTTAAAATTTCTATATACCTGTGAATGCAGATTTCTCTTATCTATTTCCACATTCTTTATTTCATAATTTTATAAACTTAAATTATAAACTACTTTGTCATCTCAGATATGACTAAGTATCTGGAAAATAGCATTTTTAAATTAGTACACTGCAGGGTTTTCCCCCTCCCCTGTCTGGAGCTCTTCTACTCCTTTAGGTAAGGTGCTGGGCAAGTAACTATAACTTTTTGCACCTCATTTTTGTCTTAATTTATTTTGCAGAACTTCAATAATTTGTTTCTCAAAATGTTAATGTACAGCTAAATTCATTAACTTTTTTTTTGGGTGATGGAACACAAACTGTGATCGCTTATTGAGCCTGGTAATCAAATATAATTAGAATATAATGTGGCCTCAAAATTAATAGCCATGAAACAAGTAAGAATAACAGACTCTAAAAAAATTACCAGAATAGGAACACAGCAGGCTCTCTTCAAATGTGTCTTTAAAAATAAATTGCATACTAATAATCCTATTATTCAGTGGGGAAAAAAAGAGTATCTTTCTATGTTTATTATATGCTCTGGAAAAGCCACAGCCTTTTACAATACTGCTTCTCACAAATCACTTCAATTTAATGGCATTACTGTACATTTCATCTCATATTTAAGTAAATGTGTTTATTTCATCCTGGAGAAAGATTTTATTTTAACTTCACGATTATAGTTTCTTAGAAGTCTGTCACAGAACAGCATGAACACTGCCAAATGGAAATACGTACCCACCCCCCACCCCTGTATGTTTAAAAATTAAGGATTTTTTCCTCCAGCACAGAAAAATACTTATTTATTCTGACAAAGAAGCAAAGGACAGCAATCAGAGACTCTAAAGTTAACTGCTGCCTGAAGTCATAAACATCTGGTGGCTATTTTAATTGCATTGTGAACTAACCACAAAATCCTCCGCTAAAGAATAAAAATATTTCCCCTGTGTAATATTGTATTTTAGAATTCTTCTCTTCTGAATCAATGTCAGACGTGATTACAGCACACTGAACTCTGTGTTTCATGCCTGCATCTTCTTGAAAACACCACACACTCCTATTACAATTGCAGGTTTACTCAAAGATTCTCCTACAGACAAATTTTTCAGGCTATTTCTGCCAGCACTGACTTAGATATAAAACATAATGCTTCCACCACTGTCATTGGTTTGCCAGTAAGTTAGATAGATCAGTATGTCTGCATGCAAATACTGGGCATTAGAAAGCACACAGATAATCACACAAGCACACAAATTCGTGTGTATGAGATATGTGTATATATATATATGCATACACACACCAAAAATGCAGATATTCACACATATATATGCATATACATGTATCTATAAGAGGAATTTAGTAAGTAGTAACACAACCTACCTAAATGTGAACAGAAATTGTTGTTAATAAGATACTTGCATGAGCTGTACAGGGACCTTCTAAATGTCTGTGCTTCCTGGGGAGACCAAATGACCTCTTTTTTACAGATACCAAGATCAAAGCTCTTGCTTTAGATACTCCAGCTGTCCCTCTCGTTGGCATTTGACATGCAACCCGGTCCATTTAAAATCAGGGGGCATGTAAACATTTTAACCCTTGGCAGCAGTATCTGAGAAAGATGCTGGCAATAAATGGTCGTAACTGCCTGGGCCAAATCACATTTGGTGTCCTCCCTTTGAAGTCCATGCAGGCACTGTACCCCATGGTTTTGACAAAGAGCCAAGTCCAAAAAAAGGCTGTAGGCTCTTGAAGCTGTCCGGATGTGGACTTTGGGATCCAGAGTGGCTCCGTGCTGCTGAACAGTTGCCTCCAAGCTTGCCACAGGACTCCCTGCCTGACCTTGGAGGCTTTTTGCCCGTGGCTCTGCTCTGGTGCCCTCCCTGCATCGTCCCAGCACTCCAATGCCAATGCTTTTTCACAAGCAGAGGGACACCTTCATCCCTTGTGAAACCTCCTTTTGTGGCTGTACCAGGGGTAACACATGCTGATGGGATTAGACCCTGCTCTGAATTTAGTCACAGCTATTTATTTTATATTTTTTTTAAACCGTTGCCACAGGAGGGTGCCATTTTTCTGTTTAAGCTCCAGTTGAGCCACGGGGTTCAAACACTCGAGATCCATCATGCCCCAGGAGAGCAGAAGATGATGGATGTGAGCCCAGGACAGGTGTCCTTGAATACCCACACCCTTCCCACCAAAACCAAGCCAGGTCCCTAGAGAAGGATAAACAAACAGCATCCACAAGATCTCGTGGGTAAAAGTGTTACTTCTGGCCCTCACTGACAGGTTGTTTTCTGCCACATTTTTAGAAGAGAGATAGCAATGGAAAACCAGCACCCTTCGCTTCTGCAGCCATGCTTTAAAGGAGTGAGTCTTCCTCTCTCTCTTTCCAGTCTTTGGAGAAGCAGTGGTGAACCCGATCCTGTTTGACTCTGGAAGGTACTTGGCTTCTGCAGTAGGTGTCCATGGTCTGGAGAAAGGATGAGCTCCAAACCCAGATAGAGTGCTTCTCATGGGCTTCAGTGTGGCCTGAATTCCATTCTCCCATGTTGAGGGTCCTGTTGCTTAACCCACCTTTGTTTTGCGTTCAGGTACTTAAATATACTTTCCCTTAAAATGCCAAAGTGTTGAAAGTGCCCCAGGGCACCTGTGCAGAAGCCAGCTGTGGTGCAAAGGCAGACAGGCAGGCTGATGTGACACTGGTTAGCAGAAATTAGAGCAGACCTGTGGCACAGATGCTTCATAAAGTCATGCAGAACTTGCTCAACACCACATATTGCCATGGGGAACAGGAGGAGGGCACTGCAGGCTGGGGTACATCCCTCCCAGGGACACCTTTGTGGCAAGGAGGGTGCTGAGAAGACAACTCTGATGGTTGTTTCCTGGCAGTGGAGTGGGGATCTGGATGAGGGGACAGGAACTGGTTCTCAGAGGAAAACCTGGGAGCCCATTCCCCTCTTGGAGAACAGCTGATGTAGTCAGCTGAAATGGCAGAAGTCATGCCAGTGGCAGAGCCCCAGCACCTTTACCTCCTCCAAATACCAAACAGTTTCTGCTGCATCCACTCATTTGGTTCATCCAAAATCAGAGTTTCAGGCCTGTCCCCCTCCTTGCTCCTCGTGGTGCCATTTTCCTTGTGGACAGCCACTTCCATGAAGGATTTGTCTCCCCCATGCCTGGACAGGGAACAGCCCAGTTCATCTACCCCAGCACTGCCACCTTCCCCCTCAGGTCCCTGTGGGAAGCATTTGGGCATCCTGAGGAGCATCCCTGTGCCTGAGTCCTGCTGTCCATGGCCAAATTCAGGAGCAATCCCTGGGTCTCAGACCAAATAAGGCCAGCTGCTCTGTGCCCATGCTGCTCTCCTTCCTGCTCTTGCTCTCAGGGATTCATCCAAGGTCGAAATTATTTCAGCCCTGTGCATGGCTTCCCATGGCAAGCTCATGGCTGCTCAGGCTCTGGTGGCTCCTCATGAGTAAACAAATCTACAGAGATGAATTAGCAATATTTAATTCAAATTAACTGCAAGCAACTTATAGCACATTTGAGTATTTAAAGGCAGGCACTATTCACTGCAGATAAAGCTCTTCATGGCATTCTAAGTACTGGTGAAAGTGTTTGCATTCAACATTTATGGTCAGTAATCATGTGAGCATTTTATACCAACAGAGATCTCAGCAAACGTGATCTAAAGGGGTCGTTGGAAGGGGAAATTATAAAATAATGCTAAGCTCTGAAGTTTTCTCCTCGATTATTCTTTCTTACAGAACAGCAGCTATTAAAGTGTCTTGTTAAATATGTGGCTTTTAAATAAGCGCCCACTTATACAAAATTTACTGTGGCTAAATACTCTTTTAAAAGTTAGGCTTCTACAAACAGATAAAACAATCTAACTACACCATTTCAGAGTTTAAACAAATACACTTGGAGCTGTAGTGGCAGGATTTGGTTGTTATGAACTGGTTGTAATTTTATCAGTGCATTTATTTGCACTTCCAGATGATGTCACAGAAAACTACTGGGGAAGGATTTCCTAACAGTGCAAGCATAGATGGAAATATTGCAAGAAACAACATGCAGAACTTCTATAATTAATACAGAGTTGACTACAGGTGTTTGTAGTCATGAAATTGAAGAAATCGACATAATATCTTGGATATTGGTGCTGTTTGAGAATCACTTCCTAACCAGAAAGGCTGAAACCTGGATTCCAAGCGTACCAATCCTGCACTCCCTATCAGTTGCTGATATGGATCACTGGTCACAGCTCTAATTGACTGATTACACAAAAGCTCTTTGCAAAATCAAGACTAAGCCTCTACAAAGCAGGAGCTGCAGTTCCTAGAGACTGGCTCCAGCCAGAGCTTCAAAGTTCATGTAGAGTCACCAAAATCGAATTTGCAGCCTGAAAAGCAAAACTTGGGGGATTTGTCCTGTGCCTTTATAGAGTCTGAAGGAATAATGAGTAGGACTAGAACAGTGAGATGAAACATTAATAGCCAGGGTGTAAATTGAGCAGCAGTGTGTAAACATATATTTTGTGTCTGGCTTCTAGTGAAGAGAGGATTTAGATCAGAATTGGTGTTAAGTTTGGAAGATCAGCTTTTGATTTGCTGATAGCAAAATTCAGATGAATTTCGGGAAAAATGATAGCACAAAGTAGCATGCCTCTGGAATATGATTTCAGTGATGGGGCTGTAAGCTTGTTTTCCTTTTACCTATTTAAAAATTAATTAAATTAACTGGTACTGTGTCCACCTACTTACACTCTAATCTCAAATCTAATTCTGCAGATGGCCTTGAGACATCTTTTTGTCTGTTGCCTTGAAAACAGGAGGAAAAGTAGAGGCAGAGAAAGGGAAGCATAATCAAAATTCCTGGTAGCAACTGAAGATCTGAATATCAAACTGCTTCACTGTCACAATTATTTAGAAACAAACCATCTCACTGTCAGTGTGTGCTGTGATCTCACTTGGCAAATGGTGGAATATCAGAGCAGGGGCACAGAATTTATGTAATAAATTAGTCACATAAAGCATAATAAGTTTTTGTGTTCTATTCCTGCAGCATCATATTTTCTATTTCAAGAGAGCTAAGGTATATTTAAAAAGACCCTCAGAGTTTTCATGGACGTTTCAGCAAACCAAGAACAGAAGCCATTATACCATTGCAACCTAATAAATTCTACCAAACCAATGGGTTTCTCCTTCTTCTCCTTCTTCTCCTTCTTCTCCTTCTTCTCCTTCTTCTCCCTCTTCTCCCTCTCCTCCTCCTCCTCCTCCTCCTCCTCCTCCTTCTCCTTCCTTCTCCTTTCTCCTTCTCCTTCTCCTTCTCCTTCTCCTTCTCCTTCTCCTTGCTCCTTCTCCTTCTCCTTCTCCTTCTCCTTCTCCTTCTCCTTCTCCTTCTCCTTCTCCTTCTCCTTCTCCTTCTCCTTCTCCTTCTCCTTTTGAAATTCAGAGAGAAGATAAACGAGTTAAAATAACAAGGACTAAAATTACCTTCCTGTAAATCTTCGATGACTTCTAGTTTATGGAAAAAGACAAATGTAATTTGGGACAGCAGATTTGTATTAAAATGTGACCCTTTACAACTGGAATGTCCACAATGGGTGGCAGCTGAAAGATCTGTTTTATAACCCCAACACTTCTTTAACAGCCTTGCATGCAATAATTTCTGCATTCAATTTCCTGTACATGTGTACAACAGCTTGCCCAAAGGGAACTGGGCTCCCCTACAATCCTCCTTCTTTTCCTGAGCATTTGCAATTTCTAGCCACTGTAGGAAAAGAAAGGAAGAAAAAAGAAATCCCATTTAAAAAGCCCCTTGCAGTAACACTTACTCTATTTATGAAGCAATGAACAAGTTTACATTTCTTGCTTCCAGGGAAATGGAAAAGATCACAGCATGATCCCACCAGGCTGTTCCACAACTCCAGTGGCTGGAGGACAAGCCCTCCTCATTGTGAGAGCAAAGCTTTTCCTCAAAATGTTCTATTCTCTTTTCCCCTTTCATCTCTTCCAATCAAGAATGGAAGAGGAAGGGGAAAAACAAGAGTTAAACTCAGCCTTGCACCTACTGGGGATAGTCCTGAGGCAGCTTTGACAAGAAATGGTGAAAATGTCATTCAGTTTTAATATTAATCTTCTTCACAGTAGTGCTGGTCTGTCATGGCACACACTGTATAACTTAGAATTTATTATTTGGCATGGGAAATCATAAGGAAATCCTTTACTTAACAATGGAAAGTGTTTTCAGCCCGTTTAATAACTGACACTTCCTCGTCTATTGTTGCTGGGTTTGATGTGGGAACTGCTGGAGGGAATCAGTAGCCCCAGCTATGCCCAGAGGACTGACCAGACAACTGATAAATCTCCTCTGGCTGGGTAGTTCCTTCAGAGCAATATAAATAAATCAGCTCCTGAACTACATAAGGAAATTTTATACACTTGGTTATCTCTGCTAACTGCAGCTCCAGGCTTTTGGAGCTGGCTTTTGGCAGACAAGGAGCATTAGTGTTTTCAGAAAAACCATTTATGCCCTGCCCTAGGCACGAGCATCAGCCTCACCAGGGCTTTGGAGGGACATGTCATGCAGGGCTCTGGGCTTGGGGTCACCTCCCTTGGATTAGAGTGCTTCCACTCAGGCACTGCCAGCAGATGGAAGGGGAGTCACTCCATGGATGGAGATCATCTCTATTTAAAGTCTGTGTGTGCATATAGTTCCATATCCATGTGTATGAACCCTGTAATATTTATCAGCTCTTCAGCCTAAAGTGTAACACTGGTATTAAAGCTCTGAGCTAAGACTGGATCTGGTTTTGGTTCTGCAACAGATTTCACCTCTGGTTTTGGCACAGTCACATTCTCCTAGAGCAATTTAAGGACCTTTGCCCTTTTGGGAAGGAGGATGGTCTCCTGAATGGCTGAGCAATGCACTGCAAGGGACTTGCAGGTGTAATTGGAGCATAGATGATGGTAATAGCCCCAGAAAATTAAACACACTTTTTCTTTTTGCTTTTCTTCCTATTCTTTCAATAGATAATAACTACCTTAGAAATCATTTGACCAGGAAATGCTGCTCACTGCACCCAAACACAATAAGAAATCCAACAAAGCAGTCAAGTTATTGATCAATTTTTCCAATTCCTTTAAAAACCATTGAGTGATGCAGCAAAATAGACTCCCATCTGGATAATTTTTGTTGACACAGTAGTGTACACTGTGTAGAGAATCTGCCTTCTTTGATTTGTTTCATCCAGCAACGAGATAAATGAGTCTTAGCTCTCGAGCTGCATTATCAGGGAGAGCATTAGTGTGGCTGCTGTGCCATTTATCTCCTGTGCTTCCTCACACGTCCCTGTCCTGCTGTCACAACAGATATTTCTGCAGCTGGAGACACTCTGCAGTGAGCACAGCAGCCCAAAGCAGCTACCTCTACAGCAAGGAGGAAGTGGGAGGCCTTGCACATCCTGAAAATATAAAAGGTTGTTGTTTCCCCTTTACCTCCTGAGAAGGGAAGAGCACATTGACAGCACCCTTTATATCACAGAAAATACTTGTGCACCCAGAAAGGGCATTGCTCAGACACCCCTCATCAGTTTCAGCCAGAAGATGATGAGCAGTATTAGGCACGATTTTTTATTATTCTTTTTTCAGCATTTTGACACCTGTAAGGCCACAGAAGCCTTGTAGCTGGCCAGTGACAGAATCAGAAACTGACTGAGGTTGGAAAGGACCTCAGCAGATCATCTTGTCTGAATTCCTTGCTCTAGCAGGGACACTTAGAGCTGCTTTCTCAGGATTGTGTCCAGACAACTTTTGAGTATTTCCAAGGATGGAGATTCCACAATGTCCCTGGACAACCTGTGCCAGTCACTCTCACAGTAAAAAACTGTTTTCTGATTTTCAGAGAAACTCCTCCTGTGTTTCAGTTTGCATCCATTGCCTCTGACCCTGTTACCACCAAAAAAATCCTGTCTGTCTTCTTTGCACCTACCCTTCAGGTATTTATATATGTATATATAGAGAAGATCCTCCTGAGCCTTCTCTTCTTCAGGCTGAACAGTCCCGGATCTCTCAGCCTTTCCTTAGGAAAGAAGATTCATCTCCTTAGGGCTTTTCATGGCCCTTTGTTTGATTACTCCCAGTGTGCCATGTCTCTCTTACACTGAGGAGCCCAGAACTGGACCCAGTTTTCCAGGAGTGACCACACCAGTGCTGAGCACAGGAAAAGGACCTTTAAGAACCAGATGATCCTTTCTTTATGCAGGCTTTCATTTGGTGCACTGCAATAACAGAAAGGCTCTAGAGTGCCAAAAATTTCTCCTTTCACTTCTGTCCATAACACTTGCAGGTTGTCAGTCTCCTTGCTATGAGCTTGTTTTTCTTGTCAAGGACAGTGCTGACCACTTGTTCTGGCTAAAGAGCTGCAGCACTTGGTGCCAGAGGCAAACCTGCAACTGGATTAGTTACAGCTGTTGAGCCTCAACACCAAAAATCTCCCTTTGCAGAGGGGCTGGAATACAACACACATCCCTCTGTTCTGCCCCACTCACAGCATCACACAGGTCTGCATTTCCAAGGTGCTTTTCACACAGTCAGTGTCAGTCCTCTGTGCTATTGGGCTCAGCATCACCAAACCCCTCCAAAGCCCTTGCTGCAGGGTCAGAATTCAAATTTGGGCAAAAAGAATTTTTTTTTTCTCCAATATTTTTTCCTATCCAAAACATGCTGATTGAAAGCTACTTTTAGATGATCAGCACACACCCTTCCCAGGATGGAACTGTGGGTGGCACAGGAGCAGAGCTGGCTGCTCTCTCACCACCACACCTGGAGCCACCAGAGCACAGAGGCTGCCATTCCATGAGGATTCAGCTGCTGTCCCTACAGAGTTCCCAACCACGGGATAAAGTGCACAGATTTGCTATGCAGCCCTAGAGGTAGAATATGCCAAGGTCTCAACCACCAACTTTATGTGACCTGTCAGGCAGTGCAGGCAGTGTGGCACTGACAGAGATTGGACACATATTTACAGATAGGCTCCATGAAGGGGAAAAAGAAAAAAAAAAAAAAAGAAAAAAAAAAATTCAGCTTAATAAAAGTCATTATTTCTGACTTTTAAAACCTGGATCCTGAGAACTAAAAATGGACTGAGCAGTCTAGGTCCTGCTTAGGAAAGCAGCAGGGATTAAAATGACTGAGTAAGTCACAGGCATTAAGCATCCTTTTGCTCCTAGGCCTAAAATTCTGTTCTTACAACAGACTTACTCCAGGAAATTACTTCTTTAGTTATTCTAAAGTGTTACATTTTGTTCTTGTTGTGGATGCATCAGTGAAATCAGAAGGGGCAACTTGCCCTTTCCATAATAAATTAAACCCTAATGTCCTTCGTAAAGCAATAGAGAGGGATGGTATGGGATTTAGCACAGTTGGGTTTGTATCACATTCCTTCTCAAATTCTTTATATAATTACGAGGAAATCATCTTATTAGTATGAACTTTATTGCCTAAAATATAAAGATACTTCCTTTCTCTGCAATCCTTTGTGTCTCCTGTTTGTTCAGCTTGTAAATTTTCTCTGTGTAAATGCAGTGTGTAGTAGCATTAACAGGACTCCCATATTAGATGGCAATTCTGACACTACTGCAACAATGAGTGTAGCCAGCTCACATTAAATCACCATATATTTGGTGTGGAAATGACAGTTTCAGAGGAATTAGGCGAGAAATTTATCCAAGAGTCTTTAGCACTGGTTTAGACATAAATGCCCTTTTTATGTAAAGTGATAGTAGGAAGGATTAAGATTGGGAGGTTAATCTTTCCTAACGGCTCACTCATTGTTTTCTCATGATTCCAAAATTCTTTGGTAAGACACACGGTCTGGACAGCTCACCATTAGCAATTTTGGGAGGGAAAGTTAACCGCAGGAACAGTCAGAGCTGGATATCTTGCAAAACTCGCTCAAACACTGATTTCCTTCTGAGTCTTTCTTCTAAAGATGCCAGACACATTCCTATCCATGTCCAACTGCTCTGTTTTCTGAGGCAGGAAAGCTTACACACACACACACATATCCGAGCAGAGACACACTCAGAAGAGGCAACTCACAGCCTCTGCCAAAGAACACGTATGCTGGAAAATATATTGATTAAATAACTTGTTTTCTTATCACAGGCTGAGAACACTCATCCTTTGTGAGAAAGGGTTCTGCTCATAGGGGACGCTAACATCAAAGTTAATATTGATTAATGAGAAATTTTAATGATTTTTTTCTCCTTTGGTTTCTGAAATGGGAGGTCATTCCAACAAATATTTGGGAAAGAAGAGAATTGTGCTGCTAGGCCCTCCCAGGAGGAGAAATACTTTCTGTCAGAGAACTGGTGGAAAACAAAGAGGGAAGGTGCCGTGAATACTTTTTGACTTAAATCCCAATGTCTGGGATTTAAAATGAAATCTCTTGGTGTTCTGCTAATACATACCCAGTTCAAATCTGCTTCCAAACTCTGTTTTTAAATTTTGTTATTAAACCCAGCTATGGAACAAGTTAACAAAACCTTTTTATTTCCAACAGATTTCAATCCTTCTGAAACAAGTTTGTGGTTCAGTTTTGTGTCCATCAGACACCCTGTCCATTTACATTTCCTCTGGGACACTTTCACTATAGTCTTGCCATTTGATAGTTTCATGGCTGTGAACTCAGGGGACCCTGGTCTTGCCAGAGCAAACCTTCTGCCATGAAGATCCAAGAACTTATTGTCAAATATAGAGAAGCCTGGGGTTTTTTGGGAGTAAATCTTCCATATATTAAGGGTCTGATGACTTCAGAGCATCTTGTGTGCAGGAATGACCCAGCATAGAAGATGCTGCTCACCTTTTCACATGATCAGTTCAAACCATAGATTTAGGGGTAGGATTTACCAAACAGCCTTGCCTTAGGCAAAATCTGCCCCAAAAAATCTGCTGTCTGGTGATATCTGAGGGGTAGAGCATATAAATGGAGCAGTGTAGGCTAAGGAAGGGCAGTCTTGGAAAACTGCCAGGCTACAAAGCTGTGGGATGACACTTCTCAGTCATGCTCAGAATTGTCATATTCCTCCATCTTGTTAGAAGTGAAAGTCCTGTTACATGGAAATCATTAGTTAGGCTTCCAGATACTGAACAATAATTTAAAAAGGGCTATCTTGGGTTATTTATGGCACATCTGCAATTAGAAATAAATGGCTGTAAAAGTGTCATTGTTGGTATCTGTTTCAGGAGCAGCTTTCTTCTATCTGATTTTTTTTCTTTTCTGTGTTGTTTGGGAGTTTCAGCCTCACAGGCTCAGCCAGGGAGCTGAGATTTAAATGGGGTAATTTCTGGCTCAATAACCATTAGCTGTACTGAACTTTCCACCAGATAGAATCCTCCATCTAGGCAGAGATTTATATTGGTAGGATCAGAGCCTCCAGCACATAAATTCTTTTGAGGCCAGGACTGCCTATATTTATGTTTTTAAAGTATCTCACTAAAAGGGGCCTCAGAGCCACATTATATTGGAATTTAATGTTATTTTTAAATCAATGTGTTCCTGAATCTTTTATGCCATTTTGGCCAACCCCAGGCATTACTGTTGGTAGAAAAACAACAATTTAATTTTACTGCCCAAATCATTCCTGACACCTTTCAATGAGGCAGTGACTGGAGACCGAGAAAATACAGCAGTGAAAAGTGTTTGAAGCTTCAACTAGGAAGTCCAAATTTGGAGGAATGGATTTTGTGCCATACAAATTTGGTTACTGCAAGTTTGGGACTGAACTGTATCATTATATTTTATAGTACTATAAAATGAAAAACTGTTTTTAACGAATCCAGTCCTAGCTGTCCCTTTTGGCTCGTCAAGCCCAAGCGTGCTGTGCACAGGATATAATTAGCTTGATGCACAAACTAGTGAAATAAATGGCCTTTTAATGAAGATCAGGGTGCTCAAAGGAAAGAGTAGCCAAACCAAAAAGAAAAAGGCAATAGAACAGGAAGTCAAATAAAATTTCTACTTGCAAATGACTTTTTGGCACTTCTTTTCTCATTTTGTCTCTGGATGTTTCTTTTTTTTTTCCCTCCCCTTTTACCTTGACAGTTCATAGCTTCCAGGAAGGAAAACATTCTTCAGACACAAACTCCCCTGTCTAGGTGAACTTCCCATCATTCCCAAATGGCTGCCATTTCCTATGTTCCCTCAAAAGAAATAACCTTGCCAGCTCTCCCCTGGCCCACTGACTTGCACCCTGGATTGCTTGGAGAAGGTGCCCATGGGCCAAGGGGCTCCAGGCTGAGCTTTAGGATATCTGAACTGCCCCCCTCCACTGTGCAGTAATGTAATTCCATTTTCTGCCTTCCTTTTTCCTTGGAAGTGAAAAAAACTCTTCTGAGTCCTGACTTCTGCTTCTGGTTCTTTCTCTCCAAGCAAGTGCAAGTTCAGTCCTGAACTTCACAAGCTGTTTCCTCAGGAACTTGTCATTTGAGAGGAACTTGTCTGGCTTTAAGTGACTTCAGTTCTTAAGTGCATATAATCTGTAAAGAGGATAAGTCTCATGCTGACTGAACACATCCTGTGGATGATCCTGGTGAAAGGCCTTTCTCCTTCCACAGTGCACTGAAAAAGGAAATTAATCACAAAACACAAGTCTCCATGAGTTGGGCAGAGTGCAATTGTCTCCTTATCTTTGTTCTAAGAAAATTTTTGGCTCTGAGCCCTGGACCATTTGAGATCATGGCATCTTTTCCACTGTCTCCAGGGCACTGAATTTGGGCTTTGGGCATTTATGGTGTTACACAGAACGAAGAGCCCTGGGTGAGCCAGGAGAAATGTCCCCTCCAGCCCACAGGGTCATGGGGTCTGATCCTTACTTAGTCAAACACACAAAACAACAGCACCAAAAGCTCATTACAGAGGCAAAGGTTGGAGGTTAAAAGAACTGTCTGCCTGTTTCACAGAAATCCAAAAGCAGTTGTGCAACTGCAAACACATTAAAGTGTGAGTCAGCCCAGCATTTGGAGGGAAAACACATCCCATGGTGGGCAGACACAGTGAGTAGATGGATCACACTGCCAACCTACACTGCTGCTATTTTAGGTCTCTTCCAATATATTCTTTGTAAAACCATCTATTCAAACCACCTTTTGTGTCATGAGGTGGGGTCTAACTTCCCTGTATGTTGGGGTTTTGCCCCAGATCTCATTATTTCTCCTTCTACACTCACAGCTTTTTTACTTTTCTGTGACTCAGCTCCCATTTTTATTAACACTGTCTTCTTTTCCATTTTTAAGCTGCTTCTTCCTCTCTGCTCACACCTCCTCAATCCCAGTGTCTGAAGTTACTCTCTTGTTGCTTTCCCACCAGTTGGTATCCTTCTCACCAGTCAAACAAGGTATTTAGGAGCTCGGTTGTTTTCTTCCCACCTGATCCCACACTCCATGGTTTTTTTACTCTGTGCCAATATTGGTACTCAATTATTTGTATTATTAACTGGTCTGGTCTGTGTCCATATTTATGCTAGGTTTTTTCCAGTATAGTCACTACCCTCACCTACTTAGTTTGATGAATTCTTCCTTTGTTTTTCTAAGGAGTATCTTTGTCAGATGCTCTTTTCCTTTGTACATTTGTGTAAAATCCATCCTGGTGGAAGCTCAGCTGCTAAAGACCTGCTTTCCTCACTGGAAAAGTGAAGGTGAGTCAAGCCACTGATGCAAGATTGCTTTAAAGGCAGTCACCTTCTGCAAACAGGTGAACTCAGCATCCCCTTGCTCACCTTGTTACAGAGCTGTAAACCTCATGCAGCTTGTGACAACATCTACAGCAGCCAGTGTGTGGGAGAAATACAATTTCAGCTCTAAAATTTTACCCAGTGCAGTTATGAACTGTGAAACTATGGCAGGTTTCCACCCGGAAACAGCTGGACTTGTTTGTGGATGAAGTAAGCTCTGTATTTTACATCTGTACTTGTCTTATCTACCACAAGGTAAGGATTTATGGAAAATAGATCAGTCACTGCATAGATACAAGAAAGCATGCTGCTATCCTCACAGTCAGTGTCATAGAAAGTCATGAAATTATCACACATATCCCACAATCCATTTGCACGCAGATTTTCAATCCTAGCTTGGCATGTTTTTCTGGAAAATGTGAGGTTTCAGGTGAACGAGCCATTTTGTTGTTAAAATATTGCCTTTTCACAGAGCAGGATTAAATGTGTCCTGGATGCCAATCAGCTCACTCGGTGAAGAGAAAGAACAGACCAAGCTCTTGGAGTGTTAAAAAGCTCCTTAGCTGCTCTCCACCTTCCTGCTTTTCCAGCCTGGTGGGGAGCTGGCTTTTCTCTCCTTGCAAAAACACTTGGGCATGTGCAGAGCATGGCTTGAGCAAAGCAGCTTCCAGCAGAAGCCTCTTGCTTCTTCCCTGGGAGCAGGACTGAACTCAGTGGAGACAGAATTGAAAAATGAAAGGTTAATGTTTTGGCTCCAAAGTCCTTCTGGCAGACTTGAGATTATCTTTGGATGTGTCAAGAAAAGCTTTTGGGACAGACCCCAGAGCCAAACATTTCTGAAGTGACGAGCAGTTTTTGGGAAACTCAGCTGTGCTGTGTCCAGCTGGAGAAAGAGGGATCTGATAGTTCTCCTTGTGAGTGATCAGTCCCTTTGCAGGGATGGAAGGAGTTAACTCAGTTCCTCACTCCCTACATGTAAGAGCAATGAGCAAATCCTCCTTGAAGGATTTCTCCCCAGTAAGACATCTCTGCAAGACAATTCTCATTTCAGCATTTGAGATGTTTTTGTGTTTGTGCTGTTGAGCTCTAATTGCTTTCAGTGAAATCACTCCCGCTGGAAAATCAATGAAAATTTTGTCACTTACTTCAGTTGCACTGAGATTTCTCACAAGTGAGAGCTTAGATGTCAGCCTGCCTCTTCAGAAAGGCCTGGGAAACCACTGACGTGAGGACACTTGAACATGTGTTCATCAGTCAGACCCCAAAGTTGGCTTCATTCAAGAAAAACTATTGTCCCTTCTCCATAGGGCAAATGAGGAGTTCCTCACTGAAATCTGTGGGGTAAATGTAGTATAACTGAGGAGAAAGTCTGTCTAAAAATCAGCCTTTAAAGTGTATTCTGATTTTATAGGCATTAGCTGGGATCTGGAGCCTGCTGGAGCCAAAGTGTCTGCAGCTTAGAAGTTGCACTTAAAATGTGAAGGGAGATCTTCGTAGTATGGGAGATAAAACTGAAAAAAAGCAAATTAAACACTGTCATGCATTTAGGTACATAACTCAGCTGTGAATCCTCTGCTACTCTGTCTTTAAGGCTGGTCAGCCTTTCCTCCAACCCTCTCATATAGCCATAGGTTGAAAACACACACTTGAAATGCAGCAGACTGAGTCCAAGACGTGAAAAAAATGTTCCTTCTCCAGCTCATGTCTCCCTTTGTCCCACAATCTGATGAATATTTGACTGTGTACAGAAAGTGATAGGACTCCAAGAAGGTGCAACTCTTCAATAACCTAAACATTATCTGACCTCTCAAACAATGCATGAGCTGATAGCCCAGCCTCAGATGAGCTGGAGGGCAGATTTTCTGCAAAGATACACAAGTCATGCCCTGATCTTGGACCATCAAGGGGCCATGTCCTTGCTTTATCCAAATATCCCTTCCACTTTGGTCCATAGGCAGGAGTGGGAGAGAATACAGGAATCCCATGAGGTTCATGCATGTCTCCAGGTGTCTTAGCTCTGCCAGGTCTTGGCAGGTTTGCTTAGACTTTCTAGCAGAAAATTAGGCACCTGGTGTGTCAGATGAAAAGCAAATTTTCTGAAAAGAAATTTAGAGCATCTCAGCAGAGCCTGTGTGCTGAATTCAGGCACCTCATCATCCAGACCATTTCCTAAGGTCTATCTGGAATTTAATTCCTTCATTTCCCTGAAGTGTTGCTCTGAGTTCAGATTGCAAAGAGGCAGAGCTCAGATTCCGATGGTAAAACCTCAAGGAACTCTGCTGCACCACCACCTCTCCAAGTGCTCTGGTCCAGAGGTGTCCAGCACCCAGATGTGCAAGGTTCACGCTTCTTCAAGCAGGTTGTTGTCTGCCCAGCACTGTGGAAGCTAAATATATTTCTTTCACTGAAAAACATTCCTTCCACTAGCTAATCAGGGCAGGGATAGCTGCATCTGTTGACTGAGGAGAAACCTCTGATTAATTGATCCTTTGTGGATGGATCAGGGCAACAGCAACCCAGTTGTTGAAGGAACACACAAGCTTCAGACTCCAAGCTGGCTACCTCCCACTTCTACTACACCCTTGACACTCAGCCTGTGTGAGCCTTTTTTCACCCCCAGACTTTGGCAACAGAGCAATGGAAAACAGAACATTTTCAGCATGTAGGAGTGTTTACTCTTGTCATGACACAATTTGGGATTTTCCATTTGAGCTTGAAAAACAAACCCTAAACAGAATTTATTAGGAAAATAGTAGCTATGAGGTAAACTTGCATCAATGAATGCCAAGAGGTCAAACAGACAACACATGACATTTTGGTTGACTATTCTGTGTGTTCCTAGAAGCAGTGTGAAAACTGTCTCACAAAGTATTTGCTGGAACATTACAGTGACTGGGGAATAGGGCGAGTCCAGAAAGTTCCTGAAAGCAAAGCCTTATTCTCCTCAGTTATTACAGAGACCTTTTCTTTAGACACCAAAGCTGAGAGCTCCACAAGCCAGGGCTGGGGAATGCCAGGGGATGCAGACACTGACATGGCCACGTAGCCAGAGGAACCAGAGCATGCAGGACAGGCTGGTGCTGCAGACATCCCTGCTCCAGCCTGGGTGGAGAATAGCTCTGATTTTTCCCATGCTGCTCCCAAATTAAGCAGTCATAACTCCTCCTGAAAGCAGCCTTAACCACCCTGCCAAAGTGAGAGATCCTCAGTAGCTGCTGGTGAAGGTGCCCTGGTCTCATTAAAAGGGGCAGAAATGCAGTCAGCCAGCAAGAAGGGAAGCAAACTGATGGTGAAAGCTGAATGTGAGGAAGAGGAGGGTAACCATCCTTCCTTGCTTCAAATAAAGTTCATATCACAGAATCATGGAATTGTAAAGGTTAAAAAATACCTCTAAGATCATTGAGTCCAACCATTACACCATTAACTGATTGTTGCCTTCAGTAACTACCACATTTATGATGCATGTCACCTCATGCTCATTTTTACTCCTGCCTTGTTTTTTATCTCCATGAGGTCTCTTTTAAAGAAGAATTTCACACACCATGAGATTCATAATGAATATCACAAATCAGACCATTCCTTTATTTAGGCAGCAGCTGGAGACTGGATGAATCCTGTGTGGTCAGAGCTCTGTATTCCTGAGTTACTAGCTGTTTACCAAAATCTTGCTCTTGTGCAGCTACAGAATGCCTTGGCATCATCTGAATATGAATACTGAATACAAAAAATTCATACATAACAAAATGTTTTAATAGTTACTCTGATTTAACTCTGCAAAATTTACTTTTATTCCTTACATCCCCTTTCTTCCTATTCTGCTTATTGTTTCAGTGTCAATAATGCCATTTCCAGGCCTGTATTTCCAGAAATTATTCTCCCTGGTTTTCATTGCAGTATACAGTGTTAGCAGGTGATGAATGAAATGTGCTGTGATTATGAGAGAGGAATTTGAAGAGAGTCACCAACTGAGACAAACAGGGCAAAATATCATCTCTATTATCACTAGAGCACCCCAAAGAAGTTAAAGCTTGAATGTTTATAGAACTATTTTGCAGAGAGGCAAAACACTCCAAAATGCCTTCTCCTTTCAGCAAACAGGGAAAATACTCATAGAGACACCTGCTATTCATAGACTGCAGGTTGAAACCCAGTGATTTAGGAGAATTCACATATCAGGATTGGGTGTGATAGTTGGGATGGGCATATTCCAACATGACGCTGGGATGGGCATATTCCAGCAGGTCTCTTGCAAGCTGCAAATGCTACATAACACCGAGGTGTGAGCAGGGGCCCCTGGAAGAGTATCTCTCATATGAACTTCAAATTCACATTCTTTATGGGGCTTAATTTACAATTTAAAATTAAATTTTGTAAAAAAAGCTTTTTACAATGCTGGAAAACATGAAAATAAGTAACAACACAGAGAAGAAGAAAGGTGGAAAAGCTAAGATGTCTCAAGTGATGGAAAAAATTTCCAGCTGCATCTGAGTGACCTTGGATGGCAAAGCCACAGCCATACCAGCACATTTCCATGGACTGGACTCTAAGCAGATGACCAGGTGTACAGACCATGGGCCACATCATGATTGCTGACTGGGAATGTTCTGGTGTGACAGATAACCCCAGCTGCTTTGATTGACCTCTCTTGCTATCACAGGTGAGAACATTTACCCAGAGTCAGAGGTGAAATGAAGCCATTCCCTGGCTCACTCTGCCTTGCTCTAATCCACAAATCACAAAGCTCAAGTTTGAAAAATAGGAGTTTGGAGAATTTATAGTCTTTGGTTGGTTTTGTTTTTTGGGGTTTTTTTGCAACATCTGTGGCACGTAAAGATGCCCAGTAAGATTTCAAAGTTGAAATCCTGTTAGGATCAGAGTGTATTTGAGCACCCAGACTTCAAAAAAACACAGGTGTTCAGGTGCTCTAATGTTGCAACGTGTGTCCTTCCCCTGATCCCTCCCCCTTGACCCTTCCGGACTGGCTGATGTGAGCCAGGACCGCCTCCTAACCCCACGGATAAAAGCCCAGCAGGACCTGGAACCCAGGCTCTTTGATTCTGGGCTTCATGGAGCAACTATCCTCCCCCGACTCTCCTTTTCCCTCCCCCACTCCCCAGTTTCCTCCTTTATTATCCCAATAAACCGCCTGAAGCCTGGAATGAACAGCTACCTTTCTAGACCTGCGGCACTTCCACACAGACCCAGTCTGACCAGTCCCACCGCCTGTGGCCAAGAAGAAAACATCCTGCGTGTTCCAGCTCTGGGGCAGCCCTCCCCCCCGCAGCAGGGGAGAGCTGCCCTTGGGTACTGCACTGCTGCACTCTAATATGCAAATTTAGGTGCACTGAGTCCTTCAGCTGTAACCCTAAATTTTTCCCCTAAACATTTTGACTGATCATGTCAACTACACTTCAAACAACAGCCTTTCTACCAGGCAACTGATTCCAACTGTAACCTGGTAGAGGCAAAGCACTTCTCTGAGCAGAGTTCTAGTGCCAATCTCCTAGTCAGACCCCTTGGGATGCAGAGATACAAATGGGGTCCCATTATACTCCAGTGGCTGGAGGATAATTTTACAAGAGTAAAAAGCTTAAATCCTAGGCTCTGGTAACTTTTCACAGATAAGTATGTCATACAGATTGACATGTAAGGATCTCCAGACTTTGGATGAACACTGAATTGAGATGCTTCAGTCCCTGGGCTACTGCTACCCAAGGCTTCAGGAGGTGCAAGACTGCAAGCACAGACCCATATTTAGCTTTTCCTTGGGCTTAATTAGGATGATCTGTGAAGTATAAGGGCCACAGCCACCAAATCACAGGGCCAGACCTCTCTTTAGCAGCTAAAATCACAAGGGCAAGTCCTTTAGTGTCTGATCTTTTTCAATCTAAATCTTTTATTAGTTCTAGCTCTGAAACTCAAAATACACCTGAATATTTGATAGTTAGAGTCAGGAAAAATGGTATTCTATCCTGTGAAGAGCTGCATCTGTACCTCTGCAAGACCAACAGAGAATAAGTGCCTGGTTAGGCATCTGTCAGTCACAGATTCTGACCCAGAGGTTAGACACTTGTGATGGGGACTCAGTTTTAACTACAGGGCTTTAAAATGTCGATTTTGAATAACTAGATCTAGCCATTGCTGACATAGGGTAGCATGGAGCTCTAGGACTGAGATGAATAGGATAGAAGAGTCCAGTCCTCTCTGCTCTTTTCCAGAAGAGCCCAAATCCTGCCTTGGGCACCCTGGCCAGATCTGACTGGTGTGTGGAGGCATTCCTAACAATCCCACAGCAGATCCCAACAAAAAGACAAATGGAGGTCAATGCAGTTCCCCACCCTGCCATTCTTTGATGCTGCCCCCCTCCCCACTCACCCACACCAACCCTTGATGCAAATGGGTCAAGACTCACTCTCCTTATGGGGCAATGAATGCTATTTTTAATTTTTGAAAGTTAAACCATCTCTGAAGCTGGATTAGTGGTGGAAGATCCCCCTAAACTACAGGCACGTAAAGGGAGGGTGGACAGCTGCTCTGACGTTCCTGGCTGGGAACCCAACCCCTAAACACACTGGATGCACATACAAGGCTTCTTGGCTGCCCCTTTTGTGCCCATCTGTCACGATGGCACACTGCCTGCTTAGAAGTTGGTCAGATCTTTGCCCTTGGGTGATATACCAGGCAAGGGTGGATGTATAAGGACAGGCTGCACCCCAGGCAAGAGATCTCTTCCCCAGGAAAGACCTTCTCCTGCTCTGCCTGACCCTTGCAGTGTGGTGTGGTGGTACATCCTTGCCCTCCAGGTGCACCTGTCCCATTACTGCCCTCCTAATAAGGGAGGGAGCCAAGGAGAAGAAAAGGAGCCTGGAAAGCTCTGGCTGTCAACAATGAGCCAGGTTGTATTACAGAAGATTCCCAAAATACATGCAGTTTCCAATGGGGACATCCACATGATGGTCCCACCCACTGCAACTCTGCATAACAGGCAACAGGACCATGGGACAAATCAAATTTCAAAGGATCACACGCATCTGAGCCCAAGATACCACTTGTACATTTGCCTCAAGAAGAGAGCCAAGGGACACAGCCCTTCCTGATCTTTAGTAGGGTACACAGTGCCCTTTCACATGGGAGCAGGGCATGAGTAACTACGTCAGTGAAAAGTGGGGATTTCCCCATGTTCCTTTCAGATATATCCATTTCCCTTTGCATAAAATGGGAGAAACCCCTTAATTTGAAGATTGAGGGCTTTATGGGCTTCTCTTTCCCCTTGCCCCAAAGATTTTCTTCCCAGAAGCAAAGATCTTCAGACTGTAAGACAAGTAATTTGTGGGTTAATGCTGAAGAGGGCATGCAGTGATCTGCTTTTGTATTTGCAGTAACAGTCAGAGACCTCAGCTGAGATTGAAGCCCTGGTCACTCTTTGGGACAGCTTCTGTCCTGTGAAGCATAAAATATAAACACATCATGTAGAAGAAGACAAGATATTATTATTGTCCTGAAACAGACCACCAAGAATGGGATAAAATGGCTTATCTGTGTTCACAAAGGAAAGTTTTATTTTGGTAAAGCCAATGAGATATCAATGACATAAATCTTCCTTTATTAGAATAATCTCAAACGCATTTGCACCACTTCAGGTTGGTAAAAATGCTGCTTTTGCTGCTTTTCTCTCTAAACCTTTCCCAGCACCTCATGACTATATTTCAAGTTGATTTGCTTAGCTTACCAAAAGCTAAAGGAAAAGAAAACTGTTTTGATGTCAACCCCAGGATCCAAGATCCTGACTCAGGAGAGCAGGAGCATGCTGGATTCAACAATGGGGACAGTGAGGGTGCTACAACCCTCTCACCCACCCCACTCTCCCAGCAAATCTGTACCTATTTCTACCCTGCACAGCACCTCCCAAGCCCTGTGTGAGCTCTGGTGCCCAAATGACCGCGGAGGGTCAGTGCACTCCGGCTCACCACCCCAGGGCCAGGCAGCTGGCAGCCCTTCAGAGGCCATTCCTGCACGATGATACACATGTCCCCAAGGGTAGGGCTTGGAAGGGTAACTGAAGGTCTGGATCCCACTGAAATCCTATAGTCTCCTTGTCCCCCAGGCTTCCACATAAATTGGGAATAACAGGAAATCTCTAGCTTAGAGGAGTGCTATGAGGCACTTGGATGCTGATGTAATTACATCTATTTATGTCCTTCAGGTGGACGGAGCTGATGTATTACCCACCATGGCCCTCTTGCAGTCCAAACCAGCCTCCAGCCTGTGCACTCTTTGCTGGAACGCTCTGGCCCACATCCCATCACTAACAGCTATTTAGAGTGTGCTTTGAGACTCTCTGGTGGAGCCTCCATCGTTCTGTCACCAGCATGAGACAACATTTTAATGAAAGCCTGCAGTTTTCTCACCACCAGCAGCGAGAAGCCCTCAGTGTGAACTCATGTCTCTGGGATTGTGGTCAGGGTGCTGTCCCACAGACCTCTGAGTCTGGCTCAGCCCCAGGAGCCAGGAGTGGACAACGTGTGCAGTTTCTGACCAGAGGCCATTTCCCTCACTCTAATTAAGTCTGACAAGACCAGTTTCTCCTTACACATTGAGCTCACGTGTTCCCATATGAGACAATTTTATTCCAGCTGCCATTGTATAATCAGAAGTATTATAGGTTTTGCTCTTTCTTGCCAGATAGTGTTTTTTCTCTAATTGGATCCATAAGAATGCCCTTACCTCTGAGATGAGTCAGACTTTTGCCAAGTCTGATGTCTGCAGAGGGAACCTAAGCTCATTTATACCTTACAAAGTTGTGCTTTTAATCCAGCAAAATGATTTTATCATTGTGTTCTTTGGATGAGTGATATGAGGTGGAAGCCACCTAAGTGACCTCATAACTCTTAAGTAGTTAATGACATAAACTCCTCTTCCTGGAAAATTCTTCCTTCACTGTTGTGTCTGCTGGCTGTGCTTTGTAAAATGCTGGTCCTAACAGGTGCCTAAACACCAATGAGTGCTCACCTTGCTGGTGAAACAGCCAGAGATATGTCCCTTGCTTGCAGGATTTAGCTGTAGGTGAGATGTCTTGGTGTCCAGCATGTTCCAAGTTTAGCTGGCTGTGCTCAGAATGCACTGTGTGTATATATATATATATATAATATATATATATATATATGTGTGTATATATATATATATAAAATATATATATCTATACACAGACACTTTGGTGGGCAGCAAACCATCCTTAACTTCTCACAAAACATGTGCCAGGTAGTTCACTGTAGATCTGTCCCAGCTTCTCAGTCTTTCAGTGTCCTTAGGCACAAGGAATATTCGTGTAAAGGACCCTTCCTTCCCTGTGATGGTGCCTCTCTTGCCTCTCTCCCTCTCAACCACTGTGAAATTCATTCCATGAGGTGAAATCCGAGGTCATTCACACATCCAAGTCCCCATGAAAATCATGTCCCCAGACTTCAGCTGCGAACACAGACAGCAGCTGAGCCAGGGCTGGAGGATCTCACTTTTGCACTTAGGACTACAGGGAATTCCCTATTCATATTGTGGAGCAAAGTCAGGAACACAGATACTTCTTTTTCAAAATGCCTCCTGCTTGTTAAATCATATTTCTCTTGGCAACTGAGGGCCTTTAACTTCTCTGAGCAGCAAGTTCTTTCCAGAAGAAAGCTTATATCTAGACTGGCTATTTCATAACCACACAAAGATCACTTCTTTGTGTGGAATAGGTAGACCATGGTTAAAAACAAAAACACCAGGGGAAGTGGTCCTTTTTGGGCAGGAAATCATGGAAATTCGGCTCAGTGAAGTCACTGAAACGTTGCTGCTTACAGTGACGAGACAGGAAAACACAAAGCTGCAATGTGATGCTGCCAGGTAATTGCCAGGGCTGAAATCACTCCTGAACCAAAGATCCAAGGAATCTAAGGCTAAGGGCTGCCAGCCCTGTCTGAACCTCTTCTTAAAGATTTCAATGCCAAACAGATCTAGCAAGGCTTTTTGAGTTCAAGTAGGTTTGAGAAACTCTACCCTACAGAATACTTGAATGTAGCTATGCTGCAACCTCAGGTTCAGATAGGGATGACACAGAAAGAAAGGGGGAAAACACAGGGATATGTCCAGGATGTCTGCCTTACACAATACCTTCCAGAAGAAAGGCCAAGATTTCTAACTTCTTGGACCTACTCACCCAAAAACTTGCCAAAGCTTTTCATTCTCTGTGCTGTGAACAGGAATAAGGTAATGGTAACGGGAGGTGAAATTCAATTAGGTGGAACAAAAGGGACCTTTTATGGATTTTCCATCATAAATCCCTTATTCAAATTTTTTTTTCTGGGGGGTGGGGAATCATACCATTTAAAGAAATGAGGCATAACTTATAAACCAGTAATGGTGATTAAATAAACATAAATCAGCACTTAGTGAAAAGTTAGTGCAAATGCAACAGCAGCACAATCTGCCAATGTCCTTTTGCCAGAAGACTGTTTAAAAGTAATGAGCAAAAAAACTGTTCCTATTTAGGCATCATCTAGGCAACAGATGGATGCCAAATGGCATTTGGGATTTTCAATCACAGTCTATGCACTAAGTTCAATGAATCTCAAGCAAGGTACCCCTTCCATTCCTTAGAACCTCTGCACTTAATGATGGATGCTGACTTCCACCTTTTCCTGTCCCAATATGATGAGGAATTACAAGGCATAAATCTGGGCTTTGTCCATTGATATTGAGAGGATGGACTCAAATCCTACTGATGTTTATGGCAGCTGCTGTAAATTTAGACCCTGAATACCCTCTTCATTATATTATTTTAAATTTTTCCCTGGCACATCTCAAAACCTTTTAACTATATAAATATTGTCATACTGATGTTTTTATGCCACTGTATAAATCAGTGGTGCTTCTACATCACAAAATATGTTTTCCCCACTCTCAAAAAACCCCCAAATAATAAAATGAGGAAAGTGAGCAGCAGTATCTCTGTTTTCCTTCCTTTCCTTATCTTTGGGTTATGGGTCCAGAAAGAACAGGGTCATGATCCCACCAAAAACTTCTGTCAGGTAATCCAATATTCCCTGATAGTGTGGCCAAAGGCAATGTGGGATGTCTAGACCCCTCCTGGACCAAGCAGGAGGATGACACTGTCATGTCCTACATCCCACCACCCAGTTTCACTTTACTCCAGGACCAGTGATGCTTTTCCAGAAAACTTTGTCAGAGCCATGGTCTCTATGCCCTCCTCTGGAGCCCTCATAGCTTTTGTGTGGCTAGCACAGGTCTTTCCCATGAGAATTTTCTCCTGTGTTTTATAAACAAAGATAAAGTTTGGATGTTATTACAAACAGTGTCTCGAGACTTGGACAGTTCAGGCCTGGGCAGTCAGGCCTAGGGGGAGGTTTCTGACTGACCAATCTGGGTGACCTCTGAAAAATCTATATAAGTTGGAATCAAAATAATAAAGCGCTCTTTTCTTGCCACGCTGAGAATCCAGGTCTTTTTCTCTGCTAGCAGCTCAACAGCGACACTTTTGGGTTATAGAATTTCCACTGCCGCCCCAGCCAAAGAAATGGTTCATTTTTCAGCATCTTTTGCACAAACAAGGCCTGGCAGATCCCCTGGTACTGCAGCTAGGCATGGAGGTGATCTGAACTCTGGATCTGTTTCTCCATGTGGTGGATGATCTGGAGCCATGGACTCCCAAGAGGTGTGCAGAGCTGTCCCTTCCAGCTCAAGATATTCCATAATTCCACGCTTATCTCCATGCTGGGTCATGATACTCCCTATCTCCCTCAGGAGAAAAGCAAATGGGCTCTGCACTGATTAGTTAGCTTAAATTTCTCTACCCTGAAGAAGAGAATTTTGCAACAAGAATATCTGTCTTCTTGTAGGGTCCAAATCCCTTAGGCAGAGCAGCTTTTGCACGCAAAAATAACACATACGCTTTATTACAGAAAATCACACCCCACAGACTTCAGAAGAGGGAACCACATATTTTTGCTTCACTCCAGAAGCCCACAGGAGCCCAGACCTTGGAGGGAGAGGATGTGGCCACACCAGTCCCCCATCATCAGGCAGCATCTACTGGTTCTGCCTGCAGACGTGTTGGTCACAAATACGCAAAAGCTCGGAGAATGGTCCATGGCAAAGTGTGCAATTTAAAACCCATCCAGTTACGTTCTTGGAAATGTTCTTCCTCAAGTCAAACCAAGAAAAATATGTGTTCCAAACACCAACAAGGGACACAAGGAATTGGGTTGCTCTCCTGTGGCTCCTGGGTTGCAGTGTGGCCAGACAAAGAGGGAGGTATGGGAAGGGCAGGATGCATGGGAAGGGCAGGATGCAGCCTTTACTGTCACCTTGGAGGAGGCTTGAGGGTCCTTGACTTAAAGGAGGAGAGGTCACACAGCAGAGCTGCCCTCAGCAAATCACCTATAAAGATGGCAAGATGATTTCATACAGGTCTCAGTCTTGTTCTTTGGTGAATTCAGTGCCAGGACTTCTCCTGACTCTTGCTGAATGAAGGGCTCATGCGGTGATGTCTGAGTACAACTGGACATCAGTGTGTCCCCAGTGTCCAGCTGTCCTCACAGCAACACACCTGGGCACTGGTGACATGGTGAGTCCACCACAGACACAGTTATACACACACACATTCACACAGTCACAGACCTTACATCCGCAAATAATCTGTTTTTAAACATCATGATGGGAATGAGATGTGTATCTTTAAGAAGTTGGATGCTTCTTTAAGAGAAACAATGACTTTTTTCACCTTTTCAAAGTGTGAACAAAAGAGAGGTAGGTTGAATTAATGTTCTTATTTTGCAAGGGTCATTATTTGCAATTTGATTAAGACAAAATCAAATTCAACCTGTTCTTTAATTGACCTTTCTTAGAATCTCTCTTTTCTTTGTAGACATGTCCACTAGTCCTTAACCTGATTTATGTGATTGGTCAATTGTGAATTAATGAAGGGGACAAAATGTTTTCTGGAATGCTAGGATAATCAACAAATAGCAATGACCAGTAACTGGACCATGGCCAAGACAGGAACTTAATCTCCTGAAGTCCAAGGGTATTGTGGAGTTGCACTGAAGTGGGAACTGAAAGAAGCCAGTTACATCATTCCATTTGCTTCCTTAGATTGGGACAAATGCACTTGCTCCAGAAAGCATATTTGAAGACTAATTATACAGGGAGAAAACAAATTAGGAAGGAATTTCCCTACTTCCAGGCATTTGTGGTTTCAAGCACAGTTTAAGGGGTTTAATCCTCTTTGTTCCTGGCAACATTTTAGTGTTTGATGCATTCAGTGCAGGTTGTTTGTCTCAGAGGTCACATACTGTCATCCCATAGCTCTGCCTTCCTTAATGATGCAGAGCAGCTCCCTCACCCTCTGTCAAACATTTCACCTTAATTCTCAGTGGCAACACAACAGCTGAATGGTTGAGCTGCAAGGATTAAAAAGGTGGGTTTAAAATGCACATGTATCCTTTGAGTGTAAAATTTAAATTAGAATACAGGGACACCCTTGCTTGCTCTGCCGTGGATTTCATGTAAAGGTCAGAATTCATCGCTGCTGGAGCCCCACTGAATTACCAGGGATGAACTTGGAGCTATTCAGTCAAGCCAGGGTTTCTCAGCCTGGGTGTTTCTGGTTTTGAACACACACCTCGGGATACACTGTGGGGGAAACGGGGGGCAGAGGACTCTTAGGTAGTTGGTGTGCAGTCATTGAATTTAAAAGCTGACACTATGCCCATGAAGCCCTGATCAAAGCTCATGAGTTCAGCACCTCTTCAGGGACTGAAGCACTGCAGCTGCAAGACAAACAAGGAGTGAATCACCACACCTTTGGTGGAGGACAAAGGATGGGCAATGTACAGCCCACTAGTGATAGTGAGACAACAAGGGGAAAAAAATAAAATATCCTCTCTGCCTGTGGTGGGTATCACCAGCATTGAGGAGCTTGCAGGAGCAGAGGGAGGAGAATCCAGTTTGCCCTCAGCCTCTGGTTTTGAGAAGTTAGAGCAGGTTCCTGGTGAGTTACATTTTATGTGTCCCAACAAAGAGGGTCATTCACTCAGTCATTGTACTTAGACCATGAAACACATCTCCCAGAGGGGAATCTGGGGGTACTGCAGGATGGTCCTTCAGTATCCAGTCAACAACCAGATGTTCAGTAATGTTTTCTCAAATACACATTATCTCAGATCTTAGAGTTTGCTGGAATGAAATTTAAAAAACCCTACAAACAAACTGAAGTGACAGAAACTCTTCATGGACTTCCAAGCTAACACCCTCCCATGTGTTTCTGTGCTGCTTAGGATCATTTTTGTTTCAATGAGTGGTTAATTTTTGTACCATTTTAAGGATACTTTTCCAGCAAGAGGCCCTGGAGAGTCCATGTTGCACTTGCAGGTGGACTGTGAGTTCACTGGGGAGAGGAATGAGGTTTATTTGCCTCATTTGCACCTCAGACAGTGGGTCCTGATTTCACTGCTCTGCCTAATTCATGTAATTGATGGGCAAATAATTGAGCAGCTTAAAATGCCTAGGAAGGCCCAGGAGAAGGTTCATGTGGAGCCATTCCTTTCCTTTCAGGAACAGTTGGGGTGTAATGATGTGAGTGTTGAAGGGAGCAGGAGATGATGTTTGTGGTAATGAGATTTCCAGAGCCAGAGGCCAATGGGGAATCATAAAGGAGAACGAAGTGAGACATGAGGAGTGAGAAGAGATTAATTAGTGGTAAGAAACATCCTCTTGGTGCACTTTAATAAGCCAAAACCCTCAAGTATGTAAGAGCTGTGTTAATAACCCATGGTGAAGCACCAGATGGGCCAGCAACAAGGTCTGCATCCAAATGTAGAAGCTCTTGGCCAGTCCTGGTGACTCTTGGTCAGTCTCTTCTCCCTGTCTGGCTCTGATCTGGACTTGTGGACTGCTCACCAGCCTGAGCTGAGCAGCCATGAATGAGTCAGGTTCCTCTTCCACATCCCCCTCGCTCCTCAGCACCAGTTTCTTGTGTCTTGCTCTGTGTATTGCTTCAACAATTTTGCCTCTTCATTAGCATTTCAGCAGGCTAATTGCTGTTCTCCCACGAGCTGGCTGGACAACTGCATGGGCCAGGCAGCTGCATCTCTCGTGTTTAGGGATTTGTTGATTAAAACAGTTACCTCATCCAGTGTGACCCCAGGAGCTCCAGCTTCCCCTGCTGCTGATGAGAAGCACATGTTGGTGGGTCTGGAGCGTTTCACAGCAGAGCTCATCCTCAAGGCAAAGGGATGGACAAGAAGCAGGAGGGCTCTGGCAGGGCAAATTCCTTCTTGCCATGGATCCAGGATCGATCCATGGGGACTGATGAAAATCAGCAGCATGGGAAGTACTGCCAGTAGCCCAGGATTCCATGTAAGGCAAAATTAATCAATGGATGGCTTCAGGAGACAAGGTCCTTCTAGAGGAAGATTGAAAAGGATGGTGTTGGTTGAGTGAGGTCTGGGAAGTTGAGGGAGAAGAGGTGCTATTTAGCTCTAATTTGCTAAAATAGACTTACAAGAATTATTGTAGAAATGTCTGGGGGAGAAATAGAAATTCTTCTCATCAGGTTTGTGTGTGGTGTACTAAAGACATTTACTAATATGTTGCATTCAGGAGAGTTCTGTCTGCTCCATGTGTCAAAGGTTTCAGATAAAGCTTTTGTTACTCACCAGCTTTCCAATGCCTTGAACAAAGTTAGAACTGATTAGGTTACAGCCCAAGACACTTGGCCTCATCTCCACACACTTTTAACCACAAGAAAGGCTTGGAAGAGACATCCACGAAGGAACAGGAAAATGGTGGAGTCATCATCCTTGGAAGTGTTCAAAAACCAAGTGGATGTGGCATTTAGGGACATGGTTCAGTGGTAGTCTTGGCAGTTACAGTTTAATGGTTGAACTTGATGATGATCTTGGAGGTCTTCACCAACCTTAATGACTCTATGATTCTATTAATTGCTCTTAAAGGCAATTTAAAGAAAGCTGTGTCTATGATAACTCAGATTCACCCTGATTCACCCATTTCAGGTCTCTCAAGAAGCTCCTGTTGGTGATTTTCCATCTATTTTCCCTCCTGTGACTTGGATCACGTCTGTCTGGAGCACACATGACTGAGGCTGTGGGGTCTGAAGCTGAACAAAGTACTCCACACCTCTCAGACATGCCTCTCTCAATTAACACCACACTCTGGAGCTGCCAAGTGGTGACTTAATAACTTATCTATTAATAGTGACTCTTATCAGGGAAATGGGAAGAACAGCAGACGGATAGAAGAAGGAAAACAGTATCAAATGAGACATTTCTGTGAAAACACATTCCAATTTACCCACAAAATATAGTCAGAGAGCCTACAGACTTATGGCTATGGTTATGTGGGTGATAAGTCTCCCTTCAATTTTTGCACGGGAAACTGTGTTTCAGATTAACTTTTCAGAAGAGATAACAAAAGTGATTTATTCCTACATGCACAAAACCCCACACTAACATGTTTATGCACTGCCATGGGCAAAGTGCCTTCCAAACACTCAAGATTATTCTCTAAGCATTGTGCAAATCAAAGGCTAGTTTTGTTGCTTACTGGGCTATAGAGGTGCCGATTATTAAGTTTGAAACAAAATCTCAGGTAACATAAATATTTAGAAACAGCAATCCAGGGGGATTAAACCAACACAGAGCCAAACTCTGACAGGATTTACCCTGTGTTGCTATTTAACACATAAAGGTAGGAAAACCAAACTCTGTAGGGCTGTGTTGATTAGTGCCAAAGACTAAATGCCCATATGAATGGTACTAGATTCATGAGAAGGATTTAAGGATCAGTATTAGGCCCTGTTCCTAAATCCTAATTAGGCAATTCTTGAAGAAGGTAACTCACAAACCCCAGCACCCTGAGCACAGCTCAGCCTAGTGCCTCTATTAAAAAAAAATGCTGAAGAGGAAAAATTTCATGTGGGATTAACAGCTGGAGGTTTTTTTGTTAAATCTAAGCACTGAATCAGGTAATTCCTCTCTCTTCCCTCAGAGAATGCTAGAATTGAAATATCTTGTGCAAAACTCTCCTGCCCCAAATCTCTCTACACATCTCTGACATGAGAGACTCCCTTCAATGTCCACAGCCTGTGCTGAAGACCATCTTAAAGCTGGATCACTGTGTCTCCTGGTGTAATTATTAGGGTTTTTCATGCAGAGAAAAAGGGGTTTTGGTGTGGTGAGGAGAGCAGGGAGAGGGGAGGTGGCTCTCTGCAGTAGCCCATGGAATATGCCCTTCATTTCTCACTGGCTGCTGCCATCCATGGCCTGAAGAAAGCCCAAAGCCCAGCTCAGAGTGGGGAGGCAGCTTTACCCCTGGGTTCACACAACAAGCCCTGTTTTGGATGGAAAAGCTTCAGCTCAGCTCCAGCAACACGCTGGCGTCAGGGGACTGACCAAGTTATAATTGCATCTCTCTGTGTTATTGGTCCCTTGGCCTCCCTAAGCTGGAGCAAGCTACATTTGATTTCTTTGGCATCGTCCAGAGTGTGTTCTGCCAGCACTTTGCCCTCAGTGCCTTGTGTGAGCCAAACTGGCCACTTCTGTGACCTCTTGTTCCTTCTATACATGGAACATATTTCAGTGAATTTATAACTCCTCAAATAAGGTCTCTTTCATTCTAGTCTGAATGCCCTGTTAACTTGGGTTTGGATCCTCTCCCAGTCTCCAGTGTACCTGATGCTTTATATTTTGGATATACCAGACTGCCTGTTGCTCCAGGTTGTGAGAGAGAGTGTCTGGCTCATATATTTCTACCTTTAGATGTTAGATTGTTTATTCCAATTCCCCAACAATGCTTTAAAAGAAAAAAAGGAGAGGGGGAAGAGCATGAAGTCACTGAAAAGCTGCCCATCAGCTCACATGTGTCTTCTGACCACCTAGCAAAGCAAAAATCCCTCTTGCTGGTCAGTTCATCTCGTCCAGCCCACGTAAGTGGACAGATTCTGAACCAAGAAAACTCAGTGTGACTTTATTTCCAAGGGCAAAGTCTCAGGCACAGAGATCCAGAGATGAGGATCTCCCAAACAACACAGGCTTTTTCAGAAGCCAACCTGCTTGGAGGAACATTTGGAGAAGAAAGAATCTTCAGACCAAACACTTTATTAAAATAAACTTTTGAACTTGCCATAACACTCTCTGTCTTTTTTTTTTCTTTTTTTCCTTTAATGAAGAATTTCTTTTGATTCTAAAGTTCCTTTGAAATTGCAGTACACTTATATTTTTCAAGAGTTTTTCCTTATCATTCGATATCAGAATTGAAATAAATTGGTCCCACATGCTTCAGATTAAAATTTTCAGTGGAACCAATCTGAAATTGGAGGGGGAAAGTTTGGCGTGGAGAGTTTTACTTGTTCTTATTTATTACAGGAGAGGTAAAGTGAAAGCTCTGACACCTCTCACAGGATGGGGAACAAATTTCCTACTCACTTGTGGGGGCCAAGTTCTCCAAGCAGAGCTTCTCTCACAGCTAACCAGTCCTAATTAAGGTTTCTTTCCATCAACAGATGGAGAGAAAACACTTCCCTCTCAACTGGAAAACGGTCATGGAGGCTGCAATGAAAATTGTTGGGTGGTTTAAGCCAAATGACTGACCTGTTGTCTCATTCTAGACTCAGCTTCCTTCTCTTCCTCCAAATTAATTTGTTTCTTTGCACATCTCCTGCTTAGAGTTCAGCATGAGAGCTGTAGCTCCTATGGTGGTTAAAGAGGAGGGTGCAGTTATACTAAATTACAGCAACTGACCCCAAACTTCCCCTGCTTTATATGCTCTTATGGTTCCTTTGGATTCTCCTACTGCCATTGGCTTTGGTCATTTATTCATAGCATTTCACCCTAAAAAGGCCTCTCAGTTCCTGAAATATCCTCTTGTGTCTCCCTGGTCTGCAGATTTTCCAGTTGAGGCATCCCAGAATATGCCAAAGTTGATGTTTTAGAAAAGCTTCCCCGAGAGAAGATTTGAGTGTTTCCCTCTGCTCTCCCTCTGCTCCTCTTCACACTTTTTTTTTTCTGGGTTTAAACTCTGGGCTGTATCATCTCTGCAGCCCAGTAAATTATCCAGGAATTCAGCATGTGGGTTCCTGAGTTTCTGTGCCATGCTCCACCATAGTGGTTGGGAGAAAACAGTTATTTCAGCAGAAAAAAGCAAGAGGAGCAGCCCTGAGTGCCTTGCTGGTCCTCTTCTCCTGTGATGCTGGGAGCTGCTATCAAGGACTGCTGGACACCCAAGATTTCAGTTGCATTATGGACATGACTGATGAGTTTCCAAAGGGTTGTTAGGAGTTGGAAGTGTGGACAAGGCTGTCTGCCACCCTCATAAGCTGATAGAAAGCCAATGTCAGTCTCTTTTCAGGTGTTACCACTGAAGCATGTGGTTATTTTAGTATTTTCTTACCCTCAAAAACTTTCTTTTGCACCCAGATTACTACAATACAGCTTTTTCTTCTTATTGCTTGTCCCAGGTTCTCAGTCAGGAAGAAAATGTCTCATTGGGAGCCAAGGACACATTGCCAAGAGATTCAGCAGCCCAGAAAGAGTAGCTGGGGCAAAACAGAGCCCCTACATCTGATGGGACAGTAAACAAGGGACATTTCTCCAGGCAGCAGATGTGGCTGGACAACTCCAGGCTGTGCTCCAAATGTCCTGCCATACCTGTAGAGGAGCCAATGCCGTGGAAAGTGCCATCCAGTGCTTGGGAGCAGGTTGTGCTCATAGGAATGCCATGGTTGACATTCATAATCCTGGGCAGGGGAGAAGCTGAGGCTCCCACAGCAGTCCTGTGACCAGTGTTTGTCAGTGAGGAAACCCAGTGACTTGACCTGTCCTGGCCACTGAACATTCTTCATTGCTGTGATTGCCAGCAAGGCCCCAGAGCAGCAGGAAAATATTTGAAAATGTATCTCTAAAGTCCAACTTGCCTTTTCAGCTCTACATCTTTTCCTTTGCAGAGAAGGAACTTTTCTGGGCACTATTGTAAGGACAAACCAAAAGGAGCAGGGAAGTGTGAAAGGGTAAGGGGAGGCTAAGGGGATAGAGAGAGATGGAAATTTGGGACTGGTATGTAACAGAAATACAAGACAACTTTGAATGGCAAACTTACCTTAATCTCCCAGGTAAGGAAAATATCCAGGTTTTACAAGTAATCACTCTTCAGAAATAAGAAAAATAGAGATTTGCAATCAGTCTATCCCTACATGGCACTGACGTTCTGAATCTTAAAATAATAGCCTGTAATCCCAAGGGAGGAAGCAATTAGTAATTATGAATGTAATATGGAAAACATGTTTAAAAAGAAATCCCAGTTCCTCTTTCCTTTCCTCACAAATCATTCCCTGAATTTTTGTACAAGTGGTTTCTATTCATCAACCTTCAATAAAGTTTTGGGGTAATAACTCTCAGGCACTGGGATGCCTGTGAATTGCTCTGCTAGATTTGTCTACATCATTTCCCAGCAAGAGGTGACCACGCTGGCCTTTGCAGTGCCAGAGTGGCTGCTAAAGCTCCCAGCAGTATCTGTACAGGAATACAGTGGTAAAATGGACTGTTCTACAGCATGAGGTGTGCTGAAGGCTGAATGCAGTTATTCTCAGAAATGAGTGGTTAAGGGGATTCAAATATTTTAAGAAATCCCCAGTGGCTGCCCCATGAGTTTGCAAATAGGGTATTTAGGTATTTGGTGGGCTCTGGGTTGCTATGGGAACTTGATGAACTTGGAGAGACACAACCAAACGAGGTCCTTCCACTCGGGACCACAATGTTTTTGGTCCCAAGCCCTTCACGGTGCACTGTAATTATTTAAATGCCAGCAGAGCAGTGATATCATGCAAAGACAGGACAGATCACACTTTTCTCATATTAGGAGAGAGGGCTGGAACATGTGAGTATGTGTACAGGAGTCTGTTTGTAATGAAACTGCCATTATGGGGCCCTTGTGTGCTTGCAGTCTCATTTCATCGAGTTAAGAGTGCTCACTTCTCTTAATGCTTGCTTAATGTGTTTACTTAAATATATTTAATACCCCATGGAGTCCATTTCCATTTACTGCTGGAGCTTTTTTAGAGCATCCTAGTGGCAGAGCTGAGTAAGATACCTGTGAAAGACATCAGAAATTTTAACATGTTGAAAGCACTGAGAAGTGTACGAGGGCAATGTTCAGTTTTGTAATGAAAATAATTAAACGAGGGAAACTGTGGGGACATACTAAAATAGAGCAACCAGACAGGAAGGTAAGAAAATTGTTCTGTGTACCCAAAGGGAAACAGTGAAGAAAGCCAGTTTCTTTTTTTCTGATATTGCTCCTTGTGGAAATAATAGATGCCCAGTTTGGAAAAAAATGTAATAATAGTACAAGATATTGCTCTCTGTGCTCCCAGTTTGCCATCTGACCTCATCCCTCTTGCATTCCTGGATGCAAAACAGCTCAGTTTCAAGGCAAACACTGGACATCTCTCAAGAAACCCTATGACCTGGTGGTTAGGACACTCTTTTGATCTGAAGGAAAAGGTTTAGTGCCCCTTGGTCTCAAAGATCATCTGAAATCTCCTATTTCTCCCCAGATGAAGCCAGTAGCATGCAAACAGCAGACACTGCAAGGGCAAGGGCAGTAGCTTTCTGACCACACTCTGGGATCACCTCTGAGAAGCTTTGGGTTGGTGTGGCTGATGGCTGAGACTGCACTGGAGCCCCAGCTGGGACATCACCTCCTGCTTTCACCAGAACAGGTCCTTCTCACCCTGTCTGAGGACTACAGACAAGCATCTCCAGGAATTCCAGGCAATTTTCCTGCAGCCATTCTTGTTTCTAGGTCAGTGTAGAGGAAAATCCTCACTCAGGGAGCTGCAGGAAGAGAGGCAGAGGAAGAGGCTAAAAGCCATGAAGCAGAGACACCAAGAAATTGACAATCCACCCTTAAATTGCAGAAATGGTGAGGGGATTTTGCACTGACCCCTCCTGTGTTTCTGCACTGGGAGTCTGGTTATTTCTGCTGGAGATATCTGTGTGTTGGAAGAGCAGGCTGTGGTGGCAAGGGACACAATGATCTCTTCAGAGGGGTCCCAGCTGCCTCTCCCTGCTCAGTGTCACTCATACTGCCGGGCCTGGGGAGCCAAGGCTCATGCATGTAAAATCACTCTTTTTAATTTTCTGTTTCTGTAACATGACCTGTTGCTGCACTACATCTTCATGAGGCAGAGCTGTCTGGAGAACATCTGTTGCAGCCCCAGCTGTTGGGGTACTTCCTCTGTCTGATGGTTCAGCCCTGATATGTGCAAATCAGTAACACTAACACATCCCCCAGTTCCTCCTACAAATCCTGTTTTCTCTGCTCTCACAGGGAGAGGGGGGGAAAGAAAGAAAAAGACACTTTGCATGGTTAAATATGGGTTAGATGCTTTATTCTCACCAAATCGCACCAGTAGGGTCATTGTGGACTGACTCATACCAGACAGACAGTAAAAACCATCCCAGTGTTTATTCCCTTTGGAGCCTATATAATTAGAGCTGCCCACCTGCTGCTGAATTTTGCTGTCATTTTTTGATGCTGTGGGCAACGTGATACTCAGTTATTATCACAAACTATGTTAAGCTCTACCCACTATGGGGTTTATGACAACAATCCTTGAGAAAACTGTAATCCTCTGTGCTCAAGTATATCTTCTTGTTATAATGCTTATGATTCTTGGCTTGAGATGATGGCAGATGATGGCCATGAAAGACTTCCAAATATGGGTCCTGGCAACTTGCTCTCTGCCCAGCATGCCTGCCTTAGATATGTTAGATGAAGCCATTTCCAGCCCATCTCTTCCAGCCTTAGAGCACAGCCGTCATTCCTGTTCCAGGATGCTCGACTGAGAGAGGTGACAGCCTGCCCAGGGTGACAGCCTGCCCAGGGAGACAGCCTGCCCAGGGTGACAGCCTGCCCAGGGTGACAGCCTGCCCAGGGAGACAGTGCTCCTCTCAAACCCACAGCCACCCCACACCATCCTGCTGAGGGTGCAGGGGGAGCCAAGGGGGCTGTGAGGAGGTGGCAGGGCTGGGGTGTCACCCGAACAGCTTTGACAATCACTCACCTCCTTTCCCTGCCTGCCCACCTTGTTTTCATCCCCACGCAAGGGGAAACCTCAGGGTGCCTGGCTGAGGTGCTCAGAAAGTCAGGATTTGGAGCAATTTACAGGATTTTGGCTGGAAAACTGGCAAGGAGTGCAATGTACGTGTAGAGCTCTCTGCTCACACCTCGAGTGAGAGTTACAACACCTGATTGTCACATTAAAGGGTGTCAGATCCTCTGGGTGTGTTTTAAAAGGAAAGGCTGATTGAATTTTCAAAGAAAGGTTGTACAGTAGAGCACTCCAGGCTGCAGTCCCCAGGCAGACTCATGGCCTTTGGGTGCTTCCAGTTTTGATATTTTGCCTTGGAAAAATGGGAATTATTGACTGCACAGGCATTGCCAGAGGTAAAGACCAAAACACGTTTCCAATGTTAAACATTTAATCTGCTAAATTAAAAAAAAAACCCTAGATTCTGGGTTCCAAATAATGTGAAATATCCTAGGGACACTGACTAAAAGTATTAAAAATACTACCATGGGAAAGCTCAAATATTTGACAATCTTGGAAACAAAAAAAATGGGTTTCCTCATTGACCAATACTTGTGACACACATATTAACCAAAATTAAGTAACTGTAACTTCATCACTGAACACAGCAGTAATATGTTTTTTTTCTCTGTAAACTCTCTTCATTGGTTTCTGTAACATTAAAAAAGCATGAGGTACACATTTTTTTATTCAATTACTTTAATGGCATACACACTGGAGGTTTTGGAAATTAGTATTTTTCATGACCATTTTTTAGAGTTCTGAATTGCCAAACATTCAAAATTTAACACCATTTGGTTAGAAAAAATCCACACCTGGTATATTTTTCTCTGTACTGGTATCTTCAACCACAATCTCAGCAATGAAAAACTATCAAGATTAACAAGCCAAGCGTGTTTCCTGGACTGCCTGGTCATCCATAACTGTTGGAAGCAACCACTTCTCTCTACTGCCAAAATACTGTCTATCATTTGTTGTCTGATACTCCTGGAGGGACTTATAAGTGTTTAATAAATAATTTGAACCTGCTTGGTAAAGTTTCCATTTAATGCTAGTTGAAATGTGAATTATTTATCATGATTTCCCCCCAGCTTTCTTAAGGACAACACAGTCTTTGATAGAAGCTTCTGAGTGCTCGACATGCATGAGCTGGAAGCACAAAAAGCTAAATTTCTGTCATAGCTGTAGGACAAAGCTTTGGTATTGACACATCTTGCACAGCTCCTCCAGGATGGTAAAAATTCCCCCTCACATTTCTCTTGTACATACTTGTCCAGAAAATATAGGGGAAAAAAGGACGTAGCACAGTGCTGATGACAGCAAGTGTCAGCTGCCAGCTTCTCAGGGGAAATGAGCTCTTCTCCCAAGAAGTCCAGCATAAGAATCCCAGTGACTTTCATGAAGCCAAGGTTAACCCAAACTACTCTGATGGCCTCACCCAGCAGCTGGGGAAAGAGTTTGACCTTTTAGACACTGTTTTGGGAGAGAAAAAGGACAAATCATAACCCTGAATGGAATAACAAACTCTGTGCTTCCACTGACTGAGAAACTGGGCTTGGAACTGGGACTCAGCCTTCCCAGAAAGGCTTCCAGGATGCCCATGCTGCCACCAGCTCTAGTCTGGAGATACAGTTGATCTTAGTCTTGCTTTGCTACCCCTGAAAGACACTAAAACATAGAATTATAGAATTGTTAAGGTTGGTGAAGAACTCTGATATCACCGAGTCCAACCATTAACTGAGCATTGCCAAGGCCACCACTAAACCATGTCCCCAAGTGTCACATCTACATGTCTGTTGAACTCTTCCAGGGATGGTGACTCCACCACTGCCCTGGGCAGCCTGTTCCAAAGCCTGACCATCCCTTCCATGAAGAATTTTTTTCTAATATTGAATCTGAACTTCCCCTTGTGCAACTAGAAGCCATTTCCTCTTGTCCTGTCTCTTGTTACCTGGGAGGAGGGACCACAGATATCCAGTGATTTCCCAGTATCAAAGCAGAGCTGCTGATATGATGAGGAAGGTGATGTCTTTGGACAAACATTAATTTGGTGTGTGGATCCAAGTTCAAATCTCTGCTCGTCCTGCTCTGTAAGATCCTTTTCATTTATCTGTATTTCAATGTCTCTGCTATTCAGTGATACTGATTATTGCTATGATTCACAGGGATGTAGAAACAGTAAGTGGTCAAAAATGTCTGGAGTGCACACACTGGAAATTGAGAGTTACCATTTACCTGCACAACATATATCATATTTTATCACAAAATTATTTTACAAGTAGTTTATTTTTAAGTATTATTTTGACATCGATTTGCCCATGTGATTTTCCACCTTTGGGTCTGTAGGTCCCAGTTCCAGCAAAGACAGCAAATCAGATCAAATGCTGCAGGGACTGGCATTTTAAATGCTGTCTGCAGAGTCATGTTTGCACAGAGGCCCCAGCAGCACTGTCAAGGAACCAAAAAGCAAGTGCAAACAGAGCTGTGCTGACTTTATGGCCCCTTACAAATCTTTTCTGGCATATGGGAGTATTAGGCCTTAAGAACCAAAATGAGAGAAAAGTGTTTTATCACTTCTCCTTGATAGCGAGCTGAACCTGTCCTTACATGCAGCCTCTACCATGAATGCACTTTGGGAAGGGAGTCTCAGATAAACATCAAAATGCTCCTCTTGTGATGTCAAGTGGGAGAGCTCTTTGCTCTCACTGAACCATGGCAGAGGCCAGCTCAGGTTCCCCAGCAGCCCAGGGCTGGGGCCAGCAAGGAGCACTGGAGCCCAGCCATGAAAGCTGATCTTGGACCAGCAGGATATCCCATCCTGCACTCCTCTCCCCCTCTCATTGTCTGGTTTTGTTTCCTATTCCTACAGACAGGGAGAGGTCAGGAGACCACCAGCCTCCCAGGCTGCAGAGCATAGCAGCATAAGAGAAGTCACTGCTATTTGCTGAGGTCTCCATCAGCTTTGGGCAAAGGTAACAAAAATGGACACTTCATCAATTTGCTGCATATTTCTGTATTTTTTCCAGTGTTGTATTTCAGTGCCAAAGCCAGGTTCATCATTCTGTTTGATGGTAGCTGGATCACAAATTCAGCTTATCTTGTTGGTTTTAGTGGAAGAGGAAACAACATTGGGGGTCTTTCTCTCCATCCAGAAACCAAACCACCTTTGGGAAGTGACAGTTTCTCTGCCCTTTTTTAGAAAGCTTATGATTACTCTGTCGCTAATTTTGCTAATTTGCTGGAGAAAAAAGATGAATCTAGACTTTAAAACATCCTTCCATGTCTTCGAAAGCCAGGCAGGACACAAACACACTTTAAATGAAGACCTTCAGCAGTGATGTGCTCAAGAACAATTGAACAAATGTGAACAATTACACAGTGGGCATTGAGAGCTCTAATTTGCCCTGGGTCTGAGGAATCCCCCACTGGTGCTCCTGCTGCCTCCTGAGATCCAACCCATGTGGAGTGGCCAAAGCAACGACTTGGCTTTACCCTGGAAACCTCTGGTGACATGACACCACTCCTCTCTTTTTTATTTGCCCCTCTCTACCATTCATGACTGCCCTTTTCACATTCACCTCCTGTCTTGGACAGCATTAGTGAATATATTAGCATTTTCAATTTTCAATATTAAGAGCATAAATATTAATATTGGGTTGAACCTGTCATTAGATGCAGGATAACATTAATACTGAAGTAACTCATTAAAATTTGCCTTACAGCCTTACCCAGGTCCTCAGCAGTATTTCAGATCCCAGCTCCCATTGGTTTCAGGATCTTGACCTCCACCTTTATCTGTCTGATTAAATCATTAGCATAAAATCCTTCACCGTTTTCTACTCGATAATAAAGCACAGGAAAAAGAGGCTGTAAGCTTCATGAATATTTATTTTTTCAGCAAGGAAGGAGCAAGTTTACCCAACAGCTTTTCTATCTGATTGTCTGCAGCACAAGGAAGCTATGGCCACGTTAATGCAAGCAGTAGTAGTTTATTGTTTTAGTAGACACTTCTTTTTCCTTCCTTTTGAATAAATACACCACAGGGTCTGGGAGGACGTGTGCCAAGAGCATTACTGGGCGCAGCCACAGCCGAACAAAGCGCAATCCTAATCATAACAGAGCGAGCAAGTATTGTTACAAATGTTCTCTTTAGTATGGAAATGAGCCAGGGGTAATAAAACCACCATAAAAACGTCAAAATGACCGATCGCCGTGAAGCACTGGCCTTTTTATAACCAAAACTTGCAATGAACTTAGGAAAATTCCTGTGTTAAGAGAGATGCCATTTTTACTTAACATTATTGTTTGGCTTCTTCTCACTTCGCTGCACAGTTAAATGGTTGCAGAAGAGAACTTCAGAAGGGCATCAGTAAAGACCTGATTGATATTAAATGGCATTCGAGCACGATGGTGGACTCTGGATGGGAACAAACTGTTAACCAGGGCATTAACATTAACACTGCTACTGCCTCTTTATGAGAAAATGGGGCATATTTAGGTGCTAATTGTTTGAACAGCATCAATAACACATAATGCTTAATAAGATACAAATGAAGAGCTGTGTAACTCGTGTAATTCCATCAGAAAACGCTCAGGAACAGCAGCTTGACTTTAATTACTCAGATCAAAGGAAAAAAGGCATTTTGAAGTCTGGTCTAAAGTGTTATTTATTACTCCTTTCACTAGAGCATAGATCAGCTCGGATAGAAATAGCACTTTGGACTGGATTTGGTTAGTGAAAATGGAAAAAAAAGAATATTCATTGCTTTGCTGATGTCCACGCATATTGGAGGATATGTTAAATCCTAATTAGAGCAGAAAGGAAAAGAGAAAAGAAAGAAAGAAAAATGTGTAAGCTGAAATGAGGACAAATAAAGGTCATAGCTCCACGTATTGCTCACAGAGCCCTGGAGCTAGTAAATACACACAAAGGTGCCTTGGCTATACAAAATGTAAAATGGGCATAAAATGGGCATCCTCTTTTCTCCAGACTCCTCTCCATAAATAGATAATATTGATATGTGCCACCTAGCAGTCATTAAAATACCAGTATTTTAAATGTGTTTTTTTAGTCCTTGTTTCCTATTTCCAACTACAATAATCCACATTTTTGGTGTTGGGATTTGCTTGTGGCTTTTTTTATATTTGTTGCGAACTTCTAAAACCTGAGAATCTTGGGTGAAGAAACGCATTGCTGGCAAGGTGAAGAGGAAGTCTACACCTTCAGCTCTCTTATTTATAACAATTTTCTGCCAGGTCCAGAGTACAGAACTGACCTGGCAGGTGGCCTGGATCCATCCCAGCACCTTTGGATGACAGACCCTAACCCATCCCAGTACACTTGGATCATAGATTCACAGAATGGAGTGGGTTGGAAGGGACCTTTAAAGGTCTTCTAGTTCCACCCCCCTGCAATGACAGGGACATCTTCAACTAGATCAGGTTGCTCAGAGCTCTGTCCAACCTGGCCTTGAATGTTTACAGGGATGGGGCAACCACCACCTCTCTGGGCAACCTGGTGTTTCACCATCCTCATCATAAAAGAGTTTTTCCTTATCTCTAATTTGAGATTTAAAGATTTAAAGGGTAGTATGTAAATGGGAGAATATTAAAACGGTATAATTGGTCAGTGGTCTGTAATTTATCTCACTGGTTTGGTTCCGTGTCTTGGTGCTCTCTGCACTTACAGGATCATCAGGGTTGGAAGAGACCTTCAAGATCATCCAGTCCAACTGTCAGCCTAGCACAACCATAATCACCCCTAAACCACACCCCAAGTGTCACATCTAGACACCTCTTGAACATTTCCAGAAACAGTGACTCCATCAATTCCCTGGGAAACTTACTCCAATGTCAAACCACTTTTCCAGTGAAAAATCTTTTCCAGTTTTCTAATCTGAACTTCCACTCGTGCAGTTTAAGGCCATTTCCTCTCGTCCTCATTGAGACCAACCCTCACCTCACTGCAGCTTCCTTTCAGGTTGCAGTGGAGAGCAATGAGGTCTCCCTGAGCTTCCTCCAGACTGAACAACCCTGTTCCCTCAGCTGGTCATCAAGGGACATGTAGGATGACAGAGTCTATCCCACCCCAACACACTGGATGACAGACCCAACCTATCCCAGCACCTTGGAATGACAGACCCTACAGGGCTGCAGAGGTGAGGTGTGAGAACACGCAGGGCTGCATTGCTGTTGATGTAGAGCCCCAGTTTTTATGGATAATGCCATGAGTACAGCACCAAGCTGGGAAATGCTGGGACCATGCTGCCTGGAGGCAGCTGGAGCTGGGTGTGCAGCCTGGGTGTGTGCAGCCCTGTGCCCATCATTGCTCTGAGGTAATTCACACAGCCACAGAGCTCACTGGGAGCAGCCCAGCCAGGTGCAGGAACATGCTCTGGCATCTCCTTTTCTCTGCAGCTCAACTGCATTTCCTTAGGGCCAGAAGGGACCACTAGATGACCTCATCTGGGATCCATGAATCCCTTTATCCCAATAACATTCCCAAAATCTTCCATTCAGCTGAACATGCTGTCCACAAAGCACCCAGCCCTGAAGATTTTGAGAGATGCAGTGTCTACCTGTTCCTTTGACAGCTCCTTCCAAAATGTGTGCATTTCCCATTTATGTGTGTCTGGCTTCATCCTGTGGCCATCAATTCCTGCCACATCTTTCTCTGCCCATGGGCCAGCCAGTGCAAAGATATAAAAACCTTGCAATGGCTCCATGTGTCCAATTGATTTCTCAATGGACACAGCAGGGATTTTTTTTCCCACTGGCATCTGCAAGAGCTGGAATAAGCTCTGTGTAGGGAATAATTCAATGACTGTAGGGGTCTTTTCCAACCTAAATGATTCCATGTTACTCATTGACTTTGAGCAATTTGGAATCCTGGGCACGATCAAAGTACCTCATGTAGGCAGAGGTGCTGCCCAGGAAAGCCATGATAAATTCCCCATTAATATCTGACCACGTCCCAGGGTTTGCTCACCTCTGCATCCTCCCCAGGTCTTTATTCCAGTACTTCAAACCTCTCAAGAGCTTCAGACAGCCACAGAAATTGAATCAACAGAGAAATATTTCCTCTTTCCCACCCCAAGTGTGCAATTTCTGCACAGGGATCTTTGGGTCAGAGGCCCAGGTCAGGGCAAGATGAAGTTTGGGTGAGGGCCAGCGTTTCTGAACTTAAGATGTCACAGCTTGGACATTTGCTGCCTCTGGAGTGAGTGGAGAGACACTCACAGGTTTGCCTCAAAGGAGGTGGAGATGCTGGGCTTGACCCTGAAATCCCTGCTCCTCTCCAGGTACTCCAAAATTTCATCTTGCTGATTAAAATTTGGCTCCTAGTGCAGTTATAGCATTTGGCTCTAGAAGTGAACAGATTAAAAACTGCCCTTTTTCACCAGAAACCTTTCCCAAACCATTAAAAAAATAATGCCTCTGCTAGATTCACAGAACCTGCACAGAATACTTGACCAAGCTGTGGTGACACAGCCAACTTTACAATATTGACTGCTTTGCCCTGCCAGCATGCACCCCTGATGTGTGCTCAGACACACCCACACACAGAGCCATCCTTCCCTTCAAAACACAGAACTCTGACACGTATTAACACAATTCCAGGCTTTTATTCCATTTCTTCTGCAACTTTTATTACAAAGCCACAGACACACTGTGCCATTCTGTCTCCTTTGATGTGTTCAGTTACTGTATTTGTCACTGACTAAAAACCACAGAACACTTTTTATCTTCAATGTCTGATAAGTTTTCATTTTGAAAGGGGCCGACCATAGAAAGATTGTCCATACAAAGTTTAAAAATGCCATGCAGAAACTGGCAGGTAAAGCCATGTTTGATCTGTAATGCAAATAAAATTAACAAAGATAGTGAGTTTTAAGCCTAAAATTCCTTTGATCTTTGAAGCTCCATGGTTTTAAAAGTACAACTGCCCTTCTGTATCACAGCCTGGGATGTACATCTATATGCCTATATGCATATGTATACAAATACATATAATAAAAATTTTTTGTGTTCAACACAGGGCCAGTTACTAGTTGGCAAGACAATGGTTTTCTCTAAACACCCTCTATTCAGAAATGAAGATGCATCCAAATCTTTTCCCACTGAATAAAAAACATAATCATACACAAGCATGACCTGGTTGAACTTATTTAAACTATGGAAGACTTAGCAATACTTGCAAGGCACAATCAAGCCCTAGAATTCAATGGCATGCAGTTGGGCTTGGGACAGAGTGACTCAGAAGAGTGCTTACAGATACCCTGTGAAAGAAAATTAATTCCTCAAAAATGTGAAATCCACCCAGGCACAGCAAGCCAGCATAAGACCCAGACAAAAACCACAGCACCTCGTAAACAGGGCATGTGATGATATTTTCTTGGGGGGACATTTCACAGCATTTTTCTGCTCAAGATGTAGCAGATACCAGAGGCAGGATGAAGTCCCCAAGCTTTTTGCAAATCAAGACCTTTCTAGCATCCCTCATGGTGCATCCAAAACCAGAGCAGCCTTGTCAGCACCAAGGTTGAGAGCTGCAGCTGCCCTGGGCTGGTGCACCACCCATGCTGGGTAGTTTAATGCAATATTTGCCTTTGGAGAGCTCTGTCAGCAGCACTAGAGATTTATCTTGAATTCAGGAGCTTTGAAGGGCAGGCAGAAGCCACTCCTTCCACTTGAGCCATCTGGCGAAATGTAAAGTTTTTGACTGCATGACACAGCGCTGCAGAGCTGGGTCACAAAGGGCAGAAGGCACTGGTGGAGAGTGCTGTGCACAGCCAGGAATTCTCTGCTGTGTGGGAAATGCAGGATTGCTTCTCTTAACCCACTAACCCTCTCTCTGAGGCTCGGAGATAGAGCTGCCACTTGAGCTGGTGCTGTTAGAAAATCTCTCAGGGTTTGCTCAGAGCTGAACCACACAAACCCAGTGCTCACCTCTGCCTTTGAAGCTGGTGTCAGCACCACTCACACAGCACAGTTAGGAGTGTCTCCTTGCTGCAGCACTGCTCAGACAGCAGAGAAGGGCCAGGGGCTAACAGGGGAATCCTGCCCTTTGCCATGCCCCTAATGCTGCTGGAATGTGCAGGGGCTTGGGACATGCCATGGTGTAGTAAGCAGCTTCCCACAGGCACAAGATAGGAGATGTAGCCCTTAGTATCTCTCATGGAAACAGACACTTACTGTCTTCTTAAAATAAAGGTGATGCCCTTAGTCTATAGAGGCTTTTTCTTTTTTTTTAATGAAAATATGAGTAGTATACTGACTCAGTATACTATGGCCATTAAGAATTCCTGCCTAAATCATGCCTTCCATCCATGCCTTGTAGCAGTGCTCACATTTAAGCTCCTCTCAGCTCTCCCTGAAGCTGAGACAATGCTTATGAAGATATCCTTAATCTGAATTTAGCTTTCAGGGACTTCATAAATTTCTGTTAACAAGGTTTAACTGAACTCTCCTGTTGCAAAAAAAAATAATAGCTATCAGTGTGTTGCTTTATTACAACACCTACAGGAGGACCATCATGAGGGATGCTCTTCCTCTAGGGGTTATTAGAAGGATAACCTACTCCTAAGGGTAAGAAAGGGACTTTTTGGAGCAGAATGTATTGGTGAAGAAAGCAGGAGCTGACGTGTTTCACTGCATCAGGGCCCCAGCTCACAGCACTGTGGCTGAGCAAACAGGGAACTGTTTGGTTTGCTGGTGATTCAAACAAACCACCAGAAAAAATCACTGCCGGTCGACACAGAGCAAATACCTTCAGAAATGTTCAGAGCAAAGCAAAGCCTAAAGCACAGCTTTGTTTCAGATTAAATAAAGTGTTTCACTTTAAATGCAGCAGCTGGTTTGGTAAGGATCTCTTCCATAGAACAGGCTTGAGGAGGAAGTAATTCCAAACTTAAAAATCAGCATATTAGCATGTTTCAAATTTTTTTTTTAAACCATCAAACTTAAAATGAAAAGAAGACGAACAGTTGAAACATTGCTGAATCTGCCTTCTCCAAAGAAAATTTTGGCATCTGAAGAGCTGTGTGCCTCTCAGTATGCAGCAGAAGGAAGGCTCAAGCCCTGCTGAAGGGGAGCAGCTCCTGTGTTCTCACTGTGCCCAGCTCACCCTCCGCTGCCTCCTCCAGCAGCTGCACTTACAAATTAAGTGTTTCACCTACATTTCACAATTTCCCCTTCCAAGCACCCTGAGGCCAAGGCTCCTTTTACAGCCTCACAAATTGTTATGCTTTGATTTACAAATTTTTTCTTTAAAAAAAAAACCAAACAAAACAACAAACCACTGCAGGTTTGCGCTTAAAAAACTAATGAAACATCCTCCCCAAGCTCCCCGCCCCCAAAAAAAAAAAACATAGTGAAATAGCTTTCCCTGTGAGCAGAGAACTCTGCTACTGAAGATGGCACTCAAGGGGTCCATGAGAAGTGATCTGGCCACTGCAAAGCCTCACAGTCTGAATACATGCAGTGGAAAAGGTCAGTTTCTGATGGGAAAGATGGCACCAGCAGCACCTGAGGTGACAGGAGATGACACCTGGCTAGTGTGAAAAGGCATAGAGACAGGTGGCCTCCAGGTTAGGAGAAGCACAGTTGGTCACAAGCTACATTGAGTGTATTCTGAGCATGGCATCTACAGAACCTGAAAAAAAAAAAATCTTTATTTTCTTTGATCAAAAATACGTATAGAAATGCCTGTTTCGAGGAAAATATCATACATTTTTTTCTTGTTTAACAAAATAAATTAAATATACATGACTTCTGTTTAAACTCTATATAGAATTACAAACGTTTTATATTTTGCAATTGGATTCATTCCCAGTCCATATAGGTATTTAATATGGTCCTTATTTATTTTCTCTTCTTTCTGTTTTTCCTGTTGTTTGAACTGCAATGTTTTATCATTTATGAAGTGATATCTGAGGGAAGGGGACAACCACACATAACCTAGGTGGATATTTCTCAAATGCATTTTCTTCCTACAAGATTATTTCATTCTCTTTGCTTCTTACTATTTTTTATAATGCTTTCATGTATTTTGCATTGAGGCAGAAAATCCAGTAGCTTGTCACTGTAAGCCATCAGAGAAGGACAGTGTGTTTTGCTTTCTTCACCATCAGCAGTTCAATTATTATTATTATTAATTATTATTATTTCTTAAATATAAATATAAAGGTGTTCTGTACAATGTTCCTCTTTCCTTCTTTCCTTTTTCCTGGCAGTGGCACTGAGTCCTGGGACCAGGGTAGTGTAGTTGATCTGCAGAACATCCCATGGGAAACAAAATGCCTTCACCTTGCAGAAACTGAACCAACCAGCTTGATTAGCTGATTGTGCTGACCACAACTGAGAAGCACCTGGCATTCCACCTTGTGAACAGAAATTGGTTTTTTCAGACCCTCTTGTGTTACTTTTTTTCCCTGGAAGAGATGAATGGGTTATGTCTCCTGGTGCTTTGGCAATAAACCTCAAATAGGTCAGAGCTGGAGTCCCTCAGAGCAGGTCTGGGGGCTTCCCACCAAAACAAGTGATGCACAGCAGGCACAGCAACAGCTGTGCATCCAGGAAAGTACCACACACCCCTTGCTCTACCTGCTCCTTTCAGTAACACAAGGAAGGAGGTGGTGGCTCACATCCCTGTGTCCCATCTCACTTGTTGCCACTTTGATTAAAACATCCAGGAAGGCTCTGCTGTTGGAGACAGCTGCCTCTCTGCTGTGATTTGGAGTTCCTTCATTATTCCTTGGCTACATCCTGATTGCAATAATTAAAAAAAAAATCTCTTTTCTCTCTGCGTCTTTCTCTATTATATATATATTTATATAGATAGATATAGATATATACACATATATATATACACACATACACACACGCATATACAATTATATATATATGTATATATATATTTAAAATTATATATATATATATACTCTTTTCTGTCTGCTTTGCCTGTCGCTGGCAGAGCAAGCTGACTGGGAGCAGTCTCTGCTGAGGTACCACGAGGAAAAGCCCAAACGAGCCACTGTCCACCCTTGTCCACCCTTAGCACTGGTACTGGATGTGCTGGTGCTGGTGGACTTTGCCCTCCACGTGCGAGTGGGTGTGGGTGTGGATGTCCGTGTAAATCTTTGGGTACATTTTGGAGGCCATGGCAGGCGCCAGGGCAGGCCCTTGGGACAGTAAATGCTGCTGCTGGGCCACGTATTCCTCGTAGTTTATGGAGGAGATGCAGTCTTTGTCGGGGACCTGGGAGACGCAGATCCTGTCGCGGGGCTGCTGGCGATGCACGGGGGCAGCGGCTGGAGGGGAGCAGGGCTTCTTCTTGGACTGGCAGAGCCACAGCAGGATCGTCCCGAAGATGAAGACAGCTCCAGCAGGGATGCCAATGATCACTGGCCAGGGCAGGCTGCTGGCTGAGGAAGGAGGCACAGGTGCACTGGGAGGCTTGGGATCTGGACGTGGTGGCAGGAGAGAGACAGAAAGAGTTAATTAAACACAGGCAAAGCGGATTCAAAACAGATGTCACGCTCGGGCTGGCTGTTGTGCAGGCTGTCTGGCAACCCTGCCAGACCGAGTAACAAGGGAGAAATCAAGCCAGCACACGATGTTTGGTAACTGCTTTGCTTTTCAGGGCTCCTGGAAGGACAAGCAACTCATTTTCTCTGGTTTAGGGGTCAGGAGGGGAGTCTTTGGGGGATTTTATAACTCTCTTATCCAAGTTTTAATGGATGCATACTAGAGCCAGCCTGAGACAGTTTCCTGACACTCACTCTGCGATGGAGTGGGCTTTGCTGCCCAGACTGAAGGACACAACACAGGACATGTCAGTAAAACCTTACTGCCAGCAGCCCAGGAGGCACAGCACACTGCCCACCCACTTCTGCCAGGTGCAGCTCTGTCTGCAAGGGCTTCAGACACTTTACCAACCCTGTCTAGCAATCCTGGAGCTATTCAGCAATGCTCCACCATGACAGGGAGAGAGAATATGGGGTTTTGGAGGTGTTGTCTTGAGTTCCTTGTGTGGCTGGGAGCAAGGCTGAAGGATGGGAAAAATGTAGGTGAGCTGGTGGCACTTCCTTGGCTCCCAAGCCATGGAGAACTGGAAGTTCACTCAGCACTGAAGTGTGTCCCCCGCTTCCTACACCAAATGGGCTCTACTTCCACCAGTCTCTTTGGAGCAGCTGCTGGGTTGGCTTTTCAAGGGCAGTAAATTCAGTTACTGGAGGAGATAAGATGCTTTAGACATCATCTTTAGGCAACTACCTCTTCCTTCATGTCACTGCTGCTGGCAGTCTGTACATCCCTGGATAGCCATTCTGATTTCTCAGCCTGATCTACTGATTTTTAGACCCAAAAGGAGTCCTGGGGTAGGATTCTAGCTATGAAAATCCTTGTCTAGATAGCTACCAGCTGGAATATCCAATGCCTTGAAACACACCCAGGCACAGAATTCAGCTTGCAGGGAGACACTTGGGAAACTCCAAAACTGACAGGCTATCTAAATCATTCAATATGTTATATTCAAACATGTATCACTTAACTGTCAAGCTAAACTTCTTTAAGACACTAATGTCTTTTTCTCTCCTTGACAAATAATCCTATGTGTAGTTTGAAATGTTAAATATATACCATGTGGTCTCTTTGAAGTTAGAAGGACCTATACTTTGACCTCAATAGATGAAACATTGATTCACCAACACTGGAAATTACAGAATAATTTAGGCTGGAAGGGAAGTCTGGTCCAGCCCCCTGTTAAAAACATGACAGGATCAGAGAACTGACCCATCAGCTGACCACGAAAACAGAAGTCCTCATGTTGGTTGGCAGAAATCCTATGCTGGGCTGAAATGAAAGTGTTTTGATTTACCCATGTTCCTCAAAGCTGTCTATGTCAAATCTGGTAGATTTATAAGCAAAACAGTCTTTTTTAAACTCAAGATTTTACAACCACATCTTTGCACCTTTGGGCAAGCTGGGTTCTCCTTCTCCATCACTGCCAATAACAACAGCTCTGCAGGCTCTGGTTCTGGCAGGAGGCCTCATTACAGTCCCATTTAAATCAATGCAAAATCTCCCCCTGATTTCAGCAGGAGCTGGATCAGACTCTCAGAAGTCAGAAACTCCCAGAGGCTTTGAGTTGTATCCCACCCATGCTGCTTTTTCCTTAGTACTGACAGGCCTTTCAGTCAGAGTGTAGTCCTAAATCCAAAATATTTATCAGGGTAGAACTGCATGGTCAGAAGACAATGGAGAAAATGACCAGGCAAGGATGGTGTGTCTCAAACACATTTGATACAGTCTCAGTTGGATGTGGCCACCAGCTCTGAGGTCTGGGCAGAGAAGGCAGCAGCTGCAAGTTTGGTACAGGGGCCCCAGGGGACCATTGGTTAAGAATTTAACTAATCAATCATTCTGGTTTTTCACACTCATTCATTTAATTTCCTTGTGACCGGGACAGTTTTTATTCTTCTCTCCTTTTATGGGCCTGCATCATTGTTTCCTTTTACCAGTAAAAGCAACATAAATAAGGGCAAGAGAAAGGAGAAATGTTAGGGAATGAGGTTGCAAACTGTGCTGTTATTCAGTTCCCCTCTCCCATCCTGCAGCCTATCGCTGAAGTGATTTAGTGTCTGCAACTGCAGTATCTTTTCCCAGCTTGCTCCTCTTTCATACAGGAGCAGATAATTCAATTTATTTCACCTGGATGACTGATAGGGGAGCTCATCAATGTCTATAAGTATTTGCAGGGAGGTGTCAGGGCACAGACCAGGCTCTCCTTGCTGGTGCTGGGAAATGGGACAAGAGGGAATGGGCAGGAAATGATGCCCAAGAAGTTCCACCTGAACGTGAGGAAGAACTTCTTTACTGTGCAGTGACCAAGCACTGAACAGATTGTCCAGAGAGGCTGTGGAGTCTCCTTCACTGGAGATATTCCAGAACTGTCTGGACACAATCCTGTGCTGTGTGCTCTGACATGACCCTGCTTGAGCAGGGAGGCTGTACCAGATGACCAATGTGGTCCCTTTCAACTGACCCATTCTGAGATTCTGTGATTATTCCCCCATGAAGGGAGAAAAGGAAATGTTATCAACAGGATTTCAGCAGGGACTGATTTAAATCAGGGCTGACTTAGCCCTACATTAATTCTTTTCAGAATTGGGCTATCCTAATCAGCACAGCATCACAGAGGGCCAGAGAACCAATGGGCACCAGTAGTTGAATTAATAAATGTCATGATGCAGGCTGTTGGCACAGATGGGGAAAGACGCCTCAGCTCACCTGGCAGGACTGTGAGGAAAGCGCTGCGGAAGCTGTAGCCCATGGTGTTTGCCCCGAGGCAAATGTACATCCCTGCATCCTCCTCCTTGGCTCGAGTAATCATCAGTTTGTTCAGGTAGGAACCATCTGGGCGTGACCAGACCTCCCCTGTGGGCAGCACGACGAACTTCTGCCCCCCGACATCGATGGTGGAGTTGTACTTGCTCTCCGTGCCGTACTCCACCCTCTTCAGCCACTGGATGACGGGTTTGACGTCGCTGCGGACTTTGCACTGGAAGGAGGTGGTCCCACCATAGTCCACCGTGGTGTTGACGGGGTGTGTCCCTGTCAGGATGGGCTTGGACCTCGTCCTCTCTGCACAGAAACACAGGCAGCTCCATGGGAAAAGGTGTTTGGCAATTTCAGTAACTTGCAATTGCAGAAACATAGGGAAAAGGTGTAGGAGAGATGCAAAATCATAGTCTAGTCCAACTCCCTGCCCCAAAGAAGGCTGAGATTTTGGCCAACTTCTCCTGACATACATTTTCCCAACCACTGCCAAAGCCTCCAATAGTAGATGCTCTCCAGTCACTCCAGACAACATGGTCTGAGGCTTAGCAAATCTGTTCTCATGGTCACCCTGAATCTCCCTCTTTCTAACAAGGAAGTCCCTTTTCCACCTGCATCAGACCTGGAGAAAAATATGGTTTCTCTCTGAGCCCTTATATTTTGGAAGATTTTCTTCATACATCTCTTGTTCATGCTGACAACTCTACCACCTGTGGTTCTGTGCTGCTCTTACCACCAGGATGTTCTGTCTCTTACCACCATGACATTTACATGTCCATTTACAGGTGAATAAGACAGAGCCTTTATGTGTTCTCAGACACAACCTCAGGTTTTTACCAGACTATTTACAAGTACTTATCTATTAAGAACCCACGCAAGAACTACTGTGGCTACCCCCCGTTTGGGGATGGTGAGGGGTGGGTGAGACATATTCCTTCTCCCTTTGCTCTTCTCAGATGTTCCCTATGGACAGAGAAAATCAGCTGGGAAAAGACCCCTTCATTCACAGACTGTGGCAGGCTGTGGATATTCTCATCTTTGGTCTGCGATGAGATGGCTTCAGGAGATACCTGTCACCTCTCAAGCTGGGCCTTGGAGCTGTCCATGGGGACCAAATTCTACAATCCCATGCTGTATCATCAGCTGCTGGGGGAGCTGAGACCACAGGCACTGCCAGTGAGGAAGATCTTTAATTTCATCCTCACCTCCCTGCTTTTATCATTCCTTTCTTCAGTATAATCATCACCAAACTCACTATGGAGAATTTTTTTTGTGGAGAAAGAGCTCAGAAGGCTTTTGCTTTTCTAGCCAATAACAAAATGTTTCCTTTCTCACAAATAATTTTTACCTCAAGTCTCAGGTAAGGAAGGAAACAAGATGGAAGGAAAGGAAATCAAACTGAAGAGGTTCACAAGACCATCCTTTCCAGCATGATCGTAAGTATTAGGTTGTGTCAACACCACATAAAGTGAAAGGAAAAATGTATGCCTCATTCTGAGGAATGTTTGGATGGCTTTTTTTTAGTGTTAGAATCAGATAAATCAGTCACAGTTTCCAGACAAGGAGGTACTGCAAACCTAGGCACAGAGAGAAATTATGGTATCACAGTGGGTGGTAACTGTTGGCAATCATCAACTCCTTTTGATGGCAAACACTGCTGGATTGAGCATGTAACAAAACAGCTCCCACCAGCACTGGCTTTGGAGTGAGAGGAAGGAACAATGGACCCTCTTTCAAAAACTCAGGATACGTTCAATAATGAGGGCTCTAAAGATGTGCTTGGGAAACAAAAATACCACAGTAGTCTCTGTAGGCTTTGCCTTGGGACTGTGAGCAGCAATCACAGCTGGGGAGACTGAGACTCAGATAAGCAGGACTTAGGAGTGGAGGCTCAGGGGGGAAAAAAAGGAGGAAATTGAGTAAAACCTGTAATGCTCCACAGAATGATGTTAAAAATAGAAAGATGTCTGAAAACTGCCTAATGCCCTTATCTCCTTGACTCTGGTTCCAGCTTTGGTTACTGTTTTCACTCCTAGCCAGCAAAAGCTAATGAAAACAAAGGTTACATACATCTTTAAGTTGATAAAAACCAAGATAAACAGGGACACAGAAAGGGGTTTGTTCCTGGTGCTGTCTGGTTTTGATGAGTGAAAATGCCACAGCTGCCATTAGGATGGGGCTTGATTCATTTCCCTGCCTCTGCTCCTGGTTTTAGTGTAAACACATGTTTTTACTGTCTCCACACAGCTGCATCTTTATCAATCCCAGATGTCCAGCAGGTTTGTGCCTTCAGAGCCCAACAGAGCTTCCCACATGTGCTTTTAATTCCAGAGATTCTAGAGGAAGGACTTATCAGAGAACAGATCTTTACCTTTAACAACAATCTTGCACACTGGGATAAACTTTCTCATGCTAAAATATATGCACAGACAAACAACATGCTTTCCAAGTGGCTGGAAATAGCCCTCCATGCCCCTGCTCCTCATTAATGAAGATTATTCAATCTTCCCTCCACTCAGCTCATCTTCTCCTCTTTCTTGAATTGGCTGCTCTGTAATCATTTCCATGACAACTTATCATGATGTCATAGGCAAAGCACAATGATTTAAGAATAAGAGCTCTTCTCTGGTAAACTTAGGAAGGATTTGAGTATAATTATCCTCAGCAATAATAGGGGAAACAGGAGATTAGAGAGCAAGAATCAGAATAGCTAGATAGTAAGAAGAGCAATTTACCTCACCACAATGCAGGGTAATCTCCCACAGCTCATCTTCTAAGGACTGAATCTTTAAAGCCATGTAGGCATCTAAATATACAGACAGGACCCTAGTGGGTGTTTTTTTCTTTTATCTCATTTGTACCTGCCTGGACCTTCTGATGGCCAAATTTTTTTTTAGAATCTGGCCCTAAAGGCCTGTCTGGCTAATCCCCCCAGACATAAGATTTCTGTTAATTCCCTTGGGAGACTTCTAGATTAAATTTTGAATTGACTAGTTTCATCCATTCTGACATAGTAATCTGGGCTATTCTATAGATATTTCCTCCCCCTCCTCCATGGTACTTAAAGGGGTTTTCTCTGTTTTTCAGTCTGTCCTTGAGCTGATTCTCTGGGTAGAAGACTGAACTGGGCAATGGTGAACTTTCACCGTGCAGGTGCCCATGGAGATGACTGTTTCCCAAGTACCTGTCCTCATTCCAGCTCCTACATCATCTTGTTGCTTCTCTGTCTTGCCCAGGTTACAGGTTTATTCTAGTTTCAGTAATGTTTCCTCTGATGTTTTTAGCACTTCCCCATTTCCATGTCCAGCCACTGACACTGCACCCTCACCATCCCACTCTCTTGACAGACCCAGCCCCTTCTCAAAAGCCCCTCTCTGCTTTCGCTCCCCGAGGCTGCACTTACGGATCACTTCAACTTTGTACGTGGCGTTGATTTCTCCAACTTTGTTAAACACCCGGCAGGTGTACTTCCCGCTGTCCTCCGGCTTCAGGTTCTTCAGGTTCAATGTCCACTTCTTCTTCTTGTTCTCCCCAATCTCCTGGGGAGTGAGGGGCTTGTTGTCCTTCAGCCAGGTGATGTCAGGCCTGGGGTTGCCGCTGGCCACGCACTTGAGGCGGATGGAGCTGCCGACGGGGCGGGCGATCACTCTCCGTCTCATCTTGGCTGGCTGAGTGAACCTGGGCCGGGCTGAAAAAGGCATCAGAATGGACTATGGTGAGCACAGGACATGAGCAAAGAAGGAAACTGTTGGCTGAATTTGCTGGAGATGCAGCCACATAAATAAAGCCAGTGTATCTCTCTCTCCCTCATATCCCTGTTTTCCTTAAAAGGGATTCACCACCCAGCCCGATGAATGTGAATGTCTACTAGACTGCTCTGGCCACTGCATTAACCTCCTGCACAGCACAACCCCAGAATTTCTATGTCTGTAAGGCAATTGCACCAGACCATCTCACAAAATAACAGCGAAATCACGCTATTGCAGCTGAAGGCAAAATGCGGCCCCACAATCACATTGTAATTGTTACCATATCCCACAGTCCTTAGCCAAGACCAAAGGAAAAAACTCAGATTCCTGTCAGGCTGACCATTTTCTCAATTTTTTGCTTGTCACATAAAGCTTCATTTTCTGAAGATGTTTTGCCCCTTATTTCTCATTGGCTTTAACAGGACTTTAGAAGAGTTAACATCTTTTTAATACACAGGGAAGTCTTAGAAGTGTGACAGACTTTTGTACATTCAAGATCTGAACTTCAATTTATGCAATTCATTCAGCTTCAATACGCAAAGTGTTCATGTTGAATGGTCCAAAGAAGCAAACAAAGAAATGGAAACACCCAATAAAATCCCCATGACTTTTTTATTAGAGGATACCCTGTGCCAGTCCATCCCAAAACTGGAGAGTCTGAAGCAATAGCTGCTGGTGGACAGAAGCATGGGTTAAGCCAGTCACCTTGTCTTAGCAAAGAAATCACCAATATTTCTAAGAGCAGAGACAAGATAGAGAAATGCAAGGTCTTCATCTGGCAAAATCTGAAATTTAATGAAGAATTCAAAAGAAATTACAAATTCCTCACTGTTATTTTAACTACACAATGCCAGTCCAGGGGCACTCCTAACCACAGGCTGCTGCTGAGACTAACACCAGTTCTGACTCCCACTTGACACTCTCCCCTGCATTCAAAATACTCCTGCCAAATTCACCTGCCTATTTTTTTTATTTTAACAAAGCCAATTTTTCCCTCTTAGTCTGCTCAGCACTTCACAGCAGGTTTCTGCCCCTGCTTTTGAACCCTGATTTGTTCTTACTCCCTCCCAGCCCCAAAGGGCAGTCACCCTGCATTTTTGCAACTCCCTGCTTAATCTTCCCTGAACCTTTTTCTAGGAAATAAGAGAAATAGCCAATGAGTGGCCTGTGTCACACGGGGCTGAATTATGCCCATCACAGAATTGTTAAAGTCAGAAAAGACCTCTTAGTTTTGAGTCCAACCATTAATCTAACACTGCCAGCTCCACCGCTAAACCACATCCCTAACCAGCACATCCACATGTTTTTTGAGCACTTCCAGTGACAGTGATCCCCATGGCAGCTACAGGATGGCCTGGTGGGACTCTCCATCAGCCAGCCAGCCCTGCTGCCCAGGGCTGAGGGCCAGAAGCTCTGGGATGTGCATTACAGTGGAGCTTTCCCGAATGGAAGAGGCTGGTCTGCAGTTTCCTATCTCCAAGCACTGGGGAATGGCAGCCATTGCCCTCTGAGGTTTGTGAGCATATTCCTGAGTCCTCACCCCCCTGCAGCCTTGGCCAACATCCCTCCCTCCTGGAAGAGGACACCCTTTGGCATACCCCTCTCCGCAGAGTGCTTTTCCGTAGGGGAAACCATCTGTCTCCACAGCCTTCCCTTGCCCCCCTTGGCTGTCATTTTGGGTCCCAGCCATTTCATGTTATTTCAAACTCCTGCTCAGAAATGCTTTGCTCTCCATGCAGAGGCTTTCATGTGTAATCCAATGAACCGGAGTAACTCCGGCACTGCAAGTCTTTGCCGTGACAGCTGAGCAGCAAGTGTGACATGCTGACCTCCTCCACAGGCCGTGGATTGCTGGGTGTTCCCTTTGGGGTCTGCTGCAGGAGGCTCCCTCAGAGCAGAGACAATGAAATGGGTCTGAAAGTTACTCTCTAATATGGCAGTAATTTACTCTGAGACCAGGAACTCCAGGTGCAAGTAGAGAGGAGATCTTCATGGATAGGATACCTGAGCTGGGACCAAAATATTACAGAGCAAGCTGGAGCCAGGAGAGTCACGCCTCCCCAGCACACTGAAAGGCCAAGTGAATGACTCTGAGCTCTCAGAAGGACTTGGTGGCATCCCTGCTCAGTGAGGGCATTGTAAGACAGAAACTCTTCACCCAAAAAAGCAGTTCTTTAGCATTTCTGGTTTTCCTCCCACTGTGACTGCCATGAGTCTGTCTGGAGTTCTGCATTCACTCCTCATACATGGTTGCCCAAATACATACCAAACTACAGGTAAAGCTACAGTTCTTTGGCTCTCTCTGCTTTTCTTTCTTTCTTTCTCTGTTTAAAAAAGGTTAAGTGATTATGTGGTCTCAAAAGCTACTCCAGGCTGTATGCAATATGATGAAACCAGATCCCATTTACACAGTCCTGAATGTTTCCTTGACAAAAGCCTGAATTGGACAAGTTTAGAAAAGCCAGTTAACAAAAAAAAAAAAAAAAAAGGAAAAAGAGGGAGAGACACACACATAGGAGAGAAAAAGAGACCCAGCAAGCACAAAGGAGAAAGAGGAGAAGCACAACTGTGAGAGACAGGCAGAAAAGGTCTCTTTTGAGTTGATGCTAAATGTCTGTCCCCAAATGTGTACCATTTACAGAAGTTTTGCTTGTTGGAGTGCCAGCAAAGGCCATTACAAAGTGCCTCTGTGTTATTCACATGCTTGTTCTCCTCCACATCACTTGGCATTTGCTTCATAAACATGAACTACACATTTGTACAGTAAAAATTATGTCACACTCAAGAGCAAGGGAAAACACAAGCTGATGGGGACAAAGAGACAGTGTTGTGTATAGGTTCCTGGCTGAAATGCTGTTTATCATGAAGAGTTATCCAAATGAAAATTAATGAAAATTAAATGCAAAAGAAGCTGGTCAGCACCAAGACCTGTGAAGGAATTCAGCCATCTCCTCTCCCTGTGGGACACCTTGAGAGGCACAAATCAGTCCCTGTGGCTCCTGTCAGATGTTGCTCACACAAAGTGAGGTGATTATCTGAAAAATGCTGTCTGCTGTGGTCCAACACCATTACCTCCATGCAATGAAGGTCACTACCGCTGCCGGCTTTTGTGATACTTCCCAAAAAAGCATCACAATAGGACTAAGTATTGAAATACTTTCAAGTCCTCTGGTTGAGAGCTCAGTCAGTTGTGGGAAGACACAGATGGAGGTCTCTGTCTTTCCCCACACCAGTTCCCTGCTCCCCCCAGAGATACCAGTCTGCGATGGTAGATGGAAAGCAAAGTGGAGCTTTGGTTTTTTACCATGCTTCTCCTCTCACACTTCTCCAGGGCCTAGGACTGTGACAACACAAATGGCTTCTTCACCCATCATCCTCCAGAGACCTGCAGACACTCACTGACCCTCCTGCACACCAGCTCACACCAGCAATTTGCTGGTGAACACTGCTGGATAGAAGGGGCTTAGGTGGGTGCATGGCCAGCCCCGGGAATTTCTCTGCTTGGGGAGAGGAGAGGAGACAGGAGGGAGGGAAAGGGGGAAAAAGCAGAGGTTCAAGAACACTCTGCAGCACCAAGGACTGGGCCAGGGCAGCACAGAGTAAGACACAATCTGATGTGAGATTGTCTATGCCTAATAATTTTAGTAGGGCTTGTATCTTTTCTTCATAATGTTATTGTTGTATCATAGTATTGATCCATCATCCAGCAGCTCTACCAGGAGCACCATGGTAGTGACGAGTGGAGAGATGGCAGCTTTGCACAAGCTGCTGAACCCCTCCTGAAGCACTCCTGACCTGAAGTTTATCTAAGACACCCTTCCTCCTGCTCTAAAATGCTGTCATCTCTTTCCAGAATGAGTGAAGGTTACCTTTCTCTCCCCAGACAAGCTCAGTCTGAGATTAATAAATAAATAAAGAAAACTGGCCTCAGCTTAAGTGCTGGGGACTCATACAGCGAAAGCCTGTCAGGTTCCACCCTTACCACTGCTGTGAGGTTTTCCCTGGCCACAAATGTGGTACAAAGCCATCTCTGTATTATAAAATTAAAGAGAGGGATGTACTGCACGAGCAAGATGGAAACGCTGTGCTTCATCCACCAAGCTCATAAACTCACATCACACTCCTGTCAGTAATGGCCAAAAGCTGTTTGGCATCAGCCTGACAACTTATTGTCCTTCAAGGAGTGCTTGGACCAAACCAGACCTGCAAGTCTTGCAGTGATTCAGAGCCTGTTCCAAGTGAGATTTTAGCAGTTCCCCAAAGCTCTGCAACAGCAACAAAATCTTACGCCTGAACAGCCCAGGGCTTGGGGAAGTTCAGGCAGGTGTCTAAAAGAGAGGGTGATTTTAAGAAATACTCATCTTGGCTTAATGCTAATTCTCATGAAGTGAAGTCAGACCTCCCATTTGCCCTCAGTGGGAGAAATGTTATGTTGGCACTGAAGACTTTTGGAAATATTGCTGTAAAAGTCAATATGCTTTTTATAGGGAGTCTATGAAAGCTGTAATAGCCGCACATGCAAAAGAAAGTCACTGCCCAGAAAAACAAATACAAGGGAGAGCCACGCTGGGGTAAATGGCAGGGGGCCCTAGGGCCGACCACAGGCTGCATTTTGCAGGACCCTTGGATGGGATCCATTCACACCAACACATTCAGCTGACACTCTGTTTATTATTTGACCATATGTAGGGAGAACTCGCTCCAGTTGCTCTGCCTTTCCTCTCCTTCAGCAGCTGAGAAATGTGCCACGTGAACAGCACTGCACCAAGAACAGAGGAAAACCATAGAACACACACTGCTCCTTACCCCACTGCTTCCCAGAATGATCTTCATATTCTCCGTTGGAGCCTTCAGGCACCTGGCTGTCCTTTCCTGAGCTGGCATCATCTGTGAAGGAAAGGAAAGGGAACATGTCAAGAAGGTGTCCCGCAGCACAACAGGATGACAACAAGAGTTTGCATTTCCTGCTGGAGACACCATGCAGCTGAAACAAACTCAACACACAGTAGGCAACCACATCCTGGCACCTACAGCCTGGCCTGTTAACGAACAATTTCATTTTCTGCTTTATGAGCCTTTTGGCAGGCTACCAAATCAATAGAAGATTAATCAATGTTTCCATTAATAGCTGACAAAAGCCTCTTAGTTTATGTTTACAGGTTGCTGTTCCTTAGGAGGAGTTGATCTGTGGTACCATCTATACAAATATTGGTATAAATCAAAATTAAAGATAATTAAACCTAAGAGGTGGGGGAAGACTTATGTGATCAGTCATACAGAGCACAAGCAGTACAATTGTGGCCACTAATTCACCCTTCACCTTCCATATAAAATCAGAAAAGCAAGCAGATCTGGGGTCAAATGAGCCCTCAAGGGATACTGAATGCAGATTTATGGCTGGCAAAAACAATATTGATTTGAAAAGCTGCTTGCGGTATATTTCTTTTTAATTAAGACCACCCATCCACCTGTATCAACACCCCACTTTGGCCCTTATCACTCTTGTTGTCTATACCACTAACACAGAGCAGCACCAAAATCTCAGCTCTGCCCTGTACTACTTGGAGAAGCAGAAATCTCCACAAGGTGAAAGCCTCACCTCTCCAGCAGCCCCCACCTCAAATTATCACCTACAAGGTGGTGGTATGGCCACCTACAAGGTCTCCAGGAGGGCCAAGGAAGCAGGAAAGTACCCTGAGCCTCCTTCTGCAACCTGGGAGGTGTTGGTGACCTCACACCTCTGCAGTGCCCAGATGTGAAGTTTTTTCCTCCTCCAGCTCAACCTCTTCTGCACAATTGCTCAGCAATGGCTCCCACCTGAGGGACTCTGGGCACCTACACACAATGGGCACCTACCTACATCTATTCTAAGGTTATTTCTGTGCCCTAAAAGATGGCACAGCCCCAGAGGACAGCTGGATTTGAGGTGACAGTCTTGACCAAGAGCTCCTCACCTTCTACCAAAAGTGCACTGAAGTGGGTGAAATTTGATTTTCAGAGATAGATCAGGTGAAGGCTAGGAAAAAGTCTGCCCCAATGAGGAACACAATGGTGTAAAAAACCCAAACAAATAAAGACAAGTGGAAATGTCTGAGCTAAGGAAGGGATCAGTCCAAATGCCCAGCTCCTAAAACTTGTAAGAAAAAGGTCTTGTGAGCAAAAGAGAGGAAAACTATTTCTGTAACCTCTGCAATAGATAGGAAAAACTGATCTCAGCTTATATACAAGCATGCTCCCGCGAAAAGGTGCAAATAGTAGAACTTCTCTTTACAGTTGTTTTAGAAGTTGGGTTGTGCTTAAACAGTGTGCAAACTTGTGTGCAGCCTTAGAGAGAGAAGAATGTGTGTTTAACCCCATCCTCACCCCAGGTTCTGCTATTTTGGAAAATCATCCAATCTCTTCAGCACAGGGCATGATATGCCGACAGATGCTCTGCTCTGGTTTGCCTCTGTCCCTTAAGCAGAGAGCCTGCAGGATGCCTCTATGAGTTTGTCCCCCCTCGACCCTGAGAGATTTTTCTCTTCTCCTTTTGGCTACTTAGGCACAGCTTCCCCTGGAGCTATGCACAGCTGTCACTTCGAGGGGCAAAGAAAACTTTCCAGGCAGCAGCGCCAGTGCTCATCCCTCAGCAGCTCCTCCAGCTGACTGCCCCATCCACCTCCCCTGGGGCACCCTCTGCCCATGGCTGCACACCCAGAGCCTTTCCCCAGCCACCTCCCAGCCCAAACCACAGGGCAGCAGCATTAAACAGGTCCCACTCAGGACAAACCAGGTTTCACACAGAGCCCTGAGTGCCAGCACACCATCCAGCCTCTGCCAGGGCAGCTGTGTTACAGAGCAGGCTACTGCCCCAAGTGCTGCACTTGGCAAGTTTATTTTTACAAACTTGGCAAACCAAATGCAGGGAATACTAAAATACACATTATATACGATGGCTTGCATATGATGTTGTCTCCTATCAGTCAAAATACCAATCTGACTATCTCCTGGCACTTGTACAGCTTTTTCTCATAAATATCCATAGTGTCACAAATGAACTCTTGGATGCTGTCTGACAGAGAACATAGTAAATCCCTCAGCACAATTAGAAAAATGTACTGGGTAATGGAGAACAAAAACTGTGGTCAGAGATGTGGAATTCTTGTCCATTGTTAACTGCTGAATATCATAAAACTGGTTAAAACATTTACGTGGTGATGTTCTGTCAATTATATCTTAATCCTGCTCAGCCTGAAGTACAAAGAGCAGGGTTTCTCCCTTGCCTGCTGCCTCATGTTACAGTAAGTCAGCCCCTCTGCCCTCCTCCTGCAGACACACCACCACTGACTGTGGACTCCACACCCCTTGACTTGCTGCCAAGCTTTTGATGTAAGGAAAATTGCTCTGAATCCGTTTGATCCTTTGAAGATGCTTCTTCAGTTGTTACCCCAACAAATCGCAAACCTGTGGAGTCACCTACCAAACCCAGAAAGACACATATTGGGGGGAACAGATCAGAATAACTGATGCCACCACACTGAGTCGATGAAATAGATGATTTGGTGGAGGAGCAAGACTGGAATAAATAACTGCATGCATTTAGGCATATTGGTTTAGATGAACTGGAACTTGTTTCACATGTGTTGGGAATGTGGCAACAACAATAGCAGAAGTCTTGAGGGTCGGGAAATGCCATAAACATGGAAACTCTTGTAGAGCAGAACTCTCCTTCGCATCCCCAGAGCTGCTCATGGGGATTACAGCAGTCCCTTCCAGCTGCAACGCACAGTGAACTGAGCTCCTACCTTCCTTGTATCTGAACAAACTCACACTCAACAGCTGTACCAGAAAGAGTTGATTCGTGACATCCAGCAACTGGATGAAGCTCATTTTGGGAAGATTCCCTGAAGCCCATGAGTCTCCAGTTGAACTTAAAGAGTGTGAGTGAGGCAGCAGAGCAGCCGGTGATATAAAGTGCTAACCTGGGATGTGAATGACATAAAGTCAGGTCCCTCTCCTGCTGCATTCAGAGAGGGATTTCAATCTCCCCTCTTGCACCTTGGGTGAGTGTCTTAAGCTGTGACCTGTGGTCTCAGAGAGACCACAGCTTATTATTAAAAGAGCTGCTTATTACTTTGGGAAACAGATATCTCCGGAACCCCCTGAGGATGGAAGGCCTCTGTCTAATTCAGACATCATCAATATTTGACTTCCACCTGCCTCAACCAAAGTCAGTACTGTAGCTCCATGGAAAGAATATGTCTCTCCCTGTTTTGAAGAACTTTCTTATTTTTTTCAGTTTTAATATCAAGTGGTTTCCACAGGTAGAGAAACACTTTTTTATAGTGTTTTACAGGAATCTGTAATGCTGAAAGCAAAGCTAAATTTCCTGAAAGTTCAGAGGCATCTGGTTCAGCCCAAACCTGCAGTCTGAAGCCTGGTTATTGGTGTCAGATCTGAAGACCTGCTGTTTGTGTTTCACTCTAACCTTCACAAACACAACTGGCCTGGCAGTATTCTCATTAAATAGAGAGGACCTGGAGAAACAAGCCACATTCAGATATATATGACCAGCATACAAAATGATGAGTTAGCAGCAGAGATCACAAGTCTTAGCTATATTCAAGAAATGACCTAATAAGCCGATTGCTTATTCATGCTCTTGTCAGCTCCCCACAGAGGTGGGCAGTTTGGGGTGATAAGTACATTTAGAAAAATCAGCCTGCAGTCAAAGGGCAGCAGGGACCAGCTCTGCAGCACTGCCAGATTTGCTGCCAGCAGATTACCATGAGAGGCAGTGCTAAGAAGGATGAACTGCTGAAGTTTCCTACAAGCTCCCTTTTCTGTGACCTATATTGGAAGGTCATCCTGTACTGGACTTCTTGGACAGTATCACACGCTTAGGACAGCAGCCAGTTGGAAGATGAAGTGGAAAACCTGCCTTGAAAAGCAATCACTGACTAATTTTATGCCATGAGTATCTGATGCTAAGAAAACACACACATGATTGAGGTGTCCTTAATGTACAATTTGGCTCCATGGCGTTACAAAGCATGCTGGCTGGTTAGAAACCTGAAGGGCAAAGCTCCAATATCGTGTCAGGTGATAAGGCTTGGAGACATGGGACAAACTTGTGTAGGTCCTTCCCCTCCAAATACTGCACATGGCCACACAAAACAGGGCCAGGATGGACACACAGCCATCAGCCCACTCTTCAGGAATGTCACTCCAGTGGCATCATCCTCAGCTGCTCCCAGCCATTGCCCCTCCCTTGCTTCAGGATCTCATTCCATGGTTTTTAGGGCTGAGATGCCACAGGGCTGAGATGCTGGGGGTGCTGGGGAAGTGTGTGGTGTCCCAAAGCAGGCTGGATTTCTGCAGAAAAGGGATTTCTGTGTGTAACTCCATCAACTGACAAAGCCCATTGAGGAGCCTATGGGACAAAGACTGCCACATCAGTGGGATATAGTTACTGTTTATTACCATAGCAGAATTGTTCCATTCCCTCTTAAAAGTTAAAGCAAATGGAAAATTCTGCATAACGGTCCAGCTCTGAGAGCAACTGATGGGAAATATTCAGCCTGTTACCGAGTCAGGATCAAATTTTATTTACCCACAGGCTCTCCACGAGGGCTTCGTGTTTTAGCCGACAGGGTATGACTGCTTTTCAGGCCAATACCATGTGCTGAGCATCCAACCACAAGTCAAAACAACAGCCCAGTTTCTGAAGCAAAAATCTAGCCATCATATTTCCCTACGATTCACAAAGTTGCTTCAATTTGTTATAATGCAAGACCCATCCCTGCTCTGACTTGATGGGACCAGCTTTGGAGTCTTTGATGTCAGAGGCCTTGAAAGCCCCATTTCACAGATGAGCCAGCTTTGCATAAATAAACAAAGTGACCTCTGAACTGGAGCCTGAGACCTGAGCACACTTCAAAGCACTGGGGGAGGCGCTGGGGGGGCAGTGGGGAATGAAGCGATCAGCATCCATCATTAAGGCAGCCCCCACTCCACACTGCTGCTGAACAAGGGGTGTAAATAAAAGGAGGGAGGCAAGTGGGGAGAGAGTGAAATGAGGGGGAAAGTGATGTAATCCGGTCAGGCTTGAACAATTATAATGAGGCCTCCTCCTTCTCCCATGGATGAATGGAAGAAATCTCTCTGAACTCTGGATTTAAGGGCTGACTCTCAGGTTTACCCAGACACATCATATTTGCACATCATATTTGCTCCCTAATGTCCTTCATTGCTGCAGAAGTCTAGGGAGTGACCAAACCCAAGCTGCTTGTGGGAGGTGGAACTTGGGCCTTTCTAGGAGTTAAATCAGAATTTGTTCTGTTGAGCTTAACCAGGAAAACTTAGACCATAAACTTCAAACGGGAGAAGATTGGACTTATCAAGGCTTTCAGCAGCCTTGAAGGTACAGTAGATGGTGAATAAACACACACAAAAGCATGTGCAATCTTAAAAAGTAGGTCTCTGCAGTTTATCTCAGATGCATTTGGGTTTTCCCGTAATATTTGTTGGAATTTAAAGGGAAACATGAGGTAAAGATCATTCTGTACTTTGTTTTAGGGAGTCTTCTGCTCTCCCAACTGGTTCATCTGATGCCCAGATGAATGGTCCATGAGGTACATGTGTAGGAAGGCAGCAACAACTTTACCTCTGGGATATTGCAGGGATTACAGCACTTGCTTTCCCCAGATCTCCTTAATGTGGATTAACACTCCTGGTTTCATTAGAATTTCAGCTGGTATTAACCCTCAATGGCCAGGGAAAACCAGCCCAACCCACTGGCTAACACGAATGCCATCTGAGAGCTACCACTGCCAGCTGACAGGAATTTATTGCCCATCTTGTGATATTTGGAATGTTTCTGGAGGACCTTGAACATGATCTTGACCTTGAAGTGATTACTTTAGAACATGCAGGGGATTTTTCCTATGGAATAACAATTCTTAGCTTCTGTGATTCTGAAGAAGAACTCTGTAAAAATACACTCTAAAAGCTTGGGCAAAAAGGAGTAAAACATTAATTTTTGAGATCTTGTGATTTTTGAGCTTTTTTTGTGGTTTTTGCAAGGCCTGAACTATGGCTTCAGGACTCTTGAGACAGATGAATCCCAAGGGCGACTTGAAATAATGAAGATTAAGATGCAAAGTCTTCATTTTGACTAATTTTTTACCATCACTGGGGACTAGTTTAGCAAGTCTCCACTCTAAGCCCTCTTTCCTGCCAGAGGCAGACAGGATCAAACTCCAATGAACTTGTTCCACTAACACAAACCTGGCATAAATGTTAGGTATTATTCTGAATGTTTTTTGTAGATCTTCCATTAGCCCTCCATCTCATGCTCATCATTCCTTAACCTGCCTACATTAACAGTGTACCTACTGTATTAACAGTGCAGATGTCATGAAAAGATAGGAAATGTGTTTAAAGTTAATTTGGAAGAGCTCAGTGAAAGCAAAGGTATCAGGAATATTTGGAGTAAGAAAAAAGACCTCATGGAGGAAATCCCTCTCCTTGGGCCCAGTCAGACAAAACCCCTCAAGATGGAAAAACAGAAACCCATTCAGAGGAGTGCATAGCCAAGGAACACTCTGATTCTCTCTCAAAAAAAACCCAAACAAAAACCAACCCAACCAAAAAAAATGGAAAAAACCAACAAAAAACCCCAAACGAAAAACCCAAACAAGCCACAATAAAACCAACATGGAGCAAAAGGTTACTGGCAGAGAATTTCCCTCTGTGACAGGCAGTGAAGACTTTACTACCAAACTGCCTTTGACTACAGTTGGGCCAAAAATAACCAGAGGTATTAAAACTGGAATTTCCTGACAATAAAAATAAAAAAAAGTATGTGTTGGTGGCTTTTTTGGAATTTTCAGCTCTGGCCATTTTCATGAGAACTTCCATGCAAACATTTTCATGGATTTCAGTTCAGGCCCAGCACTGGGAATCTCTTGGTAAGCAGGATGCTTTGCAGAAGGAACACTTGCAGGCCACCTGCCTCCCAAAACACTGGAGAGGCTCCACAGTCAACAGACAAAAGCCCTGGCTGGGTAATGAAGAAATGAGTTTTCTGCCCAGAGCTGCATCAGTAATTCACATTTTTAAGCTGTGATGATGTACAGGCCCATTCTATTACCTGTCAGTGACAAAGCTCTGAATTGGTGGTTATTGCTGCATCCCACATTTCAACAACAGGTGAACATAATCAGAGATGACAGCTTTAGGACCAAGGAAGAATTAACTCTCTTCCACAGAATGAGAAAAAGAGGTACTATGGGGCAGCACAGACATAGGAGAGACAGTTTATTTTATAGGCTGGTACCAGTCAAGCTCCAACAGCACAGACAAATCTGTCCTACTGCTATGGAGAGTTTCAGCAGCCCAGAGAGAATCTTACACTGCTGTGCATAAGCTGCTACCAGCACTTGGACTAACTCTTTTACTACCAGTTCCTCCTTAATACTGCAATTTCTGCTGGGAGACCAACATGGACATATTCCTGTTCTGTATTCTCGCATAAAAAATGCTGTGGTTTATTGCTTGGGCTTGACTGAAAAACTATGGTATGGAAAGGGATCACATCTTTCCTTACAGAGGTAAATGTGTAAGGTGGAGACGTGGAACTTCAGAAAAGTGGAGTATTTTAAGGGTATAAAGGGATTAATACATAAAAAACTGAGATTAAAATACGAAAGCATTTAAATTGAACATATGTGAAAACTTCCCCAAGAGGGGCATCTACTTGACTACAGAACAGTCACTCAAAAGAAGAGAAAGAGGCTCTGTTTCATAGAATCATAGAATAATGGAGTCCAACTACAAATCTAACACTGCCAAGTCCCTCTAAACCATGTCCCTAAGGGCCACAAGTACATGTCTTTTAAATACCTCCAGGGATGGTGATTCAACCTTGGGCAGCCTGCTCCAATGCCTGACAAACCTTTCCATGAAGAAGTTTTTCCTCATATCCAATGTAAAACTCCCCTTGAAACACAACTTGAGGTTACTTCCTTTCATCCTGTCCTGTTACCTGGGAGAAGGGCCAGATCCCCACCTGGCTACTCCCTCCTGTCAGGGAGTTGTAGAGAGTGAGAAGGTCCCTCCTGAGCTATAATTTGTCCAGGTTGAACATCCCCAGCTCCCTCAGCTGCCCCTCATCAGATTTTGCTGCAGACTCTTCCCCAGCTCTGTGCCTTTCTCTGGACAGAGCAGGGGTGCTCCAGCCCTTGATGTCCTTCTTATAGTGAGAGGCACAAAACTGAACACAGGATTTGAAGTGTGACCTCACCAGTGCCAAGTGCAGGGAGACAACCACCGCTCTGGTCCTGCTGGCCACACTACTGCTGACCCAGGCTGTGATCCCACTGGTCTTCTTGGCGACCTGGGCACACGTTGTCTCGTGTTCAGCTGGCTCCCAACCAACACCCCCAGCTCCTTTTCTGCCAGGCAGCTTTCCAGCCTCAAACTTTAGAACATGTAAAATCATAACGATCTAACTACGGCTGACCTTTACAATTCCATTGGCCAAAGTTGGCTCATGTAGATCTTGAAGAGAGCTTTAGTAACTCCTATGGTATAGTTATGATTGATGAGAAAGAAAACACAACATAAAAGGTGGTTAGTGAAAAAGGAGTCCTTGAGTACCATGAAAAATTCTCTACTGGCTGCATCTATACAGAGGAATTCTGGAGTTCGGAGTCCACGCAGGATATGACCTGTGCCTACCACACTCATCTCTCCCCTGCCCTTCTTTGTGTCCATGACTCTGTATCTGATTCAGATCTGCACCTAGTTTATAACCTTCTTCCCCTCCTTCCCCAACCACTTTCCATAATTCTGTGGAAGGAGAAGCCTTTCTGAAAGTGCAGCTCTTCCTTGCTCCTTGTGGTCTGTCGCTGCCCACAGAGCTCACAAAGTCATCTGAGACACATTCCCAGCCGTGGCTCCATCTGCACATGGGATGCTCCAGCTCCTGCTGTAACCACACAAAGAACCACAAGGAGAAACAGCTGGAGCTTTTCACTCAACCACTGCAATTCCCTGTCCTGCCATTACAACAATTACGTTACAAAGGCAATCACAGCCCTTCCGCCATGCTGACTCCTCCAGACACCAGGACCTCCCGCCTGACTTCAGCTCTCCATTCCACAGGGGGCAAGAAAACAATTCTCCCTCCTTTGTTGTTGTTGTTGAGGTTGCCTTTTTTATCAGCATGCCCCAGCACACACAGACAGCAGCCCCGAGAGCTCTGTACCACAGGCACCAGTCTGCGGTCACAGTCCTGATCTGCTACTGCAGAGGATGAAAGGGAGAAGAAATCAGAGGATAAGATGAGTGGTTAGGCTTCTGCCTTGTCACCAGCACTTTCTGAGCATGAAATAGCATCCCCCAAAAGACAGCAATTACCAGCCAGCTGTTCCAGACCCAGAACAAATTGGTAATACTTCCCAGTATGTTTTAATGTTACTCTGATAGCATCAAGGCTTTCTTAGAGACAGTGTATTAGAGGTTGTTCACAGATAGCACAAAAGATATACCCTGTTTAAAGAGTTGACTGCCTCCAGTGCAGGCATGGAGTGGATGTCACAAATATTAAGGTTCCTTGTAAAACGTATTTTTAGCATCCACCCATTTTGGCCTAGTGGGGGAATAATGGGGGTCTTGTACATTTATAAAGTTGAGAAGCAAAGCTTCATTTATTACACCAAGCAGCTTTTCTGAATTATAACAATTTCACTGCAATAATTATTTATAACAATAAACCACTAGTTACTTCCAGAAAGTTTATGAACACAAGAAGAATTCTGTGATTTTAAATGTTATCTGACAAATAAGTTTAAACAGTCCTTGCTTTAGAAATCTAACTCTGGTGCTCAAGTCCAAAGTGAGAACGAAAAGAAGGTCAGGGTGACACCTACCTCTCTTCCCTGACTGCAGAAGAGAAGATGGCTACACACAGTGGGTGCCAAAAGCGAGGTGGTATGAACACTCCACCCAAAAATACAGGGCAAAATTCCATCTTCAACAATCCTAAATTGCTTGGGGTTGGGGGAGGGAGGCATGCCACTGAAAGGACTAATGCAAGGTTAATGATAAGAAGAAGATTACAGCAGAGCCGAGGATAAACTGATAAGACCTGGCTCCCAGCCTTCTATTTTAACCACTGCACAGCTGCTGTCCCCCATAAAACTGTACCTCTATAACTCCCCTCCCTACTAGCACTGATCAATGTTTATTATTTCCCTCACCAAAACATCTAGAAACATCCTTGATACATGTTCTTTCTCCCTGAAAATTCACATGGCCAAAACAGGCCAGCATGAGGAGATTTCCAGAGGGGCTGGGAGGAAAGAGAGGTCACACATGTCAGTGACTGAGCACAGGCATTATTTTTGGATGGCATTTATAATCAAACAAAAATAATCGATTGTACAGTCCTGTCCCTTCCAAACACTGAGTTAATTCCTTAGTGTGGAATTACCCAATCCATCATGATGAACTGGGAATTACAATACTGGGCTTTACAGCCAGGAATGTGGATCCAGCTGTTTCTTGCACACCAGTATGAAAACTATTGAAACATTCTTTATGGGCTTACATATTTCATAGTCTTCTGCAAGAAAAGTAAAAATATCTCCTATGGAAGAAACGAAACATCCTATGACAATTACCAAATGAAGCAAACTCTCAGAGAGGACAGCTGCTCAGTATCTTTAATGGGAAAAGTGTGTTTGCTCGAGGTGAAAAATCACACCTCATCAAGATAGGTTATTTACCTATTATGGTTTAACTTTGATTTCAAGAAATTAGAGCACCTATAAGTGGTAAAAGGGCTAAGAAATTAAGAGGGGATGATAGCTTTTAATTGGACATTGCAGAGCATCTAACAGTCAAAGTGTCTAAGATGTTCATTACCCTCAGTGAGGTACAAGATATTGTTAGGAAATCCTTCCTCTCAGATTTCAGAAGAAAACTATTTCAGAAAACAGTCCATATATGTAATAAACATGAATTTTAATAGGTCAGTGGCAGTGGTCAACCCCTCATCAGTCACCAACCCACGACTTTATACTCAAATCCCTCTCGATAAATACTTTCTAAAGGACAGAAAAACCACTAAGTCAGAAAGTAAAGAAAAGGCATTTGAAAGGGTAGAGAGAAAAAATATTTTTTAGCTTTTCAAACTTAGATTTATCTTTTATGAAGAAACTGACATGCAGCTGTGTAACAGGAATATGGCAGTGGTGTAATCTCTCTGACTGCTATACCTTACAGCAATACAATAAGCTAAAGAAATTGAGATTTTGGGGTCATGAAAGACAGAAAGTGGCCTTGGTGCCTGATGATATCAAGACTTGCAACACTGCCCCCATATCCTGTTAAATACATAATTTTATTAATGAGTATTAATGAAATATTAATTCATTTACCCTCTGCATAATGTTCAATGAATGACACATGTATCTCTAGGTCATTGTCAGACTAATAATAAGCTAGTTTAAAGTAGCAAAATGTTACCACTTTCACAATTCTGTCCAAGAACAACCCTGGACAAGTGGCAATTTTGTTGGCTCCCAAAACAAACTGAATACTTGGCACCCTACCTAACGTGAGGATTACAGTATATTACACAGGATAATGCTGGCTTGTGTCTCGCCAAAATTAAACCTAACCTAATTACATGGAGTAAATTATAGCTTTCCATATGGGGTAAAACACAAATTGTAAAAATGGTTGCTCCACAATTAACTATGTGATCCCAATGCTGTCATTAGGAATTTCTAAAACATGCTTCTAAACAATGACTAGAGTAGTATAGCAATTCCTGTGGGATGGAATGAAATTCCTTTGCATGTTTTTGCTTTTTTTTTTTTAATGCCTGCTTTAGCACATGACCAGCAGCTTATAAGAACATCCACCATTTCAGGATCAGAAAGGACCACTGACAGAAGCTACCTAAGAAAACAGAATCATAAAATCATAGGATAGCCTGGGTTAAAAGGGGCCTTTAAAAGTCAGTTAAAAACATATGAAACACAAGATTATTTTAGGTAGAATTCAACAGATTTTGAGCCCTCCGTAGCAAAGTCACTGCATTTTTTTGAGAGTGAGGGTACATCTCTCCCCAACACTGAGAATCCTCTGTATTCAGAGACACAACACATCCCACATTGATGCACTTCATACCTTGAACCTCATTTAAAGGCTTCACTGAGCTGAAGGAGTCTTCACAAGCAATGTTGGTTTGCAAATACTAAAATGCATTGAGGAAACAGACTAAGGCTGCAACTGGAATTCCATGCTTGTCAATGAACCAGAGCTAGCTAACACCTATCGAGAGTTAGCTGTCACCTAGGACCTTGCCCAGATGATCCATACAAAACTTTTTCCAAGAGTTGTTTCACCCTCTGATATTTAGAGGCTAAAGCAGGTGCAGTTTATTAGCTTCCTATGCAAGCTACCCCATATGGACTGCTCTTGGAGAGCACTGGAAGCCACAATCTACACCAAGGGGGCAACTGGGAACGTTTTAGTCCTGTATTCAAAAAGCAGAGAACATCTCAGTATTACCTGTGGAGGGAAAATATTTGATTTTTGACTAATAAACAGGGCTTTCTCTAAGATCTCTAAATATTTATTCTAACAAGCACTGCCATTTACACACCTTATTTTTTACTGTGATAATGCATATTATTATTATTAACATACTCATATGAATATTTCATACTGAATGTATTCCACACGCTGTTGGCTATTTTAAACAACAGATGTGAGAGGGATTTAAATGCCAATTTTAAAACTGTGCAGTTGATTGAAATCCTGTGAGCCATTCATAGATTGCCAGATATTCTATTTACATGATTCCTCCCATGTAAAATACTTCAGGGAATACTCTAGACTCTGGCATATGGTTGAGAATGATGATGACTGATGTTGGAGATGCCACACAGACAACAGGACATATTATCTGGTTACATCTGTGCGTAAAATGCTTCGAGATTTTTTGATGGAAGGGGTTATGAATGTGTGAGGCTGAGATGCTGCATTTATGTCCCTCTAAATCATGCTCAGAGGTAACAAGCAGTTAGAGCCCCGTCAGTGCAAAAACAAGCACTTTTATGAATGCATTTCATTGCATCCATGTGCTGTTACTCCCCTGGGTAATTATGACTTATGGGTGAACCTTGAAAAATCGCAGAGGATCGGCTGAAAAGGAGAACTCCAATGCCAAAACACATCCAGACATCTGAAAACAGAAACCTTGTGAGAATAGCCTGTGCACAGTCAGATTGGAGCACACTCAGAGCTTACTCTTCCCTCCTTCCAACACCGGGGAAACCCCCTGTCCATGCCACAAATCTGACTGACTTCCACTTCTGCATCTGCAGCCTCACAAATCCCAATGGCCCGAAACTCCCACGCTCTATAGCAGAGGCCCTGCCTGACAGATTACATGCAAATATTACAAATACATCACAGGCTATAGCAGAGGAATGTTCACAGTGCTGCAGACACACTCAGGGAAAAAAAAGATCCAGCACGACCCCTTGGTGCAGTCCCCACGGTAATACATCCTGAATGAGGAACTCTATCGTGTGAAAACATTCCTAATAATTCCTTCTGTTTTCATTAATAATATTAAATTTCCTGCTTCTGGGGTATCTTTTGTTTTAACAAGCACAGCTTTTTGTCTCGTCTTCTGAAAGACTGAGCCACTGTAAGTCTATTATTACTATTTATGCTGAAGTCTTTTAAATGGGCCAGGCATCCATATCCAAAATCAGCAATTTGCAGGCCATAATCTCATACCAACCATATTAACGTGACACCTGAGATGTGTTTTCTTTCAAGACATAGGAGTCTGAATGGCTGAAAGTATCAGAAATGCACGAAAAAATAGTCTTTCTGCTTCAGAAATATATGCAGTGGATTCTATGGTGCTGGTGAGTGACCTTTCATGATTTTTTTTCTTGACAAAGAGTAAACTAAAACTTGAATCAAATTCTCATAGTCCAATGGTTTGAAATCACTAGGGAAAAAAAAAAAGAGGTGTTTTTTACTCTCTGAAATACCTCATTCTGGCCCAGAAATAATTAGGGGTGGATAAATTATCTGGCCTACGATTTTCTCTGGCATATTATTTTACTCATGTCTTTCTCCTTCCTCTGCAGGGGGTGCTTGTGGTCATATTGTTCTTTTATTTATGGCTCATAGCCTTTTCAGTGGCAGCACGCACACCCAAGTGCAGGCCCAGAGTGGGAATGCAAATTCCCTGAGAGGTAAATGGGAAGAGGAAAATGTCCCAGACTGCACCAGATCTTTACAAGGATGGCAGTTAAACAGAAAAATACACCCTCAAAACCCAAAACCTGGGAAACAGCGATGCTTAATTGTAACACCATGATTTCTATATTTATGAGCTTTACATGTAAGACCTGTGAAAGCCTAATTGGTTCTCTTGAAATTCTGCAATAAAACAGTGCCTGTATTACCCAGCTGATGCATCCCCTGATTTATTTTGCCTGATGGTGACTTGCTTGCACTCCAAGCCGGTCGCTCCCAGGACCACGCTCTGGCTCAGCTTTCATGCTGATTTCTCTGACAAGCTGGCAGCAATAAAATAATTCATTCCAGAGGCTGAGAGAATCACCCGCAGCATATAGCGCGAGGATCGCCTGGCAGCAGTACAGAGGCTACGCAATGGGAAGCCTGGGGTAAACCCTGCGCTGGGACGCCTGGATGCCACGGGGAGGAGGGAAGGATTCGGTAATCCGACCAGGAATAAAGGCAGCCTCATGGCAGTGGGATGGGAGGAACGCCAGACAGGGGTTGCTCCACACAAGGCTCTTGCTGAAAGGAAGGAGCAACCACGGAGAGTATTTTTAATAAAAAGAGAATTTCCGTGAGAAGAAGCAATGGGATGTAGCTTGCACTGTGGCGCAGGTCTGTGTATCCATGATTGCTCCTGAAGGCATAGGGAAGATAACTGAGGACAAGTCAAGCAGCCATGCTTTTGCAAGGATTTGATATAGTTTTGTCTGTCTGGAAATGCTGGGGAGCCACAAGCTGGGAAAAAATAATCCTTGTGCTAAATGATGTGATGTAGCAAGTCTAGTAACTCTGAAAATCTTAAAAAATACAAAACAGAGCTTCTTCTGTTAAAAAAAAAAAAAAAGGTAAACTCAGAATGTAGGAAGAGCACAGGGTTTGGGATCATATCTGTGGATGGGGTTTCTAAAATAAAAAATGTCCCTGTGGAAGCCACTGGATCTCCAGATGGTCAAGGCAAACAGGACTTTCCCATAGAGGTATGACACACAATGAACTGCCCAATACCTCACTGAAAATCACCATCTTGTGGCAACGAAGCCTGATTACACATCCCTGTGTACTCCCCAGCCAAGCCCATCTGGGTAGAGATTAGTCCATGGTTTTTTAGTAAACTCCTGGAGCAAGATCTGCTGTCTGATCCATTTAAGGGCCAGGGACCCCACTGCCTTTATACCCTCAAACTTGTGTTAGCACAGCCCCAGCTGACTCCCACATGCTGCACTGCAATCCCACTGCAAATCAGGGGGATTTGGCAAATTCCCTTCAAGACAACATAGCAGAAAACCAATGTTTGACTGCGCTGGTCTTCCTCTTTGAGGACTCAAAAATTACACTGCTGGAAAACTATCTCAGCATCCGCATGAATCTTCCTTAATTTGACTTCTGACTGGTGGAACTATGATTTTCAGGATTTCCCAGAGTGAGAAGTCTCTTCCACAAGGTCTTGTAACAGTGAGAGCTGGCCCTCCTGCACAACAAAGTTAGTTCAGCTCAGAGGGCAGATTTATATTGCTTCCATTCAAACTTGTCCACATAAAGGTCACTGATCCTCAAGGATTGCCTGGCCAAGGTCAAATGCCTGACCTGCAGTTGGGATGGCTCAGCACAGAACCTGTCTGGGAGCTGATGCACCCTTCCCAAGGAAAAGGCAATGAAACCACACTGTCACTACAGTACAGGCTTCGAAACATGACATTCAATCCCATATTGAAACCACCTCTGTTGAACTGCCAGGATGAAGCTGGCAGAATTTAGGATTATGTTTCTAATTAAGTAGAAAATTACTTCTATTTTATTTCTAAGCTACACGTTACTCAAGTGACCAGCTATTCCAAATGAAAACTGCATTGGAAAATTCCCAGAAACTGAGGTGTGGCATTAATTCTGTATAAAGCAGAGCAGAAGGCAGCTGTCTCCTTTCCATAGCATGAGCAGTTAGTTGGTGCCCAGCAGTCTTAAGAAGATTAAATATCACCTTAATTTCAGAAGCCTTCTGCTCTGGCTGTAAAAATGCTACAACTGCAATAATAATACAACCAATTGTAAAACTTTAATGTTTGGCTTGGATTAATACCACTGCTACTTTACTCCACAGGGAAAGTACTGCAGTGAGTCTTACGTGTTAACTCCTCCAGATGAGAAGGGTTAATTACCCAATATTCATTACAGCAATTGTGGTTTTGCTTTCTCAGTGGAAAAAATTCTGTTTTCTGCTTTACAAACAATGGGTTAATCTTACCAAAAGGAAAAATGTACCTCTGAAAGCAGATTTTTTTTCCATTAGCATTTTTGAAAAAGGAAAAAAAGTAGCATTTTTCTCTACTAATTGACAAACAAAAGTTAAATAGCTATTTTGGGGACAGTAAAGCTGGGGAACATATACCCATCTCCATAGGTAAACACACCACAGATTGTTGTTCAGGGCACATCTCAGAAGAGGCCTTCAGGAGCTGTTATCTCAAAGCTATCAAAGCCCCTTCCCTGCCTCCAAACGGGAAACGTGGAGCAGACAGCACAGCACCAGCCAGGCTCTGGGCTCTCCTCCACCACTGCAGAGGTGACCTTCCCTGCTGATGGCCCAGGACCTCATCTGTGAACCCAGGAGCACGGGGTTCCCACCAACTAGGAGTAACATGAGGATAAACAGAGCCAAATTGTGAGCCTCTCTGGTACAGGCAGGGATGCGGAGAGAGAAGCATGTTGTTTTACTGTGTATAACTCACTTAAATTTACCATGCAGTTTCAGCTTGCAATCCCATATTTCCTGTCCTAATCTCATACACAATGTGGGTTTTGTACTGTTGAACAGCTTCTCTGTGGTTGCTCCACAGTGATGGGCAAATTGATTCCTGTATGAAAGGCCAGACTCTGCTTTCAGATGTGTTTGCACTGGTCTGAAATGGGAGTAGCTGGTCTGCTCAGGAACAACTGGTGCACGATAAGTCATAGAGGTGTAAGGCACAGAGAGATGATTGCTTCTCAGTTCTCCCCAGTGTCTCTGAGTGAAAGTGAGGAAGATATTTACTCCTCTTACTACCTCCAATTTTTACTCATAGTAATATTAATTCTGCCTTTTCAGATGTAGCCAAAATTACAGATTCTTTGGGTAAGGACAGCACAACTGCTCACAACCATTTGTACAACAGCACCCTTCTACAAGGAGCCAGAAGTAAGAGCAACATTAGCACTTCTTCAGAGGAAAGGCTAAATACAAACTCCTTTAAACAACCTGTACAGCATGACAGCAACATTATACAACTATCACAGGCCTGATCAAAGGACACTAAAGCCAATTAAAATGTTTCATTGCCTTCAAAGTAGAATGGATGAAGAACATTAATGTTTAAGGATGGATGTGAACAACACTGAACGACCTAATAACCTGAAAGTGGTCTCCAGTGGCATCTCCCTGAAGGGCTGAACTGTTCTCCATCATATTTTAAGGGATTATATCAAGACTGAAGCAATGCCACAAAAAAGGGAAAATAAAAAGGCCATGGAAAGCACAAGTTGTAAAAGGTCCCAGGAAAAGGAACTATACAAATTACTTAGGAAAAAAGCCTGGATAAAATTAACACCTTCACCCTTCTAAGTTGTTGCCCGAAACCAAACCTAAATCACACCTTTGCAGCACAGGGGTTTGCTGGATGGGAAGGTGAAACACCTCGTGAGCAGCTGCAGTGCAAACAGCAGTGCTGAGAGATGCAAACCCATCTGCTCACTAACATGTTGCCTTAGGACAACATATGTTGTGCAGGTTATTTGTGCGAGTTCTTTGATACCTGATTTGATCTACACCTTGGGGTTGGTTTTTTTTTTTTTTTTTGAGCTTAGCAAGCAGTAGGCTTTATGATAAATCCTGATCTGTATACGCAGTCAATCGACCCATAGGCAATTTGTGCCAGAATTTAAGGAAGATTGCTTTAAAAGGAATCTAGTTTTTCTAAATATGTTATGGCTTGTCTGCACACGATGGATAAGCAGACCCAGGTTTGTGTTTCTGTCATCTAACCAAAGGACAAGCTTCCAGCATCATCCACAAAATCAGACAGCACCTTCACATGTGCCACCAGGAAAGGGACTACTCCACCTAAGATAAACACCACCTGGCCCTAAGTGCTTCTCTGTGCTTGTGATTTCTTAAAACATCCTTGCCATGGCCAAAAAGTGTATTTTTCAGGAATCTATCCAACCCTCCCTGCCTTGCAGAGCTGGAGAAGTGACAAGTGCTTTGAGTTCAGCAATGAATATCCAGTAGGACTGCGGGACAGTGTGAGGCCAATCCAGCATTGTCAATTCACCTGATAAAATGGTGATGATCCAGCAACAGGGACAAGGAGGCAAGGTTCCACTGGGAACAGATGACATGTTGTTAGATTGTAACTGAGTATTCATTAGTGAGAATTTAATTATTTAGATAGCCACAGTCCATGCAAGGAGAGAGACTGGACACCCAGTGTAACACCTCCCACCTATGCCATTTCCATAAGGTGGAAGATAAGTTGAACAGTTGCCTTTTCTGGCAAAATCACTGCAGGTCTCAGGTGCTGGATTTTTTTATCATACATTCTCAATATCTAAGAGCAGGAACTGGTTATTAAAATGGCAGCAGCTATGAGTGAACACAGTTAAAAAGTGCAGCCAGAGAGGGTGGGGAGAGCTGGCTTTTATGTCATACATTACTGTTTCTGAGCAAGGAAAGTGTAACTGGTAATAAATTAAAATGAAAAGGAACAAGCTGATCAAATACTAAAATTGTCATTAAGACAGAACTGATTTAACCATCTGCAGTGCAGTGCATTGTGACACAGGAGCTTTGCCCAGTGAAAAGCAAAGGAGATGCTCTTGGAAAATCAGCTAAATGCCTCATCATTTACAGAACATAAAAGCAGTAAAGTCACAGCTAAGAACATTTTCAGCAGCAAAGCCAGGCCCACGAATGGCAGGACAGAATACACGTTTATTCCTATGCTTCGAATGTTATATAAATATATATAATACGCAGCATGAGAAGTTGGTACTTGCCTCCTTCACTCCAGTCTAGCCAAGCTCAGAGCCAAGTGAACACTCAGAGAGAAGTGAGGCATCAGTGAGAAATTAGCTATACAAAGACTTGCTTTAAATCCTCTGCAATAATCTAGAAGGTCTAAAGGCTCTGATTCACAGTTCAAGCAAGGTAAGATTAGACAAATTCTACAGAAGCCAAAAATAGCAGAAGAAAGCAAAGAAACCAAAAGCCAGTGCAGTTGCTCTGGGAGGAAAGGCTGTTGTATTGGCTGCCTGCAAAAGCAGCCCTTTCCCCCAAAAATGGTTGGCAAATAACTTTCTAATACTGCAGAAAGGATTATTCTCTATTACTGCAGAAAGCACTGGCAAGGTGAAGAAGTTCAAGATGAACCTTCCACCCCCAAAACTCCTCACCTCTATTACAACAATTTCTTATCTTTCAAGAGGTTCTGCCCAGATCCAGAATACTCTGGAGTCTGGGAAAATTCAAATCTACCTAAGAAATGGGGTTAGGTCAGACCTGCCTGCCTGTATCAGACTTACAGCACCAAATGCAATTATCTGTCCCTGGGTGCCAACAAAGCACCTCTTGGTTTTTTTTTTCCCTCTCAGGAGCTCTGCACATGGTGAGCTTCCTCTGCACGAGTATCTATTAGCACAACATGCAGGGAGTGCTGCAGCAGAAAAGCGGAAGGATTATGCTACAAACAGTTCAGTAGCCTTCAAAAGCCTTCACTATGTTAATAGCCTTTAAAGTGACATTGCAGAGCACCAGTGACACCTGGTCCAGCTGCTCGCAGCTCTGCTTCCCTCTAAAGCCCTCTCTGCTCATCTCCCCACCCCACAGGCCAAGGTGAGGAGGGCTTGTGCCTGCCTACTCAGTGCTAAAATTTATTGGCTGGGCAAGAGGAGAGGACACAGGATTCTCCTTCGGTTTCTTGTGCACATTCTCCTCTACAGCTGCTGAACGTAACTTTAGCAAACATCAAGGAGAACAGGAGGCTTTACTGAATTAAAATATTTAACATACTGGCTAGTCATCGTTCCCTTTGAAACCAATACCCATCTGGGATTTGACTTCATGAAGACTGCTACAGTCTTTCCATGCCATGTCCCAAAAAAGTTCAGAAGGGAAGCACATTGTTGTATACTTTATGTAGGCCCACAGAAAGATTTGGTTTGGAGTGCACATGGACACAAAAGCTTTTTATCTCCAGGGACCTAACCTTTGATAACTGTCATTGCAAGCATTTTATTTTGCTCTCTTAAGTAGCACTATCAATAACTGCCTTTTGCTCTGAAGGCAAATGTGGTCTGCTTTTCCAAGCAAAGGAAAACAAATTAAAGACTTAAAACACCCATCAGTTGTTCACTTCAGCAATTTGATCGCTATCTTTTTTTTTTTTAAATTTATTTCCAGAAGATCCTTCAGGCCAGATAACAGTCACTCAGTGCCTGCAATGCTGCACTGCAGTCCATAGCATGTGTATTTTTTGAGAGCTTCAGTGAAATATGAGCAAGAAGCACAGATTAGAATCTGGCCTGGAATTACGGTTTGAACTCTGCAAAAACGGATACAGCAGGTCAAGTTCTCCTCTCAGTTACACCAGAGCAGCATTCCAACAAAGAACAGAAAATCCATGTTTTTTGCCCTCGTTTTTTAGGTTATTTATACAACCTAGAATGATAAGGGGGAAGGTTAGAAGGATTAAAATAATTTGTAAGAAATCCGTGGCAAACTGCATGTGCATGGCTTGCTGGTGCATCAGCTGAATGCTCGACTGAAGAATAAAAAAGTGAGTCTCTGTCATTTGGGAGAAGGCAGGTAGGTCTTACTGCCTTGCAAGTACTATGCCTTTCTGTGGTAATTTCTGGAGCCTGGATGAGCGTAGAGAAAGCTTTCCAGGCAGCAGAAATTTAGCTGCAGCAGCACAGAGCCCAGCAGGGTGATTTTACTCAAATACTCAAGATTCCTCAGTTATTCTGATTTACTCTGCCTAACAGTATGATAAGACACACAGGCTTTCACACCACCAGGGCTAGGTGGATGCTGCTCCCCATGAGATCAGGTCTAATTGCATCTGTCAACACTGCAGACAGTTGTGGGTGAACACTCAAAAAACCAGTGACGGGAATTTGACATTTTTCCTTTAAATGGAAAGAACTGACATAAACACGATGGTAAATAGAGCCCTGTGCAATACAGCCTGGGCAGAGCTCACATGGGAGCAATGCAAGGCATTTCTGATGTGCTTTTCCTAAAAACAGCATTTGGGGCCACAAATACATGGGGACATAAATGGGTGCAAGTGAGTTCCATGTGAGAAAGGGAACAGAGCATGGGCATCTCTCATGCTGTTACACTGGAGTTTTTGGAGAGACAGCATTCACTGGCCCTGCTCCTCCACTTGCTTACAGTGGGACACATCAGGGATAAATTTCATCCAAGCAGCTGGCCAAAACCATAAAGCTACAATCTGTAAACTTGCTCAGACTTTCTTCTTTCCCCCTTGCCCCCAAAAGGTAACAACTCCCCCTTACATACACACATGCACATTGTTCAGGAATATTAGCCATTTCTCCCCCGCTCCAGCTCTGGTAAGTCAGGTAATTGAAGCTTCAAAGGAGAATCACAGTTTAATGGAGCTGTGCTTGCCAAAGAAGACAAAGGACTTTGATTAGATTTCTTCCAGCTTATTTACATGAGTTATCTTTTTATAAATTCAACTTCCTTCCAAAGTTGATAATGAGATGCCTTGGAAAAAAGGAGAGAAATGGAATGGTTTGTTTTGTCACAAGACAAGTGATTATTTTTGTGATAGACTATGTCTGGTGTAAAGTTCAAAAACAATGGAAGTAATAGTCTTTCGGCAAAACACATAACTGCTTGTGATAACAGTCTGCGAGGAAAAATGGCAATTTTCAGAATTCTGCATAATAGCATGGACAAATAACCTTCCAGGAGCAGCTGTCATGGTTAATTTCTGCTCTAAGATATAAAAACAGGGATGGCTTTTTGATTAGATGTTATTCATAAAATTTTTTTTGCATTTAATTTCTTTTGCCTGAGTAGAGAATGGACAGTTCCGAGACAGGAAGAGACTATCAACATAATAGATTAAAATGTTTCCATGCGTTTCAGCCCATGTCATTCTGACTTGGACACAAATCTATCCAATTTCTCCACCATGGAGTCTTCAGAAAATCACAGGCATGCTGGTATTTTCCTAAACTGGCCTCTAAAGCATGCCAAGGAGCCTTGCAAACACTGAGATTTCAGTGAAGGACAAAGAGAGTAATTGTATAACTTGAAATTATGATGGAAGTTACTTTCTGGGTAATATGGGATAAAAAAATAGACAAGGTGATTTGTCCTGATTTCCTGTTCAGCAGCTAGGATGCATGGGGAAGATTTACCCAAAAGAATAGAAGGATGGGGACAGATGATCAGAAAAAGGATGGAGCAAAGCATCCTCCCCTGCAGGGAGTCAGCTTCAACACTTGAACTAACTGCCTCTTTATGGTTTGCATAAAGACAATTAAGTACTCATCCAGGGCATCAGACAATTTAATCTGGGGGTCTACCCACGTGAATTTATCCCAATTAACTACCAGAGTTAAATCATGCCTTAGCTGAGTCTAAATTCACTTGAGAAGCATTTCATTCTGGCCCAAAGCTTTTCCAAAATATACAACAGCAAAGGACTTTTGCTGTTTTTTTGACTTTTGCAAAAGTTTTTTTGACTTTTGCTAAAAAAGAAAAAAGATATATATTCCATGTCATTAAATAAAAACAACATTAAAGCAAAACTATGTGTGCAATAATTAAACAAAAGTAAAAAGCTCCAGCATACTTGAGCAGCAAACCTATAAATAGTTTCCAAAGAGATTCTCAACATTTCTAAAAATAAAAGCTGTCATAAAAAGAGCATGTTGCAATAGCAAATCTTGCTGGAAAAAGTTCTGAACCTTGTGTCTGTGAACTAAGAAAAACTAAAGCAAGAATTTTTACAAGTCACTTGACTCAATATTATGGTACATTAACCTTGATTTTTATTACCGTTCAGCATTTTTGCTTTTGAACCAGACCAAACCCCAGCAATACTGAAGAATACACATATGGAGGCAGGGAGGGAGGAGAGAAATGGGAATATTTGGGTTGTAATCACCGAAAAAATGCAGGATGAATTCTGTGTTAAAAACCCGAGTGGGCTGTCATTTTATCTGACTGATTGGCTCCATCCATAATGAAACCCCAGCTTGTCTCCCTACAGGCTATGAATCAAAACACGTGTCTGAGATCCGGGAGGCACAGCCTGGGATGGGATGTGGGCTCAGCCTCACTCCACCAAGGCTACACTCCAGGAGCAAAGCAACTTGCCAAAACATCCATTTAACTGACCACCTCTTATTCAGTGGAATATCACATGTTTGCAAATAAAGTTGCTAAAAATAAAAAGCGTGACTGCTCTGCCTTTCCACTGATGGGAAAGGCAGATGTTGCCTGTAGTTCTTACCCACCACAATTTTATTCTCCATTTACCCACCACCCCCTGTTTTATGGTTCACCCTGCGGTAAGATACTGGAAGTCAGAGCTGCTGATTGCCAGTATGAACCTTGTGCTGGTCTTTATAGTGCCTTGTACCAACAGCCTTTGCTGGAAAACAGTTTGGAAAATATTGGGAAATATTCTCCAGTCATTCCAGTGGGACCACATGAAAGCTCTGAATTAACCTTGGCCAAAAAGGAAGCAAAAAGGGAAATAAAGAAAATGAGTGAAGATAGCATTGCTGATAATCCCTTTAATTTATGTGCCTAAATCCAGCCCTCTGACAGAAAGAGGCGACCCAGTTGCTAAACAAATGCTTGAGCAAAGGATTTGGCAACCACATTTCTAACCACAGGTCACAGCAAAGCAAATCATCCTTGCTGCCCTTGGCAGCACTGGAAAAGGTCATTTCCCAAAGATGCAGAGCTCCAAGGGGGGCAGGACACCCCAGAAGTACTGTGGCAGAGCACGAAAGGCAGCATGAAGTAGCAGCAAAATCAGTTCACCTCCACCTCTTCTTACGGCAACTGAACTGCTCCATCCTTCCAGGTATGACTAAGAGCTGCTTGTGTTCAACAGAATGGGATGCCAGTGGTGGGGCTGCTGTCCTGACCTTTCCAGGGTTCCTCTCATCTGCCTCCTTAGGAGTCTGATGATCTCATGATCATCCCAGAATCATCCCGCCCCATAGATTTAAGCCAGGCCAGCACAGTGCAGATTCCCTTTCCCACCCTGTGTTTGCATCCCTCCTGGCTCAGACACACCTTTCCATTTGTCTGCAATCAAATGGCAGAGAGTTACCGTGGGACTTTTCTAGAGAAAATATTTGAATTGTGATCTCCCCTAGTAACAGAGAGCTCCTGCACTGATTTGTGATTGCTGTTCTTCTACGCAGTGAGAGATCACCAGCAAATGGGAAGGTGACTTTTGAGGAAGCCAGACGGCCTTGAGCAAACACACTGGCACCCAAAACTAGGAGCCAACACAGCAACAAATCAGGCCAGATTTCTTCAATCAAACTGTCATACAAGTTGTTCAGGTGTGGCTCACCTCGAGTGGAAATGCAGCATATGCTGAGAATTTCAGTGATGTGGTGAATGCAGTTAGGGCAGAAATGCAAGCCCAGAGAAACACATGGCTGGGTTTACAGGAGATGGAACATGGTCTCATCTCAGTCAGACTCCCTCATCTTCAACACACCTCCATCTATCCAAATATTTTTGAAAAATGCCTAAACTACCTAATGATCAGCTGTAAATCCCCTTTTCCATAGAAGTGTGCACAATGGTGTGCCTTTACTGGCCAGGAAATCACAAGTGGGTATGCACAGGTGAAAATAAACAGTTGGAAATTTGGATTTGGGGGTTTTTTTGGGTGGGTTTTTTTTTTTTTATTACTCCTTTGTGGCTCTCTCATTAGGCTAAATGATTCAGGTGCCTTTCTGTATGTTGGCTGGCGTGGTGAGGCAGTGAGACTGGACCTCCAGGCCCACCATAACTCCCACTGCTCCAGAGGAAATAGCTCTGAGAGCATCTGCGCTTGGAGTCGATTCTGGAAAAACTGTTTTGCTGTCAGTCCCATGGCAGTATCCTTATTCATGAGCTCTCAGACCAGATGAGGAATAACTGGTGAGCTCAGACCCCTGGAAAGAGGGGTTTCCACTCCAGAATTTAAGTTTAACAATGCATTTATGCCAGAATATCTTTTCCAGAATTTCCAAGCAAGGGAAGTCAAGTGGTCGACCTGGATGGCTCTCTGTGCCAGTGAGACCTGCAGCAATTCTGCATTTGATCATATCCACCTGAACGAACAAGAACTGTTTTGACTGAAAAAAGGAATTTTCCATAGGAACAGCAGGAGGCAAATCATGGAGCCTGGACTTGCCTGTTATAGTGGCCAATACCCATCCAAGGTTCCCAGCAAGGACAGAGGTAATTTACCTGCACAGAAGTTTCACATTTTGGCCCCAAGGGACTATTGGTACCAAAAAAACAAAAGCCTTTCTGCCTCAAAAGCAGGAGCATTTGAGAATCAAGGGGAGATCTGAAAGCTCCTAACGAAAGGAAACATTTCTATGGAGAAGCTCCTCAGTGAGAGCAAATTGGAAGTGGAAAAATATCAAAGCACTGGAGGGTTTTATGCAACAGTAGCCAAAACCTTGAAAGAAAACATTGTTAAAGGTTCATTTTTTCTCTTTTCTTTGGGGGGACTGATTCTTCTGGAGTGGCCTACATTCTCAGGCCTGAATGCTCCCAAATTAATTGCTTTGCGTCCTCTTCCCTGCCCCCATCCCTTTTCTTTCTCTCTCCTTAGCCCAGTCCCAAGCCAGTGAAGTATTGGCTGGGGCTCGTAATGAACTGGCAGAATGATAAAGAGACACTGGGCTGGAGGGAGGTGGGGGACCCAAGGCCCACTAATAAGACCAGGATCCCCTACTTACACCGTGCCCCACTGCAGGGAAGCCATTAAAGACCCACAGAATAGAAGAGAAAAGGAAGAAAGTTCTTACAAGGAGCCCTCCCCTCCCCGGGCCCTCTCCAGCGCTTTTTGAGAACAGAGCTCTTGACATGGCTAATCCCTCCACCGCTTAATGAACTACAAGCTTCCCTTTCACTCGGACAAAAGTTTCTTTCCTTTCTCGGGTCTAATCGCAGACAAATGGTCCCCCCACCACGATGCCTGTTAAAAACCCATTCCCTTTTTTGAGGCTGCGAGGCAGGAGGAATGCCACTGGCAAGAATAGGTACCCTTGAAATGAGCTCCTTCTGCACTTCTGAGAGAGATAAGTGGGAGATGACATTGTAGCTATAATGGAAAAAATATTTTCACAAGGCAGCATCTGTTGTTTCAGTGGATGCAGCCCCATTTTTGTTCCAGAATGCTTCTGTGCATCTGTCTATATCTTTTCTGTCAGTGAAACAATTACTGCCTGCCCGCCCTCTCTCTACACACACACACACACATTACTGGGAGGAATGTTACACGGCTGCACAATAAAACTGCCACAGCCTGGGCTCAGTTCTATATAGACAACAACTTTCTGCAAAGAAAAGTTATCGGTTTCCTTCCCAAATGAAACAATAGGCACGACTTGTACAATTTATTGCTTCACAGTGTGTGGGATAAGCTCAAATATTGCCAGTTCCATACAAGAACATGACGATATGCTGTCTGATTCTGTATAAAATCCTTGAGCATCCAAATTTTATTTTGGCAGATAAATAATTATTTATTCGAGGATAATAAAGTATTTGCAACGCTCACCTCTGCTAAGCAACAATGAAACCATGCCATTTATTTTAGTGCCTGACCTTCCAAATATAGTATGAATCTTTTATCCTGGATGTGTTTTTAGATGACCATTCAAGGTTTCTTTCTGCAGGTTTACACCACACACCAGTATTAGACCCAGGAATGTGCCAGGTCTGCCAAGCCTCTCTGCAGAGCTATGTCCTCTGTCTCACACTTCTGTGTGACAGGAAGATGTATAGGCTTTAGACAAGTAGGGACTGTTTGAACATCTAATCTGTACTCCCATCTAGTCACTGCTGCTGTATTTGGCAAAAGCATTTTCCAGGAAAGCTTCCAGAAATGAGATGAAGACATCAAAAGATAGAAAATCCATCCTTTCCCTCAGCAGTTTATCACAGAGGCTTTTCACCTCCACTGCCTGTCTTGATTCTACCTTGCTTTTGTCCAGACTCACCTTTTAGTTCTGCTATCAGCTTATGACTTTCTTTTCCTAAATTAAAGAGCTGTTTAATATCCTGTATCTTCCGCCCATGACGAACTTGCAGACTGCAATTAAGTCACCTCTCAATCTTCCTGTTGATAAGGTTGACAGCTGAAGGTCTTCAAATCTTTTCCTTCAAGGCCCTATAGTCATCTTGTCAACATTTTAGTGATTTCTTGTATAATCCCCGTGATATGTCAATGTGCTTTTTAATGAATGGGCCCTTGGTTGTGTGCAACATTTCTCTGTCTCACCACTCTTGTTCACATGGCAAAACAACTTCCCAGTCCCACCACATGAGACCACACCAGATGCACACATTCAGTTTTTCCTTTCTTATTACAAACCATCCCAGCAACAGCAACAGAGCCCTGTGTAGATACCCAGAGCTTTGAAAATGTCACCAGCAGCCCAGAGCCTGCCTGGGAACACACAGATGGATTTTTCCCTGCAGCTCTTGCTCCTGCTTTGCTCCCCCACAACTGTACTTCTGCCTGTGCTCTGGACAGATCCAAAAGATGCAGAAGCAACCAAGGGCAGTACAAGTAGGCTCAGTAAGCGATTTCACATCACTGTGTACTGCAGAGGAGAGAGAAGCTGAAAGCTCCTGGTGTACAAAGTAGCTCTGTGGCTTTGAGCCCACCTTGAACCACCACATTTATCTAAAACAAGGGTGATGACACACATTTGGATGAACGAGGCTTTGAACGGAACTAGTAACAGCCACACAGAATCAGGGAAATGCATTTTTGACAGAAGAGGTCTCTTCTAAGGGTATTTCTCACTACAACAACATTGAATTATGCCTCTCTTAGGAGAGGGTCCCCCCATTCCAGTGGCAGAGCCCCCTGATATCTGTGTTGCTCCAGCAGCAAAGAGCTTATCATCACCAGCTTACAGCTGAACTCGCACCCCAGTCCAGGTGAATCTTTGCCAATGTCTCCAAAGCACACGGGCTATGAGAAATGACAAGCAGTAGTACTTTCAACCACGCATTTCTGACTCTCTGGAGCAGGCTCAGTTTCAAAGGGCTGGATTCTGCTCTTATTTCTCTCAAGCCTGTCTGCCCATTAGTACTTGCAGGGTCAAGCATGGGAGGAGGGGGGTTCTACTCAGAAAATCAAGCAGCTACAAAACAAAAGGAATCCCGTTCAATTATTCCCAGCAAGCGGATTAAGCAATGAAAGCAACATATGAGTCTTTTGTGTGGTATTTTTGCAATTACATTCATTTTTCCTACATTACTAATGTGCTACTAGAAACCAGACACCATACCAAATAATGTGAAAACAAGGCAAAAGAATAGAGCCAAGAAGGGGAAGAAACAGAGTGGAAAATGCAAAACAGTAAACTATTCCTCTTAACGTTTGTTAAGTATCAGCAAGGGCACATTATAGCTGGGTCCCCAGTCTCAGGCAGCAGTGAACTAAGAGCAAAGCAGCAGATGGTGATGCAGCAGATTAGAAATTGCTAATAACTGCCTGTCTGGAGAGCTTTGCTTGGGATTATGGACTTGATGGTAGAGTAAAAATCTGTAGCAACAGTCATCAAAATGTAGGCATCCTTGAAATGGGAAGGGACCAGGCTTCATGAAGATTTAACCTGCCTGTGTGTACTCTGCCTTGCCAGTGTTGGAGAAAGCAGATCGAAAGGTTTTGTGAATGTGTTACTAGAAAAAGTAACTAGATCATGTTACTGTTGTGAATCAGTGCAGCTGTGCTGGCACCAGCAGATCTGAGTCAAAATGCACTATCTGGGAGTCAGGCTAGAGAGACCAGCAAAAAACTCATGAAAACAACTGTCCTTTAATGGGTTTAAAAAGACTGGAAATGAAAAAACCCATTGGGGTCTATGCCTGTTCTAGAAGGAAATGCTAATTCCAGTTTTCTTTCTTGTGGTTTATTGTGGGGCTTTTTTTCTTTTAAAGACCACTTACATCTCGGACCAGGTAGGACTGAAGCAGCTCTGACAGGTCTTGTAGACCTTCTCTGCCTTTTCCCAGAGCCTGGTGTGCAGTGTGCTGAACTCTCCATGTATCCCTCTGGTTTCTGGCCACAAGGATTCAATAATTTTCTCCTCAAGTGCTGATAAAATGATGTACAACATTTGAGGGATGATCATCTATACTGCTGACTGCTTGGAATAGTGACTGCAGCACAGCAAGGGAGAAAAGAGTGTGCTGCAGCACTGTTCAGTGTGTGGTAAGTGTCTAAGAAACTATTTCATTCAGAATTTCATTCACAAGGTCACCCTCCTGTTAAATGGTTCTCAATTAAATTCCTGATAACTACCAGCAGCTACTAGTTTATCAGTGTATCTCTAACTACAAGGTGACAGACAACACACATAAGCGTGAACTGAAGCGGGCAAAGGCACTGGCTTCCCATTTTACTGGGTATAGCCTTTCCCTTGTATGACCAGAGGTATTTACAGAGCAAAAGTCAGATGAAAGCTTGGGAGATGAGAGCTACTGTATCAGGATGGGCAAATGTGCATATATTTATCACCACAGTCCTCCCAAGGACTCTCTGCGCCTTCTGCAGAGGATACTGTTTCTTTACTGGGTGATGTCCAAGCATCAACTTCTGCCCTTGGCTTTAATTAATGAAACACTCTGACAATAAGCTGCAGCAAGCCACATGCTGCACCCACAGTGCCGAAGCAGTGTGTGTGTGCACATGCATTTTTGAAAGCACATTTTTCCCGATGAGCCTGTAATTTGACTCAGTGGGTCAGTGCAATGTGCACTAGCTGAGATGGGAGAGTCCTTCACGGTATTACTCACATGGCCAAAGATCTGAAGCAAATCTATTAAACACATTATGCTATTCCAGATATTTAGCTGTGGAAACAAGATCAGGACCTGGCTTATGATCACAAGAAAGAAGTTCCTTATGACCTTTGTCTTTCAAGAGTGAAGGGGAAAATCTGCCCGTCGAATATATATAAGGTTTATTGATATGGATTTCAACCTGGAGCAACAAAAACCTAATGAGTGGGCCAAATGTTAAATCAAAGTAAGTTTTTTACAGTAGTTCAGATCTGGGGTACCAGTTGTCAGTTCAACCACATGCTGACTTCTTTCTATTCCAGCATCTTCCAACCAGACCAATGCAGGATTTCCAGTCTCTCTTGAGAATGCAAAGCTCCAAATAGCCTTGGAGTTCACTACACCTTATCTACATATATATGCACTTCAGAATTGCACCTTGGCCTCAGCATAACCCCATTTAGTTTATGAGAAAGTATCTTCATAAAATAATTTTTTTTGAAGTGTGATAAAGACAATCTTCTCCTGTAAGTGCTGTGCTGCATTCATGAAGGAAGCCCAGACCCGAGATGGGTCTGGGTTGTCTTTGTTGTAGAGGGCAAAAACAAGGAGGTGAAATATCTGTCTAGTTCAGCACTATTTAATGCTATATGTATATATATAAAAGGTGTGTATGCACAGAATGGTGTGTGTGTATTCATAGATGATGCTTTCATTTGACACAAACAATTTTCCCTCAGTACAGGTGCTCCAAAAGTTGGCTTTTTCACACTGCGTTTGTCAACCAAGAAAGACTTTGCTGGGAAATAAATAATGCACACAGGCTACTAAGGATTTTTCCAATAAGACTGGTGACAGGAGCAGCAAGACTTGTCACCACTTGCAGCCATGGGGGATGGTTAGGGGGTCATATCCTGCCATGCAGTGTACCCCACCAATGCACACTGGGAGCTGTGGGAAGGGAGAACTCAGAGTTTATTTCCATTTCCATGAGGAATAAACCCTGGCAAGACTGGCCAAGGTAAACACTGGCCTGCCCTCCCACCTGCCACAAAGGTCAGGGCTGGTGGGGCCCAGCCAAGTGCTGGCTGTCATTTGCTGAACGTGTGCCATTCCCCATGCAGATGAGGCTTTTCCAGCACACAGCTACAGCCAGGCCTGGCAGATGCTCTTTGCTGGTGATTCCAGGACTTTCGCCTTGGCTTGGCTTCTCCCCTTTGGATGGGAGTCATCTTTAGCTGCAGGCAGACAGACAGACGCCTGACGAGGGTCTGCCCTGCAGGGAGGATGTGACCCATTGGGGATGACATTGAGGGCTCCCTTTTCCATGGCCTCCAAGTCCACAGTCCAGCCCCAGGAATGGGACAAGCTGTGGTGCAAACGGGTGCTGGATCTACCTCTCACCGTTCAGCAGATGAAGGTGTGAAGTGTGGTCACTTCATCCACTGCAGAGAATTCAAGGCCATAAAAGAGCTGGCTAAGTTCCCTTTAAAGCCACTGCTCTTTGTAATGAAGGCAAAAGGAATCTGTTAAACGAAAACCCCAATTATAATGGTCTTTCTGCATCAAAAGAAAATGCAGTAACTTTGTTGCCTCACAATAATAGCAGAGAAAGAATCACTTCTCAGGAGACACAAATTAAATATTTGTCTTCTTTGCTGGTAGAAAGGGTGAGGTTTCTCTCATCTGCTGCACAAGTAATTTGTTAGTGCTCCCCCGGTGTAACACTACCCCTCTCTGCCATCAAAGCAGCATGAGTAGATTCTAATCACTGCCCCTACTTGCTCTGCTTACAAGTCTTGCCTTGGAAGACAGGTCTCCCTTCGGAGATGGATTTTACTGTCAAATCCCTCTTTTCAGTGCCACACCCACAGCACAAGATCACAAAGAAAGGGGTTTGTTTAAACACAAAACCACAACTGTTTGATCACAGCAGTGTTATCACTTATAAATGCTGCAGAAACTTTCAAATCTCCAGGTATTTACCTTAAAAAAATCTGCTCCATGTCTTAAAGACTTTAGTCCCTCTTCACCAAAAAGAGTCATCTTAAACTTGGAAAATGAGAATGGCCCTTCCATACAGAACATATATAAATATATTATAGTGCCCTTCCCGTACATTACAGATCTACTAAAAGAGTGGCCCAGGCCAGAAGTCAGGATCTAAACAATCTCCAGTTGTGAAAACACATGGATCCAAAAGAATTAAGGCCAGTTTACACTAATACATCAAGGGCATCCACTGTAGTAGAGAAATTAAGGACCCTTTCCTCCCCTGAACTAGGCATGAATTCTACCAAAGTCATTCCTTCAGGCTAATGGCTTTTTATCAGTACCTGTGTGATATATTTGATGCAGCCACTATGCAAACCTTTAAGTTCATTCAACTAAATAAGGAAAATGGAAAAATTTCAGGAAGAAACATACAAAATGTCTTGAAATAAGTAACTGTATGGCTATAGCCTAGTGACCTTACAAACAGGTAGGTTAAAAGCAGGCAAGAGCAACTAACATGGAGATCTTGAGAGAGATTTGAGAATCGAACAAACTGAAGAGTACAGAAAAATGCAGAATTTCAACATTTGAATGTGCTTGCTGCATTAGGGGAAGCAACTTAATACCTTATTGAGCTGACTCAAAACATAGTAAGTTGAGTCATATTCAGTAAAACAACATATCTTTTGAATCATGCATACCCAAATAAAGTTTTGTCGGAAATTTCACAATATTTTTAGGATAATCAGAGATTTTCTCAATTATTGTATCCATAATGTTTTGGAAATTCCATTTTTCAATCAGAAAACTTTGCTGGGAAAAGTTTCCAAATGTGTTTCATAAACTTTGTTGGTTGAGGCAGCAACCATCTTTCTGTTCATCGTACACTACGTCCTACTTTGTGCTATGGCTCTTAGATATTCCCTTTTTGCCAATACAATTAAATAGTAGAAAAAATACACTCCCCCTGCCTTGTTTTGTAACAGCTTTGTTGGTTTCTTGTGGCATATTTCTTTCATCTCCAAGCCATAAGTCAATTTTACTTTCATGAAGTTTCTTGCATCGCCAGATAAAGAACTTGTCCTTGGATCACGAAAGAAGCTGGCAAGGCTGAGTACCCCTGGCAAAACTTTACTAAACATGGCTTGCATGCCAAATTTACTATGAAAATACACAGAAGAGAAGACTCACATTGATTTCTCATACTTTACCGACACACCACCAAATAGGTCTTTATGGCTAGCAATCCACAGGCAGGGGAATGAGGGATATGTTTTATGCCAGGCTTCATTCTCATGGCACACACCTACTCCTCCAGGCAAGACAAGCTATTTTCTGGGCTTGGGGGAAACTATTTGACAGTAACTGATGAGAATGAATGGCTGCCGTGTGCCTCCCCAAGCCAGTGAAACACGGTAACTCACCATCCAGGGTTCGTAATTCTGCAGCTTAGAGCACATTAGGGAAACAGCCCGATCGATAAACCCTCAATGAATGCAGCAGCACATCGCTGCGCTATCGCACGAGTGGAAACAACAAACGTGTGGCTGCAGATTGTTTGATGTGCAGCCATGCGGAACGCCTCATTTGGAGCGCGGCCCGGTCGGCCCTGTGAAAGCGATCCCCCTCGCGCCATGTTCGCCAGCGCCAGGGCGTGAAATCCAACCTCCATCTGCGCTTTGTGCCCGCTACGTGTCAGCATCTGGTTTCATTTTCTGGCACCTTGAGCAAGCAGCGGAGACTCTAAATAATAAGTGACATGCGGACGCTTTGCTGGAAAGGAGCACCTGGGCTGGGGCACGGCATTCATTAAAGCCTGACACGCTCACCCTCCGCGCTCCTTTCGGTCCCTTCTTTTCTTTCCCTCACCACGCGATTACTCATGTGCCTACTGGCAATGTGAGAAATGGAAAATGTAGCATGCCCCATTGGCCTAACAACTGGACCATGGTTCCAGCAAAACTCTCCTCTTTTATGGTCCCTTTCATCCTTTTTTTCTCAGCACACTGAATAAAACCACAGGCACACCTTGGTCAGCTTCCTCATTAGAGAAGATCAGGCATTTATTTTTTCTTCACTGCATCAAAACCCAGATGCCTTACACAGGTGCACTCAAGCTAGAAGTGTATGTATGTTCTGCTTTAGATGAGAAAACAAATTTCAGGGGAAGTTAATGCCATCTCCATGGCTTTGTAGCACGCAAGAAGCCTGAATTTTTGATGCATATTAAACTTCAGAGAAAATAACCACAGTGTGCACCATGAATGGCATTTTTGAGACTTGTGAGGGTTCTATCGTCCTTTGCTACTAACTGCTCTTTCACCTCCACAGCATGACTAGGGAAGGAAAGGTGATGGCAGAATAGTCAATCATTTCATAAACTTGAGGAGGTGAATTAGCATTGAAATTTGTATTCTTGTAGAAAACAAAGCAAATGTACCTCATCAGCTTGACTAGTCTAGGCTATGGCATCCTAGTTTCCAGCACAGAACAGACAAACTCACGGTCTCACAGTCTGCAAATGAAGAGCCTGAAGTGGCTTTCACATTTAATTCTAGACCCCAGTTTCTACAGCTGATGAGGCAGCAGAAACAGGAAGATGCAGAAGACTTGTGTTGGATAACTTGTGGGCGATCAGGAAGTTGTCAGCAGTCCCACTCTCCACAGGATTTCCTGAATTAAACATCTACTGTCCTTCACAGAGAAAGTTGTGCCTGGAAGAGTGGAGGGATAGTGACAGCCGTGCCACACTGGGTAATGCAGGACAAGATAAACATTTCCAGACTATGTGAAGGAGGAAGAGAGACTTATAACTTTTACCTACAGGAAGCTCAGTCCAATGAGCTAAGGATGAGACAACCCTGAGGATTTTTCAAGAGCACCTACATTCACTGGCAGATTATCCACTGCCATTAGCAAAGATAATGACTGCTCCTTAAACTTCTAATAATAACATGTGTGGGGTTTTGTTTGTTTAAAAAAAGTCTTTCCAGGGATTACTGGAATAATTTCCCTGGGCACCCCATGCTGCCTGACCTTCCTAGTGACAAAAAACTGTCTTGGCTGAAATGATGCATGAAAGTAATACCAAAACATTAAGACAAAGCATATATACACACACCCCCCTATATATATACATATATATATATATATATATATAGGTTCCCTGAAAAACAGGGAGAAGATTAATGATGAAGAATGTCATTAGTCTTTAAAAAACACAGTGTGCAAAAAAGTCAAGTTAAAGGAGTGAAACACCAGAGACTCATCAAGCCAAAATCAATAAAGCAGCAGTTAAAAATCCATTTCCAGTGCAGGATAAGCCTGTTGCTGTGTGGGAAAGGAAAAACCATCAGTGGTAGCACAGAAAAGACAGAAGCAAAAGCAAACTGTGGAGAATGTATAGCCTGAGGAGAGAGATGATAGAGCATACACTACATCCCCCACTGAATAGGTAAGCATTCAGCAGGGTGATGCAGGGCACATGTATGTGAGGTTGCAAGAGAGCAAAGCTTCAGGCTGTGAGATTCAGAGTTCAAAAGCAGAGACTGTAGGATGATCAGTTCAATTTGAATTCTCAGGCAAAATATGAGGCAAAACCAGCTAATGCATTTTTTGGACACAAGGAGAATCCTACATAGAAGTGAGTAGGTGATCTGGCTGTATACACAATGGTATCTGAGACAGCATCTGGGTCCAGAGTTGATGTCATGGCTCAAAAATTAAATGGGAAAAACGGAAAAAAAAAAAAAGGTATAAGAGTAAGCCAAAACCAATTAAGAGAGTAGGAGAAAACACTTGTAAATGTTAAAGTACTCAGTACATCCCAATGGTCACAAAGAAGGCTGAAAAGTGAGTTAAGCTTCCTTAAAAGATGATACTACATAAGCAACACATAAAATTGGTGTCTCTGCAGTCTTGGTGAATCAAGCAAACTATAACACGTGGCTGGTGTTGGAAGTTAGCAAATGGCAAAGGAGCATTTGCAACATCATTCAGCAGCATCTTTGTGACTTTGAGTAAAAAGTTTTGCAACCTTTTCCTGGACACATACATAGATGCAGAGCTGTAATATGGGACCAGAGAAGTCAATTGTTCTTTCCAGCAAATCTTCCGTGGATTCCTAAACCTGTCATTTTTCATTAACATTGACCTCCGCAGGTAGCAATGTTTAACACCATCGTCTTAAAAAAAAAAAAAAAAAAAAAAAAGAGAGAAAAAAACCCCAAACCACAAGCCCTAATATTACACCATTTTTCAAACAAAAGGAACTGGTGTAGTGTAGGTAGCAATTGTGATGACATTTGAGATTATCCTATAATCCAGTTTCAATCTTCCAGCTGGAGAGTGGAGACTGGATGGTTTGAAATCTGTGAAGCTGTTTGATTTTAAAGGCTTAGCAGGCAAATAAAAGACAGTGTAGTCCAATGAAATCCAATTTGCTGTATGATGTGTAGTACACTGGATCCAGATTTTATACATGTCCTCTGTGGGCTTACTCTGATATAAACAGTTACAGCAAACCAGAAATATGTGCTGTCTGTGCAAGATGGACTGGAATTCTGTCCTTGCTCATGTCTGGTTTGTTCACACAGAAGTCAGCAGGATCAGCCAAAGGAAGGAAAGTTCTCAAGACAGAAAGTATTCAACAATAACAACAACAAAAAATTCCAAAAAATTTGATCGTGAAGGAAGCAAGGTCATGGAGAGCAGAGTATGCATCTTTATATTCTTTGTATCCTACTGTAGTGTGTGACTAGCTCTTGTCCACTAACTTAATCAGGAAGACATATTTTAGACAGTGACAAGGAGGAATGAATACAGTCAGTCTTGTTTTCACCACAGGATACAGAGATTGGCTTTGGATGTCTTTCTGAAACATTCATTTGCCAGGCAGAATGGGAGCCTGAGGGCAGAAGACTTCAAAAAAGAAAAATACATATATCCCAAAAGTCATGTAAAACACAGGGCTACACTGTCAGCTAGTGTAAATGACTGTAACTCCACTAATGAGAAGGAGCATCTACAGTGTATGCCAGAGGAAGATGACAAACTGAAATTGTGCCCTTGGTGACATCTGATCTATTCACAAAAACATGCATGCCTTATGGGACAAATTTTACTATCTGTCAAGATTGTTTGGGGAGTGTGGGCAGCTACATCTGCTGGGAGAACCAGGAGGGGCAGGGGGAGTGCCCTGGCATAAAAAGCAAAATTAAACATCTCAAAAAGCAAATCCCCCCCCTCAGCTGCACAGAGGACAATTAACCCCTCTGCAGCTCTGCTCCAGATGATCATTCCAATGCCCATTTCCCACCCTCCTGTAGCAAAACTCCCATTAAAGCCATGCTCTCCCAACACTGTGTTGGCACAAAATGTGAGCAACTTTGCTGGAATAACCATTGTGGCCATCCTACCATAAAGCTGAGCTGTCTGCAAGGGGAATGCAACTAGAAATAGAGAATTTATCTGCCATGAGTGGCAGCATGGCCCAGTTCAGAGCAAATTCCTTGTCATTTACACACACAGCTCTTTGTGATTTTAACCTTAGCATAGTCACTGGTAAGTCAATAGTAACAGAAGGGGCAGGGGGAGGATGATTTATTTTTTCTTCCTGCTGCTGCAGAGCAACTGCATATTTTCCCTGTCAACAGCTGTGGTTCATACACACTGTAGAGATACGCAAAAAGAGGGGGGAAAACCCCACCCACCAAACGAGATGCAGGACTCCCAGGAATCATTATTACATGCTGAGCATGCCAAGATAATGCTATTTGCAGTCTCCTCTCTAGGTCAGCAGAGATTCCAGCATCCTTTGTCCAAAACAGTTGCTCCTCCCCAGAAGCATGTGCAAATCCCCTGCCTTTCTGCCACCCTGCCAAACCTGATGGAGGTTTTAACCAAGGAAGGGTGAACAGGTCTCACTAATGCACTTGGCTGAAATGTCTCTGCTCTTCACATCAGACTATCATCAGAGCTGCTGTGTCTATCCCTGCCACCTGTTTGTCACAGCAAATAATCACTTAGTCTTTCCCAATGAAAATTAAAAATGTAAATGATTGTGAGGGTGGTAAGGCACAGGAACAGGTTGCCCAGAGAAGCTGTGGCTGCCCAATCCCTGAAGTGTTCAAGGCCAGGTTGGATTGGGCTTGGAACAACCTGGTCTTGTGGAAACTGTCCCTGCCCATGGCAGGGGGTTGGCACGAGAGAGTCTTAAGGTCCCACCCAATCCAATCCATTCTGTTATTCCAGGATTTTATGAGAACGGCGTTTCAGCTTCCACAGTTCAGCTTTTGAGGGGTAGCTCATCAAATGGCAATCACATCAGCACTGTTCAACCAAAGCCTGGGATTTGAGCTTGCTTGAATTCAGCTGTAGATCCTCTATCAACTTACTGATAGGAAAACACAAATGTATTCAGACTCAGCCCTCTACCTCAGCTTTCATATGGGTAGGACAGCAAATTCTGTCAGCTGTCAACAAACACTGAACACAAGTGCTGACCTAAACCTTCACTCACCATCTGAGACAAACTAAAATTGTCTTCAAAGAAGTATGAAGTCCTTGCTTTACTCTAAAAACTGTCTTGAATTATTATGGCACTTTCCAAGAAAGCTGATGTCACTGTTTCATGACAGAGGCTGCTCACTGAAATGCTTATTAACACTTATGTTGTGACAGTGCCTCAAAAACCCTCTGCCGGGTTCCCACTGTCTGCAGTGCTCTCCCAACCAGCTGAAGTTAGTGAGGACAAGAAATTAAGGTCAATTATTTCAAGTTTCAGTGAAATTCAAGCAAATCTATTTATACATGCAGTTTTAAGCTGACTTCTTTTTCTGTGGAGCAGCTCAGTAGAAGTCGAGGTCAGTAGAAAGAACTAAATTCAATTTTCCACTTTCTTGCTTTCACCAGAGAGATTTCTTAAGGAAAAATAACAGTATCTGAGTGTCCCACAGCAACCATGCTAGCCAAGTTTTTCAGTCAGAGATCTCATTTCATGTTTGTAATACTGGCTCCATGAATGGCTCTTGGAGAAAATCATATTACAAATACAAACATATCAGGAACAGATGCAGTCCTGCAGGAAACCAGTTTCCAGGTGGACAAGCAAGCACCTAGAGCATCCAAAATAATTGTAATATTCATCCTCATAAATAAATAATATAAAATATTAATTGACAGTCACAGTGGTCCTGCAGCCAGGCTGAAATCTCATTTCAAACTAAACACTATGGAAAAGTGAGAAGCACTGCTGGCATTTCCACAACACAGGTTGGAAGGAATGCCATAACCACTGACTGACACTTGACTCCTTCCCAATAACCTTCACGAATTGCACAAAAACAACATCTCTCTGCACCCACTCTCCTTCCACTCCCTCTCCCTGGAGAAGAGCATTGCATCCTCCCCTGTGGACAGAAGGTTGATCCTGGCAGCTGCACTGATGAGAGCAACAAAACACAAAGAATTCTCCTCTCCTGGGCCAGGCACTGAGCTGTGCCTACGTGTCTGGAGCCAGAGAGTTTCCTGCCTGGCTTTCACAATGCCAGCTCCTCTTTTGTTGTGCAGCACGTCCGACACAAGGAGCTGCATATCTGCTTTCATTCCCAAAGAAAGATCACCCACCGAGCAGGACCTCCGGGTGCCCGGGGGGAATCTCCCTCTTTCTCTTGCTGGGGTTTATGAGGGCTCTCTTCCAGTTTGCACAGCAAACATATCTCCTGATGCAAAGATCACTCAAGTCAACAGAAAGGCTGCTCTTGACTTCTGCAGGCTTTGGCTCTTGCTGCCCTGGAGAGCAAGGAACTGTAGGGCCAAAAATAGGGTCGCACAGATGACACGGCTCTCACCCCCATCCTCATCCCCCACCTGCTCCTCCAGGTCACAGCTTTGTAGCCACAGGAAGATGTTTACATCGTGGTCCTATTGACACAGGTCAGAGTTCAAGGAAGCCCAGTAAATCATGAGTCTAAATAGGGTAGGGCTGGGGCTGGGTGGAGGAGAGAGGGGAAGTAATGAGAGCAGAACCATCTCTTTGAAGAGGAACAAATGTGAATGTTTACAGTCCCCCTGGTGCATTCTCCCTGTGCTGAAAACATGTTCAGACGCTGGTTGGTTAATCTGCCTTCTGACAAGTTGTGCTGAATGGCAAGGAGCTTATTCATGCCATCAACAAGATCTCTGCCTATGCTACTTTGCAAAAATCCTAGTGGCATGGAAGGGAGCCAGTGCATTAGTCCTGTATTTTCATATGTGCTCTATCAAAGAGGCTCAACTATGCATTGTGTATTCCCACAAGGTTGGTTGGTGAAATCAGACTTAGTCAGGGCACACAGCAGGATTCTTCTCAAAAAGAAGAAAAGGAAAAAAAAAATAGTTAGCAAACAAGACAAGGCCTGTTTCTGCACTAAACCACAGTACATAGTTTGATGATGTTTCACAAATCTTCTTCATTTATCGTTAATCTGAAGGCATCTTCTTTTTGCCCAGCAGAGGATATCAGATCCAGCTCCATTTCTGGAGCTACCACATTTCTGGGTTTCCTTTGCAGCTGAGAGGATCTCTTACAGACAGTAATTACTGCACAGTGCATTAGCACTTCACTCTGTCACTCACTGATTTCCTCTGCCTCATTAAGACTCCAGGAGTGTCTGATGAGGGCATTTAATTAAAGTGAGTACAAACTGATAACAAGGCCTTGTGGTTCTTTTGTCCATCTGTTTGCTAATCAGTAATTACCAAACTCAAGGGGACAGTGCAGGACAAAATGAGTGGAGAGACAGTATACAGAGAGAGTCAAAGTCCAGGTGTGGGACATTGACCCAGCAAAATCAAATTTCATGCTGAGATCCACATAGCAAGGGTGGACACAATATTAGAAAAGCTTGACCTTTCTTCCTTTTAAAAACAGTACATGTTTGAAAGACATCTGAAAAGCATTTGTGAGACAGGACAGTGATGTACACAGGGATAGGCTTCCAAAAGGAGGTGTGATCTCCCTGACAAGCTCCATCCATTTAGCAAACATAATCCAGCCTGTCTTCAGCACAGCCTCTTTACTGTTGCCACATCTACCCTAGAAATATTATACTTGCATAGCTTTTTTGCCAGACCCTTCCTTGCTCAAACAGGCACAGAAAATTATCATATGGACCAAATCCTGCTATTGCTAGTAAAATTGATTTACTCCAGCTCACCAGCTGGTCTAAGGTTTCATTTTCTCCACAAGAAAGCCCCAGCAGAGATTCACACAAAGAAAATGATGCCCAGGTAACAGCAACACTCACTTGGCTCTCTGGCCATAGCCTTGGCTGATACCACTGTTATTAGAAGGCTGTTTCAGCAAAGAAACCATGTGGGCAGTCAGCCTCCCATTCCTGCAGCTTTCAGTGAAATCTCCAACTTGTCTTCAGCCCTATTAAGCCACAAACATTGCTCCTGATCAAGTTTCTTTATACAGTGTAAAGGCAGCTACTGCATCTTGCAGTGGACAGAGGTGACCTCACTTTGCTGTGCTACAGCCAGACAAATTCTTGCCCACAGAAACTGAAAGGCTCCACTCTCGAGGCAACCACAGACAGGTCTGTGGGATGAGACCAGTCTTTCCTACATAACCTGGACTTTTCGATGTTGCAGCTGAAGGTCAAGAGAGATCACAGGCACACCTGCACTGACCACCACCTACCACATGGCAGGACACATTGCCTCTATTCTGCACTGGAAATGCAAAGATCTTGGTTAACACAATTCCGGTTTTCCAGGCAAGCACAACAAGCACAGCCAGGAAGGTACAACCACTCACTCCAGACCTTGATGAAGAACAGGGTCGATTGCCTGAGGTAAGCCCCAATATTTGCAATATCCCTGACTGCAAACACACAGAGAAAGTGTTTTGAGAGATCCTTGAGAAACGCCCTAAAGAAAAAACTGCTGCTCCAACTCTGGCAAAGAACAGGTCTTGCTATGTGTGAGATCACAGAAGACAGACATTGACAGCACTGTAATGTCTCAGAAATAGGACAAGAAGCCTCCATTTTCTTGGTCGGGTCTACTGGATTGGGCTAGAAAATAGGAGAATATTAATTATTCTGTGGAAGTAACAATTTTCCTTATGATTTCCTGAATTTTTGGGGGTACCCTGTGAATTTTAACAATGCAGGATCACCGTAATTTCAATGACTGATGGTTTTGTTATTTATTATTTACTCTCCAGCTATTGCCCAGAGACTCCATTCAGGCCATGAGACACAGACCAGAAGCACAAAGCACAAGGTGACATGGTTATGCAAACAAGTCTTATGTCTGGTTTGCAGGTTTTGAGTTGTTATTATTATCTTGTTGTTAGGTAATTAACCATAAGATGCAATGGTATCACTCATCCTTGCTGGCACCTGCCTGGCCACGAGTGATAAGCACAGCCCACGGTTTCACTTTTAGTAAGAGACATGCACAGTTCTCTCCTCTGGCTACCTGGAACAAAATACTTCAGTCCTATCTGCATAGGAGAAAAACCTTGTGTTAGCAAACATAATTATCAGCACAGCATATGACAGAATTTGTCCTTCTCACCAATGATTTTTGCTTTAAAAAACACATTAAGTGATCTCAGGTATTTCACAGAAACCCAAATGAGTGACTTGTTGATATGTTTAACTGTGTCTCGTCAAGGACGAGCTTATCTCTACCTGTAAATTACATAACTACCTTTACTTTTTAGAAAAAAGTTTGTAGCATTTCGTGGTTGAATTCTCTGCTGCTTTCCACTCCATGTATTCTGAAGCTGCTGCAGGTATTTTTTGGGACCTTCAGCAGGAGACAACCCAGCCCAGGTCTGGATGAGCACACAGCACATGGTGCTGCCCATTCCACCAAGAATGAAGTTCACCAGCTGCAGCTGTTCAGACAACTTTCCTAACGCCATCCCATGATGCAACGTCTCCTGCTCAGAAATTACTCAGAAATCCCCACTTACAAAACAGGACACAGGAAGAGTGTTTTTTTAGGACACCCAGGACAGCCTGGCACAGCCACAGCTCTGTCAAAATATGTGTCCCTCTGTGGGCATAGAAACACTCCTGCATGGTTCAGCAAAACGACCTGCCATGTTCCAAATAAGCACCAGCTGCAATTTCCTCCGTATTTTTTAAATTACATGTGGCTCTCAAGAGCCTGGCAAACTGTCAACATAGCCCCTAGCCTGGTGCAATTTAAGTGTCCTTAATCCAAATGGTATAAAAGGAAACAGTTACAGAAACTCTGAAAATAAAGGATGATGTTGGGTTGATGGCTTTCTAAATATTTCTTAAAATCATGGGGGTGCTTTCTGTAGGCATTTATTTTCAGGCAAAGCTTTAAAAGCCTGAGCTGCCATCACTTTCCAGAGGAGCTAGCTGAAAGGCTATATTTAGAAGATCTTGTCAAAAAAGTTTCCTTTAAATCAGGCTGCTTAGTTCTACCTACAAAAAGATGTAATTTTTTACTCACTTGCTTTACTTTTAGCTATTTCCATATGTACACATTTTTAAAGGAGAGAGACGACAGAGCTACCTCCTAAACTTAAATTAAACCATCATAAAAAGCCTGCGGATAAAATGCCAGCTTTGTGACTAGTAAAAACCAACATAGTATTTTCCTGGCACAGTGCAAATGACCGATCCAGTGGTTGTTATCTTTGAAAAATGCTCAAACTACGAAATTCTTTGTTGGTTGGCAGTTACCAAAAACTTGTGGGCAGAATCTGGCTTATGTGATTTGAGCACTGCTTAGCATCTGTCATGAGAAAGCCTTAGGCTGAGTTTTCCTCTCTCGCAGAAATGCCATTGAACTGAAAAAAAAACCCTGAAAGCACAAGGAAAGAAGCATGTGAACAGAACAGCTAAGATACTACTACTGAAGTGTTCTTCAAGTGTCTTTAACCATCACAAATTAATATGATCCTGTCTTCTTGGGGATGATTAGATGACCTCTTTCTGTAAGTCTTTTCCAGCTCTTACATCTATGATTCATCCCTCTTGGGCAAAACATAAAACCAGTGTGCTGATCATCCATCATCGTTAAAAATCTCATTGCAGTTTTTCAAAAAAGCAATGGAGTTTGTTCTAGACAGAATTCCAATTTGCGTAATTACTGTACACTGCATACCTAAAAATCTCTCTTGGTTGGAATCACAGAGGCATTACTCTAGAATATGTTCTAACCAGAGGAAACAACCTTCATGCTTCACTTTCTTGAAGACTGTGCAGTCATTTACCCAAAGTGGATATACACCCCTCTTTACACACATTCTGTGTGAGTCCTACTGGGTAAAGCATCACACAAGACACTGAGCAGGACAAAAATAAGCATTATATGTGGGGCAAGCCATGGGATTGTAGGAACAAGGACAGAAAAACATTCTGTATGCTTTGATAAGACTTCCTTCTTGCTGCAAAGCTAAAAACCTCCATGGTGTGTAAGGGGCACAGCCCTCCCACAAGACTCCACCCTATCCTGATCCCTCATGGATATCAGCTTTTCTGCACCTCCTTTGAGCTGGGTTTGGTCAGAAAGGCCTTAGAGACACTAAATAGTCTGTTCAAGATGACATTATCGATAGAAGTATTTCCCTTGCCATTTTTCTTATGGAAAAATGAGGTTTTATTATCACAGAAATCACATTCTCACAGAAAATTCTGATTCAAACAGACTCTAGAAAATTTTTTAAAGCAAATTTAGGGCTTGATCTCAGAATGACTAGTGCTCCCACCAGGGCTTGTTGAGGGATGTGAAGGAGCAACTTTTGCTACAAGCCACCTGGAATAGAGTGAGATGGTGATCCTCATTAGGCTGCAGTCCTAGTGCTGCTGACAGCTATGGAAAGGAATATTCAGCCCACTCTGACAGCAGAGTGAAATCCACTGCTGCTCTCACAGCCAGTGAGCTCCACAGCACAAACCCAGACACATCTCCCACGTGCGAAAACAGGGACATTTACTAAGTTTTTAATTACAACAATAGTTCCTCTGTCTCAATAATGAACCAGCACAGGTTGGGGTCCAGCGCTTTGCATTGTGTACGGACAGAATTTCTGTTTGAGGGAATTCCCAAGGATCAAACTACTGGAGTCTGGCCACTCATGGCAGGAGAACACCACACTGTGCTTCCCTGGGTGTCCACTGTCATTACAGACAGGAGATTGTGCTGGGCATATCCATGTCCTGATATCCCATTCCTCAGGCCAGCATGCAAGACCCTCTCCGAGGACATTAGCTCAGTGATAATATGTTTATCAGTGATAGTACAGATAATTTTATAGCACAGTGTCCAGAACAAATTCTAACCTCAAAGACTCCTCAAAAAACCAAAATTCCTAGGGAACAGAAATTATATTTCATCCATCGTAATAATGGTATAAAGGCTATAAAATCCTAAGACCAAACTGCTGCTGCAGAGGGTCAACAACTTTTAAGGTATCTTCATTGGACTGGAACGCTCTTAACAGATCCTTCTGGTCCCTAATTTAACAACGAAATATGGAAAATCTCATGCATGTAAAATGAATTTGGACCAAAAAAAAAAAAAAAATCTCCAGCAAACCAAAATACAAATTATAATGGAGAATATCCACCACAATCAAGGTTTAGGTTAGACAGCAGAACTTTCTAAATTTTAAAAGTTTAGAAAGTTTACCTCTACATTTGGCCCAGGTATGTCTGTGGAGGTACCTCATCCCACGTAGTCTCCTCTTCACACTGAGACATTATAGCTTGATTTAATATACTTTATAAGCCTATCTGACTGGCAAATTTCAACACACAGTGTCTTCCATATGTGTTATAGAAGTTTCCTGATGTACACTAGATCTTCTATCTGTGTGCAGAAGCAAACCTGACAGTCACTGCTCTCTATCAGGGATGTGTGTAGTCAACAGCAGAAAGCCAAATCAAAAGGGGAGACTGAATTTTTGACAGTGTGTCTACCTCAAACTAGCAGAATGAAATGCAAAAAGAAAGTATTTAGGTTCTGTATCAGGAAATAAAAGCCCCGAAACCCTCTCTTGAGAAAAACAGTATCTCTTATTTAGTTTTGGAAATGAAGGAAAGACTTTTGATTATGGCACCTGGACTTGTAACACAGGGGTTCAGTTTCTAGTTTCTGTACAAGCTTCCTTTGGGACTTCAGGGAAGTTCCCTCACTCAGTAAAATGGGACCAGGCCTGTCACTCATCATTTGTCTGTGTAGCTAACTTACCCCAAAAGATCATAGGGGTGAAGTCTATTTCTGGCCACATGTTAGAAAAATGACCAGCACAATACGGTTTTGCTTTCTGCTGGCACCTCTGAGGCACTCTGACCACTCTGACACAAATAAGGAACAATCCAAATGTATTTGAAGCTGCTTGGAAATAAAAAAAAAACCAAAAAAAAAACCAAAAAAAACCCCAAAAAAACAACTGGCTGAGGGGGATAAGACAGTAATAAAAAAAATTTAAAAAAAAAAAGAAAAAAAAAGAAAAGACCAATTCTGGGGTGGGACAGGCAGAGCTCATAGCTGGGAATGGGCAGTAGATTCCCAGGATCTTTGTATCCTTTCCTCAATCCCTCTGTGGTATCACCTGACCCTTTTCCACCCAATGGACACAATTATCTGCTGGTGTTTCCTCTGCTGCTGCTCACCATGGGAGAGGTGTGAAAGGGCATGAAGAAGATAATTCCATAAGCCCTGTTCTCCCAGGGTGAAAATCTTGAATCCTAAAAAAAATACATGCAAGTTTTTTTCCCGCAGATAGAAAGCAGATTTCAAAACTGGAGAATCAAATTCAACCTTGGCATATTCCCAAGCAAATGGACAACTCAGGCTAGACTGAAGCTCAAGGGACTGCACGAGGCAGCTTTTTATCAACACACTTCTGGCCATCACACCACCACACTTCAAATTAAAGGTCTGCAAAAGCCTCCACTTCACAAACCTCTGTCAGGTTCTTCCATGTCATACCAAACTGCAAGTGACAGAGAGACGTAAGTGGAGAGGGAGGGAGGAGAGCTAATGCACTAAGGAAATCAAATGCTGTGCACAACTGACACAAGCACTAAATATTTACCTCCATTTAAAAACTCCAGCTATTTTCCTTTTCAGTCCTATCAAATCACCTTCCTGATCACATGCACTTGTTATTTCTCCCCAAGGGCATGAACTCAGCTTGTAAAACATCTACTCGAGGAAAAGCAAAGTGTTGCTGGTGTGACATGAATTGCTGAGGAAATGCTGCTCAGGTCTGGCCCAAAGGCAAGCAGGCAAATTCAGGAGTCTGAATATCACTCCTCTCTCCCTCTGCCTCTTCTGATTCAGTCCTTACCTTTCAGATCATCAGAACCCACATCTCACTGATTTCCTAAAACAGGAGAATTCTAAGGTAAGCCTCAGCTGAGCTGCTTTTACCTGAGCCTGAGATGCGCCCCTTGAAATAAAGGGACTACTTTTTCAATTTCCATTTTCAATTTCCATTACATTATTTTTGCAAGGAAATTGTTTTAGCAGAAGCCACGCAAATGCTGAACATTTTGCAAGCTGTGAAGATCCACAGGAACTGCAGAAGTTTTCTCCCATGACTGTTGCATTGTTTTACACAAGGAAGGATGACAGGAGGTCAGAAGCAATGCAGGAACAGCAGCCTTTGGCCAACTTTGTGTGCTGAGGACTAGGAAGTCCCACTACAATTTGCTCTGCATTATGCAGAGTAATACAGATTCTTTTCAGTGTCCCAAATCCTGCTCCACCTCCACAACAATGGCACATAGGCCCTAGAGTAAGCAGAAATTGCTTTAAAATATTTCATCCTGTGCTCTGGCTAAAGTGTTAAACCAGGGCTCCTTTCACCACTTGAAGCTCACTGAAAAAAAGCCCCAACCTTTCAAAATCCAGAAAAAAGCCTTTGAATTATCTAATATCCAAGACAGAAAGAAGCAGGAATGAACTGCTCTGTCTCAAGAATTAGACACTGAAATTAAAAGAAAAATACTTTAAAATAGTCTTCCGTAGTTTAAGTGTGACCCTGAACTAATGATGTTCTTAGAAACCTCATTAAACAACTCCACAGTATTATTGTTGCAGCATTAATAGCTCCATTGTTGTAGCATAAATAGCTGTGTGAAATAATTCCAGATGTAACGCGGATGGCAAGGAAAAGGGTGCCTCACACTCCTTCAGAACTGTATCTTCAGATGCCTCTTTCCAGCTGAAGTTTCCCATTCTGTGTCCCAGCCGTGGAGGTCTGCAGTGCCGTACACACTGGAAATTCTAAAATGAAGCCCACAATGAATAATAGCACTTTTGTTCCAAACATTCCCATGGTTTTTTTCGAGATCTCTCTCCCCCTTCACAGATTCTATATTTTGCTGACTTTTCCTTATATTTAAACGTCAGCCAGCGAGGAATTGGCAACAATTGTGGGACAATTGCTTCTTCTCATCTCCCTCTTGCAGGGGAAAAAAATGGAGAAAAAGGAATTTAAAGAGATAGCCTATGTAAAGTGGTGAAGCTTAAACTGCAAGCTGCACATTTTTGGAAAGCATGGATCACAGAATCACAGGAAGACCTGGATTGGAGGGGACCTTAAAGAGCAACTGCATTTATCCCTATTCAGCCCTCCCAGCATCCTCTATGGGCACAGAAAAGTCATGGCCCGAGAAAAAACACACTCTGCTCTGGATGGGGAACACCCTGATTAGATGTCCCTCCACCCTCTGCATATGGTCAGAGGTGATGCTTCGTCTCCACGATGCACAAGGGACTTGGATCAGCATGAAGGAAGAAGGGATGAGAACAAATAGGCTCAGACCTGAGAGCCAGACTAGCAGGAATCACTCACTGCACACAAGAGAGGGGAAAAGATGGCAAATTCTACCACCTTAAAATCCACCACAAGGCTCCCTGGCACAAACTGTCTGGCTTATTCACTTTCCTAACTTATTCTCTTCCATCTTCCCTAATGCCAGCGAAAGCCCAAGAGTCCCAAGAAACAGCTTTGCCATTGCTTTAACATGAACACGCTGCTTGCACACAGGAATGAGAATTTAGCCTGGAGACATAAACCCAAATATACAGCTGTGTATGGTATGCTGAAAACTAACCCAGCACAGAGAGCTGCTTTTATGGGTAGGATTTGTTTTTCCAAATGGGATTTATTTAAAAGAAAATTGGATGGTTATAAAGAGCTCACTCTAACAATAACACAGAAAATGAATCCAGTGCTCACTGCCGGCTTTGCTTCACAGCACAATCCAGACAGAGAAATCTTCTTTAGAGGGTCCTGGCAGCAATGACCTGCCCTGCAGAGCAACCCTTGGGGAAACAGCTGGCTAAAAACTGGGACTCTGCTAATGACTGAAGTAAAGGCAGGAATTTCACTGGGGGAAGGTGCTGCAATGCCAATGTAAGGAACACCCTGTTTGAATAACCCTCTTTCATATCCATAGCATGGCAAGGCTCTAGGAGACACATAGGACTTTGCCCTCCAGGAAATAGTTGGCACATTCCCCATTTCACTATCTTCATCATAAGGGCCAGCACTCCTTATGTCCAAAGGTGTCTTAGCTTCCCTTGGTGCTCCAGCCAAGTATGAAACCTCCTCTAAACAGCCTTGTTTCAATTTTCATGGTATTTTGGTAACTTCTGTGGGTACCACAGAAGTTTGTATCAATAAACCCCTGATGCTTTAGGCATCAGTATAAGGTGTCCACAACCTGCCCCACTGAGGTCCTTAAAAAGAATCACTTGGGACCTTTTAGCCATCACCCTTTTCAAGCCTTCTTCTCCACCTGCTTTTCCCAGTGCAATACAGTGTGCTGCTGCTTCCTTTGTCCTGCTTGTCTCCTTCAGTGTGTGTCCCAACAGGCAGCACACCCAGTCACAGCAGCTCATCTGACTGAAGAACAGAAACAAAAATGGCTCAAAGTTGCACCAGAGAAGGCTTTAACTGGACATCAAGAAGTATTTCTTTACCATGAGTGTGGTCACACACTGGAACAGGCTTCCCAGAGAGGTGGTTGATTCCACAACCTGCCAGTGTTTTAAGAGGCATTTGGACAATGCTCTCAGCAATGTTTTAAGTTTTGGTCAGCCCAGAATTGGTCAGGCACTTGGACTAGACTGCTGGTGTAGGTCCCTTCCAATCAAAACAGCCTATTCTATCCTAAAAATAATTAGCCATGACCATTAATACTTCTGATTCAACTTGCTTCAGAACTACAAATCTGCTTCAGTGACTAATTAGAGAGACCATCTGATGGCTTTCATCTGGGCCACATCAAAGACCTTCCTTCTCCAATTAGGCACTGGTCTTCATTCAGTCCTGTCCAGGACAGTGAGCCATGCACTGCTGCACAGATGTTTTCAAGTCACAAAGCAGAGAGGGTGCAGGGACAGTTTTACAGCTCTTACTGGAAATCTATTAAGGTCATGATATTGAGAAAGAGCACAGTATGGCCTTCATATTTTAAGCTTTGGAAATATCAGCCCCAGAGCTGAAAGATTATTTGTACTGGAAGCTGACTACTAGGCAGCTGCCAGGGTAGAGCTAATCAAGGGACTGACTGGTCTGTTAACCCTGACATATTCCCCAGCCCATCATCTCCCCATAGCCTTCCACGGCTGCTTCACACATCAACCAAGGAGTTCTGACAAAACACAAGACACAACGCATTTTTTTTTTTTTGCCTGTCCCAACTAAATCCATGCAGGGAGGACACAGAGATCTAGAAACATGGATAAGCCCTGAGAGAACTCTTCCAGACTCTCCAAGGGCTTCATCAGCTTCTCCTTTCTAGAGAGATACCAGCTTTTCAGTCCTCCCCACAGATGCTCTAGTTTTAATCCAAATTAGCTCCCAGCATATCCCATCACTGCCCAAGATTTCACTCACATTTCAAGCACATTGGAGCATCCTTTCCTTCTCCTGCACTCCAAGTTCAACACTCAGCAACCATTCTGCACCTGAACTAGTGGCCTACATTGCCTCTATCTCACCATAGCAAAGCTCCATCCTTTCCACAGCAAAGCTTGAGGGAAGATGTCCTGGTTAAAGGTGAGCCTGATGCCAAAATTTACCAGGCCCCACTCTCCTTTATATATATTTTATATTCATTTTATTTATACTTGTTTTCACTTGCATAAGTTGGCTGTGCTGCTGGCCTCAAGTTGTGTTAGGGGAGGTTGACTGGATATTAGGAAAAATTTCTTCACCACAAGGGTGGTCAAGCACTGGAATGGGGTTATTACTGGGACTCAATGATCTTAAAGGTCTTTTCCAACCCAGACACTTCTATGATTCCAGTTTGGAGAAAAGAAGGCTGAGGAGCAACTCATCACTTTCTTCAGCTTCCTGATGAGGAGAAGTGGAGAAGGAACAGTAGAGCTCTTCCACCTGGTATCCAGTGCCAGGACATGTGGGAATGGATCAAAGCTGCACCAGAGGAAGTCCAGATTGAACATTAGGAAGCATTTCTTTACCCAGAGTGTGGTCAAATGCTGGAACAGTGTAATAGTTGATGTCCTGGGCCTGTCAGTGCTTGAGACATTTGGACAATGCCCTTAGCAGCACACATTAACTTGGTCATCCCTGAATTGCTCAGACAACCATTGCAGCTCCCATGCAACTGAAATAATCTGTTCCATTCCATGCTATTCCATTCTGGTACATTATTCAATAGTGAAAATTAAACAGGGTATATGAATTATACAACAGAAGCAGTTTTCTAAGACCTCTGTAGAAAACTTGCAAGTTAATGTTTCTTTTACAATTACGTTGGCATATTTGTGGAGAAATCCAATGTTACCTGCTGTTGAGGAAAGCCTGTCAAACAGCTACCAGTGTTAAAAAGAGGAATTTCCCTTACTTAACCTTTTGAGGAGCAAGAGGTTAACAGAAAAGGTAAATTGTAAATCTTTCCAATTTAGAAAGTGGGACCATTTCAGCAACATTTTCAAGGAAATCTACAGCCAGTGTGTTCCCAGAATTAAAATGGAAAACCTGACACCTTTAACGATTTCCTGCCACTGTATAACTGTCAGCATTGCATGGATTCTATCAACCCAAAAGTTAGGAAACCTTTGCATTCATATGCTTTGGGGTTATACTGTTTTCTTCCCTCTACAGCCCCAAGATACCTGGCTGAGGAAAGGCAGCAACTGTGGGTTTTTTACAGGTTCTTCCTTTCCCCGTAAAACAGGATGCAATAAAGATCTGAACAGGGGACTTTTGGATCACTCCCACAGCTCAAACACGTTGCCCTTCATGTCAAATCACTAGGCACAACTTTCACTAGGGCTGGTGAAGAAGCGAATAGTGTGGCTGCAATCAAATCCAGATGCCATGACAGAAAATAGAGGATGAACACAGTCCCTCTAGGGGTACACAAGTGTCACACGTAAGACCCACGTAGAAAGCAATAACCAGTGGCACACAGTGCTTAAATACCAGAACCAGGATTAAAATCCAGCTTTCTTAACTCCTTGCCTTGTGTCCAGTATGCTGTGGCACCCCTGTCCCTGGGGTAATGTGCTGACCATAATTCAGGTTATGGAGGACTGAGGTGAAGTCACATCTTGCTGGGTTCATACCACTCATGGATGCACACCGCTTTTCCCAGCTTATCAGCCTTGATAAGCCTTTTCTAAAACTTGCGATTTCTCTATTTCTTGGCCTCTCCCTCACATGTAAATCAAAGCCAAATCAGCATCAGCAAGATCACAATGACCATGGAGAGTAATCAGAATGGAAAAAGGTCCAAATATTTTACTTCTCTATCCTGTTTATTACAGAAAAAAACCTCCAAAAAACTGGTTTTCTTCTCCAGAGCTGTTTTAGGGTGTATTACCAGCTTAGTTTAATCACTGTGAAGACATTCACATGCCTGTGTCTCAGCCAGAGATGCTCAGGACACCAGAGCATTACATGTTATGATTTGATCATTTTTAATAACAAAAGCCGTATAACATCATAAACACAACACAAAAAGCACCCCGAAGCACATAAATCACTGACAAGAGAAAAGGAGCTCTAAGAGGAAGGAACCTCACAGGGAAGGAAGGAACTACAACCATAGAAAATGTTTCTTTGTTGCCCCTAATTATTTTATCCCCACCATCCCCTACAATACAACGCCTTTAAATTTTCTTTTCCCAACAGAAGGAGCATTTGAGACAGGGGCAGGCATTTGGTTCAGCTGTCCCCTCTCAGCCCTGCAAAACCACAGGGCACTCTCTGTATTCCCACCTCCACCGTGCCGGGGAATGACATCAGCCCTGCTCCAGGGAGCTGGCGGGCCAACAAAAATAACTGTTACTGACCAAGAGCGCTGGTGCAAGGAATATTTTTGGAACTGTACTCCGCATTCCTCCGAGTCCCCTGCTTCCTAGTCCAAACATATCATGGCCTAAAAATTCCTCACATTTTCTATGCAGTGTTTCCTTTGGGCTCGCACAATGGGGCAGTTCTTCTGCTCAGCAGCACTAGTGTTCTGGAAAGGGAAGGGGAAAAAAAAAGGCTGCAGCACTAAATAACCCTAATGGCAACCACAAGGGCCACAGTGTTATTTTTAGGTCAGAAAAATGATGCAGAAGGAAACAGAGTCACCTCAGATTTACCTTTCACTGGCCTTTACTGAACAAAAGGCCAAAGAATTTGGTTATTTCTTCCATATGGTGGTAAGGGGGACTCACCTATGTTTGTGGTGAAGACAGACACAGCTATTTAGTGGGGTTTTGCGTGGAAGAAGGAGGCCAGGAGGATGTGGCATCTCCCTCTGACAGCACCTCTGGGACAGTGCAGAGGTAAGGTAGACCCAAAGCCTCCTCACCTCTCTGCTCAGCTGCCCTTCATTGCAAGAGGCACAAAACAAGGGAGGCAAGTTCTAGGCTGTGTCTGGGCTGTGCAGCTGCCATCATCTTCCCAGAAGAAATATATCCAATATCCCACCCAAGGGACAATGTACCAATCCCTTCTACTCCCATGTCTGTCAGTGTCTTGGCATAAAGTCATTTTGGAGGCCTTCTACCAGCAAACAAAGGAACTGGGCAGAATTTGTACATGTAAAAATATTCCAGCCTAGGCCAAGCATTGGAAAAAAACTCTAATTCATTCTTCATATGCATTTCCACCTTTTCCTTTTCTCCTTCGCTGAAGAATGCCATTTTCCTGATTATCAAGATAAAAGTCATAGCTGATCTTGCAGGAAGAAGTTACACAAATCTTCCAGTCCCTGTCCTTCTCCAGCCCTGTTCCAAGCACTACTATTTACCCAGCCTTGGTAAAAATTTCTATTTGAACAGAAACAGGCTATTAAACAACATGTGCTTCACTGGCCAATACTTTGTTTCCTTTTTTAGCTGCCCAGGTAAGAAAAACAATGCAGAGAAGAAATTAAGAGGAGGCATACAGAGGCCACTTAGTCTAACAGTGTTCTGCATAAGGTTTAGAAACTTCCTTTACCTTTTAGTACCTCTTACTCCACCTGTCCTTGATCAACTTTATCTCTTCAGACTCTAAAGTCTGGGACTTGCCTTCTGCTGTGCCCTACTCTCCTCACACATAGGGCCTAGAAGTATATGTATTTTTAAAATAATTGTATTTTTAAAGGTATTTGGATTCACTGCATATCCACAAACAGACCACTTGCCATGAAACTGTTTTCAAACAGAGGGAGAGCAAAGCAAATTCACTCTTTGGGGTGTTATAATTGAGAGACGAGGAATGGGCTGGGGAAATAAGTATTTAGGTGGAACTAATTAGCAACAACTAAAAGCTAAATGACAATGTAACCCACAGCCCCCTTGTGGGATATTCTAAAATGGCTGTGTATGTCTGAAGCATTTCAAGGACTTCTATTATCTGCTGGTCTACTACATTCAGAGCTCAGATAAATCAGTATTTTCTGCCACAACATTCAGCTTGGTGCCCCGCAGAATAATTCCCCAGCCATACGCTCCAGAGATACAGAAGCACGCAAAATATGATCTCTTTTACTAGGCTAATAAAAATCAGAAAGTGTACTGTATAAATTTTATAGACCTCAAAGGTCTATCTTCTGTAGGAAGAAACTGGGACCCCAGGCTACTGTCGGGCACCGTAACAGAGAGAAAAATATTTATCAGCTGTTTTGGAAAACCCACCAGACAGAAGTCACCAGCAAAGCAAAATAACACCACAGTGAACTCACCTGAATCTTTCCTCTCTGAGGAGCTCTTTCGCGTTTCGGTTTCCACTTGCAGATTAACACTTGCGGAGCCACAAGGGAAAAAGGGCCAAGCAGCAAGGAAAATACCTCTGCCTCTTTGAGCCTAGCCTGAGCAGGCAACTCTATACGATGAGAATGCAAAGTGCCAGGGCTCTGCAGAGCTGTGCTGAGCCTGCTCTGCACCCTCAGAGGGGTCACAGCTCCCTCCAGCTCAGCCGGGCTGGGGCTGCTCAAAGGAGAGAAGGCGCCTGCTCTGTGCAGAAGGTCCTGCTGATTCTGTAGGGTGATTCAGGGAACCTGCTTGTGATTCCTCCCTGAGATGCACCGGCCCTTGAGGTATTACTATGACACTGAGCACTCTGAGGTATGTCAAGCACAGCCCTCATGGCTGTGCTGCTCCTTGCTGAACTGGACACGAGAGATGGGAAACCCAAATGCCTCCCGAAAACTCACTTCCCAGCCAAGGTGATCTCTGCATGGATTCAGCTTCTCCACAAAGTGGGGAGAGGCAGAGTGTGAAAACATAGGAGGGAAGAAAATGGAAAGATTCATGCTTTGTCCCTGAGGAAACCGAAGTGCTGAGCTGATGCTTTTATAAAGTCAAAGGACTAGGCAAGAGGTGGGAAGGAGGACCCATTGATTGTCAGATTGGTGAAACTGGAAAGATGCTGAATACCAGAAATCTGTTGCAAAGGAAGACAGATGTGTAGTTGCTGTGCCTGGCTTCCACTTACGTAATTTGCAACTGATTTGGGAGTTAGTCCCAAATTCATTAGCTGATTTTGTCTGTTTCTGACAAATGCACAAACAAAATCCCTCCCTGGATTTGTGGAGTGGAGGGAGACTTCTGTAACCTTGACAGGTTTGGGGGAAACAGAGAAAGAAAAAAGTATTGAGACGAAGTTCCTCAAGTGAGATTAACCTAACCAATCTGAAGTATTCTGCACAGGAGGGACAGGGAGTCACACAACCATCTTAGCCCAGGTTAGCCAGATGAGGAATGCATTGCCACAGCCTAGTGGAAAAAAACAGTGTGTTTCAGTCCTAGTTTCAGTGCTAAAAGACAGAACAAATTGATCTGGCTCATGACTTTGACATTTGCTCTGCTATCAGCATCAGCTCTGATAGGATGACACTGCTTAAGCTGTGGTAGCCAGAGGAAATCCAATGCTAAGGAAATGGACATTCATTTAATGTTTATCTAGGATCAGCTCCACCAATGAATTCCAGATGTTGGCTTTAATTGTCGCATTCTGGTATGTTTAAGCAGCAGGAGTTCGTAAGGCCGATTTGTAAATCAATCTGGCAGACTCATACTGAATCCCATCTCTGCCAGCTTTTCTAAGTCAGGGGATGCTCTTAAAATGTTAAGTACTTAACATGTCTGCAATACAAAAAGGAGGAAAGATTTTTTTTAAAAAATGCCTCCCCTAATGTTTTTCTCCTTTTGCTCCTTCTGTCCTTCATTTCCTCCCTACAGAACTGCAAGACTTGCCATTCCCTTCAAATGAGTCCAACGCATCTCCAGATGAATCCTAAAGCTAAGAAGGGCAGGTAGGTATCAGGATGCAGTCCTGCAACATGGGTGGAGCACCCTGCTCATCATTCACATACATTCCTTCTGAGTAACTCCACTGATTTCCCACGACAGCCAATGGCAACTGCATGCATGGACTACATCCAACAACAGCGTTCCTGATATTTGAGCCTCCAGTTTTTGTAAAGCTGGGGAAAAAAAAATTGATTACTGCAACCTTGGGACTGTCTCAATTCTCAGCTTCCGTATCCCTACTAGCTTGTTTTTAACTGTTACAGCTCGTATCCAGAGGTGGCACAGAAATGGCTTTCCTATTCTGAATCCCAAAGCATCATATGAGCTGCGAGTCAGACACCAGCAAAACTTGCAATGGTTTTGCTCTCAGTGTGACTTCACACGTCAGCTGAATGCATTGGACCATTGTTAGGGGATTGCTTATTGCCACAGCCAGCTCATCACTCAGGCCCTGCTTACAGGAGAGAAAACGACGCTAAAAAAATAGCTTTTAAGTACTGTGCCCCTACTGACTAGGGCAGACACTACAGCTCATTAAAATTGCTTTAGAGACCCGTTTTCCCAACTTCCTTTTCAAAACACCTGCTTCTGAGAAAGCACCTCAGTGTTCAACACATGTGAACCCAACTTACATTTTCCCAGGAATGCATGCTTAGTACACACATTTTTCAAGAAGTGTCACTGGACAGTCAGGTAAGGTTTCAAAAGCTTTCAGCAATGGCAATACTCATCCCATGGACGTTCATGGGAGTTCTTCAAAAGAGGTTGACTCAGCCTTGGCTGACTGCTTTTGAAAACCCCCCTTTATCTTCTATCTTTGATGGTCCCAGAGATAAAATGCTTTAAGTTCAGTTTACCAAGTGGTTTACCAAGTTTTCTAAGTGGGGTCCACTTTTTCCCTCCCTAAGAACATGAAAAGCATTTCACTCCTGGCCTGAGTCATGCTGCATTTGAAGAGAGGCTTGAGAAAAGCAGTGGCTAAAAATCCACCCACTACTAGGAGCAGGGACCAAAGTATCAGCAAAGAGCAGTCTCTACCATCTCCCCTTAGCTGTGGTTTAGCATTTGAGGCTGGAGAAGAAATCCCCCTGCATTACAATAGCAAATGCCCAAAACGAGGCAGGGTGAAGGAAGCAGTCTTGAAAATACCTTCCAAGTGCATGGGGCCATAAATAAGCAAGGCCCAAAAGCCACACCATCCCCAAAAGTTAAATCATTATCATTGCACATCCTGCAGAGTGCTGGGGTGGCACCAGGTGTCACGTCATATCTGCGATAGAAAAAAGCAGGTCGGAACCCTGTCAGGGAATAAACAAATTGGTTATTTCTCCACAGGAAACAGGCACCCTGTGCTAAGTGTCAAGCTGGTACAGAGCTCCAGGGAGACAGATGTCAATAGGAAAAGCAATAAAATATTTTAAAAGAAGATTACAGCAGAAACAACAGGAATGACATGCAGGAAATTTGTTGACTTGTATTCCTCATGTCTGTAACTATTTCTGTTGTCCATAGAACATGATTAAAAATGAAAAGATTTGGCCAAAAATACAAAAGAGTGCTTTGTCCAAATATGAGGTGGGAAGGATCTAATGAAACTTTTAAAGAGTTTCCCCTTCAGGATATGCCAAGCAAATGACATGGCTTTGGAGGAACAGAGGTGCTGTCACATGTCGCTGTTGAGCGGCTAGCTGAGGAATGACCCAAGGTCTCAGACAAGGAAAGAGAGGAGAAGAGAACTTTATTGTTTTGAATTCCATATATATAGAGTTTACAGAGGTGCCCCAGATTGGTCAGCCCGAGACCTCCCCCTAGGCCCAACTGGCCAAGCCCGAACTGACCCAATCCGGAGAAGTTGTTTGCAAAACATCCAAACTTTATCTTGTTTATGAAATATAGCAAAATGTTCCCACGGGAAGGACCTGTGCTAGCCACAGTCACAGGATCTGCAGTATTCCCTCCCTTGCTGAAGATGTGGAAGGGTGGCAAAAATGTCACTTGTGAGCAGCCCAGCAGCCTGTCCTGTTAAGTGTGGAGCTTGGAACACAAGCAGGGCCAAAAACTCCTGGGAAAAGTTAACACAGGTCAAGCAAATGAAGAGCAATAACCACATAGAAGGCATAACTTCTGTATTTAAGACTTTAATTTGTAGTTGAGTATGTCCATGACCCAGCTTCTGCCTAGAACAAGAGTAAAATGTATCCAAATAATTCCTGGTGAAGGGATCTGAGATACACAGGAGTGCTGACAGTACTAGGATGCTCAGTGGCCAAATTCCTTTCTCATGCAATTCCACCCACCTACCCCTGAAAGCTTTAGCTCTTCAGTCTATTTATCATGGCAAGGTCTTAAGGGGGCACCACGAAATTCTCCATAATTATCCAAGGGCAGAGCATCCAGAGAACAACCTCATTTTTTTGAAGGTCACACAAACATGTTTTTACAATGGCCTTGATCAGAGTTTCTCATACACCTCCCTAGAGGCTCTGAAAACCATCCCAGAGGAAAGGAGGTGATGGAGATGAAGCCTACAGATGAAGCCAGTGTGAGCAGGACACAGTTCCCATGTCAGGAGCACACCTAGCACCCTGCTGGCGTTTCAAGCCAAAGACACAGACCAGCTTCTCAAAATTCACCATCAATTCTTTTTACTTCCCAAAGTGAAGGCTGTTGCATCTTCCAAACCTCCTCAAAGGAAAGGGGTTAACAAAACCACATTCAAACCAAAGCCGCCCACAAGAGACCTTGGCTGACACAACCCTCTTGATGTTGCCACAACTTTCTCCTGGGGTGGAGTTTCTCCTGCCAAAGCACACGCCAGGGCTACCAGGAGGAGCTGCAGCGGGCTTGAGGTTGTCTGGAGACACTGCAAACAGAGCACAAACACTGGGCTGTGCTGGGGGCTGGGGAGGCGTCGTCCTTCTCCTCCACCAGATTCCTGGGATTGTTCAGCAGGGAATCCCAGCCTGCATCTGAAGTGGATCCAACTCCCCCAGTTCCCTGCCAGTGACCAAGGAGAACTGCCACCAGTTCTCTCTCCTGCCAGCTCCACCTCCAGCAAAGGTGAGATGAAGATCCTTGTCTACTTCAGCGCAAAGGTCACCATCATTTTTTCTAGTTTGAAAAAAAAACCTAACACAAAACCAACATGACAGATCACGTGGCTTCTCTTTAAGAAGAGTAAAAGAAAGAAAACGCAATGAAGAATTTGGTGGTGACGCTTCTTCCAAATCAAAATAGTTTCGCAATGGAGGATTCAATGCCAAATATTTCAAAGCCTTTTGTTAACAATCAAACAGAAAACTCACTCAACTCAATAGTTCAAATGACTTCACAGCATTTTTCAGGGAAACAATGAACCGGCAGGAAAAAAAAGCAATGAAAGTCCTATGTATCATTTCAGCTGTGTGATAAACTCAGACTTAGTGGCTTGGCTGGCATGAAGAGATCAGAAAACCACCCACATGCTGCATTTTTTGCTCTATAATCTAACAATCCTGAGTGTGTCTGTAAGAAATTTATATACACACACAGGAACAAACGCATCTGTAGCAAGATCAAAGAAAAGAAGAAAAGAAGAAAGATATCAACTGCCTTTGTTGCACTGCATCATTGCAATGGAAAATAAAATAATTTGTTTCCCTTTAATTTACATGAAGTATTTTCTCTACAGGCCTGTTAATAATTTAGCTTGATGTGAAACAACAGCATTGTTCTCACTGTTTGTCTCTCTATTGTTCTGCCACTTGCAGTAATTTAAAACAACCCAGAAAAATCACAGACAGATGCACTGTGCAGAGGACAGATGTGCTGACCCACACAGCACTTTAACAGCTACGCCTGCAAAGTGTGTTTATGTTCTTTGCTTTTTGCTGCACATTAAAAGAAGTTTTTCTTTAAAACATTGACTCGAGAGCTGCAAAATACATCATGGGAATAGAAAGTGAAGGGATAAATTCCGTGTTATCTGATTCCTTTTACTGCTTACTTCTCCCCTCTTTTCCTTGGCTTTGGTGCGAGGAGCAGGTTCCATCCCGCCGGTGCAACCAGAATAAAACTGACATTTTATGAGTGGAAACAGTCCAAGGATGGTGGCTTATACTCTTAACATCCTGACATCTCAACCTCTGCAAGCAGCAGTGGCGCTGCTTCCAGTGGCTGCAGAACACCTTAAAAAGCAGCACAAACTGACAATGAAAATAAACTACGGTTGCAGCACTGCTGGAGTCTGGCAGCCCTTAACAAATACAGCAGCGTCTGGGTGTTAAAATACATAAATCTGTCATCATTACCAGGCTAAGGGGTCGTCATCCTATTCTCAAAATAAAAGAACTGTGCATAATCAGTAGGGCAGGGAGTTCAGAACAAAGTACGCCTTTTACAAACTCTCAACTGCTGATAGATGGATGTTTGCAAGGGACTTAATGTCTTTAACAGGGTACGTTTAAGAAGGAGTGTAAGTTTCAGAACTCCTGGGATTAGTACTTTTTTTTTCCTCTTCTTTTCCAATTTTATTGCCAAGAAGTGTATAATGTAAACACTTAGGTCTTCTGACTATGAAACCCACATTATTATAAAGAAAGAAGAAGCAAAGCATTCTAGCACAATGATATTATTCATCAAGCACAACACAGAATAGGTTCTTCATCTCACCAAGCAAAAATAAATTGGATTTTAAAAATAGGTCTACACACTAATTTTCAGCAGTTTTGTTGGTTTTAATTTTCCTTTTTTTCATCTTCTTCTTAATGTGGATGCCAAAGACAGCACAGGAAAGGTAAAGAACCTACAGGAATGTAAAAATACACCTCCTCAGCAACCATACATTTTAACAGGCAACATACCCACATGTATGGATTAAGAGGCAGCATGTGAGCAATTGGTGCTGTGTACGTGTCCTTACACATGAAGAAGGAGTCTCCAAAAACAACAGTCAAGCTACACCTTATAAACGGGTCCAACTTGGCGCTGCTCACTCTATAATAAATATTCTGCACTGTGCTTTAATTTACAAGTGTGCCTTTTGGGTATTTCTGAGTTAACTGATACCAAAGGGAAAATTTGGCTAAAACCCCACTATCTGTGGTATTTACTGGGCAAACTGAGGACAGCAGAACTGTGTGGTGGCCCAAGGGAATGGAGCAGAGTGCTCTGGCACAGACCTGCTGGAGACACTGTGCCCATGAAGCCCAACACAGCTTCAGGAGTCCTCTGGGTCCAGTGAGGCCATGCTAAATCCTTCACTCCCAGCCTTTAGCAGGAAGCAGAGGGATGGAGCACAACTTCCAAGAAAGAACCGTCAGGACTGGGGAGGACAGCTGTAGTTGTAGGAAAGTTAACAGAAAGACTCTGCTACTTGGAGAAGGTAAGTAATCTTGGATGCTTGGCAAGGTGGTAGATATCTCAAAGCTGCTGATGTCCAGGCCTGCAATTAGCTTGATGGCTTCTCATTAGTTGGGGTGCTAGTAATTAGAAGAGTCCTAACTACTATTGTGCAGTCACAGCAGACCCTGACTGGGAACCTAGACCACCTTTTGAAATCCTGCCTTCCACACACACACAGAGATCACCTGGACTTGGACCAGGAACTGCCTTGGCTTTACTCATGAACGCAGCTATTTCTCAGCATTGAGGATATGCAGATGTGGACAAATCTCTGGCTGAGCACAGCAGCACTGCACTGTCAACAGAGAAATTCTGCCCACTGCCTGGATGGAGGACTGCAACAAAGACAGCTCTGATTAATAAAGTCAGAGGCAAGAGACGTTTTTAGCCTCAGACAAACTGATGAGAAAAATCCAACATGAACACCACAAACTCGCTGGGATCAGAGGCTCTTTCTATTAATATCGCTTAACAGAAGGAAGCCATAAATTGCTCAGATCAAACACGGTTTTAATGTCAGCCTGTCTGGTATTGTGTGTTGCTTTCATTCCCAAACAATATTCATGCAGCAAGCAGAGCTGCAGTTTGCTATTTGCACGGGTGTAGCAGCCACTACACACTCCAAAGCATCTGCAAAGGATTGTGGGCTAAATGCATCCATATGTCCTGCATGCCTTGGATTTACACTGGCTGCAGCTCTGGTTTGCCACAGTCTGCCACAGGATGGAGTATGGGGGGGAATTATATATCCATACATATATGTATGAATTTCATGCTTACATCCATGGAAAAAAATCTTTTCATTTCCTTTAAATTGTGAACAGGTGTTGTCACCTTCTTAACTTGGCTCCTATGTTACAGCTTCACGAAGGGAAAAAAGAGATTTACCCGAAACAGTGAGGCTTTTGTTAGCCAGAACATGATGTATTGATAAGCATACTGTAAAGTTTGTTATAAAATCAAATGAAACTAATAAAACCGAACAAAGATCTTGTAAAAACTGTGGACATTATACAGCATTAGCACTGAGCTACATTACAGATCTGGACTTGGAAGAAACAAGACTGCTGCCCAGTTGTGGTATTTTCCAGCCTTTTACACCCATTCACCAAGACCATCAGTCAAACCACTCGGTGTTACACTTTTGATCAGTCATTTTTAGGGTAGTTACAGCTAATACTGGTACTCACATCATCACCTCTTTATGGAGAAAGCTTTTCAAGGACAAATTGTTATGGGCTGTTGTGGCATCAGTCTAGTGCAGCACTCATCAAAATGATGAAAACTAGTGAAATTGTTCCCTGCAGCAAGCCAGCAATAGTCACACCTTTTCATTTTGGCGTATTTATTTCTCCTCCTTTTCTCTCTCAGGACAGTGGACATTTCACAGGACTCTGCATGCTGTACATATTGGACAGGGAGTTTGCTGGATTCTGAGAGAGATCTCTCAAATGAGGAGGAAGTGAAGCACCCCTGAAATTCAGAGGGTAAGGACACCTGATTGCTTTTAGATTTCTTTTCACATGCTTGTGCTGTCCCTGAGTGCACCAAGCTTGGTCAGGGTGTGTTTATGCCCACGCTATAAACACCGAGAAGGAAGAGCCCTTGCTTGGGTGAGAGCATCATTAGTCAACGATGAGTCACTTCCAGTGGAAAAGGAGCTTCACTTCCAAGTGAACAGCTTTTAGCTGTGAGTTTGCACCAAAACATGGAAATACTCACATTTCACTGACTCCCCTACTCACTGGGATCTATTCATGCCCATTGCCATTCTCTTCCCACAGGCTGACATGCAGGACTCCCTCACCCACCAACACCAAGAAGGAAGCTCTTGTTAAGAACCAAACTCCAACCTACACCTCCACGGAGGGTGACACGGTGGCACCTCACCACATGTTGACAAGAAGTCCTTGTGCAATGCTTCCAGCAGCTGGGCCTTGGTTAGGCTCCCCTGTTCTGCTCAGCTCCCAAAGGCCCAAACCAATCTGAGCTTTAATTAGCACCACAACCATTACTAAGAATCAGTGGCTATGGCCAGATCTTCATCTGGTGTTAATCACCCTGCGTGTGCACAGGAGGCCACCAACGTAGATCCAGCTGCCAGACTGGGGCCTTAACAAATTAAACATGAACTTTGTTACTGTTTATTGTCATAAGGAACTCTTCATTTCCATATAATGACTGACTAATCATCATTAGCCATGATTATATGCCTGTGATTGTGTTAATGGTCCCACGCTGGATGAAGCCTTTTGTGCTTCATGTTGAAGTAAATGCACTGAAGACATTTTGCTAACTCCATACCATGACCAGCACAAGCTACACCACCTTGTTCTCAAATGCAAAACTGCGCATTTTTCCCTTTTTTTTTTTTAAGTGTTGACTCATTTCAGTTTTTGCTTAGCATTAGCAGACCCTTGGGTGCACACACTGCTGACTCAGTGTTGATTCACATCTTCTTGCTGAGCACATCTCTTTCTGGTCTCCAGAGTTTATTAAGAGGCCAAAATCCAAACATAAATGAATTTGTCATGCTTTTCCAAGATGGCTGGTGGCACCTGACTCTGGGCTAGAAGTGTTTTCTCAGCTTTTGCACTGTAAATGAGTTCTGAGACATGGATTGATGACTTCATTGGAGAAGTGTAATGCAAACCATGTTTTACTGTACTCAATTTTTTTTCACACAGTATTTTCTACTACTATGAGCAGAAAAAAGAACGTAAGAATAAATATTCATTCAGACAAGGCCATGATTTTTTTCAGGTTACTTACACTGACTGCTTAAAAAAATGGTTATTTGAATGCAAATTCTTCACACATGCCTGTTATCAAAGAGAGCTGTCTTTGGACAGGCTGTAAAAAAGCATAAAATAGCAGCTGGCTCAGCAGGAAAAAGCTACTTTAAAGATAAATCATCTGATGTCAGAGCAGATTCTTGAAGCAATCAGTTGCAACAGACAGACAGCAGACATTTAACAGCAAATTTGATTTGTCTGAAAATGAGATGTAGCTCAAATTCTGAGCAGCCCATCAGCGGTTTAGGACAACAAACTGCACTCTTTCTCCTGCTCTTTACACCAAGACTTTACAGCCCAAGTGGGGCCAAGTGGCTGGGTCCCTCAGAGGGAGATACGAACCGGATACATGATGGATTCTTCACCAAAATATTCCTCAAAAAAACCTGAAGAAGACAATAAACAACTGCAGCAGTCAGAGATATAGAGCAAGAAAAACAAATACTGGAAAAGCTGTTCCTTGGACTTACATGTTGATTATTTTTCATGCTGAGATGCACCCAAGCAAAATGTGTCTTTGGCAGTTTACAAACACCAAGTGAAGCAAGAAGGTCACAGTCCCAAACCCTGCTCTTGTTGCTGTTTTTTTTCTCTTTGCTACAGAAAGCAGTCAGAAACATGGATGCAGATGTGAAAACAGACAGTTTGATCTTTCATCACCTGGTTGAGCAACTGATGCAAGAAGTATTTACTGGCAGCACCTGTAGCAATAGCCCCACGTGTTGTAATGCTGGCACACCTCACAGGATTTGGCCCAGAACACTTCTGCAAAAGAAAAGTCCTCTGTGTTGTGTATTAGTGAAAGAGGTCATTATGCTACAGCATAAATATTTACCTATAGTCCTTCCTACAGCTGTTCACAAACAATTTTCCCTTCAGAGAATGTCCAGACTTCTGGAACTCGGGATACTGTTTATTATTGCAAAGAGAGTGGTAATGGAGGTCCTCCAGCACTTCCATGTTAGAATACTTTGTTTTCCAAGTTATTTTTAAGTCAGAAAAGCTCACCCATTTGGGTTAAGGTTTCCCAGGGAAGGCCTGATGGCTGGAGTGTGGCTCCATGTGTGCAAACTCACAGTTTCTCCAAGCTGGCCGCAGCTCGACAGAGGCTTTAGTCACACCACCACCTGCTATTTTTTTTCTGCAGAACATGCCTCCCTTCAGCACACAAGGTGGAGAGTTTTCAAGTAAGGAGTAGCTATTCAGCACTTTCTTTCTTCCTCTTCGGCCTTAAGTTTCCTTTTAGAGCACATTGGCAAGGGATTTTTAATTATGCAGTAAAAAACCCGCAGATTTCAACCAAGCATCTATAAATTAAATAAAGTTACTTTTCACACCTTTAGAATTAATTCAGCAGAGGAAAAAAAGATAATATTTCATGGGTACCATTGTACATATAAGTTTTGGGGAAGGTACAGCATATTTGTTTTGATGAGCTACATGTAATTCTCCAAAATAAGGAACTACTGTACTTAACAACTGCAAAGCAATTAAATACTGATTAAAGTTCCTCTTCCAGCATTTGTAAATCCGTCTGCAGTGTAATTGGCATCCCAAATCTTGTGGTGAGCCACAAAAACTATTAAGAAAAGCTAAGAGAGGAAATTGTAGTTTTGACTTATATTGGTAATCTGCTTTTACTGGCTTACATTTCATTCAGGGCTGTATTAGAGAAGGATTCCTTGGATCTTTGGGATCCAGGCCCTGCAGTCTGAGAAGATGGGGAAATAAGCAGGGCAGAAACCAATTGCTACCATCTGGGTTGGCAAAGCCTTTGTTTGAGAATGAAGATCAAAAACCCAGAATAAGAGAAGACTCACTTCCAAAAGAGCAGCTAGGAAGATGTGAGATTAGGAGGAAAAGGCTTTAGTAAGTGTTATGAAGGAGGAATAGTCTTTTAGGGAGAGATTTAAGAGGTTTAAACTCAGCTCTGAGCCACAGCTCCCATTTTATGTGGTCTTGGCCTAATCACCTGGTCTCGCTTTATCTCAGTAACCATCTGTAAAATCACTGTAATCTGTCACATCTGCACTTTCAGACTGAGAGGTTCTCCAGCCAGGCAATGTGTAGTCTTGTCTACCAGACATGCAGAGGCACACCTCAGTGCTCGTGCACTGAGCTGGCTGGTTGCAAGCAAGATCTGTCCTGGAAGCCACAAAGGCACATTCAAGTAGAATTACAGCTGAATTATTACATCTCACAGAATCCAGCTGGGGAGTTCACCTCTGCCACGTCTGCTGGCCCCCACCAGTGTTGGTGACCTTTTTATTCTTTTGTACAATGTCCCAAATTTTTGTTGGTTCTCTGTACTACAGTGGAATAGAGTGGCTAATAACAGTTAAGGTCAATAAGAGTTACATAGCACTGAAAGCAGACAGAGAGGTTGGAGACTGCTGGATTTAGTCACAGCTCTCTGTAGGATCTTGGATAAACCATCACCTTATTCTGCTGCAGTCTCCATGTAAATAACACAGAGGTGACAGCTCCTCACTTGCCAGTGGCGTGGCAGAGCTCAGTTAAAATTATACAGTGTAACTCCAAAACCTTTCAAAATAAGCTACTGAATATTTTCCAGATATTATTGATTAAATTTCCAGAATGCTTTCATGTCAGTATGAATTCTATTTTTTCAAGTCTCAATGTTTCTCAAATCATTTAATGCTATTCTAGATTTAATATCTTAACCACCTTGCCCATGTCGGACACCTGTGTGGTTTTACATGTTTGGTGTTAGCAGTAAAGCTGGAATAAGAGGGTTTTTTCTCCTTTGAAGGAGTGGGAAAATAGAGAGGCCATATGGTTCAAAAAGCCACTCTGCCTAATGAACTTTGTGCTTTCCCGAGCACAAACAAAACAGCTCCATCAATTTGATCTTCGTCGTCAAAACTGACATGCAGTTGGTTTTAAAACACTGCCTCCTTCTCAAAAACCAACAAGGGATTGATTTTCTCTCAACCAAAAGTATTTTCTCCAAGATGAACATGAGCATCTGGTCAATGCATTAAATGTCTGGGTCCTTTGAAAGAGTAAGTCAGTGATACCTTGTGTTTACTTGCAGAGCTTGTCAAGAAAGGCACAAGGGGAACATTTGTTTTCAGGGGAAACTGCTCCAGTGAAAAGCAATCGGTTTGAAACGCTACATGAACACAACTGTACCACTGGAAACAGGGGACATAAGTAATTCATCAAAAATGGTCTCAGCAACAAGAATGCACAAGGGCACACTGTGAGACGAGGAAAGAAGGTGCAAAATAGTCTAAGTAGTACTGGGTTTAGCCAGTATTTACAAGGATGCATGGAAAGGAATGATACCTCAGCCCACATGGCTGTCAAAGATTTAGGTTAAAGTTACCCTTTTCTTGGCATTTGGTGCTCAATATTTGTTTGCATAAGACTCAATCTCACACCCACAGAGGCCAGTGGGAGCTTGCCATTTCCTTCCATAGATGTCTGATGAGGTTCTAAATAACTAGTGTTTGTGCCCAGGGTTTCTGGGTGCCAAATATAATGAACACTATTGTTCCTAACACAATTATATTTGATAATCCAGTTTCCCTGAGCAACTGAATTGGAGTTCTTGTGTCAATCTTTCCTGAATTCTAGTCCAATTTTTACCCTGTGCCTCCAGGCTTTTTGTTTTCATTTGCTTCTGTTGTACTACCAAGAATAGGCAGAGCTTTCTTTGACTTACAGATACCTTGATGCCTCTCTGCCTTGGAATAGTGGGATCTGTCTTGGCCCCTGAGCTTTAGAGAAGATACAGGATGACACAGAAGATCAAAGACTTTGGCAACCTCGACATACTGCAAAAGCACAAGCTGGACTGAAGCAGGCTCCCATAGCATTCCTTTCTCCACACCAAACAGTCTGAAAAGCACACCCAAAAGCAGTCTGCATAGACATGACTCTTTAAGACTATTTCCACTTCTCCCTGTTTGTTCAGTGTATCACAGAGAAATAGATGAATGTGGTTAAGAAAGAGGTGAACGAGGAAAACCAAATCCTCAAGCTATGTAAACTATAACTTTTGCAGCCCTACCCCACCAATGCTACAGGAGTCGCCGGAGGGTTACTCTCACAGAAGCCCCTCTTTCCAGATAAGATATTTACATTCTGGTCCCTTTCCTATACTGGCTGCGCAGCAAAGTGCATTCTCCAAGAATCACCCTGTTATCGGGTGATAATCCTCCACCAAGCAGCACCAAGTGTTTGCTATGTGCCCTAAGTCCACAGCAGCCCTTCTACTGCAAAGGGGAAGAAGGAGAAATAGAATAAAACCAGGCCAAGAGCCAACCTGTAGGCAGCTGGAAACTGCCCTAAACTCTGTCCTCAATTCCACCATCTCAGAGAAATAACTTTGTAGACCAGACGCTCAGGATGCTGATCAGGCAAACAGGGTGAGCAAGATAGCTGATCTCACCCCCTGCTTTTTAACCCTGCCCTTGGCTCCCTCAGCATCCTTGAGCACACTGATTTTCACCAGCTCTTTCCCTTCTCACAGCCAAGCACTAATATGCACATTTCTGAAGAAGCCACTGCAGTGGAATCTCTGATTACCCAGAGAAGTATCTTTGGAAGTCTTCGGGAATGCTCAGCCCAGCAAGTGGCCCCAAAATCTCATTGCTGGGCCAAGTAAGCCCTTTGAAGGTGGTCAAATGCACTGCCGGTGAACCTACAGTCACTGAGACAGCATCTGAAGCTTTTTAATCCTGCCTCCATCAAGAGGATTTCTGAGGAGCTAAGCATCCCTGGATTACATGCCAGCTCAGAGCTTTGTTTCAACCCAAATATTATTATTCCTGAAGACACCACGCTTTGCAACAGCTCAGCACATGGATCTCCCTGCTGTGCATTTTCATACGGGTGCTTCAGCGTTTGTTTTGAGAGCTATCCTGTTCCAACAGCAAACATAAAGATCAGTGTGACCTCTCCTTATCGCACAGCCTTTCCTGTGTGGAATTCATTGTGATCTGGACCCCAGTGGCTATTGCATCATTCCTGTTTATGTGTAACCTTTGGCACTCTGCAATCTTATCTGCCTGCAGCCGGCTGCAGCTGAAGATGTGCAGCAACACAGCCAGCTCTGGCAATCCTCAAACACTGGAAGGGACCAGCTAAGAGTGGAGGTCAGTGAATGATTAGCAAAGCAAATCTGCAATCACTGGCAGCTCCATGGAAATCAGCTCTCTCTGTCGCCCCAGAGCAGGTGAGGCCTGGCCGTGCTGCAGCTCTACTCACCGATGACGATGAGGGTGTAGTTCACGTTGGTGCTGCCGAAGCCATTGGTGGCTTTGCAGATGTAGGTTCCTGCATCTTCACTCTCCACCTCCTTGATCTTCAGCCCTTGCTGGAGGATTCGGAACCTCGTCCAGCCGCTGTGGATAGTCCGTCCATCCTTCATCCACATGGTGAGGGGCGGGGGGTCACCTTCCACCGGGCACAGGAGCTTGATGGTCCTGCCCAGCCTCACGGACTGGCGGTGAATCACTTTGTCAGCGATCCTTGGGGGGCCTGGGCAAGAACGGAGAGAGAACAGCTGTTATGACTTTTGCCAGTGACACAGCACTGATTCAAAGCCGAGTCATCAATGTGGCCATTACTCTGACTGCTATACAGAGATGTAGTAGAAGGTGCTTACCAAAAATCACTTATGACCAAGGCTGAAAATGTAGGCAATTACAGAAAGATACAGCAACAGAGATACTGGTTTGTGCAAGACCTGAAGCTGTAGCCTTGCCATCAGCAGCAGCTCAAGCTAATCCAACAGGAAAGCCTGGTTCTGAAGCTCTATTGCTTTTCCAAAACTTCCAGCATTTTCCTATCACAAGAAGTAGCCAAACACAAAAACTGTTTTGCTGTATTTGGTAAAGAAACTATAGTTGTTTTAAAATTAGCACCTGTCCTGAAGGCAAAATTAGTAACAGGAGTGGTACTTACGACTAAACACTGCCCCCCCCCCCCCCCAGTGTTTTAATCCTTTCATGTTGTATGTACAGTAATTCCCTTTAATAGTCACCAGATGGGCTTTATCTGAGACACATAAGCCTGCAGTTGTTAAACACAGAACATTCACTGGGTAGTGCTTCAATGAAAGATACAGCTTAGCCTGACATGCTAACATTGCTTATAGTCCAAAAGAGTATATTTTTACAAATTTGCTTAGCAACCCTGCTGGTTTGACCCACCTGAAAAATATTTGCTCTTTGTAAAAGGTGATAACTTCATACAAAACAAGAATGTCCCTGGAATGCCTGAGTGAACACATTGTTTGCCACATGATAACAGGATGCACTTGGACAGGCCAACAATCAGAAAAAAAGAAGTGACAAAGTGGGAATGGTCCCATAGCTGAATTCCAACCTGAATTCCTTCCCAAGGCTCTGAAAAGTTTTAACAGAAAGTCTTTTTCCTGCATCTGCCTTTTCTGCCTTTTCATTAATTGCACAAGTTCTCCACACAGACTGCAATAGCAATGCTCTTCCCAGAATAGTCTATTAATGGGTGTGATAATAAGTGCCTGGTTCTTGCATAAGGACAAAATGTTTTGCTAAGAATTGCTTATGCTGAGTTGCACCCAAAACCCACAAGATGTTTGTGGGATTTGGAACTGTTCCCTCATATTTTACTCCTGTTCCTTGTGTTTTGCAGGATTGGACCCACAGGGGATAAACTACAGAGCTCATATTTGCACTTCCTCATGACTAATTCCTATTATTCCAAAGTCTGCCTGATTTTTCCCCAGCATGACTAAGGCAGTACATACAGTCCAGCTCATGAATGACTCCAGAGCTGCTGCTGTGGTTACTCACGTTGAATCGCACCCATGAATTTTGCAGCTTTGCTGATGAACAGAAATGCTGCTCAAGTTGAGAGAGGAGTGGTGAACTAGCTTGAAACCTAAAGAGTTTAACTAAGAGCTGGTTAAATCAATGGGTCTCAGGACACACTCAGATTCTGATGAACTTCTGATGACCCGAAGCAGGGACCTTGAGAGCACTTATTTTGAAAAAGTCAGAGCTAACAAAGATAACAAAGAAGGCAAAGATAACACCCACCCCTGTACATCTACTGCAGTCTCCTGTGGGACGGCATCTCGGAGGTGATGGTATCCTCTCATACTTTAAGGGAACTGGCAAAACACCATGAGAAATCCTGCCTGTCCAGGTGTTTCTAAAAATTCCAAACCACCCTTATGTTCTTCACCTTGTGATATTTCCAACCATCTCTGTGGATGCAGAGATAACCCCAAGACCTTTTGAATGCTGGTACGACACAAATTGCATTGATGAATCTTTTAAAGTCAAAATCCACCCATGAGGAGGGGCTATGTGTGCTGACTTTGATACGGCAGAATTCACAAAGAGTGGGTGAGAATCCAGCCCCAAACTCTGCCACGTTTCCTACATGGTGCCTTTATTCAGTCCAAAGAAGTTGAAACACCCAGACCAGTCCACAAACTTGCTGAAATTCTGGTCCTTGGAGAGGTCCTTTCTGACCCAGAGCCCTATCAAACCAAGTCAAACTTTAAGAGTAGCTTCACTGCAACCTGCTTGTGAGCCAGGATACTACTTCATGCATATTCAAATTACAAAAACAGATCTATAATTAGTGCTGGGGAAAAAATGTTTGGTGCAGGGCAAGCAGGGACAGTGGAGAGAGAGCACCCTCCTCCCAACTTGGAAGCCTGCAGTAGGCTCCTTCAAAATCCCTTTCCTTCCGACATTCATGTTGACTCCTGATGAATTTTGAGACCTGGAGGAATCAGATAGTTTCCCAGTCACGTCATGTGCTTCTCTGGGGCAGACTGCACAAGCGGTGCTCCTGATGGCACCAGAGTTGCCTCTGGATCTGTCACATGTTTGGGTCAGTGGCAAGCTTGGTCCTCCTAAATGCCATTTTCCTTTGACTGACCTTTCGTTCTGAGGAGTTGTTGGATCACTCTCTGTCACAGTATCTATTCACAGACCTTTATGACATTCAGAAAAGGGTGTGTTTCTTAGAGCCATTCTGCCTGAAAACATTACTGCAGCTTTTCATTAGCTCCTCCAGCAGCTTTCTCGAGAAGAGGAATGAAAGTCTCCCCTCACACTTTTTTCTGTCAATTTTGCCAGTTACAGCATGCACTTGTCTGTATTGTACAGCCCTAGGACAAAGATGGCAAGGCCTTGTTTCTGTTCATTTAGTGCTGTAAATATTCCCATTTTATTACCTATCATCTTTGCATTAATTACTTTCTGCTCAAGCAGTACTCTCCAGAATCAGTGTTTTGATGTAAATATCCAGCACCATGATAATTATTACAATACTGTAATTTACTACTGTGTTTACAAAGAACCACAATATAATTCAGCACCTTCACATATGCCAGAGGCTTCAGAAGCCCTGGCAAGCCAATGGTAGCTGGACCTCCTGAAGCTGGGTTACAGCAAGAATAAAATGTTGATATCATCACGGATGTCCATCTCTCTTTCTCATGTACAGGCATTCATTGGGTCTTATTTCACTACGTATCTGTAGAGCCCTGCCTTGCGACTGCAACAGTGGCGGATGAATGCTTTTCCAGTCAAGACACCCTCTGGCACATCTCACCACTCTGCACCATCAGAGGCAGCGGGGCAGGCAGCAGAGAGGGGGAAGTGTGTTTTGCAAAAAGGCCTTCTCCAATATCCCCTGGACAGCAGGGGACACAGAGATGCCTCACACACTGCCCAGGCAGAAACACCTTCCTCCTCTGAATCCATATGTTAATCTGTTCAGCACCACTCAGGCTCTCCTGGAGATTAATGCCCAGGAATTCTCTATGGCAGTTCCATCTCCTGCTGTATGATCAGAGCAAAAAGATGTAGCAAAAACACGCTGAGACTGCTTATTTCCCATGTGCAGCACTGACAGAATCTCCCCACCTTCCAGAGCTGGCCCAGAATGTGCCAGGGGGTGGCCAGGAGAGCGGAGTGCCCAGTTAGCTCCCCCAAGGCACTGATTTGGGAGTTTCGCTGGTGTCTGACCCTGCAGGGTGTGCTCACAGCTGACTGTGGCCGTGTGGAGCAGAGCCCAGGGTACAGGCCACGCAGCCTGGATACATTTCTACAGCTGCTTAGCAAGGCAAAATCCCAGGAAAGCACCTGCTGCTTCACCTACAGCTACCAGGGAGGTAAAAACAAGCTGAATGCTGGCTGTAGTCACTGACTTCCCATCCCTCGCCGCTGCCAGTGTCTGTCCCATGCTCTAAAGCAGCATTAAAAGGCAGATGAAATTACTCCTCGAGCAGCCAGTGTCAAGATCTCTGCTGTCCTGGACTCCTTTATGTTGTGTGTGAGCAGAAATGATCCAATAGAGTGCAATACCCTATGGCTGCTCACTGCAGTGCCGCTCTTGCCTTGGTTTTGGGCAGAGCAACACCCTAAGAACTGGAGAGCAACACCCCAAGGGATTGCTCTGAAACCCAAAAACATTTCATTAAACCAGACTGTTAAAACAGAGACTTCATACATTTACCTGAGCAAAATTAATGACAATATATGCCATTTCTCTGGCTAGGGAGGAATCCTGAGAACTGCCATGTGCCTGCACTCATGGGCCAAAGCTCCAGACTGGATCTTTTCAAAGTGGAGTAGCAGAGAGCAAGTGCTCTCTGGACCTGAGTGTACATCCTGGGGGATTTCCCTACACTGTGCTTCCCCTGATTCCTTAGCCATTAGGCAGTGATTCTTAAAAAGTCAGCCTTTTTTAAGTGCTGAGAATCTCCAACCTGTGATGCTCCTGGACACAGCAATTACTTCCTGCAGCACTTTTCCATGGGATATGGGAGAAGGGGATGAAAACAAGGCCCTGGGTAGATATTCCATCCAAGATTTTTAGGCATTTTTGTAGTCAGGAAGGGAGGCGGAACTCTTACAGCTTTCCACCAGGCAAGTAGAGCTCTCTAGGATCACGGGGCACTGCTTTTCAGTCCCACCACAGTGGAGAGGGCACAGCTGGTTCCACAGCTTCTCTGAACAGAAGGAGCTCTCTTAGCAAGTTTAGTCCCACCTTGACACAAGCCCAGTGGGAGCAGGTTTTCTTCAGTCCCCCTTGTCCTCAACCCAATAGTTTGAGAGAATCATTTCTTAATTCTCTGGCCGAGGGGGAAGGGTGGGGTTTGACATCTGCGGATGTGACTCGGGAAGAAGTGATGAGAATGCAGCTGCCTCCCCCCATGCTTCGTTGTTATTCTTTCTCCAAATACAAACTAAATATAACTTTGCCCCATAACATTCAAATCATTTTAGTTACTAGCAGGGATCATGCCTGGAGTTCCAAGGGCCAGGGTGCAATCAGGCTTAAAATATAATTTAAACAATCCAGAACCTACATTTTCCACCAAGTTTTCTTGCTTGTAGTTTCCCCATTTTCAAATACATATAAACACAGCCAGAAAGAAACCAACAAGCCCAGCCAGATGCCAAGTTTTCTGTTCAAGATCATATAAACCCAGTCAAACATTAACAAGGAAATGCTGTGATCACCTCATTTGTTTTAAATATTTCTGCTCATATACATGCAGACAAGTGTGCAGATTTATTTGCCTCATTTACGAATACAAGCAACTGGAATCTCCATTCTGTTCCATTATATAAAAGACAGACCCTACACCTGTCTTACTGAACAGCTGGGCAATTTTCAATTTATATCCACTATCCTACACCACAGAAAAGCCCCACTTGCTGCTCTGCTGCTGATACTGCTTTACTAGCATTCCTGCTCTCCTGCCCAGTGCCTTGGAAGGGATAGTGGTTGCCATTTCTTGGCAAAAGGAGCTGTGTAAAACCCAAGAAAGCCTCTTTGCTTTAGCAAATACCTATTTCCGGGAAGCAGCAAAAACAATTTCTAGAAGAGTATTTAAGACTCAACAGTGTAATAGCCTGGAGTTTCCTGTCCATATTTCTCACAGTCAAAAACACACACGCACGTAATTATATTTTCCTGGGCTGCATTGCAAAGTTCATGCAGTCGTTCAACTCATATATGTAGTAAACATGATTTACAGCTCTGTGTGAAAACCCTCTAGATATATGGTGTTTTGATAGTGACTCAAACCTAGCACTATAATTTAGTAACACCTAGCAGTGAAAGCTGAATGATTTCCCACTCCACATTCCTAACTTTCCATGAACCCCTTTTTACTGCTAACCTGGGGAGGAGATACTGCTTCTACAATTGTTTGGACTTAGCCTTGCTATTCCTTCAACTAAACTGCACACTAACATCAAGCTTCACATATGGTGAACGCACCACCACTGACCCACGTCCTGTGAGACCATTTGCCATCATACAGTTCAAAGTGAACTTTATTAACACATTAAACATAATTACAAAGAGGAAATTCCAAGGAAGGTCAACAAGCCCGGACAGTTTCTTGGAATGGAAAGTAATTTATAATATCCACATACTGTATTGTAAAGTTTATAAAGAAGTTAAATAAGTTTTAAGAGCCCCATGGGTTATGTATATTTTATTATTTAATACCGAACACATTCACTTTCCATGTAGATAAGATTTCTTTTGAAGTGCTGTGTTAGCAAATTAGCAAAGTCATTTACAATGAAGCACCCAAACAACCCATCAACACGTGGAATTAGCATGAGGAGCTGAGGTACCACAGACAGTGTGTGTCCTACAAGGGAAATACAGCCAAGCACAGGAATCTTTCATTACAACAGGGAGATGAAGGAATTGGACAGAAGTCACCAAACAAACTGTTCATTTGGTGTGAACACAACCTCTTACACCAACACCTGAGGGAACATTCTGCTTTCACCATACTTATCAGTGTAAAACCTGAGCTTCCAAAGTCTTTGCCGCCAGGCAAAGTAGATTTCCTTTACCTTTCCCATGCTTGAAAACTAACATAGGCAGCTGGAAAGGACCACCTAAAAGCCACGTTGGAAACACACATCCAGAGTTGCCTAATTTGGGGTAACTGCTGCTACAAAGCTGCACTGGACAACTCTTGGTCACAGCAGGAGTTTAACCTTTTCTACAATCGTTTAACCTTCTCTGCAAGAACAACATGAGGGTTATGCACTCACACTCACATTATTATCATTATTTGTATTGTCATTCAGGCTGTAATTAGGGATCAATGGACAGAGGCCTTGCTCTGCTAGGAGCAGTGGACAAACACTAGTGGACAGAAACTACCGAGGAGCAAATCCCACAGGGAAGGCTTTACAAAGCATCAATGGGAACAGTCTCAATCAACATGAGTAAGTGTTCCTGAAAGAGAGGAACTCTTGGCTCTCTGCAAAGTTGGAAGCCATTACATGGAGAGCAGAACTGATAAAAATGTTTTTTGAGAGACATAAAAGGATGAATGTGTTGCCCATGTATCCCATTAACTAATGGAATACGCAGTTCAAAGGACTGGTGAATCCAACATCTTTTCATATTTTCAAAACAAAACAGTTTGCATTTCCAAAAGGTATGTGTTAGCCAAGTAAAGTAGGGGTCAGCGTGGGGGTAACTGGTCCAAATGCTTTGGTATGTGACATGAGGAGATCAGATTAGATGAGCTAATGGGTCCTTCTTGGCTTGAAAACATAGGCACCCACAGACAAAAACAATGCTTATCAAAAACAATCAAAAGATTAAAGAAAAAACCAACAGCATCTCTGCAGAACAAAGACTCTGAGTGAGGAACACAAAAACACCACAAGTATTTGCTGACCAGCCCTGATGGCAGGTCAGGCTTAGATTTGGAAATCACAGACCGTTTGCAGGAACAAGCTCCAGGCTTGGGCTGCATGGCTGAGCCCAACAACCTGATGGAAAAAACAGCTTTGCAGATCCATTTTACAGCAAGTGCCGTATTCTCTCTTTCTTCCCTACCTCTGTGGTAGGAGTTGCTTTTCTGATGCAATGGGTATTTATTGATAGTACAAGAAGTGCCTGCCATATTTTTACATGAGTAATAACTAGTCCCTTGGGTGAAGGCTGCCAGTAAATTTCCTACTCTAGATGTTCCAAAACTAAGAAAAATAGAATATTTGGGAACACGTTCCATTTAATTAAGTGCCCTGCATACACATTTCACTCACATTTAATAAAGCAGTTATTGTATGTTAAACAATTGGCACTTGATTATTGCTTAGATTTATTGCAGTTCAACAACAGTAGATGAGATACATATCTCTTACATGGTTTCTAAATCCTTTGAGCATATGTTTTCAATAATCAGTTGGTATTTATTTAACATGAAATTACCATCTTATTAAATTAAACGTGCATGGGTGACATTCAATTGCAATTGTTGCTGAACATTTTTTCAGCAGCAAAAAATAATAACTTTATCCCTTAGGTTTTGAGGTAGCAAACACAAAGGAGAGTTAGGATTACTTCAAATTACTTTTGAAAAAACAGACTTCATATGCTGGAAAGTTTCTCTTCTAGTGTTGAAGAAAAGATACTATTTATTGTTTCTCAAGTGCTGCCAGTGGGCTAAGTGTGGTCCAAAGGAGAGGACTAATATTTCTACTCTAATGCTAAAATTATACTGACAGTGCAGTTCAGGTATGCAGCTCAATGGATAACCAGAAAACTTTTTATGGAGAAGAGATAAGTACAACAAAGGTGTGTTGGCACACACACCCACACAATCTACCTTCTCCATTCCCATTCAAGAAGGCAAGCCCATCTGAATAATGGCATTCCTAATTTGTTCAACATTTTTTCAAAAGAAAAGAAATGGCCTTAAAATATTATTTCAAGGTTCTAAAATTGGAAGACTTTTTTTTTTTTTTTTTTTTTTTTTTTTTAATTTTAGCCTCCTGCTTCCAGGAAGGACAAACTGCCTAATTCTGGAAGAACGCTAGAAATCCTCTGGCTTGAGGGAGGACCCAGAACCCAACTGAAATTCCATAGCCTAAACCTGCTCTCTCCAAACCTAACCCAAACCTCCAGCATCTCTACCACAGGTCACAGAGGGACCATTCCTGCCAGCACAAGGCATTTGTTTGCGTCCCCTAATCTCTGGGAAGCAATCCAGTCAGACAGCCCTGAATTACCTTCTGGGGTAGATCTACCCAAATTTTACCATAAATAACATTGTACTGTGCCCTTCCAACTGTTACCCAACCACGCAAATTCTGCTTCACAAGCCCAGTGGATTTTCCAGCCAAATCGCCCACATCTCCAAGACTTTCAGTAAAACAAACTAAACACTCTGCAAGCCTCAGTTTAATTCACTTTTTTTTTTTAAAGAAACTCCCCTTCAAGCCACCAATTGCAACCACAATCCAAACCCCAAGGCTCCAAAGATAGCTGTTTACTTCTGAGCTAAACTGCTCTGATTGTTGTCCCCTTCTCTGTCCCTCTTCCCTGCATACATCATTTTGTCACCTATCCATTTTATTTGAACAGCTCCTAGGAAATACAATGCCCAAGTTCACGTTTGGTGACACGGGTTCCCCTTGAACTTTGGCAGTCAATATTTAACCCAGTCTGAGCACCATGCAGGGTTTAATAAGTAATTAGACATTTCCCTTATAGACAGGCACTTGTGTGAGCACTGTGCAAGCAGGAAATTGTAAGTGTCATTGTTTATGTCTGCAGGAAAACAGAAACCACGACGGTTGACTCCGTGCCATACATGGGAACGATGGGAACACAGACCTTTAAATAGCTGCTTTGCCCTCCTGCTAGTCCACAGCAGCAAGTTTTCAGCCACAGATTGACATTTGTATCCAAGGATTTGGTTTTCCTCAAAATATTCTTTAAAATCTTTCTTTTACCAGAATTTGCTCTAAGGGATTAAAGTGGAGAAGACTTTAAACTCTTCCATCCAATGACAGTTCCTACTGGCTTTTCCCAATACCCAGGATAGAAAAGGTGTGATTAGTGCACTAAGGACTCAGAAAAAAAAAATCTTGAACACTCATTCTCATCATGAGACACAGCCAAAATATCCCTGAGCCTTCTGCTATTGGGAAATCAGTGGCAGTGCCCTGCATGGCGAGGCTGCTCTCAGCCCTCCCTTTCCTCTGCCCTCCTCTCTGGGGGCTTCTATGTTTGGTCACCACAAAAGCATGGTAACAACTGTTTGATGGTGACCACAAAGAGATAAACATTGTGGTATTTAAGAACTGGAGATATTTTCAGAGGCTTCTCTAGAACAGAAAGCATTTCTAGCTGAATGGCTGGATAGCAGGCTTGGTATGGAGCCTTTGGCAGAATTGTTTTTCTATGAGAAAATTATATTTTTGTCAAGAGCCAAGACTTTACCTGGTTTTCTCTTTCAAAGCATTTTGCCTGGTTTTCTTCCCTTTTCAGCTTGAGAAATATTCTGTGTAATAATTTTGGCCAATCAAAATAAAACACATGCAAACAAAAAAGTTGTGGTTTTATAAGTACATCTATTAAGCAATAGCAATTTTTTAATTGGTTGCTGTATTCCTAAAATATTAAAACAGTTTTGATTTTGGACAGTAATAAATGAAAATATATTTACATATATATGTGTGTGTGTGTGTGTGTGTGTATTTATATATACAATTGGTCTTGCTCTGGAAGACAAATTAAAAGTAAAAAGAACCATCTTCTTCCAAAAGAAAAATGCAATACACCTTCTAAGACAGCATTTTAAAATTCTGCCTGAAACCATTCACTGTTGCCCTACCAAAACCTCTGATTCATGGTAGGTAGGTGTGACAAGAGTTGCCTCTTTCCCTCTGAATTAAACTATCATAAAGGTCTACCTTACACATGCCTACATCAGTGTCTTAACCCAGAGCAGAGATGAGCTTTAAAATCAGTATGTCGATCTTCACCACTGATTATACTTTGCTTCACACCATGAAGCTGTTTTGGTGCACATGGGCACTGAGTTGCTTTTGTATGAAATTGAGCTGCAAGGGGCATTTAGTTCTCAGGATGAGACTAATGCTGTTCTGAAGTAAAACACTCCTCTGAAATGGGGCTGCCAGGTCCTCAACACCAAATGTTTTCCATTATAAATCCAATCTTGCCAAGCCATACCAGCTGCTAATGCAGACACAGCAATTGCTACCTGGGTCCCTGGCAAAACAAAAGCAGAAGCTGAGTTCTGGCATTTCCATTAACAAGCGCTCAATCTACATGACCAGACTGGAGCTGATCCAGAATAAACTCCCAAAATGCCTTTAGTGTGAACATCAGCTCCTCAGCACCAAATATTTCACTTGAAAGATTTGTTCTTGTTGTGCCATTCTATAGGCTAACTTAGACACACCTCTACATCTCTTCCAGGAGGGGAAAATACTTGAATATACTTTAAAATAAAGTTTTCACAAGGTTGATTCATTGAAAACTTACATTTAAACTCAGGAGACACCAAGTCTCCTGCATAGGGAAACTATCACTGAATTTTTATAGCATTCCCATCTGGTTCCTCCTCTTCAGACACTGAAGCACACGCTACCTGATGTAAAAACACGATACACTCGCCTGGACAGAGGCAAGTGCTGCTTTCTGCTGCCTGCCTGCAGCTGGAAGAGCTTTAGACAGACCCACCTCCTCTGCTCCTCCTCTGGTTTGCTCATAACAACAGGGCTGGTGCACTCTTACCTAGCTTGTTAGTTTTTCTGTATCAGGAGAGAGTGAAGACTTGTTCTGTTAGACCTACTATGTCCAATTGCACCACCTAGGATTGCCAGAGGCCGTGCTGTAAAGTCCTGGGACTGTTCAGCTTGTAAAATCAGATAAAATCAGTGCATTTAATCTGGTACATCCAAAGGTTTGCTGCACCCCTTGCTGTTTAAAAGCTGCTTCACATCACGTGGAAGAAGGTATTCCTCCTGTTCCTCTACTGCACACCAGTGTGGTATGTGTCAGGATGAAGTGCGCTAGCAAACCAGCACCTAGCAGTGGGTATATTCTGCCAGAATTGAAACAATGAAAATAAATATTTCATGTATAAATCCCTTTAGATTCCCTGAACTATCCAAAGGATTTGGAAATACTTCTCTTTTGCTGAAGATTGCCTGCCTTTTATCTCTGTATATCTGCATGAGCAGCAAGATGGTACTAGTTATTATTTGATACACAAACAAACTACCAACCCCTATTTTTAGCACAGCCTGTTGCTTTATTAGAGCTGCCCAAACTTCAGCAGCTACACACAGGAGTTTTGCTGACACGGACTGCTCTGTGATTTCAAAGTGACACTATTCCGCTGGCGGGCTGCGCACTGGAATGTAACATCATATCCAGCAGGTAGATAGAGCTACTGGAATATCAATTAATGTGCAATCCTATTACCTCAGTGTCTGGTAATGTGCAGTCCTGCATGTGGAAGGGGAAGAAACCTGGAGAGCGCAGCCGCTATCTAGGAAAAGCTGTGCACAGAGAAACACCGTCTCGTGGCGTGATTGCGGGGCTGACCCACATCCCATGGTGCACGTGAGGCGATCGGCACACGCACATCCCATCAGCTGTCAGCAGGAATTCCTGGCTGCACACTGAAGCACTGCCACAGCCTGCCCTGGCCAGTGCACATCCGAGCAGCTTGTCCACTCGCATAAACATTTCTGAGCTTCCCCGTTCGCGGACATAGGTTTTGCTGCTCAAGTGACTTGAACTTGTTGTTGAGGGAAGCCACGTCAGGAATCACTCCGTGCTGCTCGATGGCATTTCTGAGCAAGGAGTCAAGAGGTCAAAACCCAAGGTCAGAGAGCAGCAGACATGCAAGATCCCTTGCTGTACCTGAGGCTGGAGAAATCAGGCCATTCCTAATCAGCCGCTAATCCCCTAATCTTTATTGCATGTAAATTCCAACCCCTTCCCAATGCCTGTGCCGTGGTGTTCTCCAATCTGATTACAGCGAAACCCCATTGGAAGACTCATCGATAAAAGATGGAAATGTGTAAAATCGATTTGCTGTATATCACAAACAGCGCCGCAAACTCCTCCAGGGATCAAAGAACCGCCATCAAATACCAACAAATAGAGGGCTGTTAAAAACACTTCTTATCTAATATTGGATGTGACTATTTGACAAAAGACAAAATTTCCTTCCGAAGGGAGAACAGTGCTGCATTGTTTTACAGACAGTAAAGGATCAGTTCATGACTAAGGCAGAACAGGCAATGTAAGAAAGGTTGCCATTTAAGGCCAAGCTGTAAAATTGTGAGGGCAGAAGACATGAGGGACTAGATGCACTCTGACTCACAATTTACTCAGCCAACAATCTCAGCTTTACTTCCAGAAGGTACAGCAGGAGCACTGTTCGCATGGAACAGCTGGTCAATGAATTTGTCATTTAGCATTTATCTTTATATGAAGCAATAATCACTGGCAGGGCTGAGCAAAATGCCTCCACTTTTGGTCCTGAGCTCAGTCAAGCTTTGCCTGAAATGGCTCCACCAGTAGGGTCCAGAGCTTTGGCCCACTGGGAACAGCCTGGGCTCCATTATTGATAAGTATAGTGGTTCTTAGTGTTGAAAACAATGAAAATTGGATATGCTTCTAAAAAACAAAATACCTTGCCAGGATCTCACTCTCATGTCATTTTCCTATGGTGAGTATAAAGGAAACAAAGCCTCCTTCATGTAATTCACCAGCAGACAGAGAAAAATATTAAATTAAAAGAAAGCAGAGGCCGATCCAACTCCTGTGTTCCATCCAATGAGGGGAATTTGCCAGAATTCACAATTTTAATTTTTAAATCTTGTGATATTAGGTGCTTGTTTCTTACTGTCTCTTTTCTGAGGGCATAATCCTGAAGGAGAATCTCCTGTTTATTTACACATGAAAGGAAATCCGTGACCTTTGTGATCGCGGTGAATCACTAAATGCTCTGAAAACAGGCAGCAAATACATAAAATCCAATTTGTTGTAACATTCAAGCTATTTCAGCCAGAGTACTGGTTTTTGTGGAGTTTGACCCAGGAGTGTTGAACACGCAGGATTAGTAACGTGAGTGTTTCCCACGGATGTGTCCCATGTGATTTATTTAAGCATCTTTATGACATGCATTAACAAAAGGCTACACTGGCTATGGGATCCAATAGCTGTAGAATCTGAAATAGCTTATGCTCCATTCACCATAGAGGAGATTATAAGCAGGTGTCTCTCCTAGAAAAAATGTACATTACAATAAACAGGAAGCTGGCTCATACCCCCAGATGTTTGTCATTATGGAAAGCAGGGAGATGTTAGGGTCACTAAAACCACACTGCTACTCTTGGAGCACCTAGAGTCCAAGAGGGACTTCAGTAACTCACCTCTGCCATTGATAAAAGTTTTACAAGACCTCTGCTCCAAACAGCCCTGAAATCAAAGGTCTGTTTACTTAGCCTTTGCTTGCTGGGCTTTAGGATAGTGCAAGGAAGATCAAAGCAGGGACCCCGTTTAACATGTCCAAGTACACAACCAGCAAGTCTGTTTATGCTGGATTCCTACACACTGAGAGTGCTGCTGTCTGTCAACACTTCAGGCTCATTTTCAGCAATATTGGGTGAGGAGGGAAATATGCAGAAAGACCCCACAGATTTTGGTCCTGCTGGAATAGAAGTGAGAGAGAAGGGAGCTCTGTTTCTAACTGTGACTGCCAAGGTCAACCATGAATTCCTTGCAGGGAAAAGGAAACCTGCACAGGTCAGAGACCTCTTGTCTGTTTAAGTGCTACATCATTAAAATGCAGCTAAATTCTGCATGAAGAGCTGGAACAGAATTTTGTTTCTGTATTATTTGTGTCCCACCTGCTTTTATTGCCAATGCACAATGAGACTTGGTTTGGCACTGGTAAGGGATGTCACCCTGAGCACCTCATGCACAGAGGTGCAACAGCCACCAGCAATTCACATCTCCCATTGATACCTGAACAGCCCCACAATGGGGATGGGGCAGTTTGCAATGACAGGCAATTTATTAGCAAAGCTGGGTTTCCAGTGGCCCTACATTCTGTGGAGCTATTTCCCAGCATCTATTAGAGGGCAAGAACCTGATGGCGTTGCTTGTCACTGCTGCATTAATGTCTCTCTATTTAGAAAACTAAATAGAAAACTAAATTTAGAAAAGGCTGAAGACTTGCAATGGCCTTTGCCCCAAGCCTGGTGGCAGTGGGATGCAGCACTGTTACAATCCCTTCTACATGACTTCCCATTTTCACCAGGTTTGAATTTAGTATCTCTCACATCACTCCTTCTCAAACAAAGTGTGTGTGAAGTGGGCTTATAGGCTTAAAAGCTACTGGGTGGAGACGGACTGACCCTCAAAAAAATGTCACCACATGAATCTCATCTCTTTAGGACACCAATGTAAAGACCAGACAGACATGGACAGGTATGGAAAGGGTGCTCAGACAGAAGGAGACAGCTGGTATTTAACTTTGGAAGTAGGGCTCTTTCTTTGAAAGATTTATCTGAGGATATAACCCTCATCTGGTATCACAGCAGAACCTCCACCAGAAAATCAAATCACAAACGTTGGGGTGGATCCACTTTACGCTCATTTATTTTACTTTTCTCTGTGCTCTGTTAAAGTGTCCTAGGAAAACCCTCTCATGCTCTGAGCAATGTTGCTCAAAATAAATAGATACTTGGAACCTGCAAAAGTCTTTAACCAGTATTAGGAAACCAGGTCTCCCAAGAGACAGCTCACTATGGAGCTGCCTCCTGCAGATTCCCAGCATCACCCTGTGAAATACCCAAAAAGGCAGAGACAGGGCCCTGACTGCACAGCCCATAGTTGAGCCCAGCAGAAACAAATTAATTAACAAATTAACATGCTGCTTCTTCCCTTGGCTTCACAGAGGAGTAAATCTTTGTAAGTGAAAAAGTTGTAAGGAACATGTGGAGAAAACCTCACAAACTGTGGGCTGGAGGAGTCAGTCCCATTAGGTCTCCTTCCCATCGATCTCTCTGTACTACCCACAGGAATGGCCCTTTAAAACAGAGATAAATAAAAGGAAAGAGAGCCTAATTGATAAGGTACTTTCTTAGGTCCTTGATAATCAGAGAGCAAGGGTCACACAAGGTACCAAAGTGCCACAATTGCACAAAGCGGGGGACACCTTCCACTCCTGGGGTGCTGTGAGGACACACGTCAGATTGCCAGGCACCCTGTGGTCACAGGGGGCAGATGGGGACCTAGATGGATATGCAGGTCTTAGGATTCACCCAAGAATCTTTTCAGTTTTCCAGGAGACAGATTTTCCCTAACGAGGCAATACAGCCAGCTTTGCTCCACCTTATTCCACTGCCTCTAGTCAAAATCCTCACTACACTCCTAAACTGCTCCCTCCCCCTCCTCCTGGCTCCAGTATCCAATCCCTTCATACACTTGCAGACAGTTATTGTCCCCTCAGGTGCCACTTAGCCAAGCTATACATATATTTACAAGCAGCTCTTTTAATCTTCACATAAATCAGTCCCCCCAGTTGTCTGATCCGATCATCCAGGCCTGTCTCTCTCTGTCCGGATGAAAACCTTGCCTGTCTCCCTGACATCTCCTGGATGTCGAGCTGTCAGCTCAAGCTCAGAGCTCTTAATCTTCCTCCCCCTCCCCACCTCCTTCCTTAATTGCTGTGGACACTGCTACTGTCCTGCCTGTCGCTCAGGCCCACAGCCCTGGTGTTATTTTTTACTTTGCTCTCCCTCTAGCTCTCCCCATCCTGGCTCAGACCCTGAGCCAAAGTCTTTCTGCAGCTCCTTGATAAGCCCAGCCCTGACTGCCCGTCCACTCACTTCAGTTTGCATCCAGACTCCCATCATATTTCATCAAGACTCCTCTGCTCCAGCCTTGGCGAAGCACACTTTTGCCTCATCCATACTCTTTTTTTTCTAGGCACTGCTCTGGCAACTTCCACTTCTCCTCACATCTACCTCTCCCTTTCCCTGCCACATCAAACAGCTGCTACTTTTCTTCACTTGTCAAGGCTCCTCCTGGTCTCTTCCCAATCTTTCACCTTTTCTATCACCTTTTCCTCACCAGGTCTCCACCCTCTTCCAGCTGTGCCAGAAGTCCAGGCTCTCTCCGGCCTTTTTACATTTTTCAAAGGAAGTTATAGGTGTTTCCTGCCTCGTGTGGGAGCAGCTCCCCATTGGCATTGGCTGAGGCATTGGTCTCTCCCTGCACATGTACCCTCCAAGCTTTCCTGCACCAGGAACCACCATCACTGCTCAGCAGCCAGGCCTGGTATCCTGATGGTCCTCACAGCCAATGCCATCAAACAGTTTAAAACTAATAGAAGGAGAGATTTAGATCAGATGCTAGGAAGAAATTCTTTACTCAGCATGCAGTGAGAGACTGGAATGGGTTGCCCAGAGAAACTGTGGCTGCCCCATCCCTGGAAGTGTTCAAGGCCAGGTTGGATGGAGCTTGGAGAAACCTGAGATATTGGAAGGTGTCCCTGCCCATGGCAGGGAGATTGGAATGAAATTATCTTTGTGGTCCCTTCCAACCTAAACCATTCTGTGATTATAACACTTTACGATCTCACTGCTGCTCTGCTCCACCCATCTTCCTGCCATCACCCTTCATCTCACACTCCCAGGTAGCTCTTCAAGCACAGCCTTCTTGTGCTCACACAATATCCTGCACAGTGGGGTGCAGGCCCTGAGCACAGCAGCGACACACACAAATCATGCTAATCACAACAGCTTCACTAGCACCTCTCTACTGATTATCCTCATTTCTGCATCCACAGCATTAACGTATAATTGCATTTTAACAAGCTTCATTAGCACATTGCCTTAGTAAAGCTTAACACAGCCCAAGCACCCAAGGAAACCTCATGGTGCTTTTCTGCTCAATATAATTTTCAAGGCTTCTGTAACCTGATTTGTTAGGAATAACCTCAGGGCTGTAAAGCTTTTCTTCTGCCATCCAGCAATTAAGGAATAATTTGTCACGGAGCAAGTCAAGCTGCAGGGCAGGAAGGCCCTGTGCAATACAATGAAGCTGTGTAAACCAAAGTCTTGGGTAGAGGAACAAAGCGAGCATCCCTCCCCTCCTTCTTCATTAGCCAGGAGCTGGTGCTCAGCTCCTGTAAATGCTGCACAGTCCCCTCAGTAATGCAGCTCTTGCTGCAGGCAGAGAAATGCCTGTGTGCACCCTGCCAGCACACACACTGGCTGTGGCTCTGCCCCTCCTGTACTTTTTTTGGACATGGTGCAGAAAGGTAAACAGCCCCTTGCCAAGACGTACTGTTGGCATGAGCTGTATGATGGAATAGGATTAAGAAATGGTCTGCAAAGCTTTTTTAAGAAAGTTTTATGAAGCTCCAAAGGATAACTGAAACTCCATTATTTTTTAAAAAAATAACTACCTTGGGAAGAAAAATGTTAGTAACTTAGGAATACGACAGATGGAGCACAGCTAATACATCTATCGAGGATGATGAGCATTTCTGTCTGGCTAAACCTTTTCCAGTTTTAATACTTTTTCCAGTTATCTCAGTCACATAAAAGTCAAACACTTTCCCAAGCATTCCTGGAAAGATGCTTCCTGTTTTGGTGAGGTAGAGAGGGTATTTTTAAGTAAAAAATGATCTGACTATGCTGACTGTGTATGAATCCCAGTCACAAAACCAGAAGTAGTTTTGCAGATGGAGGTTGTTACCTGATTTTTTTTTTTGCCTTAACTTCCATAGTAACCAGATTAAGAACTGCTGGCAAACCTCAGTCACATTTCCAAAACCATACGTAGGAACAGTGTGGCAGGAATAGAAAGCTATAGAATATCAACTGCTACATGGCCCCAGACAGCTGTCTGTGAAAGCAGAAAACATGGGGTTAATGGTTCTTTTATACTTTTTTTTTAGTACTTGCAGACAACTGAGGACTGGTATGGAGATCATTGATCATTGCTGGAAATTCTCCATGCAAAGAGACACTCTGATCTTGTGAAGTGTGAGCAACACTCAATTCCCATTAATTTTAAGGGAGATCAGAGTTGTCCAGCATTTTGCAGGGTATTCTAAATCTGTGGACAGATAGGCTCCCATCTCACTATAAAAAAAGTTCTCCTCCAGCAAACCCCTCTCATACCTCTATTTATCCATGCTTAGCAATTTTCCAGCTTAGGCACATAAAGAAGAAAAAAACCGCGTTGTCAACTATCTGATATTACAACAGTTGATTCTTTAGGAATATATACTTCTCACATCCTACTACCATTATTTTAACATTCAGAGGTAAAGGAAAAACTTCACCCATCCCCACCTTCTTCCCCCTTAACCAGACAAATAAGGCATTCAGCTTGTCTGAATTTAAATTTTTATTGGAGTTGATCCAGCAACCAGAGCGCATTGCTAGAAGCCAAGGTCCTGCTTCTTTCAATACACCTCCTTCATTCTGACTCCCTGCTTTTGTACAGCTTTGGTAATCTCAATCTGTGGTCAGGGATGGGATAAAATTTCAGCTATTTCCCCCCTCAACTGCACAGAACAGGGCTTGCTCTTAAATCAAAAGCCCTGCACCCTAAACCTCTGGTTAAGTACTTAACTAGAGGCAAGTCTTTGAAATCATCATAGACTTCTTTTTCCTTTTTCTTAGATATAGTGCTGAAAACCACAGAAGTAAACCAAGTTCTCAGGAATATCAAAGGTATTCAGAGGAAACTGGGGGAAGGAGGCACATAGGGTGGCTCCACAGTGCTTTCTTGGCCCGATCTTCTGAAATAGATGGCATTACCAGTCCTCATCAAAAATGTAAAATTTCCTCCCTTATTCTCCAGGGCATGACAAAATATTGTTAAATGTTCTGGAAGCATTAGGAGCAGACAGTAACTGCAATCCAAGCAGAAGTCACATTTCTGTCATTGCCTTGGTAAATGACCTCCACCTTCCTGCACAGGATGGTGTGGGCTCCCACATACCTTCTACTGATGTTTAGATTTTCCTCTCTCTGTGCTTCTCCTTTTTCCCTCCCATTCCCTCTCCTCTCTTCAAACAGTAATTCAAGAACCATGATCACTCCTTCCCTTGGCTTCAGGTCTCTTCCATGGGCTAAAGTTACCTCCAGCTCTCCAGCATGGTTTGGGGGATTTATTTGTATTCCATGTTCTGGAGATAGACCCCATGTCTTGCCAAGGGCTCTCATGGGCATTACAAAAGGAACACTGACAAATATTTATGGAACCTAAAGTGAAATTCAAGACACTGTTAAAATAAAGTTTGCTTTAGTTTTTTTTTTATTCTCCTGAAGAATTGACCGGGCTTTCTTGGCAAAAAGACTAATCCAAATGCTATTGGTATCTTAACAGCTCATAAGAACCACATGCTTCAAATAAAGCCATTACTATCAGACACGCCGAGTGGTTCAATTAAACAAATATGAAAATAGACACTTCATCCTGCTTTAACTAAGTGGGATCATTTCACTCCTGCATCCAGACTGACAATGAAAATGATATAGTATTTATAGAGCAGCTTTTTATCCTGAAAGATCCCAAAGTATTATGCAGACCCTGCTTCACACACTACCAAGATGCTGCCATTTCCAGGGAGGAACACATTCCCACAGCCCTGAGGAATGGCACATGGCAATTTAGACAGAGGAGCACAACAGAATTCCATGTTCAGCTGAAACTATAGAAAGGAATTTAAGCAAGCAGAATGGAGATTGTTTAGGCTGGAGCACATCCAGCACAGAGGAGGTATAGTGATCTGGTGTTTCCAATATAGAAGTAAAGGCAAAACAGTAAAAAAGTTCTGGTTTAAACTACCCAAAGACCAGAATTTAGGGAAGAAAGGGAAACGCCATCTTGAAGGTGAACGATTTCATTCCTTCCACTTCAGTTGTCCATGGAAAATTCTCTACAAGAGGCTCTTGCTCACTATTCCCTTCAGGAGTACAAGAACCAGGACCAATAATACTTTGCATAGCTGCCTGTCCACATAAGGATGACACAAGATACACTATGAATTAAAGGCTTCAAAAAGCTTTGTCTGGTAGTCTCACACACGAGAGACAGGAAAATACCAGGTCCATCTACATCACACATCGACTGCTGCCAGGATCCCTGCTGGCATCTCTGCCCCATTTCACATTGGCTGCACTGCAAATATAACACAGCCCATAGTAAGAGAGAGACTTGCCCAAGGCTGCCCTGTGAGGCTGTGGCAGCAGCATCAGGAATCCAGTTTTGACTCCCAGTGCTCTACTGTGACAACCAGGTGATGCTTCCCCACTCCAGGACAAGTTCCCTCCTGTGAAACCACAGCCTTGCATGAGGAGCTGAGAAGGCCTCAGTGTACTATGCCAATAGGTGGCCAAAAATTTTCCAGTACAATTTTTTTTTTGTGAAAGACAGAAAAGAAGACCACTGATTTATGGAGCAGCAGCATGGCAGGTCATGGTAAAACGGAGAAAAACTGCCACTTTAAGAAGTTAGGGACATGGTGACAAGACATGAAGTCACTTGGGCACACACCCAATGTCAGCTGCAACTCTAAGCATTCCAGCAAGGACTGGAACCAGCTCAGTGTGAGGAGTTCAGCCTGTGGATGTGTTCATAATGACACATCTGCAAAGAATCACAGAGCCACACAGCCATTTGGGCTGGAAAAGAGCTTTAAGATCAAGTTCAACCATAAAACCAGCACTGTCAAGTCCACCATTAAACCATGTCCCCACATGCCATGTCTGCACATCCTTTAAATCCACCCAGGTATGGTAAAGAGAAGAAACCCTGACAATATTACTGCAAACATCCCCCCCAGTAGAGAAGTGTGAAAGAAATACAATTGTGCCATGACAGCTTTGTACCTGGCACACAGACTAGCACTAGCATGAGCCTCTCTGCAGAACAATTAGCAGAAAGCACCAATCTTACAAAGCTTCTTTCTTTTTTCCAGTTCATTTAGCCTGAAGTAGAGCAATCAAGACTCTTCTGGCAAGATACCACATTCTCAATATGTAACCACTTAAAGGAAGAGGACAACTATTGCAGAGAGATGTCCCAGGAGAAGAAATCATTGTATAAGTGAAAGGGATTTCTTTGGAGTGACTTTTAAAATAATGTAAAGCTGCTCTCTCCTTTTCTTTCTTTTTTCTTTTTTTCTTTTTCTTTTTCTTTTTCTTCTTTTTCTTTTTCTTTTTTCTTTTTCTTTTTTTAATCTTTTCTTTTTTTCCTCAGGACTGGAATATGAACCTTCCTTTTTCTAGTCAGCAGTTGTTCACACACCTTATTTTCTGGGATTTCAGTGAAATAAGTAAGGCAGATAATCATGTACTATAAGGAGGAAGGGGGTGACTCCAAGGCCATACAACCTCCAGGCATGGTTTTTTCCATGGAGAAGAGTGAAAGAGCAAAAGGAAAATACTCAGACTTAAGAGGTGAGCAAAGAAGGAAGACGTGGCATGCTGTGTAAAGGAGAAGACATCCAGTGGCTCCACAAATTGCCAAGAGCAAAGTCTGTTCTCTTATTTATTTGTATTTTAGGGTGGTTTCAGTACTCACAGAGCTCACATCACTGACAGTACAGGGAAAAGTGCATCTGTATAGAGATTGAGCATTTCCGTGCCATGACAGGGAACCTGTCCTCAGGTATGACTGAGAAGGATACAGAGAGGTCAGCCCTGTCTGGCTCAGGGTCCCATGGCACCCAGGGCAGCAGAACTCCAGACTCACACAGCAGAGCAGAAGAAGGCTGTGGGATAAATCATGGCTAAACAGGTAAGGAAAATAGGTGCCAACTCTGGTTTGGGAGGTGCATTGGACTGAGGCCACCAGCTCTGCTGCTGTTTTGGAACAAGAAACCCTCTATTTTCACCCTTGAGCAAGAGCCAGGTTGGACTAAAGGGCAGCAGTCTGACCTGGAAGAAACTCTGTGCAGCAGCCTTGAGGCAAAGCAGCCCACACAACCCACAGCACTTAGGATTTCATCCAGCAGTGACTCCGTCCCTCTGTTCCTGTGTGAACACGCTGCTGGCAGTGAGCAATCCTGTGTCATCCTGCAAGCCTGGGACGTTGGGAACACACCCAGCTGCAAAACGTGGTGGATGGTGAAAGCTTGCAATGCCACTCTTTGAACTGCAGCACACAAAACCAGGAGCCTGCAAGACACGGTGCCCGCGGAGGTGTGGTGGTAAGGGCTTCTGCACAGATTAGCAGCCAAAATGTGTGCCTTGGAGAAGCTCTGGCTGGTGTTCAAGGTACGAAACCAAGCCTGGCAGATAGAGTATCTTCTCTCTCCCACCCTCCCAGTGCCTTTAGGAAGGTGTACTGTGCTCTGGCTGGTGTTGGTGCACCTTTGCTGCTGCCTGCACAGCCTGAGAGCTCCTGCTGATCTCCCCACTAAACTCCTCTGACCCTGGAAATGCCCAACAATGCCCATCTGGGCTGTGGAAAAAAATGAAGGCAAAATGGAAAGGGCAAAGACAAAAGAGGATTTTTAAATACTGCAACAAATGACTGAAGATACTAAAAATTGTTTCAAATCTATTTTTGTAAATAATATTACTGCAAAGCTTAGTAGCTTACAGTTGGTTCCTCTGCATATGTATATACATGCACAAGAGAACAGCACACATGACCTACATGTAAAAATGCTGCATTTTACCACACCTCTCTGCAGGTCAGGACATGGCATCACCCCACATACAAAAAAATCCATGTGTGTGTATTGCCACATATTGCATAAAAGCAGAATTGGGATTGCACTGTATTAATGAAATGTGTGATGTTTCTCCACAGCCTCGAGGGCTCTCTCTCTGTGTCCTGAAATACATGGCTATTTTAGCACATGCAGATCCTACTTTCTGCAACAGTGTGACATCACCAACCCCACATTCAGAGAATAATCATGGCCTTGTCTGCACTGCAAAAACTGGCCCCACAATTAAAAAAAAAAGTGCAGTTCAGCCAGTAGCAGCAAGAGCAGTGCTCTAATGCAATACTGGACTCAGCTGTTTTTAGTGTTGGATCATCTAATTCTGCTCAAAGTAGGGTGAGAAAAACTATGGGGAAAAACTCCCATACCCAAAAACCCCTTGCTATAGTCTAATTGCAGCAGCCGTGAAGAAAATGAGGGGGAAACAGTTTTACAGTCCCCAGATATTTTTCTGAAATGTCAAAAGAAAAATTATATTCCAAAGAGGAATAACAAAAAATAATGAAAAGTAAGAACCTCAGCATTTTCTCAAAATGTTAACGTGTGAACATTTTTCTATCTGGTCAGATGTTCTATCAGCAGTTTAGTAGTGTTTAATTTCAGTCCTGGCAGCCGCTACTCATTTTTAATCTTTTCAAGCTTTTTGGTAAAAAGTAACCTAGATTGTAGATCAAACCTAAACTATGCCAAATCAGACAATCTTACTTTTCATTTGAAGAAAGTAAATGGCAATCACAACCTCCCTGGGAGACAATTTTATTCCTACTATTCTTTATTTGTACAACAATTAGCCTTTTTCTGATCCAAGATAAAGTCCCCCAGGCACAGTTGTGAAACATGATAATAGCAGAGTGCTAGGGTTTTTTAAATGAGCCTGATGAATGACCAAAATCAATCATTCCCTCAAATTTTTAGCTATGATGAGCTGGCATCTTCCACCCTGGAAGTGTTACCTCCAAAAATTCTCAACTAAACCCAGGGGTGATATAAGAGCATCCTGAACTTCTATGTCTTGCAGCAGTTCATGGGTGTCATGTCATTCCACAGTGCTTCTGCAGCTGTGTGCTCAAACAGCCACTAGCTACTCTTCTTAAACACAGAACACGTAAGATTTCATGCCCATCAGACTTTAAAAAGCGAAAGCAACCCCTTCCCGTACATGGCAGTGTCAATGAGAAATGAAATTAATTGAATTCTTTCATGCCCAGAGCCAATGAGGTTTAACACAGGGCAGCACACCAGCTCCCCATGTCAGCCAGCGAGGAAGAAATGCACTGAGACCTCATGCCAGATGCACCTTATCATTTCACTGGCATGCAGTGATGGACGAACACATCAGTAATGCACCCCTTCCCTCTGGTAAGTCCCTATCCCTCAATTCCCTCCCAGGGGAAGTGAAACCACTGCAAAGTGATCTCCCTTCTGCAGGCACCTGGGAGGCTGCCCCGCGCAGAATTATCTGCATGGCCTCCAAGATCTTCTGTTCCTCTGCACAGATTGCTTCCGTCATCCAGATAAAAGCAGAGGGAGATGAAGAAGCACTTGTGCCTGGAATTCCCCGAATTTCATTACCAACCACCAAGGGCTTACAGGGCCAAGCTCTGCGGTTATCGCACAGCCACGCTTTGATTTCGGGGTGATTAAGGTCCATTCGCCACCACCGGGGAGCCTTGAGAGGTGTGATGTGGGTACCTCCACTGGACTGGACTTGTGCAAACAGCTGAGACAGGCAGTGCCACAGCACTTGTCCTGCTCTTGCAGTGCTTAACCTTTGTCAACTGCTGCCTGAGCCGCCTGCTTCGAGACCTGACAGAGACAGACATGCAATTCGGCTTGGGGAGGTGCGAGACACGACACCTGCTCTCCCTTCCCACCTCCCTCCCATGTCCATCCACCTATTCCCTGCTGCTAGGTTATGTCAGCCCAAAACCTTCCCTGGGGAGGAGGAAAAACAGCTGGTTCTCTCCAAACCATCTCACCCAATTAAAGAAAAATCTGCCATCAATGCTTACATGCTTTTATTGTTGATAGGGGCACAAGGCAGAGGAGGAGCGACCTCACCCTCCCTCGGCTGTGCAGACTTTAAAAAAATCCTGAAAAAAAGCAGTTGAATAAGAAGGTGCCACTTGTAGCCCTTAGTTTACAAGAGCAGAGCCAGACTGGTAACGTTAAGGCTTATGTAAAACTGTCCAAGATGCTAAACGTGCTCTTTTCACCCTGAGTTAATGATATTTAGTATGTTTTCATGTAGTCTCAGCTTCTGGAGTCATGGGATAACACAAAAGGATGAACCTTAAGGAATTTTTTAGCTGTTATGGTGACAAGCTTGTGGAAAGCTTGAGAGTTGGAACGTTTAGCCAGAAAACAAGTAACCAGTGCCTAAATGTGAATTTTTAAATACCTTAATATCCCCTTGAGTATTGGAGACTGAGTCATGATTCTGGGAAGGGTAACATTACAGCTTTATGGTCTGCTGCAAGACTTGGCTAGGATGAAATCAGAGGTTTTCTGTAGTAATAATTTTGAGCCTCTGTTCCCTCTGTGGAGGGGACGGTCCTCAGCAAGTAGCAGAGTGTGCCTGCCTGTTAAATTTGCATTAAATTAATAGAATTAACTCCTTAACAGCCTTCACAGATCAGGACAAGGCAACACATTTAAATGCCTGTGCAGACTGAGGCATCTACTATAAAACATACCTTCAGTTTGGAGGTTTGGACCCCTACTTCTTAGTATTATTTCTTCCGTATGAGTTAGGTCTAAATCTAAATTTCTATCTCAACCACAGCATCGTAACAGAGTAACCTGAGATTAAGTGAGGTGGGCAGTGGAAGAAGTATTTTGTACTTAGGAACATAACAAGGTATTATCAGAAGAGCAATTCTGAGCAATTCCTAGGCAATCCCAAGTAAAGCTCCTCTAGCAGGAGTCCAGCTATCCTGACATGGCCACTGCAGTGTGAACCTGAGATCAACAAATCAGCACTTGGGCAGGTCAGGGCTTTAGTGGCTAAAGCTGTCGCAGATCACTTGAAGACAACATGTCAATTATGCTTTCTACTGTCCCCTGACCCTCCACCCTCTGCTCTTCTCCCAAAATATAAGCAAGCAGCACTTCTGGAGGAACTCACAAAATAGTCTTCTGATGTTTACAAAGCAAAGTATGACACACTGAGGAATATGGCAGGGATTCCCCTTCCTCCCTGAGCCCTTTCACCCACGGATCTGCAGAGCCCAAGCTCCTGTGGCTCCAAGTGATGTGCTCTCTGCACTATTGTTCTCTGTAAGAGTCAGCTCAGCAACCCTCATGCCCATCAGCTTTTTACCAGGACCTTACACATTTTGACACACCTCCATATCACCATCCCACATAAAAGCCCCCCTTCCCTTGGAACAGAACCCTCAATTCTGCATCCATGCACTCCAGTCCTGCTGTAGCCCCCAACACAGCATTCAAATAATCTTTGTTATTTATTAACAGAGCCATGTATTTCCTGCCAAATATGTTTCTCCTTCACACAGCTCATGGGGCCAGTCAGCTCTTTGCCAAGCTGACTTTTCAAATACATAGTGTTAAAACTAAAAGGGCCCTTGTAGTTGTGTAGTGTTGTGAGGAGAAATGTTTCTTCTCTGACATATGTTGTGCCTCAGATACAGCTCTAGCCTTACCTATAGGGAGCCAAGTGCCATGTAGGGATATTGCTGCTGTTATCCCAGGGCACAGGGAGCAGGGTGAGGGCTCAGGTTCATTCCCAAGAGGACAACTTGATGGCCCAGGGCACAGTTCACCCTTATCAGCCAACAGTCAGGAGACAACGGGGATTTAGGCCTGGGTTCACCACATTGGATGATTCTTGATTTTGCAGGAGACATTGCACTCAGCTCTGCAGAGTCCCTGCTCTTGGGTCTGAAACTGCTCCAGAGGAAGGGCTGCAATCTGACCAAGCTGGCATGCAGTGCTCCACAAAACTCAAAACATTACTCATCTGCAAGCCCTCACACAACAGCAGTTGAGCCCATGCAGGAAGGGATCCCCTTCCTGTAAGACTCTCCAGTAAGAATCAGCCACCTAAAAAGCCCTTCCACAGGCAGGAATCTCAGCAGGACCCACCAGGCTGCTCCCACTGTTCAGAGAGCAGGAGGCAAACGGCACTTTGATTATCAGTCATCTTCATTGCACTCACAATCAGGAGCAGCGAGGGGGTTTTTAGTAGCGCCGGATGGCCTGGCAAGCACAACTGGTGCTGAAAGACGAAGGGACTTTAGCTCCTCAGCCAGCCAGCAACTTCAAAGCCTTTTCCATTCACTTGCTGTTACAGCAGTACACACACAGCTTCTGTTAAGGTATCACCAGCCCTGGCGCAGCTCAGAGCTGCCTGACTCACGCTACAACCGCCTGCTGCAAACACAGGGTAGACAGCTTTCTCAAAGGTTTTTTATCTGCACACAACTAATGCTCTGTGCCCAGCAGAAACACTGCAGAAAGGACCATGAGAGATTTTGTGCAGCACATTACACAAGAGGTCGGGTGAGATTACAGTGCAACCATTTTCCAGCTGCCTGCATTTCAGTCAGAAGATGCCAATTTGCAGGGAAGTAAAAATTTGGGATGAAAGTATATCAAAATTGATCTACTGTAAAAAATGTTTTAGGTCTAGGATGGAAATTTATGTTTCCCAGAACAGCCACAGCCTAGATCAGAAAAATCTCATTTCAAGCCCTGTAATAAATCAGTGAGAATAAGACTTACATGTTTTCTCACAGCTCTAATGCACACACAGATGCACCTGTACAGCTTTCCTCTCTTTATGCCCTGAGGAATACTGACTTTATAAGAATAATGAAGAGCTCCAAGAAGTGAGATTGGGAGAGCATAATCTCAAACTGACTTGGCTGGTGAGAACCAGCTTCCCACCCACCCCAGTGGTTTCCCTTGCACAGAACAGATTGGCACACCTGTCTCTTTTCCTTTTTTTTTTCCCTTGCCAAAACATCACATAACTCCAAAATACAATTGAAAAACTGGAAAGCTTTCTTCTGATAAGAGAATCCAATTGATCCCTTTTTCCTTTAGAGTTTAGGAAAGATGTTTCTCACCTCCAAAAGTCTTAAGTTTTAGGATCAAACTCTATGGTGGCTTTGCAGGTGAGCCCCCTGCAATATCAAGCTCCAGTTAAGGTATGATGAAACAGGTTTGTGCAAATCTGAAAATGAGAAGGGGTGAACTGTGAGGAAGAGTGCTATTATAACTTTGTAGAATGAGATAGAATAAAAAAGCAAAACACATTAAAACTCTTCTTAGGTTGGTTGGTTTTGCTGTTCATTAGTTTTTCCCTGAAGTGTTAACAAGAAGAGAAATGAAGATACTTAGTCATGAGGTTTAAGTCTATGGTTCCTTCTTAAAAAGAAATATTCACCATCCTCTGCTCTCAGTGGATTTTTATTGAGCAATTGAAAGATGCCATTTTCAAAGCCAGGACTCAACTCAGTTAATTGTTACACCTCTTTGTGTTGCCTTTTCTTTCAATGAGAACCAGCTAAAGGTTTGCAGGAAGGAGCCTCAGGGCTGCAACAGATGTCATGAGCCACTTCCTACAAATTAGAAAAGGGAAGTAACCCCCTCAGGTTAATTATGGGGAGAGGCCACACACAGAGCTGTGTAATGAGCCTGTGGGATGGAGAGAAGGCAACTGCTTCATATTGGATTTCAAGAGACAGAGCATGAAATCTCTGGTGCTGACTACAAGCTTTCACGCTGCCAGAGCAATGCGTCCTGCCCAGGGAGGACACGAGCCATGCTGTCTGGGACAGGCAGCAGAAGTAAGGGACGACAATGACATTGTTCAGCCACCCTCTGAGGACATCCCTTTGCGTTCCTGCCCTCCCAAGGCACGGCTACCACAGCACAAGGGACTTTGCACCTGCCTCCCTATTTACACAGGTGCAAGGTAGCTAGAAAGCCATAACCTTAGGACCAAAGTGTAAGACAGGGACTTGGCTGACCTGGATGTTGTTGTTTCCCTGGTGGGATGAATAGGCCAAAGTCCTTTCATCTTTCTCTGCCTCATTTCCCCATCTGTATAATGGAGATTGGTGGTATTTCTTTTTTTTTCTGTTTTTTTCTTTTTATTTTCTTTTTTTTTTTTTAAATGAAGTGGCTAGATTTTCACAAAGGGAAAGCACCAGAACAATCCTAGGTCACATCATTACCAAAGAGCCCTGTAAGAGCACAGGTTATGCTTTTTTCCTCTCTTCTTTTCATCTCCCCTCAAGCCAAACAGGTTGCTGCGAGCCTGTCTCGTTTCTTGAAACTGTTTCCTTAGGTATTGGGTCACTTTAAAAAGTCACAGATGCCTGTTTAAAGTCAATTTGTACAGCTTGTAACTCAGCCTTGAGCGTCAGCCGAAGGATCAGCTCCATGTTTCCTTACACTAAAATATACATTTATGGTCAGGTTAGGATGACCTGACAACAAAAGCAGCAAGGAAAAAAACAACCCTGCATGTGCCAGCTAGAGTGCCTAGAAGATTTATTTCAGTGGGTGGGAAATAGCCTAATGTTTATTTAAACTACGATTTGCAGATGGGGTCCGGGGATGTGTTTAAGTGACAGTCAACGGGTTCATCTACAAAAAAGGAGAATGCTGGCAAAAACTGAGCTACAGCTTCACATGGGAAGGCATCACTGTTACCAGAGGAGAGGTCACTGGGATCCAGGACACGTTGCACAGGCATAGCTGAATTTCCTACTGCCAGGATAGCCTCGGGTAGCTGTTGCTGAAGAAGCAGGGATAAGTAACTGCGTGCTTCAGCAAACTCGTGCAGTGGCCAGGAGGAATGGAAAAGGTCAAGATTTTCAGGCCAAAAGGGACATTTTGTTGACATTCCATCTCGTGGGGAAAATAAAGTGAAACATTTTGGGTTTGTTCCAGAGCAGAACAGTAGGGTATTTTTGTTCTCAGAAAAGCAATGGAAGATAGATCTGCCACCCTTTGGGCAGCCATAATAACAGCTCCTCCTGTAGCATCTTCCCAGCTGGGTGCACATCACCTCTGACACTTTTGTTGACCCTGTGCTCAAAACTGAGGTCAAGAAAAAATTTTGAATAATTTCAAACCTCTGATAAAGCATGACCAGTGCAGAATAATATACAGTGCCCTTGCTGACAAAAGCACTTAGCACTGCTTTGTGGCACTGGATTTTCATCAACACCTGTCTCTTCCAAGTGCACAGGAGGATATTCACACTAAAAATGACCACTGGTCAATGGATGTTAAATGTCTTCCAATTTTTCCATACCCAAGAATCCAATCTCCAGACTTGAGCTGACAGTTCGCCTATCATCTCACTTCCCACTTCTTCCAAAGCAATGCACACCAAATCCACCCTAGTTTCAGCAGGTAGATTAGAGGCTAAGAAAAACTGGTTTTCTTGAGCAGGATTAGTTTGAGGTGCTTCTGAGATAATCTGTCTGCCTTCCAGGCACTCTCTAAATACTCAGAGGCACCCATTTGTCATCACTGCTGCATTATCCTTGTAAAATGCACCATCCTTGCACGATGGAGCCACCTGACCCGCAGGGTGGGAGTGTGCATGCCTCTTAACTTGGGTGTATATCTCACTGGGGAGGGAAAAAAAAGTTTGAGGTCTGCATATATCAAGCTAAACACCAAGACTGCTCAGATATTACAGGCAGATACATTGCTGAACTCTGATCAGTCTGTCCCGATGGCCCAGCATGGCATCCACCTGGGTTTCAGGAATGCAGATGGTAGATCCAAAAAATGACTGTTCAGCAGGGTTGAAGGAGCAGTTTCAGTTTCTTGAAGCAGATATGAGGGGCACAAACACCTCCTGGGCAGTTGTCAGTGTCCTGTTAAAAGCAACAGGATGGCAAGGCAGACTGGAAAACTGAAAAAAACACGTCCTGCTCGTACTTGTACCAAATTTTCTTAGGCTCAAAGGGTTTCTCTAAGATTTGAACAAATAATAGGATCAGAGGGTTTTAGGAAGCTCCCACGGACTTGTAAGTGGTTCAATACAGCCCCAAGTGCAGTCAGTAAGTTTTAGGAAAAAAAAAAGGCTCCAACTTAAATCCAGCTATTGTGATTTACACCAGCTGAGGATCTCTCACCCTGCCTGCAATGGGAACATGACCAGGCTGCTTGCCAGCACTTCTGGCTTTGCTGCAGCAGGAGTGACGTTCAGGTATGCGTGACCACTCACCATCAGATTTCTTTACAATGACAAGCTTTGAAGTCAGAGCACTTTGCTCTCCTTCCACAAACCATTTTCACTCAAAACAATAACTATTTAAACGGGAACCGCACCAAAGCCCTTTTTTTTTTTTTTTTCTACTTCTTTGTCAATTATACAATATAGTTAAATCACAGAAAGAGAGATGCCTGCCTGCTGCTCACCATAGGCTGGATATCCCAGCACAAAATTACTTTCATTGACTTTCAGCACTGGGAGAGAAGACACCAAGCAGCTTCACCCAGTATTACACTGAAACCTAGAGAGAACAAAACTGAGCAAATTACTTTTTTTGCTGAAAATCTTGCTAAGCTACTCCCTACAAAACCCACTAAAAGTTGTCTTTTCATAGCCAGCGGGGCTGCTAGAGGCTTGAATGTGATTTGTGGACCTCATCCTGCCTATTCAGAGCAAAAGATAACACCTGCGGGAAGCAGGCGAAAGGTTAAAACCTGGTACCTCTGTGTTTTCCTAAGTGCAGAGCTTGGCACCAGAACAGAGCCTGGGAACAATGGCAGGAGCATTGCGCCTGTTTTCTTTTCCCTTAAAGTAACATTTTTGCTGCAGTGTCATCTTTCTGCTCAGCCAAGCAGGCGCTCTGGGTCAAATCAGCTGCGTGAGCCGTCAGCAGATTTTTCTGGCCCTCTCAAAAGATCTTCAGGCATTGTATTAAGAAGCCAAATCAGTGAAAAAACAGGGGGAAAAAAAATGGACAGACTGCCCACACATTTTACCGGTCAGGCGCTCGCATGACTGTGAAATAATCAGCATTCTTTTGGTGAAATGTAGCAGCTTTAAACCAGCAATTTGGCTTTGCTCTCTGGAAAACAGTGTGCTTTCTTGAAAAAGCTAAACCCAGGGTATTACAGCCTGACAGCTTCAAAATTCCTCAGACCTCCCGTAGGAATCGCTCACAAAAGAGCAGGCTGGATGTCATCCACCCATCCTAGGGCTGGATGTCAGGGGAACAGACGCTCTGATGGAAAACCCTAAGGGAAGACATACTTCCATTTACACCATCTTTTATGTTTTGGCTAAGTGGCTTGTTTATAATTGTTGGATTTAGGCGAGAAAGGCTTCACCTCTCCTGTAATGCAGCTTTGGGGCCTGTTGGGTCACTTCCCGAAGAGAGAAAATAGGAGAAAATTTCCTAGAGTTCTTTCACGTGTTTTGGCAGGCATCCTGCAGCAGACATGGACACAGACAGCATGCAGGACAGTCCCATTTTCACTGCCCTTTGCTCAAACCATACCCATTTCTAGGAGCCACCATGAACCAACTTTGCAGAGAGATGAGAGGAACTGACCAAAATTCATCGCTATTTGCCAGGATTTCCAAAAATCCATAAAAAAGAACCAGCATTTTTAAACTGAAGCAGCATTTTTAAAAGAAATGGCGTTTTTTAAAAAATCCACCCATTCTATACAAAATTTCTTCAAGGGCTATTGCTATCCCAAACAAAAGAAACTGAGGAGTTACATATGGCACTTCCACACATAATAGCTACCACAAATCCCTGTGGTTGTGGTGAGAATCAACAGATTGCTTAAATTGATGAAGACAAAGGTTTAATTGCTCATAATTCTGCCACACAGAGTCATCTGGGCTAAGACTTTCCAATGCCTGGGACATATAACTCCATTCTTATAAGGGAAGAATAGTAGGAGAACATCTAATTAGAAATTCTATGATTTGCCATATTCACACATGAGCTGAATTAAAGAAAAGGACATCTTCTTCAAGTCTCTGTTTTGCAACCTTAGTAAATTATTTCATTTAATTTTATGTATTTGTCAATTTTTTTAATTTGGTAATGTGATGGAAAGTGAAGGCTAATTCCTAGTACTTGGGGAGCAGAGGAGTTCAATCAGTCACTGCTGCACATTAAGTAACAGATTATGGCTTTAATTTCTCTTTGTATGATATTAGAGTAGCCTTCAAGCCTCCCTGCTGCCTCTTCTCGTGTGAACTTCCTCCAGTCTGGACTACAGTGAAAGCCAGATAAAATCATTTCTAAAATGAGACGGAGGCCTGAAATGCAAATCAGGGGGAAAAGTCGTCAGAAAGGGGTCTTCATACAGATTTGGTAGGTTATCAGGTCTTTACCTGCCTGGTAATCAATCCTGGTGCCTGACCAGCTCCAGGGGATGGACCCAGGAGGAGCACAAAGGCTCTTTATTCCCTCTGCTCGTGTTGTGACTCTGCTGTAAAGCCTGGTTTGCTGGGAAGGGCAAGGTGGAGCTGGACATGGGGCCTATCAGGTGACGTTAATGTTCAGTCAAGATATGGACCTTCTGTTTTAACGAGACAGACAGTCTTTGAAGAACATAATCTGTGTGGCCAACAATGGCTGGAGTGAAAGGAACTTGCTCTGGTTACCTCAGAGGATGGACTGGTAAAGCAAAGTTGGATTCTTATCAAGATGTTGGGTTTGGGGTTTTTTTAATCACTGATTCAAATGGTAATGGCTGCGAATACACAATGCAAGGTCTTCAAAGGGAGGAAACATAAGAAGGGTATAGTTTCACCCAGTTCATGTTAAGGTTCCACACTTTTGTTCTGTGTGATTCTTTTTTTAAATACATAAACCCTGCTATCCTTGCAGGGACAAATCCTCTCCATGTCTTTTCAGATTCCCTCCAATTCCAGTTGGATACAGGCTCACCAGCAGCAGTGAGAAGCAGCAGCTCTCCTGGGGTGCTTTGTTTCTCAGATTGACCTTAGCTCTGTTTACCCTTGCTTTGAAAGTTTGGGCCAACATCTGCTAAATAAACTGCTGAGTGCTGGGGAGATGGGGAGAGGGAGGGGGAGTTAAAAACAAATGGGATTGTGCTGAAATGAGAGTAGTGAGAGGAGCTCTAGAGAGAGTGTTGTGGGTCAGCATACAGAGGCAAATCCCTTTGAATCAATAGAAAACCTTCTTCTGACATCTCTGACCCAGTTTTCAAGCATGCAGAACATAGCTATCCAAAGTTCATGCTTCCAGTTCAGATTGAAGGACTTTACTACATACCCAGACAAGCCACACTGCTATTTCTTCTGTTTCATGTTCATTTCCAGCACACTGGAAATACCCAAGTACTTCAGTCATGCTGGCAGAAGTGGCTTCACCCATACAGTTTGGTTAAGAAGGGCAGCAGTTTTTTATTTAAGACAGCAGAATCTCTTTTCCACCAAAATTCAAGTTAATCATCCCAGCAGCAGCCAGCTACTAGTGTGGGGGAGAGAAAAGTGTTTTCAAAGCTGATGGTGTTTATTCCAGTCATGGTTTAGACCCTTACTACCACCAATCACAGCATTTCACAAGCCATCACAGTTCCTCCCCAATAGAAGAGGTGTCTGACTATGTCACACTGAGGACTTTAGGTTTGGTCCCCCATCCAGTGGCCTGCACAATATCATTGGAACAGGTTGCCCAGGGAAGTGGTGGAATCACCATCCCTGGAAGTGTCCAAAAGGAGTATGGATGTGGAGACATGGCTTAGTGCTGAACACAGCAGTGCTGGGTTCACAGCTGGACTCAGTGATCCTAGAGGTCTTTTACAACCATAGCAATTCTGTGGTTCTATCATGTGGTCCTTCTCCCTTAGGTTTTTGGCAAGGGCACACTAAACAAAGCTCATCCCTCCTGGTGAGTGTGAGGATGCTCAGCACTTTGCTGAAGAAGCTCAGCATGGATCAGATGTGTAGGTATTGTCTCACATCTACAGCCTTCCCCATCTGAAGGTCTTCCCAGCTAGGTCACCATCCAGGCACTAATTCTCTGGGTGCTTTGGCTGTGTGGGCCAGAGCATGGCCTTGCTGTGGCAGGGATATTCACAGTGACTGCATGGCACATATCCTCAGACACCAGCAAAGTGCTCCTTAAATAACTGTATCCTCAGGATTCAGCAAATGCCTTTAAAGCATCAGGATTAACATCCCTTAAAAAAGAGAAACTGGGTAATATGAGAGCAGATATTCCCATTATCAGCATATCTACATATTTTTTAATCCCAACCAGCATGTGGTCCTGGTATTATCTCATGGCAGTATGTTCCAGAGCTTATCTGGAATAACTTTGCTTTTCATCACCTTCAAAGTTCCCTGAATATTTCCTTGTTTGTCTCTCAGGCTGCCTTTGGCTTTCTGGACAGCTCTGCTCATACTCAAAGCATCCAAGAAACAGATTCCAGCTGATTCTAAGACACTGAAAAGAAAAAGAAGGCAAATGAGGTTCTCCTGGACAGCATTAGTGAAACCAGCACAGTGTCATCTGAGGTGAGCACAAGCCCAAGAAAACAACCTCAGTACTGTACAGGGCTTTACAGCAGATCTTGAAGCCCTGAGTAATCCAAGGTGGCTAAGTAGCCAAGAAAATTGGATAAAATGTAACATTTCTTAATCAAAGATGCCAACGTGAATCTGGTTTTGATATGACAACTGATTGTCTAGACATGAAAAGGTAGTCCTGAGTTTGAACAAAGCATCAGTGGCTCATGCCAACCATGCAGAGAAATTGGGTGGAACTCATCTTTTCTAAAGCACCTCACTGAGCCATGCTGGAAATCATCATGAGCATGAAGAGATGGGGACCAGTAAGGTGAACTGATCAGTCACTGGGCAGGAAACCACCCAGCATCAGGTTAAAAAGGTCATTCCCTAGGACCTTCCCTAGAAGAGTTCTTCCAAAAGGATCCACAGGGTGAATCTTGCTAAAGGGAATCACTAACAGTTTTGGCAGAGTATAACTGTGTTTAGAGGCTGGAAGGCTCTGTCTCAGGGTCTCCAACCCATTCAGCACTCCAGGAGCAGAGCTGGATGCCACATCTCTCCAGAGAAAGCTGATTACAGGCAACCTGCCATTTTCCACTACAAGTATTTCTATGAAGCATCATTATCCTTGTTTTACACCTGGGAAACTCGTCCACGTGCAGGTGATGGCAAAGACAAAAGGGATTTCTCTCAGATTAGTCAGGAAGGTGACTGATTCACAAAGATTTTAAGTGATAGTTTGTTAAGTGTCAGATGAGAACAATAACCATCAGTCTCTCTCTCCCCATGGTTATGTCCTTGAATTCCTCCACCGGAACAGATCTCAGGTACATCCATCCTACATCAGGATATTTAAAGGTTAAAAATAGGGACTCCAAAGCATTTCCTCTGCTGATGGCAAAGCATTCAAAATCTATCACAAATAAAATTTTTAAACGGCAAAGGAAGCTTTATTGGTAACTGTCACAGTGAGACCTCCCTCAAGTACATTTATAGTCAAAAGCAGCAAAATAGTAATCTAAGGCTGTTCAGTTCACCTCTAAAAGAAGAAAACTAGAAGAAGGAGGGAGCTGAAATCTGTGTCACTCGATAGCTCCTGGCAAACTCTTCCTGGCTTTATGGTTATGCTTCTAAATCCTCTCAATTTAATGGTATAGGTTTCCCTATTTTTAGATCACAAATTAGGCAGCTCTGCTTTTTCCCCTCCATTATTTTCTAACCAGACCATGGTTATTAAACTTAGCAGCAAAGAAGCAAGAGCCCCCTTTAAATTAAAAAAAACCCCCAAACCACCGTACAAGCAGAGTAACCACATGGCTGGAGAAAGAAAATCACTCCCAGGAGCTGACAGACTTCTTGAGTTCCCACTTCAGTGGCCCACGAGGCAGGGCTGGCACTGGGACTCCCAGGGTCCCAGAGGTGCCAGGATATTTGGGACTGACGGAGGAGCTGCCTTGGCATAAAGCTCCCCTCGAGCACAGGTCACCCACAGGTCTGCAGCAAGTGTCAGCCCACAGCACTCAGCTGGACTGTGACCAAACAACCCCCAGTTTAATGCAATAATCGGCGTGAATTTGGCACCTTGCTGCTTCCTCTCTGCCTGGCTGCAGCGGGGCTGGGGGTGTCTGCACCGGGAGGGCATGCTGTCCTCCAGATTGTTTTGAAACAACAAGAAAAAGGCTTATCATAATCCTCCTGGCAATTAGAGCCTGGCTGGCTGCAAAGTGCAATGCATTTATCAAAACCTCCTTTGAAGGCGCTGAGGGAAGTGAATTTGAAGCTGTTGAGGACTGCAGGAGTAAGAGAGCCCAGCCGCTCCCAAGGAGCCTGAACTGGGGCAAGGGGGCAGAGGGAGGAGGGAGAATTTCCTTGTCTGGGACACGAAGGTTTTCCATCAGCCTGCTTGTGAGAGGATAAATAACTCGTTATCTCCCTGTGTCTCTCAAAAGCTCGGCTGATTACAGCTGGCACGCTTAGGGGGCTCTTCCTGCAAAGTATGCCAAATAATTAGCCACTCCTGGAGCCATAAATCATCCCAAACTGGGCTTCTTCTGCCCTCATCCCCATCAATGTGAGAAAAACCCAAACTTTTTTTAAAAAAAAAAAAAGATGATAGAAAGTTGCCAGTTTTGTGAATGTTAGGAAGACAAAACTGGAAGCTTTTGCCATTTTTAAAACATGCATCAGCACAAGCTTCCCAGAAGCAATTCATACACAGCAACATGTTGAAGGGGCTCATCTCCTCTTGCCGTACAACAAGGCTCTGGTCCAGCAGCATGAGGTGGGATTTAAACAGTGTAGTCTTGTAAAAACCATCTAAAGTAACAGGCTGGAAGCATAGTTCCCAGAACCTCTACCAGCACAGACTGGGTATTGGCACCTGATTAAATTCTCCAGACCCCTTAATTTCCAACCTAGTGTCCGCTGCTCTCTGTGCAGCCCCTACAGACCTCTAGACATGTTTTTGGACGTGTTTTTCCCTCTTCCTGCTACTCACAATTACAAGTCATCTCCTTAGAGGGCAGGGGGGTGGAAAATTGCTCATGATGCTGTCCTCATCTGCTTCTGTCTGTCCAGTATGGGCATGCAACCCTTGGCCACAGGACACCCTCCTTCTCTTGGAGCAAAGACCATATCCCTGGATTTTTCTGCTGCAATGGAAGTGGTGTCCCTCCAGCACGCAGGGAGGTGGATCAGGACACCAAGCCTCCCCTGCCTTATGGGAAGGAGCTGAGTCCAGCCCATGGTGCAGCCATCCAGAACTGCTAGGGCTCTTTGCAGAAGCTTGTTGGCACACATGAGTCCTCAGCATGGAAAAGGATGCCAGAATTGGGAGTGAAAGCCACAGCAGAATGGGAGTAAGCAGATGGGAAGGTAAAGATGAATTAAAGATTAATTAAATTGCCCTGAGCAAACTGTCTGCACAGAGCAGGACCCCTGTGTCATCTCCACATCCCCTTTTAAAACAGCTTTTCTCCTCTGCAAGGTTTTGTTCATCCAAAACCACTGAACAATCATTTCCTTGAGTACTATTTTGATCATTCCCAAATGCCTTTCCTTTGGAGGATTCCTGCTGAGATCCCAAGCTGGGTTCTCCACCAGAGTAAATCAGCCCAGCTACTGTAACTGGGCTGCTGATTTACATCTCCTAGAGATCCACCCTCCTCCCAGCCAACTCCACTCCCCACGCTCACCCCTACACAAGCCTCGTCTAAAAATCTCCTGGCGAAACCTTGCTGTGCATCCTCCCCTGTTCTTAGGATTTAAGGAATGTTGGCATTGCATTGCTATGAAAAGGGGCACTGTACTGAATTTATACACGGGAAGGTTGCAGGAATGGGAGCTGGGGTGCAGTGGCCTTACATCTGTGACAATGTCACAGGGATGACAACAGCAAAAAAACTTTGATCAGTCCCGGAGTACAAACGCAGGTTTATATCCTTGCCATCTGGCAGAATATCATGTTAAGAGCTGAGCAGACAACAGCGGCTGCTGCTACACAGTGTACTATATACCAATAAAAGCTGAATGGATCTGCAATAAAGCACACTTTTGAAATAGCTGTGAAAGGAAAATCTAGGCCACTAAGTGCTGTTAGAAACAATGTCCTTATATTTTTCCCTTCCCCTTACTATTCTCCTCTGTCTTGCTTCTGCTCTTGGGATTCCTCTTCCCTCCCTTTTCCCAGCCCCGGTGGCTGCACAGAGAGCTATCAAGTGAAATGCTGAACCTAAACTAAAGGTTGTGTTCATTTAACAAGCATTAAGTATCGGTCAGGAGGGGTGGACTGGCAGCTGCCTTCACAGCTGAGGCCAATCCCCCTCCATAAATGGGGAAGCACAGCATCCGCACGAATGGAAGAGGTGGCTGCAGTCTCTCCTGCATCTTCCTCCCCTACTCAGCACAAAGGCATACAAGACTCACATAGACCCAGAGACCTATGGATTAAACCCTGGACTAGTGAAATCATTGCCCTTTGCACTTCTGCAGAGCTTCTTCAGCACAAGATGCTCCAATCATTCCCTGGGCCTTGCCCAGAGCAGCTACAAACCCCCAGCTACAATCAAGCCACCACTGCTTAGTGGTGAACACTGCTCTGCAAACACCTCAAATGCAAATGTCTCTGCTCAAATGCCCTTTACTAGAAACTAGTGGACACACTGCCCTGCACTTCCCACATGCCAAAAGCTCAGACACATGCAGGAGTGCCTTACATATTGTTATTTAGGCTGCCAAGAGACTGAGTATCCTTCTGATGGGGATCAGAACAAAACCTTATTTCACTCATGAGTTCACCATAGCTTAAGGATATTAGCCCAAGTTAGTAGCAAAGTCAGCAAGAGACTGCTTCCCAGAAATCAGTTTCAACACCAAGACCACCACTCCTGCATTATTTAACCACAAACCACAACCCAAAACATCATTCTTCACACCAAGCTGTATAAAATGCCTCAGCCACCAAATCGTCACACAGACAGACAAAAACACAGAAATGCCAAGAGGGACTCTGCAGTGACGCACTGGAGAGAACACCATGGAAAATGGCACGTCTTCTAAGGGACCCCACGGGATCTCTTCTCTCTGTTTTGGGTATGTATTTCCCATTAAATGGGTAAGAATATCAGCCAGCAATTAGATGGAAGAAAAACTGAGCCTGGCAGTTAGGTCTCATTGTTACTAAGTTTTCCTATCAGGAAATACAAGGGTCTCAGAAGGGAAGCAATGGAAATGATCACTCGAAACCACTGAACAGGCTGCTGGACTAGACACTACAGGCAACAGTCCTGACCTGGCAGGAAAACCCAATAGCCCTATTCTTCCTCTTTGGCATCTGTGATCCTACAATTGCTCAGTCATTTCAATAAATCCTTCAGCTCCTCTATCTGATTTCATGGTTTTTTTATGGGCTGAATTCTAAAAAGATCTCACTGCCCATCATTCAGGCCAGCTTTTCATCTTCACTTGCAACTGTGATCTTCCCAAATGTGCTCAGCACCCAACAGCCATCTTTGGAAAGTCCCAGGGGAGGTGGAATTACCTTGCTAAGACTCTGAAGCACCAAACGCATTTTTGATAGCTGCCTGACTCTTCAACAGGAAGAAATGTTTGCATGATGCTCTTATGGATGTCCACACTGTCAAAAGGGCTAGATACTATTTTCCCAAAGTACCTTGACCCATTTAAAGAACTTCTCCAGGAAAGCCAGTTGAGTATCTCTGACATCTGCACTACCACAGACACTCTGGTATTAACCATCCCCTTTATCTCACTATATTTTTGTTGATAGCTGAACTATGCAATGCAGTGGTTCTGGCATCCCAGCAATGGCCAGTTATCAGGAGCAAGAAAGCACGAGGTCTGGGAACTCATTGAAAACATTCAGAGGTGATACGTGAGGGACTGGGAGAGATTAGACAGGGTTTGCTGGGGCTCCAGGAATTCCTGCAATTCAGGGGTTACATAGCAAGATTTCTTTTCTGCATGGGACAGCAGCAAGCAGGAAGACAGAGTTTCCATTTCTCTTTAAAGTTGTTTTCCCAAAACCGTCACACATATACAGCTTCTCCTGGATTTTTCCCACTATTTCAACCAGCTGGGGTACCCAGGGCAAGTCCTTAGAGTAACAACCCTCATGTAGACTGGAAAGGCTCTACTAGGCTCTCATTTCACCAGGAGCTACTCTGGAGCCTGACTGACAGCATCCACAGCTGCCTGCCCAGCAATTTACCACTTAGAAAGGGCTAATTAGTAGGAGGTAATTAGTTTCAGGCAAAGAATGTTTGAAAAATAATCTGTGTATGTAAGGTCAGCCATCCTACATTTTGTTCAACATACTTTTTTTTCCTCTCCTGCTGAAAGAGATCCCAGAAAGATGATGTAAGACACCTAAACCAGGCAGATGCTTGAGATTCAGAGAATCAAGTGTTAAACATACTTAAATGCCTAAAGATGCAACTTCAACCCTAAAGGCTTCGATGTAACAGGCATATAAAATGTGGAAGTTTCATGGATGATGTTAATTATCCCAAAAGTTCTTCTCCCTTTCCCATACGCCTCCAAACCTTGCTTCTCCAGAGGAAACAAACAAAGCAACACAGAAGGGATCCAGCAGAAGTGCTGACAACGAGGTCTGGCCACAGTTGTGGCTGAATTCATTTGCCACTGGGCTCCTGCCCGGTCATGGGGCAGCTGTGAAAACAAGGCCATTGGGAAAGCACCACGTGAAGCCAGAGTGGAAATGCCAACACAACCTCAAAGCAACAGCAGCCAACCTCAACCACAGACACTACAGTGGCAGCTTTCTTACTTTGTTGTTGTTTTTCCCTAGAATAGCCTGTAAGATAACGAGAGCCAGTGATTAGCTAAGTGCCATCCTCTCTGATATGTGTTTGCCCATTATCTGCTCCTGACACCTAACATCTAATTGTGCTGCAACACCCCAGCAGGACAGCCTGTCCCAAGAGGGACTGAATGGACTGACTGAGGGAGTTAAAAAAAAGAAGAGAAAATAAAGCTTTCTGGCACATCCAAGGAATTAAAAGTTTGCACTCCAGCAGGGTTAGGATGTTGGAATGGGGATTTCAACAGCAACAGTGCTGGAAAGGTTGGCCACCTCTCAGAAGCACACCCGGATTCCAAACTTGGGTCTGGTAAGGTTTCCCAGCCACAAAAATAGCCACATGCTCCCTGTCAACAAGACCTGGGCTCTTCCCTCTTCCCTTCCTGTTTATAACACATCTTCTCAAGGATGTCAGCAAAATCTGCGGCTCTCTGTGCTTCAGAGACAGCCCCTGCCCTGCCATGTGAAAAACCTCCAGAGAAAAAACAACAGGGGAGAGGAAGAATTGTCACTCTCTTGCCATCTATTTTTTTCTTGACTACTTTTTTTTTTTTTAATGGTTCATTTCAATGATCTTGCTTGCCAAGCAAACACGGGAACAACCTGATTAACACAGTGGAAGAGCAACATACCAAGCCCTGTGGGCTCTGAGACTGATACAAGCCATCCTTGCCCGACTGCAGGACTGAGTCCCCCGTTAACATGACACTGTTTAAGTGTTTGTTGCAAACAGAGGAGCATCATATTTGGGAACTTCATGTTTTCCATGCCGGAGAGAGAAAAATATTTGGACAGGGACATGAGATGGAAGGCTGTGTCTCTCCACAAGCACCACAAGCAATGCAGAAACACACACAGCACCAGCTAGGGACAAACCCGTAGTCCCCTTTGTCTCTTGTTTTTCTTATTTTACTCTTATTTCAGCTTTTTCTCAGGAGGAAGGTTACAGTTTACCACCTGCCCAAGATGCAGGGTCAAGTGTCTCTCATTCTTCCTCTTTTAAAAGGGAAAATACATTTCATTCCAGATCAGAGACTTGATCATGGAGATCCACATATTGAGCCAGCAACCTGAACTCAAGGTGAACAGCACCTTGCTATCCTGGTCCTCCTGTGTCTTAGCCTTTTATGGGATATTCCTATCTGCATTTTCTTCTAATACAACTAAATTGGTCTTAACAAAAATACCAAAACAATTCCAGGAAAGCTTCATTTCCCAAAAAATATTTCCATCACCTCTAGTGGTAACTTAGCTTTCTCTAAGTATGCACAACATGAGCCCAGCTGCAATGTGCGTATTGTGTAAACCCAGTGAGACTGCTGAAGTCAGCAGATGTGGTGTGAATTTGCAGTGCTTTCTTGGAATGAAGAACTTTGCCTTCTATTTATCACACACTTCCCTGCTAAAGAAACACCCTTAAAACGGCTTTCACATTTTCAGTAAACGCTGTAGAAAAAGAAACAAAAAAGACCATCAATTACCAGGAAAAAAAACCAAAATACCTTCCTATGCAATGGCAAAAATAGCCTGTAATCCCAGTTTTGCTGTTGCACTGACACAAAGTTGGACTCATCCTGATCTTGTCCTTAACATGACTGCTCACTCAGTCACTCTAATTTCAACAGGCAGCAGAAAGCTGTTCTCATGCAAATAATATACAAATCTGCCATGAATTGGTAATACTTAGCTTAATTTGACAGCCATTCATACCATCAGACAAGTATTGATGATAAATAAAGATAAAGAATGAGAAACTTGTGTTTAAGTCCTAAGCAATTAATAACTAAAGACAGACACAGGCAGATGAAATCTGTCAGCACATGGAAAGGATCCACTAATTGCATTGCACATAAGTTGCAAAAGTAGACAGCTTGTACTGTTTCTTTTTTCAGAAAAACAAACATAAGAGAGTTTGAAATGATGATGCTTATCTGTGGTTGCAGCTCCCCCTAAACAGGACAGTGCCACACCTGCCAGGCAGCTTTCAGGTGTCCTACCTCTGCTCCACAAGAGTCAGGTGACTTTCCTGTTGACTTAACTTCCTTTTCTTTAATGTCTCTAAGGCTGAGCTTTCCAACATAAGTCCCATTCACGTTTAATCTCTACCTCTATTTAACTTGTCAAGGCTCTAATAAATGAAGAGAGCACTCTTGGCCAAAGGTTTTCCTCTGATCTGCTTGGTGGGAACAGGCTTAGGGAAGTGGATATGAACTCCACATGACACAGTTCACACTTGGGAGGATGCAGGCACTCCAGCCACACAGCACACCCACCACAGAGCCAAGGAAAAGACCTTTGAGACCTTCCAGTCCAACCTAAGACCCAACATCATCACCATGGCCCTGAGTGCCACATGCAGCCCCTCCTCAAACACCTCCAGGGAAGGGAACTCCTCCACTGCACCCCTTCAGACTGAGACAGACTCCAGCTCCCACCTCAGCCGTGCTTGAAGGTCACAGTTAACCCCTGGGAGAAGGAACAGAACAGTCACATGGGGAAAATGACCACCTAAGTAGGTTAAGTAAAAGCAATTTTGAGGACTGCAAGAGTCTGGGATGCTGTCACCACATTCTCCTCTACCCTTGGAAAGGGACCACTTTAGAGAGTCACTCTGCATTTTTTTTCAGGAGCAGGAACTTTTGGCCCCCAGGGAGCTGCTTTGCATCTGAGGCCTAATTCACTAGTGCAACTTCCCCTGGCACAAATCCCATAAATTCCCTTTAAATGAAAGTGTAGGACAAATGATGGGACAAGAGCTGACCCTGGCCAGAAACACCATGAAGAAAGGCTCTAACTGCAGCGGTTCAGAAATATTGCTTCTATTTGACCAGACTTTCATCCCTTTTTTTCCCTGCAACCCTTGGTGTCCTCACTACTCACAGCTCCAGAGCTGACTTCCAGCCCACCAGGACTTTCCCTTCTCTCTCTTTTCTGTCATGCCCTGACAGTCTCTGACCCTCACCCACCAGAAATGCCCCTCCCCCCACACACAGGGCACCCCAACCCTCCCCACCTCGTGTGTTCCACCTGCCATGTCACACCCTGCCCAGCCGCCACCAGCCCAGCCCCTCATGGCTCCACTGCCACACTCCAGACCACTCACTCAGCACACAGAACAAAGCACAAACCCCTCCCTGCCTCAGCTGCCAGTTTTCCCTCCCCCAGCCTCCACACCAGTAGCCATTCATCTGAAAAAAGTCACCTTTGAAGCCAAAACCCATTTGGGGCCTGGATGCTGGGAAGCAGGGGCCTTTCCTGTCCATGCTGCCCAGACACTCCGGCAAGCAGCACTATCTCAGCTTGGCTCCCTCCTCAGCCCCAGACAAACGTGGCTTCGCTCTTGACTTGCTATTTAAAACCTGTCCCTAGACTGGCACACGGAGGTTTCAGATTAAGGAGCTGGAGCCATCGGCGGGCAGGCGGTGTCCCTGTCCCCTGCGCAGTGCCAGCTGCCCTCGCAGTGGAGCTCCTGCCTCCTGTGTGTCACACCAACTCACTTATTTACTGGTGGCTTTGTCTTACTGTTTAATTTAAGGAAAATCATTCCCTAAAACACATCAGAAGCTCCAGCTGCAGGGGAGTGGAGGCTCAGTCAGATATACTGCATAAATTTAAGGGTTTATTGCATTTACACATCCCCTCTCAGCACACTTTACCAGAATAGCTCTTTATCTGCAGACACGGCTCGTTGACCTGGGCTGAACGTGGAGCCTGTGCCGAGGTGAACAGCAGAACTGAAACCACTTGGCTCCCTGAGTTGTGTCCCTCCTCCCAGCCTGCTCCCTCAAGAGCCCACAGCTGCCCAGCCCACTGCTCATGGCACTGAAAGCCTCCCCCATCCAGAGCTTGGCATGAGGTGGGTGTTTTGTTTCATGTGCAAGTTCAGAGGTTTTGAAATCCAGACAGAATCAGAGCAGCAGCAACACCTGAAGTGTGGAAATTGTCTTAAAAGGAAAATCTCATTTTCCTTTAGAAAATAATGGACCTGTTGGAGCAAGTCCAGAGGAGGCCACAAAGATGCTCAGAGAGCTGGAGCACCTCTGCTATGGAGACAGGCTGGGAGAGCTGGGGTTGTTCAGCCTGGAGAAGAGAAGGCTCCAGTGAGACCTTCCAGCAGCCTTCCAGTACCTAAAGAGGACTTACAAAAAGAATCTTGCACAGGAGGATGAGCAGAACTATGAAACAAACTGGCCCTGGTTCCACAGGAGATTGATTCGAGGGCCAGGAATCCCCAAGGGCAGGTCACACCAAGCTTTGCACAGGTTTGCACAACAGTAAGTGAGCAGACACTTTAAAATCAGGGTTTATTTACTGCATAGGGAAACATGGGTTTGGGGCACCAACAGTCCAGGCATACTTGTCAGGAGTCTCCTCTTTACAGCTCGCAGCTGCACTCCTGCTTTCTGTGGCAAACCAGCACCAAAGGAGCATCATGATGGTGACATCATTTAATACCTTTGCATTCTTAGCACACCTGGCCAAGAAAAACAGCAGGCATTTTATGTTGATTTGAGATGCAGGTGAAGAGTCCAATGCTCCCAGGATTTAGCTGTACTGAGGCTGAGAAGCCTGGGGACATCAGTGCTGGGTAGAGGAAAAAAATAGTCAGCGAGAGGATTAACCTAAACAATTGCAAGAGGATTGACTGGTGGACCCTGGGTGATAAAAACCAGGTGCAAAACACAAAATTACTTTAACACTCAGAAACAACTCAAAAAACCCCACAGGAACATGGGCAGACATTTATGTCATCCTTGTGTGAGTACAAGGCAGCAAAGTGCAGATGGTGAACAGCTCAGGATATAACCACCTGAAGGGCTGAAGTGACAACTCCAAAGCTGCTGATGGGAAGAGACTCAACCACAGCGGGTGCAGCCTCACAGCAATTTGCAGGCCCAGCTTGGTATTTCACACAGCTGTGCTGTACCCTACACACCATGGGATGTGTGCTCCTTTCCACATGCCCAGTCATGGCAGCATGAGGTGACATCATGTCTCAGGTGATGCCATCAAGTCACAGCATCCAAAGGGAGGGGCTGGAAGCTGGAGGGACAACTTGTAGGGCTGCACCAACTTTGTTACCTCCTAAACTTGGTGCATACAAGAAACAAGTGGCTGCTGTGCAAGATGCCTGAATGAAAATGAACAGAATTTGCATTCTAACCCTGGGAGCTGCAGTCCGTGGAAAATCTGGTCTCTCATACCTACAAGACAAGTCACACCTGAGGCTATAAAGCTACCGTTAGGCCCAGCAGAGCTGAAACTGTGGACAGAAAATCACTGTGACCCTCAAAGCCCATCACCAGGTGCCAGGTCTTCTGTGCCCCTTCAGAGTCAGATAAGGAGAACAGACATTAAATTCACAGCAGATCTGTGGTTTAGGGCTCCAGCCCCAAAAGAAAGGCTTTGCCTTACTTATTTTTACATTCCAGTCATACATAAACAAAGAATACAATCTGCTTTTAAGGATTAAAAGACTGTGAATCTCGCTGTCCATGTTAAGGTGCTTGGCTGGTGCCATCATCGGATCTGATGTGCCAGGTTGATTCTCCCCCCACCCCACCTAATGTTTTAGAAAGGGAGAAAGCAGAGAGACCAACCTCCTGCACTCAGACATCTGAGCATAGAGGCAGTGCCTTGCACCCAGGGGTTGGTTTGTAACAAGAGCAGGAAGAAGAGACAGAAACTTCTCTCCAAACTCACACACCACCTGCCCAAGCGGTCAGTTTGCCTACAGCAATCTTGCTTCAGCACATTACACACTGGATTTGGGCTGTGAAACTTCGAGTTCCAATACATCTGTAAAAGTAACAGCCACCAGAAAAGGAAGGGGGAAAGTCCAGGTATCCTGCAAAATGTAACTAGCAGGAATTAAAGCGTAAAAGAAACACCCTCCGGGGTCTTCACAGAAGCTATAAACCCAAGCAACTGTTTTGCCAGGTGTTACTGTGCAGCGCCTGCTGTTAAAGCGACTCTTTGCTGGCACCTCGCCTGTCTCATCTTCCCAGTGCCCCTGAGCCCACTGGGCAGGCAGTGCTGAGCTGGGCAGCCGGGGAAGTTATTAGCCAGCCCTGCTCGGCAAGGGCTGCGCTGGCGCCAGGCTTTGAGCAGCTGAATGAAGTGTTGTCATTTCCCAGCTGGGAGTGGGAAAGAGCACGGTGCCGCTTCCTGATGCTGTTATTTTATTTTGCAGCAGCTTCCCCTTCCCGCTGTCTGAATGTCACAGATTACTTCACTGCTGTGCGAGCCTGGGAGGGGGGAGCAGAGGGGGAAGTGAAAAATCTGGCAAGTGCTTCCCAAACTGCCGGCATCCCCGATGCCCCAGCGGCTGCACAGAAACCAGCAGCTGGATGGGATGGGTGGCAAGTTCACCTTTCGGGAGGCAAGAGCTATGCACAAGTCAGTAACACACCTGCCAGGGTCTGCAAATACCCACAGACCCCACTCTCATTCCCATCTATTTAACCCTCTGCACTAAGGCTGGGGATGTCTTGCTGGCTCAGGAAATATAAGCCCCGGGCTGCTTTTTGGAGCCTGTCAGCAGTGCTCTTTTGTCAAGCAGAGGCCTTCCTGTCAAGTGATACAAAGTGCTTGCTCTCCTTTTCCCCTTGGGATCCGTACATGCTTCCTCTCGCAGCAGCCCCAGTCTTTGTGAGCCCGCGGGAGCAGGGCAGCTGGCAGCACTCCCGAGAGCCTGGCAGGGAGACCACTCTGCACAGCCCTGGAGATCACCCCTGCACTGCACTCCCTGGCAGGGGAGGCAGTGGGAAATTCTGGGGATGAGGCTGGAGAATGGCAGAGATCACCAGCGAGGGTGATCAGAACAAGTGCAGCAGCCCCATGATTTCATACAGCTTACAGAGAGCTCCTTCCCACAGCAGGACTAAGCTGTCCAGCCAGGGCTGGACTGAAGCACTCAGAGAAATAACACAAATAACCAAGAAGAAGAAACAAAAGAGACATGGCATGATTTCCCCAATGATGCTACACAGCTACAGCAGCAGCAGTGAGAACATCAAGTTCTCTGGCATACAAGAGAAGTCTCTTTCACCAGAGCATCCTTGCCTTCACTTATCTCCGAAATTTTACCTGGCTCTGTCCCTGGGGAATTGGCTCCATGTCTGCAAATTTACACAGCTGGGGCAATCTGACACAGCTGGGGTAATCTAATGCTGACCTATGATGCTGTCACTAATAGGTAGGTCCATGTTCTCTTTCCCTTGCTGCTTGGTTTAGTGGAAGCTCTTCCCTCTGTGCCTTGGATCTGGAAAGCAGGGACAACGGTGTCAACTATCCCAGTAAAGCATCTTAAGACTTCTCCACTACAAGGTGGAGAACACCCACTAATGTCCGCAGGACTATTGCCTGAATCAGGCAGCACTCCGAGCCCAGAGGGTAGGCTGAGGCTATTAAAATCATCCTTTGTTTTCAGACAAAAAGAAGATGTAAATAAAAGTATTCTCCTTAACTCATTCATTCTGAACAAAGTGGAAAGAGCTTGCTTCAGTATGCAAACACAAGAAGGAGAATTAAGCAGCAGAGATTGGGGCAGCATGGAATGCCATCTCGACAGTCTTGTTTGCAGGTTCCCCCCAGAACTGTCACGTCAGAAACAACTGTCATATCTGTAACATCTAGTAAGAGTTGTGTATGGTCAGCAGCAATTAAATTTAAAACATTTGCAGTCTTTAAGTTTATAGAGCACATTGAAATCACTGCAGAAAATGCAAAATGTCAGACTTTATGGCAAAATTAGTGTCCCAGGAAAGGGTTCTCCTCTGATTGCAATGGAGGTCGTGAATCACATTCTCCAAGGGAGGAGCAGAGCAGGGCAGGGCAGCAAGCAGGTGGGACCACTTCCCTCAGTAGCAGTACCAGCTTATGGAGGCTGAAAGCAGCAGTTTTAAACACTGCCAGCTCCAGGCCAAAGGACAGATAACACTTGGCAGTGCACAGCCCTGCTCCATAGTAATTCAGGCTAGGAAGCACCCACCAGGACACAGCCACGCAGAGCTTGAGCAGACAGGTTCCATTAAATCCCGTGTCAACATGCAGCCTCAGGCTCTGATGTCTGGGCTGAGTGAATGTAACTCTCCACTGATCCCTGGGGTGATGGGAAAAACGCTATCCTCACACCCCTCAAGGCACAAAGAAAATCTTTTCGTTCTCACTTCTTTTTCACCCCTCTTAAAGCGATGGCATTCCTCACCAGCTGTAATCAGCACACACACTCTCCCAAAGTGCCATTTAATACCGTCACACAAAACTGCTGCGTGACCCACTTTGGGTTATTATGTGCAATAATTATAAGGCACCGCAGTCCCGGTCTGCCAGGCTCCAAGAGGCTTTCTGCAAGGGCATTCACTCAATTCCCCCTTCCTGTGGACTCTCAGCTACATGCCTGGGAGATGGACAGCATTTCTCTCCATCACATCCACCCCCACCTCCACTTAATTTCATGCTTGGACTGTGACTACACTAACAGGGCATATCGAGTTTCTCCCTCGTACACTGATTAAACCGACATGGTGCTTTGCACAGTCTTTCACGGACTCCTTATCTCAGTAACAAGAGGGAGGAAAAAGCACAAGGACAACTCTGAGCAAAGCAACACTGTCTCCTTTCCTGGCACTGGCAGAAGTCTCTTTGGGAAATGCTGTGCACCCTCTGTCAGGAAGCTGAAAGAGAAAAGCTACGACAGCTCAAGGGCTTGTCAGGGCAGGCCGATTCTGGTAAGTGGGAAATTCTGGAGGTCTCTTTAACTACATTTTCCAACCTTTTCAATGTATTTTTCAGCTGTATCAGATTAAGGAGGTGGGTAGAGATCAGAGACTCGGAGAGGTGGTGTTTCAGAAATCGCCTCTGCTCATGGGAGCTCTGCAAGAGATGCTCAGGAGTGGGCAGTGCCCTGCCTTACCACACTGCATGCCTATGGCAACCAGGATCATGGCTATGGTTGCAGAGCACTGAAGCCACAGCTGGAGTGCTGTCACTTTCCATCAGTCCAAAATTCACCAGTTCAGTTTTAACCAAATTATTTTTCCCAATACTGTCTTGTCTTCCAGGCTTTGGTGTTGTTGAATGTAACCTAGAAAGTTTACAACGCTTTACTGGTGAAACATCTTGCTCCAGGACTAAAAAAATACTTAAAAATATGAAATGGAGGATTTTAATCTACTCCCATTCCCTTGCTTTTTCAAAAGGTCATAAAAGAAAGGAATATTCCAAGGCCCACAGTAACTACAGAGGGAATTGGCAACATACCAGGATAAATCAGTGGCAGAGCCATGGATAGAGGCAGGGATGGAAGACAGCTCTCCTGGCTTTAGGGCCTTGAGTCATTCCAAATATAAGATGTCCAGAGCAGCACAAGACACACCAGGTCCATATGGAGCTGGCACATAAGACACTGAACCTGTGGGACACCTATATTCCTACAGATGAACAGAGGCTTGGGCAGAAGTCCCCATGTACCAGTTATGTGTGTTTGAAAAAGCAAAAAATAGCCTGGATTTCCACAATGCAGCTGTCCACGTTCAAGCTAGTTCCTTTCAGCTCCCTGTACAAGTACAGAGAGACTCTGCTCATCTCATCCTAGTGCAGGCACTGAGGATGGGTCAGATTCCCACACCAGGTCTCAGCCCACAGCCCAGCACACTCTCACCACTGTTTGACAGGCTCTTCAGGCAGCAACAGAGCACCTAGTGCACACACTGTCAAATAAGGATGGCCCCAAATCAAAGACTTCCTCAATCCTAGGATCTGAAGCTCTAAGAGACCTTTGGAAAAGGCATTACTTTGCTTTTCTCTCCCGTCTTGTTCTTGGGTTTGCGCCAACTACATAACTGCTTTGGTACCTTAAGACAGACTTTTCACTCCTCATAGGCTTGTGAAGCACTCACAGCTCCTTTCAGCTCCTACTAGAACCATTCAACACCTTTGCAAGTTCCTGGGTTTCTCAAAGGAGCCAGCCCAGCATCTGCAGAGCCAATTATAGGAGAGCATAACACAAGTATAAAAGAACAGACTGTTTCCAACCCACACATTAGAGACTTTGCTTAGAGAACTTCCAAATCCATCACAGGCTTACTAGCTGCCTTCAAATCCCCTTGCCACAACCCTTGTGAAGAGGGTAGCACCTGGAAGAGGAATGAGAGTGGATTTCAGAGGTGAATTGATTACCTGGACGCACCACACTGATGCAAAGGCTCAGCTTTTCCAGAAGATCCTTTAATTGTCACAAAAAGCTACGTTGACTGGTTCCACTCACAGAGACCCACAGGTGACATGTACAGTTTAAAACAGGCTGTTTTCAGGAGGACAGTTCCTTGTTTGGCTTGGATTTTTTGATGGCACCACAGAATTGCAGCTGATACCACTACAAGGGGAGCTAGGTTATCCTTACAGATAGATGGGCTGCTGGAAAGTGCTTTCACACATTCATATAAACAAACACATACACGTGTACGTTGAGTTTGGCTGGGCTGGTTAAAACACCACAGCACTTACTGCTCCTTGAGGCCTATGAGTTCACTTCCAGGCTCCTGGCCAGCTCGGAAATCACATAACCACGTGAGCAGCAAGGTTGTAAGGAGACATTTGTCAAGAAAAAAATAGTTCCTGAGTGCTGTTCCCTGCAGGACACATCTCAGCAACTCTGAAACCAAGATAGCAACTAGTCAACACTTTGGGGACTATCCCTGGTGAGGTCAGCCAAAAATGGCTGCCCACCATCACGAGTGAGAAGGCTGCCCTGCTGAGGATAAAGGAGAAAGCACCTCCTAGGCCTGGCTCTTTTTTGCAGAGAAGCAGAGAAAATTTTAGTCATGTTCTAGTGCTTTTATGTCAAGTGGCATAAAAGGGATGCAAATCATTCATGCTGTCTAGAAAAGACAGCGGAGCACAGGGCACCTTTCAAGGAAGCACCAGCCAGGGCACATTGCAAACACCAGCCCAAGGAACAAGAGGAGGATGGCAGGTAACCAAAGGATGACACACTGAAGAGGCATGGAGCAGCAGTCCATGGCCCTACGTGGTCCACAGGCTTCCTCATTTACAGACTTCCTTCTAAAGACTGCAAACCACCACAGGTATCTTCTCCAGCAGAGTAACACACAATGGACAGACAGCAAGGCAGAGAAATGAGTCTCAGAGCTCAATATTGATGCAAGGTCCTTTTCCCCAAACTGTGCTGGCCCTTCAAAAACCCTTCCCACTGAGTTCTCTCTCTCCAGCACCTGATCCATCAGCTTCAGCTGGATCACAACAGGGTGAGAATTGGTTCTGAGACATAAGGGGGGATTAGGCCACCTTGTCAGGCCAAATTCAGATACCTCACAAGCACATGCCATCACTGGGGATGGGAATGGGGACTTGGCCCTTCATATGGGGATGAAATTTGTGCTTAAGACAAGGTAAAGTCAGGGCAAACTCCTCGTGCATCATGGTGTAACAATCTGCATGAAAACCCAGCTATTGGTATAACCAGGTTTCCCATCCCTAACATTCATCTTGTTCTTCTCTTGTTTTAATTTTTGCTGATAAGAGGTAGCTCATTATTCGGGGGGAAGGGGAGGCTGCCTGTGTTTTTTTCACATTAAATTGTGGCAGCGGTGCGCAGAGAAGCACAGCACTTCCCCTCTCTCTCCGGGTAAGCTGCAGCACAAAGGCTTGGGGCTGATCTCACATCCTCTCCAACAATTAAAAGTCAAGGCCAGCAGCACAGCCAAAACTTGACATGCTCTTTTAGAGAACAAAGGTCACTAGATTGAAGTCTTCACTCCCTGCTTTGGCTGAAGCAGCATGAAACATCCTCTTCAAAACCTAAGGCAGTTGAATCTTTATCAGGTGATGATGGCTTTTTGGAGAATAAAGACAACTGACCTCTGTGTCTTCCCTCCTACTGTTCCACAAGAAACCTTCAGGCTGCCTAATTAGTATAAATCATTTTCCAGTAAGTGCTCCTGCCCCATGACAGCCTCATCAGACACCAGGTCCAGAGATAAAGCTTTGATGGCCGCGATAGCAGCGCTGGGAATGACGGCTGAAGGAAGCCAGAAGCCGGACGGTCACAGCCATGGTTGGCCCCAGCTCCCCAAGGAGCAGAGTGGGCTGAGATGGTCACTGCAGATGTGCAGGTGTGACCTCCACAGCCAGGAGACAGGAGGAGAGGACAACAGCTGGGCAGGAAATGAGCTAGAGAAAGGCTACATTGGAAACCACAGCACTCTCAGTGCTTTTGCACAAATAGTGTTTTTTGGAAGATTAAATGAAATAAGAAGTCATTACATGGTTAAATGGGTAATTTCATGGCTACAGTCATAAAGCTGACAGAAGCCAGAGCAGCCACAGGGAGGCCCTGTCCAAGCCTGACAGCATCAACACCCTCCCAAGAATGAGGCTTCACTAAGTAATTTGGTTTGGGCTAATTTAAAATCAATCCTCAGAGCATGTTGCTTGGTGAGCCCAGGAGTCCCACTCTTGGAAGAGTCCAAGTGATAGACTAATAGGACAACAGTCAGCCATCTTCTTGCCCATCATGGGGTAGGACTAAAAATCCATCCCAGACTGTTTGGAGGTCTCTCCTGCCTGCTGTCCCTTCTTAATGCTTCCTGCTTCGCCCAGCACACTGAAATCCTTACACAATTCCAAGGTAACGTCCAATTTGAGACTTTGTGTGGCTGGTGAAAAAGGCCTCACATGGGCCCAACTCCACCTTATCTGGTCAAAACAAGGATGGCCCAAGAAGAGAACCTACAATGGTAGACTGAAATTGCCATGGATTTCATCCTACTCCTTCCACTGCTCCAGACAGGCTCTGGGAGTGCAGACACACTTCAGTTCACTTCTAGCATAGCTCTTGTTCCAGCAGAAAGCCTTGCTACCATCTGTCCAGCAGACAGGGAAAACCCTCACAAAAAGGGTATTTTTAGGAGGTATTTCCTCCTATCAATCTGAAGAGTAAGTGGCATTTCCCTATCATTAGCCCAACAAAAATAGAAAGCACAAGGCAGCACAGCGTCAGACCTCTCGCTTCCATGAAGAACTCAAAGGCCTGGACTCTTCCACACTTGGGCTCAGATTGCAAAGATGAAACCAATAAACCCCCAAGAGCACCAAAAAAGCATTTGGATGCCCCTATGAATGTGGAGAGATCTAAGTTCAAAGCAACACTACAGCAAAAATCAAACTGACTCCTTCCTCTCCTCGTTGTGTGGTCACTCCAATGTGGTGAGAAAGAAGATTCAGGTCATTAAATCACCAGCAAAGGTTTTGTTGCATTACTTTCCAGTAGTGCAATGAGTCTGACTGGCCCAGTGCAGGCAGAGAAGAGTGAGATGGCAGCAGCCAGCCAGCAGCAGGAAAGGATGAGGGGAGAGGAAGGCCTCCAAAACAAAACTCAACGGAAAATACCATTTTTATATGAAACAGCCTCTGCTGACAAATAGTTCTTTGTCCCAACACAAAGAGCATGCTTCAGGCATGAGTTGCTAAGACAGAATTTCCCTCATGCAATTCCCTGCTCAAGATATGCTGCAGAAGCCAGTACTGCCTCCATGTGCCCTACCTGCTCTGGGGATAAGACAAAACATTTCCAGCTATGTCCTCACATAAATGAGTTCTCCATGTCGTGCATTGATCTACTCCATTTTTGCCAAGACAAACTCAAAACCTTCCTCCAATCCCACTGGAGTCAGAGGGGCTGCACTGCTGGGACTCAGGGAGAACCACTCCTCTCCTCAAAGCCTCACCTGTGTTAACTGAGGCCCAGAAAACATTTGATAAAACATGATGTTATAGCTTTTATCACCTTTCTGACACCTTAAATTCTAGTATGTAATTTTAGTTTTAAAAACTGTGCCTCTCAAAAAAAAAAAAAATCTTAAAAGGGGGGGGAAAAAATCCCAGACTTTATTCTGTTTTCTTTCAACGGATACCAAAAATATTCTAAAAGATGGCTTGATATAACAGAATAAATTGTATTTTAATACAATTCTGGGATCAACTCATTTAGTACTGTTAGGATCCTCCATCCAAGCTAATCCCAAGAAAACTGGATTCAGATTTATCAGACATTAATTACCTACATTAAAAAGAAATAATCTCACCTCTTCCTAAAAAAGTGATTTAAAAAATTGATAAAGAAGTCATAATGGATGAACACACATATGCATTCACCCTGCTCCTTACTAACCACAGCCCCTAACAGGAGATAATGGAAGCTGCTTTCAAATGAAATGTCTAAATGGGCCTAGAGCTTGTTTTCTCCAAACTCAGCCAGGCATTACTGCTGCCACAGCCACTTTCAATCAAGCTTTTACTGCAAAGGAAAACAAAGGAAGAAGTTAAATCCATGGGAGATTTCCAATGAATACTTAAAAATCTTTTCATGGGACAGAGTGAGGGAACTCTGTACCAGCAATGACCTCAGAAATCTTGTGAGTTCACTCCATTGCAGGCTGCTCCCTCTCTCCACTAGATTTTAATTAGCTAATTCAAGGCCTTGTATGGAGGAGGAAAGAGTAGTGCTTAAGCAGCAGAAAGTTCAGCTGAATTTGCTGTGTGCTTGGAATTTAATAGACAAATACCAAGATCCTTTTGGGGACTGTCATTTCCCACAGTTAAAGGTGGACATACGGCCACTTGGAGCCTTTCAAAGGACCAGGGACACAAACTGTGTGCCCACAGCCCTTCTTATATCAAAAATATGCCCACATTTGTGTGCCATCCTACACCTTCCATGGGGAGAGGTTCTGCCACACTGTCCCCACACAAATTTGTGACTGTGCAGACACACACCACACACACCCAAGGCATTCTCCTTGTGCCTTTTTCTCCCCCCTGCAAGCTCTTTTCACCCGCCTGAGGAACAAAGCCAGCAGCTGAAAGATCCAGCAAAAGTGCCTTGTTACGCCAAAGAAAGAGATACTTTAACTCAGCTGTCAATAAGTTTTGCCCATTTACATGTGTGCGGAACACTTTGAATAAATTACGTTTCCAGGATTTAGCTCCACGACAGTGGCTTAACAAAAGGGGACTTACAGCTCCAGGGGAGAGGAGGGGGACAAGGGGGAAACACATTCTGCACAAGACAAAATCCCTTCCAGAACCATGAGGGCAAACTGGGTTGGTGATTCTCTTTGATGAGCATGTCTTTTACATCACTTGCAGTCTATTTTCAGACACATTTTCTGCATTTGCATCAAGCACAGAGAGTCACTTCCACATATGGTCTCTGTGGGGGTGAGGATGGGATGGTTTTGCTTTTTTAATTACAGACACAGCGAAAGTAAAAACAATGGGGGAACCATGGGGCGCTGCTGATGTCAGGTGGAGATGATCCCCTTGGGGGACTGATTTTACTCAGAGAGTCAAATCTGGTGTTCCAGCTTTTAGCAGAACCAGCAGCCAACAGAAGCGCTTACAAGACTGGCTGGGGTTTGTATCTTACTTTAAATATGCACACATGTGTCCCCAGGTGACTACTCCGAAGAAAATTTACCTGTGGGGAGCAAAAGAGAGGAGGATGCAGTCTGTGACATCACGATAGGGCAGGAAAAGCAGCTTTCTCATGGATCAGTCCTCTTACACCGGGGGAATCACTTCAGCATTTTGCTAAGCAAGACACCCTAAAGAGGAATAACTCACTGGGGTAAAATCACCGGGGTGTGTTACAAAAAAACATTTAGGAAATGAGGTTTCCTGCTTATTGAGAGAAGACTACCAGATATAAGAGTTTCACCTCCATCCTTTACTTGCCTGCAGGGAAATAATCATATTGAGAGATGCTAGAATGGATTTAATCAAGCACAGATTTGTGCACCCCTAAGACACCCAGCAGATGAAGCTCCCAGCTCTGTGCCAGGCAGGACAGACCAGACATCAGGCACACACTGATCTTCACATCCTTCAAATTGTAATGCCATGAAATAAGGCCTGGCCACCTTCCAGGGCTGCACTGGTCACTGACTTTAATAAAAACAAATGAAGTAAAATAGATCCATGAGGCTGAAAGCCCAGGAAGGTTCCCCACAAAAACAGCAACTGAAAATATCCCCAGCTGACAGGCTCCACTGTGCTTCGATGACAGCAGCTGGGGATGGGAAGCCAGAAAGAGCTAAAGACTACCTGAAACCTCCCTCCTCACAGGCAGCAAACATGAATTCCTGACCTCCCTGATATGAAAACCAAATACACTGAAAGCAAGAGAAAAGGAAACCACCGACCTCACAGCTTCGTGTTTAATATCAATGGGAACATGCAGAACCTTTCTTCACTGCTTCAAACAAACGAGTGACTCATTCCCTTCGCAGCAGCAACCCTCACAGCCACTGCCAGCCAAAGAAACAATGCGGAAAAAAGAAAAATCCATGTCCATTAGGTGAGTTCTCTGCCCCCAGAACCCACCAGCTTGACAAATGATACAGGGAAACTTTTGAAAAATTTCTCATCATCCAAAACAATCTTTCTGCAATTACCACCCTGAGCCAGTAAAAACCACTGCCTGAAGTGTGCCGATTTCCATGCTCCTAATCTTATCTGCGGAAGAGGATCCAGGGCATCAACTTCACTGATGTTTCCAGGAAGAGGAGCCCTAATCAAGCATTTCTGCCCATGAATAACAGACAAGGAATGTCTCCGCTTGGCCAGCAGTAGCCTGTGAAAAATTAAAAAAACGTTCTAAAATCGGCTTTGGAAGCAGGGAGAGCTGAGGGGGTGATTGCTGTCTTATCTCCACCAGCACAGATGCTGCAAGGGCAAGGCTGACCCACAGACAGCTGTCACTCCAAGACAGCCTAACCAAACCCACAAGGGAATGGGTCTACAATGCTGGATGGTCATCACCTAAAATGGAGCTCTCTGCTAACAGATGGGTTTTTTTTTAATTAAGCAAGTTGTAATAATCACTGATTTTCTTAAAGCTTCAGCTGCTGTGCAATGCAGAAGTTGCAGTCCAGGAACACCCATATTTTTCAGAGAACTCGGAACATGCCCCAGAAATACTCAAAGAATCAGGTATGAATCTGAGACTAACCAGATCCAGACTGGGGACTGGAGCTAAGCCTTTAGCTCTGGAAGGCACCCAGTGGGCCAGGTTGACTTTTTACCAGAGAATACCCCTGAAAAAGAAATGCAAATGTTAACAAGCTCTTCATGCCAACTGGGTCTGCTCATTCCCAACCAGACCCCACTCTCTGCATGGTTAGCAGAGAGTACTGCATCTGCCAGGAATCATTGCTAATGTTGGAGTGCCTGTTCCTAAGCAAGTAAAAGCCCTTCCCAGTGCATATGTGCATGCAGGTTTTGCCATGGCACTTCTTAGGGATCTGACAACACGCAGCAAAGGGTCAACAGTTCCCTCTGAAAGGCTGTGTTGATATCTGCTGCAAGATAACGCACCCTGAAGTCAAAGGAACTTACTTATTTTCTAGGCTTGTTATCAGTTGTTATTGTAAGTAAGGCAGTACTATGTCAAATGCCCCTTCGTTCTGACCTTCCCATGGGCAGGACCCACTAAGATCTCATGGAATGTGAAATAATCATTAATGCACTCTCTGGCAGCGCTAATAAATCATATAGTTCAACGTCTTTTAGCAAAGCCATAAAACTCTACCAAAGACACACCAATAAACTGCACATTCGAGAACCATTCCACCCCCAGTCTCTTCCCTCACCTTCCAAAAATGCAGAAAAGCAGCAGTGACGTTGGCTCTGTCCTCTAATCCCCAAATCCCCCAATTACACTAAGGGAGCTGAAGATAACACAGATTTACAGACCTAAAAGGAAGCTTCTTTCAGAGGTAGAAGAAAGGTGTTATATCAACAATCCTGGGTAATGGATTCATTTACCATGACACTTCTCCCTGTGCAGACAGACAGGCAGCACAAAGTCGACAGACATTATACCTCCCATTCAAGCCCCTAAGAGAGGGGTTTGATGGTACCTGAGCCTTCTGCAATGAGCTGAATTTCATGCCATAAGGAAAAGTTTTGCCTGTGTAAGGAAATGGGCTAGCTCACATATTAATCCTTCTAACTCTCACTGAAGCCCGAGGGTGAATTCACTGGCAATTCAATTTATTGGCCTTAAATTAGCCTTTCCTTTTCCACTTCAAAGAAGCCATTCCTGATTTACACCAGAACATGCTCAAAACCAGACCCCATCAGGCCTCCTCCACCTCTAACTTCAGACACACAGGACAAGAGGCATCTGAGGGGTTCCTCATCTTTCTTTATTGGAGGAAAAGGTGCTTTTAGGGCATGATGCATCTCATTGCCACTCAGGTAAAGACTGGGGTAAACAAATCCTGTTCTGCAGCATAGCAAGGGCTGGACAAACTTCTCTCCCTCCCAGTGTCAGAGGAAACATTGGGGGTCTGAACAGAGCACTTTTTGTTGGTGGCTTTTTCCAGCTGCTGCCATGATTGGATGCTCCCTTTCACAACAAAGGGACTCCAGGCCATTGTGTCCATTTTCCTTCACTCCCAAGAAGCAGGAGCTGCTCTACTAGCCCTGGATCAGGCCATGGTGGAGGCCACCAAGTCCTCTGCATGCGTCACCAGCCTTGTCAGCAAGGGCAGGATTTGCAGCAGTAATGCAGAGAGGAAAGTTTTGCTTCAGCTCCTGATCCACCACCCACAACTCCTCCTCCTGGATCCAGCCACAGCCCCTCTGCTAAGACTCTAAAAAAAAAAAAAAAAAGTTATTTTCAGGGTCACTGTGAAATTATATTGTTTTCAGCAAGCAGAACTGCCTGAACCTAATTTACTGTACATCCTGTCTGTGCTTCACAATGAAAACACCACACAAGGTTGCAGGTCAGACCTCTGAGCCCCTCCTGCTTGTGATGCTAATTCCTGCATGGTGATGAGAAAGCCCCAAGGGCTATTAATCCTTCCCACTCTGGGGTATACATTGATCACCAGGAGGAAGGAAAACCACCTCTTCCCTTAAATGCATCTAATATTACACACATAGGAGCAAGAAGCCTGTGTGTAAAGCTTCCAAACGCAGCTACTTTGCTGAGAGCGACCCAAACACATCATAGGAATGTCCTTGGACATCTAACTGCAATGCGTCCTCAGGCACACCTGGCAGGGAGGAGTTGGGGGCTCTGGATATGAGTGGCTGAGGATTTTAAGTAGCTGTAGAGTGAGATAGAGCCTGTCCAGCTCTAAAAACCCAGTGGGGGGAAAAAGCTCAGTGGGGACTTGCCTGTGATTTACCTGGAGCTTTACTTTACTGGCACTGCATGCAGATACATATGAGCAGTGACTGTGGCAGCATCACCACGAGCCATCCCAGGAACTTAAATATTGCCAGGACTCAGCTCTCGGGCTCATCTAAACTGAGGTGTCAAACTCCCATTACAGTCTGCAGAGAGATGGTCAATACTGGCTCAATGTCCTACTTACCAACATTCCCATCAGCTTTGAGGGCAGCTCAGCCACTGACACAGAAATTATTTCATCTGAGCTGAATACTTCTCATGCTGCCTTAGGTTCAGGCTGCAGGACAGCATTCCTATACCTGGTGGGGTGAGCCTCATGGAGAGGACAAAGGGGTCCCCGGGAGCACCTTCCCCACTTGCACCTACCTCCTCACACTCGCCAGCAGCGTGGAGGCTCCCAGCCCACCCACAGACTCAATGTACCAGCGCAGTTGGATCAGAAAATACTCTGCAGACCTGCAGATGCAATGGGATTAGTTCTACCTGAGCAGCAGCACAGGGAGGGAGCCAAGCCCGTGGGTTCTTCTGGACTGTCCTGATGCTCCTCACAGGCAGAAAGCAGCATGAGAGGGGAGGCAGCGAGGGGAGCCCTGCGGGCAGGCAGGAGTTTTCAGAAATGCTTTTTCATTCTCACTAAATCCTCTATCCAAACCTTTCTCTTTCGCTAAAAGTCTTTGCAAACACTAGCAAAACCTTTCCCGTTAATCTTTCTCCATCTCGCTAAAACAACACAGACTGTCTGTCTCCAGGGAAGGCTGTCACAGGATATGGGGGAGGAATCTATCATTTGTAATGTACGGAAATATAACTTACATATATCAAAGGCATTTGCTGCAAAAAAAACAAATACGCAGCAGAGATTGGGAGGCCAAACCCTCATTGCCTTCAAGCTACTGTGCTTAGCAATCGTGTGAGCAACAGCCTGAGCAAACCCAATTAATTTGATTTGTAGATTGCACAGATTAGCAATTGTATTCCAGTGGTAAATCCCATAAGGAACCCCTCTCGCTTACGCTCCTGTACAGCTCCTCATTTGTTACCCTAATATGTAAAGGCACCTATCTAAATCCCTTCAATTTATTTACTGCCAGGTATGCAGCCCTGGCTTCCAACAGCACCTTCCCACCAGGATCTGGGCAGATCTCTGCAAACTTTACTTCTGAAAGCTCTCCAGCGTCTATGTCAGGAATATAAGCAAAAGCCTTGACCCTGAGTCACTGAGTGGCTCAACTGAGCTGTTTACAGTCAGTCTGGAAAACAACTACACTGTCTGTAGGACACTATTTCTGATGGGCTTCACAGTGCAACCACCAGCAGTGAGTACCAAGGCTTCTGCACCCTCCAACACTTCTGGTTTGATCCAAATTTAACATCCAAAGGGGTCAGATTCAAATGTGAGACCCTTTGCATGGTAACAACCCAAATGAGGGCCACCTAAGCAAAAAGAAACATCTCGCTCAGAAAACTGAAAAAAGTCGCATGATCTATTGCTTGAGTGAAAATTATTCTTTCAGCTTTATGAACAGTTATCTCTCAAGTAAAAATGCCTGATGTAGAAGTATATAGTCAAAGTTGCATGAGATCCTAGTAGCGTTTGTTTAAAGCCAGAGATGTCCCTTTAAAATGAGGTCTGTGAAGCTAGAAAAAAAAATAACAAATAAACCACTGACGACAGAGGGGTAGGGAAAGCTTTTTTCCTTGTTTTTCAGTACTCTATCTACTAAAGAAACATGTTCTGCTGGTTACAATAAGAAAAGCAAGATTCTACTGATATTGACTGGAGTTCAATATTTCTAAAAACACGAGCACTTCATAAATACACTGAAACATTCTGTCATCGCCAGACAGAACATGCCGGATTTCTATAAATATAGACATCTGGCAGTGGTTTCTTCTACTGCTATAGCTTTCTGGTGTGAAGAACGCTACTTTGTAAGCAAATGCATGTTGGAAATTAATTTCATATGCAACAGGTTACATTAAAGAGCAAGAAAGATTTGGTGGGCAGAAGTGCATAACAAAAACAGTGTTGCCATACCGCTCCTGACCCTCTTGATGAGGTTGCCTACAAGATATTGTAGGCGTAAAATATATTCCTCCAAGCAGTGCTGGGAAGCTTAATTAAAGCCTGCCCACAAATTGCACTGAAATTTGAAAAGGGCACTTAGTTTGGCGTAGTTCCAGCCATGGTGAAACACCTCTGAGAAAACAATGAATATTAAATATCAGTAACAGACTGTTTGGTACAACCACCTGAGGGGTGACACAAGCAACAGCCAGGTATATAAATTAATCCAGTTCTGTAGAGCTGTGCCAATGACTTTTCATCTTTCCGTTTTTTAGGTTTTTAATGAGATTTCCAGTCAAATCTATGTCCTAATCTGGCCCATGGTACAAACATCCACAGAGTTGCATTTGACAGAGGCCAAGATATGAGAAAGGAATTCTTTCCTGTGAGGGTAGTGAAGCACTGGCACAGGTTGCCCAGAGAAGCTGTGGATTTCCCATCTCTGGAAGTGTGCAAGGCCAAGTTGAGGAAACAATCTAGTGGAAGGTGGCCCATGGCAGGGGGTGGAACTAGATGACCTTTAAGGTGTCTTCCAACCCAAACCAGTCTAGGATTCTATGACTTTACAAAACTAGGTCATTACAGAGTGGAGCATGGGGAGATACCTTACTTCACTAAGGGCTCACCTGGGCTACAAATGGACCTTAATCTCTCACTCTGAGGGTGACAGAAAACATCTCTGTGTAAGGACACAGGCTATGTTTTCTAGCCACATCTGCTTTGCTCACGAAGCTCCCTATTACAAAGTCATTAGCATCCGCAGATAGATCAATTGCTGACCGGAAAATTTTCCCTTCTGGTTAACATAAGCCAAGCATAAACACTCCCTCAGAGGTTAACAAAAGCCAGCAGCCCCAACAGGGACAACTCTGCAAGAAAAGGGGAGTGGGAGTCAGTGGGAAGCTGAAAAGGCAATCAATCACAGGTTTTCATACACCGCAACACATTCCTGCCAGTGATCAGGCATTTAGAGTGACTCCGTATTGCTCCTCACTCCCTTTAAACTCTTTTTTGGGGGAATATTTTCCAAATGGAGACATCGAAACAACAGGTCCCAGAGCCACACTCGACATCCACCCCCCACTGCCCACCTTCCCTACTCCCTTCAGTAAACACCACTAATTGCCCCAGCTCCGTATGACCTTTTTTTTTTGGGTTTTCCCCCAAATCAACCTAAAAGCATTTTGGTACCAAAGACAAAGAGAAGAGCAGGGGGGACCCACTAAACCCAAAGTCTCCAGGCAGCTCTCAGCATCTGTCAAATGCTTGCTAAAAAATCCAAATAAAGACAAACCCAAGAAGCCTTGATACCTCTGTGTTATCTTTGCAGGCTGGCTGCTGCCTTATCAGCTCTGACAGAACCCGGCATTTAAGAAAAATTCAGTAGTCTTTGGGTGGAAGTTAGCTCCTAAAAAAACACACAGCCGAATTGCTGGAAGTTGGTACAAGAGGAGAGGGTGAGTGGGTAAGAGAAAGCCTGAAAGCCCCCACTATCGTCTGCTGTTCCCTCTCAGGAAATACGCTGCCATGCAAGATTTTTAATTATTTGTTCATAAGTCACTCCTCACGTTTCACACCCACTGCACAGGCCAAGAGCTACAAGGGTGAACAATGGCTCGAAATGCTGCTTGCTCACATTAAGAATGAGAATGGAATGGAATTAGGACAGAATCCAGGCAAGGCCACCAGCTCTTAGTACCAGGTTTTCAAGCTCATCTGAAAAGGATGAAGATCTTCTGACTGTGATTGATGCTGGTCTTAAGTACCACTGTCCTGATGAGGAGGATAAAGATTTTTTTTTCCCCATATTCCCTTTTAAAAAATACGCTCTTTTGGATAAAGTCTCCATGGAAGAATTTGAATGTTAAGGAGCACTTCTTTTGTGAAAAGCAAAAGTTTTGTTTGCTCTGATACATAATTCACCATGGATGTATTTTGGCAGCCACCTGACACAGGAGTTGGACTTTGCAAGGGCATGAAGGTCCTGCTCTTGAAAAAGTTATAAAATAGTTATAAAACACCTTTGCCTGACATTAATTGATGGGTAGAATGAGTTAGCGAGAGAAGAGCTTTCGCAAGAGCTGCGTTTCAGAGTCTCATTTGTAATATGACAGAAGGAACAGCTGGGGGAAGGCTGTCAGCCTCTTGTCAACCCCAGAGGGATGGACAGACAGACAGACATTATAAGCCACTCTAAAAGAGGGTGATTGCCTTTCTACCTCTGACCTGACCCTTTTTGCCCCAGAGAGTCCTCACAAATCTTCCTCAACAGCTAGCAAAACCAGAAGAGACACAGCTGGGCCCCCAAAATGTCCCTTTTTCTTTAAGTTTTGACTGAGATAACACTGCAGGGGAGCCAGAGAAACAAAGAAAAGGGAACTGCAAGTGTGGAAGGTCCTCAGCAAGTGTTTCTTTGAATACAAACAGTCTCCAGGTGCTTGAAGTAAGCATGCACCTAAACACTTCCCAAAAACGGTGTCCGAGAATAGAGACTTCTGTTGCAAAAGTGCACTGAAATCCTTGGGTTTGGACCTCCCCTTGTGTGCCTCCAGTGTTGTGCTACATGAGTTTCAGTGGATCCAAACTGGGATGAATTCAAATAGATGTGTCATACACTATTTTTCGTGTTTTATTTGACTTTAATTACTTCTTAACAGTACTGCTGTTTGAAAAATCTTTCTCAATTGAGGGTGTTGGTTCTGCCTAGGGCTGCTTGGCCCTCTTCCACTGAAATGCCCTTTCAACAACTACCACAAGCCTTTCCAAGGAAAATGAAATCTTTTGGAAGATCTCTTTTTCTGTGACTGTGTGAAAATTTGCCTCTCTCAACTCTCTTTCCTTCTCCCAGATTTTAGGTTGGTTGTTCTTTCCACCTCTCTAGAAGGAGGAAACCCAAGGTGGGCTCCATCAGGGTGTGGAGCAACACTCGGGAGCAGTCAGACCTTGTTAGAAGCACAGATGAAGACACCTTGATGATGACGAGGATGATAATAACAGTAATAATGTTTGAATAACCTGTGTAATTATTTTGTTTTCCATTCCAGGACTTTTGACGGTTGTTTCCATAAAAAATAAGCCTGGTGTAATATCCATCTCTCCCTAAAGTCAACAATGCCTCATACCCAGCAGAGAGGGGACAGCTGGAATTGCCATGGTGGGTGTTCAGTGCAAGGCTCCAGCCTGTGCATGAGCAAATGTTTGCATCTGTTTCACCTTGGGCACTTACACAAGGCTTCGGCACAGAATTGTTGGCCTTCTGGGTCTGTACTGCAGCAGCAGCAAGAAATCCTTATCAGGGCAACATCTACTCTGTATAGGGTGCAGCCAGCAAACATGGGATCTCACCTTTCTGAGGGATACCTGGTAAATAAAACTCAGCTGACCAATGGGTCTGGTTTTGGAGAGGCCCTTTGTCAGAGTAAAACAAGGTCTCTATACAAAGAGCTGGTAGTAAATTGCATTTAACACTGTAGCTGTCTGCTGTTCATTCTGGGTTTGACAGCCCTTACCACAATGACAGGGCTTCAGTACAATGAGGACTTCCAGGCACTAACCCCAGTCTAAAAATAAATAAATAATAAAATAAAATCACACCAGCTATAATAACAACAACTTTGCCTTATGCTGTATTCACGGTACCAACCAAAACCACTGCTCATTTGCTGACCTGCTCTCTGAGAGCAATATTAAATATTTCTGATGTTGCAGTCCTCCTTGAGCTCTGCCCTAATATCTGTTTTGTAAATACCTTCCAACACATGCCACAGACAGAAAGCCCTGACTCAGTTTTAACACTGGGTTAATTACAGCAGAAAATTTGTTCAATTACATTGGAGTATTTTTCACCTCCCTCAGAAAAACTACTGTGTTTGCAGTTTGGTGTTATTTTGCACTTTATAGTATCTGCACTACCCTTGTAGAGGTAAAAGGCAAAGTGCCTCTAAGTAAACAAACAAGAAGATCCAAATCAAAATGCCATTAAAATTCATTCAGGGTTATTTCTCTCTGCTGTTATTTCAATTAGTGTCTGATAACTAAGCTGCTCCCTTTTAATCCTGCATTGCATATTTTTTCTTTCAAACACTTGTCTCAGTGGAAGTTTGACACTGTTTTTCCTTCTGGAGAAAGAAACCCCAGAGATGTATTTCCAACCTCCCACCTCAGTGTTTCCCAGACATTTTGAATCAGGGACTGTTGCCAAGATTCACATTTTCCCCAGATCACCACACATCCTCCTCACACTCTCAGCTTAAAGCCATCCCAGATGCAGGGATGGAGCCTGGAGCAGCTCTTTCTGCCCTGTTCCTGTTGTCTTTATTGCATCAGCCAGTAGGGGAACTGTGTTTGTCCCTCTTGCATTGTCCAGGAATGAGAAGGTTTGGCAGATTTTAAAGCCTATTCAATGAAAAAAAAAAAAAACTTGCAATGGGTATAGTTATTGAGTACCAAGTTCTGATTTTCATGCCTGTACTGGAGTTTAGTTTTCTAATGCAGAGTAACCCAAAAGCCTTCATGTGGATACTGGTACATGCACCAGGATCATCCCCTCTTTACAAAAACCTAGACCAAGAGGTAAAACCCACAGTTTCTCCAGGGTGCTGGGTCATGTTTCAAAAGCTTAGACATGTGTCAGTCATCCCTGGACAGAACTCATGCACCACATCTCACCAGCCAACATAAACCTTCCAGAAATCCCCTAAAAGCGTTGTTGATGCAACCCTACAGCGTTACCTGTTCAGCCTGCCAGCTCTATTACTCTCCCTGGAAAAATATTTTCACCCACAAGGAATTATTTTTTCCCAAGCTGTTTTTTCTGCCTTATTTTTGCAACCTGCTGAAGCAGTGTCAGGAGTCAGAAGTCCAGAGAGACAAAGTCAAGCCTGGGGAGGAACCTGCGGGTGACAAACCACATCCACCTTGGCTCTAGGGTGGATACACACTGTGCCTGGACCAGAGGGAACACCTGGTCACCAGCAGCACTGGTTGCAGCCACCTTTGCTGCCAGCTGTGCTTCTCACCCATTTGGCTTTTCTTGTAGCCAAAGCAGGGCCAGCAAACACTGACAGAATTAACTTCCCATCTTCTGTCTCCCCTCAGAAGCCAAAAGCAGAGACAGAGGAAGGAAGAGGTCACCCATTTCCCTCTAAAGTACTCCGAGTTTCAAGGGAGCATTGAGACAAACAGAAAATTGTCATGATACAGAGTGTGCAAGATGCCATCTCCCAGTGCAGAAGGGTCAGCAATGCACTACCCCTGACTGAGCTGAACCAACAGCCAAATATAATTTTTTCAGTCTTCACACTCACTGCCCCCAGGCTATGTTACATTTTGCCCTGTGGACCTTGATGCATTTTAGATTCCTAAAGAGTCATTTTATAAATGTTACCACAAATATCCAGTCCTTCAAAGTACTGAGCCTTCCTGCCATAAGTGGGAATGGAAGAAAGGACTTGCTGCCTGTGGAGACACTGCGCTATTTCACAAGCTCAGCCCATGCTCCTCTAAGAATTTGAACCATCACATTTTTTTCCAGGTTGGCTTCCCGCCCGAGTTTCCTCCCCAAAACACCCACAGCAAGGTCAGAGGAGCTCTCCCCTAGCACAAGGGAGTTACCAGGCTGGGAGCAAAGAAGGACAAGGACGGGCCAGTGATGGGGTCAAGTCCAATCATCTTCAGCTGCCATGAAATCACACCTGAGAAGGATTTACTGCCAGGAGCTGAGTGGCTGCAGTCAGGCAAAGGAAGGGGGGGTCCTATTTGTGCACCTAATGACCCAACTTAGCAGGACAGAAACCAAGTGCTCGACCTTTCCCAACATCATGTGAAGCAAATGCTCCGTATGACACGGCTCCAGCATTATCTACCAGGCACAGGTGCACGACTGCAATTAGAAATGACCGGCATTTCACACATAACAGCACCTTTCAACCCAACTCAGCCCATCCAAAACCGCTGAGACTCAGTCACCACTTTCTTCCCACCCCACCTCCCCAGCTCCCTTGCCAGCTCAAGCAGCCCCAAATAACTCCCCATGAAGTCTCACAGCTGTTATTTGAAAATTAAATTGGAAGTCACAACACCTCCCTGCACGCTGGTAGATCTTACACTTGGCATTTGGTTGATCCCAACACCATTCCTCACCCCCACCCCTAAACCAACTTCCGCGGAGAACAATGCTGCTGGTTTGTGTCCACAACAGATTTATTCCCCCTCTTTCCAGCGGCTCACAACGCCTGCACCTTCAAGGGGCAGTAGCTGCTTGAAGCAAAGGGTTCCTTCTGGTTTCTGGAAAGAAAAGGCTGCCCTCTATAATCAGGGTATTGTTCTCCCTAAATGGAGACAGACTCTGTAAACACGCTCCTCTGCACAGCGCTGGGAGGGTGAATGCCAGCGTGTGTATACATACATGCAGGGAATGTGTCTTGTTCTAAACAGTAAATTATGGTAATTCATTTCCTCTGCCTAAACAGTGCTAATCAGCTTCGGGAAAGGAGGAGGAAAAAGTAAACAAGAGTCCATTACAAAAAGGTGAGGGGGAGAGGTAACCAAATAACTCCACCAAATGTCTCCTCTGGGGAAGGACATTCAAGTTGTAGCTCAGATGGGCTCCACACAGCCCTCCCTCGGTCCTGCTGGAGGTGGCAATTTAACAGCAACGATTTCTTTCTTTTCTTTCATGAGGTTTCAGCCTGTTTTCACGAGTTCAATCTTGTGAAATGGGAAATGAGCCCCCACCAGTGCCCTGATCCACAGCGACTGCATCCCTGGGGGCTTTGCACTGCATGTGATGTGAGTGCTCCGGTGACCAAAGCCAACATGAATAGTCAGAGCCTATTTGTAATTTTCTAACAGGAAAATAATTTCGCTAAGCAAACTGCCATGCTTTGGCTCAAAACCCTGATTAGCACAGTTTGAAAACAGGGCAGCATACTGTTCTGGGAATTAACTTGCTTGACCCCTAGTCTATAATGGCACTCAAATAATCTGTGAGTCAGACCAAGTTGAAAAACTCTTGGAAGACCACACTGAAAGAATTTACTGGATTTATTGGATTTTCTAGGATAAAAGAAAAATAAGCCTGGAACTCCACTTAGTCTGTGGCCTTCAGAAAGACAAGCTTTTTCTCCTGACAGTATCAAGAAGAAGAACACTGCCTACACTGAGCAGCATTTCTCGGGTCTCTTTTTATATTTACTTTTTTAATGCACAGGAAACTCCCAATAAATAGTCATAGTTATTATTAATATGTAGTTCTACTGCTATGATTACTTTTGAGTGGCACCTTGCAATACCCTTCTTCCTTGGTATTGATGGTAATGTAAGGGACAGATTCCCAACAGGAGTACTCAAGGTGAGGAAAGCCCTGAATTTAACTTCAATTTAAACATTCAGAGGCTACTTTACCAATTGCATACAAGAACAAGTCTGGTGTTTCCAATGAATTTCCAAGGACAGGAATAAACCTGTGTACATCACCACCACAAAATACTACTTGAAATCCTCCACATCCTCCAGTCTACTCCTGTTTGAGCAAGCAGGAAATCAGGAAAAGTGCTCTGCCTTAGGAACCCAAGCAGGACTTTGCTCTGATCTAGATAAAACATTGACCCATCCCTACCTTATGGTTTCTGCAGCTCCTGAGCAAAATATCCTGACTAGCCTCTAGTTCTTTGTGCCTCTTTACATCCCACAAACAATAGCTGTGTGCTCAGAGCAGTGGCAAACACCTTCACAGAACCAATCCAGCAATTCACAGTCAACTGTCCTAAGCCAGTTCCCTGCATATGCAAATATCTCCCTAACAGGTTTACGACTCGCAGTCAATCAAACAAGGAAAAGTAAACACCAGTTTACTGTCCTAGCCACGATTAAGTTGAAGGTTTCACTCTCATTAGCCCATAATGAAATTAGCCCTGGCAATACTGCATTTCTGATTGGTTAGGAATGGCAGGAGGAGGAAAGATACTCATCAGCTCTGATCTGTTATTCTAGCTTTATATTAACTATTGCAGATCATGATGAACCCTCCCATGGTGTGGTGCCACCCAGCAGAGAACTGAAACTCAGCCTGGTCTTACAAGGCTCCAGTTTCTGCTCTCTGGTAGGATTATATATTTAAATCCCACTCACACCTACTCAGCCACAACTCACTGAACCTAAAGGGACTATCACCTTTGTAATCCAACCCTGAACATTACAATATGGAATGACTTATCAGAGCATGGAGCCTGAACTCCATATGCTGGAAGAGCTGTCAACTCCTCCCCAGTTTTTCCACTTCAAACTGCCCAAAAATACATTAAACACTTCCCAATATTACTTGTCTGGACAAAGACACACTGTTATTGCCACCAAAATGTCTAGTCTGCAGAAGAACAGGGAAGATTTTGATTCACCCAGAAGGTGAACAAGGTGGCTCACAGCACCCTCTCTCTGAAGGGCATCCACACCCTGCAGGAGTTATAGCCAGCAGTTTAACACTGACTGGTCAATGACAAACAAGCATCCTTCCTTCCACAGAGAGTCTGGAGTATCCCTGGGGAGATATTCCACAGTGTTCAGAGGTTCATCCTGTTACTCATTAACCCTTCCATCCTTGACATGCAGTTCATACACCTGTAGCTCATCTGGCACTTGCCATTGCTTAACCAGCAGTTACAGATTTGTGTTAACAGATCTGAGAACAACCACTGAGAAAAATAACTTCCTCTATTACTCCAACTCACACAGATCTATTAGAGAGGAAGGAGGAGGGAAGGAAACCTGTTCACAGTGCTCCAGCACCTGCAGCAGCCTGACTCCATTACTTTGGCTTGTGCAGCTTTGAGAGGCTTGTGAGTCTGAACAGCTTTCCCTTTTCCCTCCTTTGTGGGTGATATGGCCTCACCCCATTCAATTCTGTCTAGAGAAAAGAAGATTAAAATCCATACAAAGCAATAGTAAAATAGTAGCTAGCACAATGAAAACACCCTTTTTACATTACAAGGCTTTTACTCAGAGTCACATATTGGGCAAAAGCCAATCAAGTCTCACACCTGTACATGGGGGCACCTGGGAGGACACAGGAGAGGAGAGAACTAGAGCACAGACCTGGAAAAACTGCATCCCAACATCCTCTTCAAAATCACAAGCTGCCTGCTTGAAGTCCTCTCCCTGGCACCAGCAGGCCTCAAGAGCAGGGGTACACTCACTAATCTGGACTGAATTTTCTCTAGGAGCTTGGCTAACACATTTCCCTCCACGTTCCTCTCCAGCGTTTTCCCTCTCCCAGTATCCTGGGCAGAACTAACAAGCCCAAAGTTACCACAGCAATGTTGTGCCACTGCACACTAGCACCTAACTCTTAAGGTCATCAGCTCATGGGGCATGTGGAGCAAACCCAGCAAGGAAAATGTAAATTTTAAAAAAATGCTTATTGCACAAATTAAGTCCACATTTACCTATTTGTCTGCTGTTCACCTGCGTTTTTATCTGACACTCACAAATACTGATGGCTCCTAAAATACCCACCTAAGTCAATGCTAGCCAAATGGCATCATGGGTATGACTCCTCTTGCATTACTCACTTGACAGGATATCCAGGATTGTGTGAAACTCTCATGAAATAAATTTACCACATGTGAGGAGAAATTATTTTGTGTCCCATCAAGCTGGAAACTACTTGTAGAGAAGCTGAGCATAGAGGTGTAGCCACCCTGAGAAACATTAACCTGCTCCAAGGAGCCCTTGTTCCCAATTTACATTTTTCTTCTTTCCTTAGTGAAGCTCAAAATTAAGCTTGAACACTTAATGGAAGAAGTAGCCTGGAGTTATTGGATGAATTTCTTTGTGAAAATTGGAGTGGTTGGGATGAAATAACACCAGGTTCCTCTCAGCACTGCAGGATGCTGCGTTTCTGCTGTGATACAAAGGGGACACTGTGTAATCAGAGCAACCAACCAAACTCCACACAGCCCAGGTTTATTTGACTGGGAAGGGGGAAAAAAAAAATAAAAATCAGAGATGGGAATGGATTCGGCAGCAAACAGCATACGTACACTTATTAAATAGTCTTCAGCCCCTCCACACCCAGAACACAGCCCGCAAAATAGCACCCTGTCTTTGGGGATAAACCTCTCTGCAGAAACCCAAAGCTTAAGCAGTGAACCTCCAAATTGTTTTCAGCCCCAGCAGCACACGATCCACCCACCAGCCAGAGCTGGCAGTCAGCAGCAGCAAAATGTACTTTTCCAGAATAAAAAAAAGTGAGTCCAAGCTGTGCAGTCAAGCAGGCAAGTGGCACACTTAGCCCACATCTCCTCTGCTGTCACACTTGAGGTGGATATCACAGATAATCTGGGCAAGTCATCCTTCAGGGATGGATGCAAAGCCTATGGGAGTGAGTAGGAGTCACAGCACCAACACTCACAGGCTCTGAATCAGGTCCTAACCTGTTACAACTAGCATGGCTGTGTCTGCCTATCTCATACGACATCAGGACAGCATGATCAGATTATTCAAGCTTGCTTTTGGAAATATTTCTCTTTTACCATAGTACCACCGTTGCTATGCAAGAGCAGCAGACTGAACAGACTTGCATCAGAGACCTTTGTGACTTCTACATTCACCCTGGCTCCACTCTCAGAAAGTCCCTTATATGATCAAAAATGTTTCACCTTGTTGCAAAAGATTAGAACAGGTGAACACAGCTAAATACCTACGGGGGTGTTATTATTAGAGGAAGCTCAAAGTAAAGGCTGATTACAGAGAACAAGATAAGGAACAGACATCCAAATCAAGTGTTCCAAACAAGATGAAATGCATTTTAGCTTGAGTAGCCCACCAGAAAACACAGGAAGAGGTCAGATGAAAGACAAATTACTTGGAACAAGACAAAATGAGCAGGTTAATGAAACGAAGGTGAGAAAAGAGCATTTCCACCAACTCCTGTAATGCTGAGATACATTTGCACAGATCCTTTGGGCAGCATGGTTTTACAAGTCACTGCAGACACAAGTAGGAGCTTCTTATCTTAGGAAAATCAGCTGCACCAATTCTAGTATCACTGAATAAATAAAGCTATGACTAAAGGTTGTTGGGTTGGTTTTTTTTTAATTCAATCTAGGCCCAAGAGGACCTCTGCATTATTTTTTTCCTCTTTCAGTGGCAATATTTATCTCTTCCAGTAATTAATCCAAAAATGCACAGCCAGACTCTACTGCACTCATGCTATTCCGTGACAAGTGTTCTGTGCCCAGATGTACCAATGTCACTCATGGTGAGATTGACACTGAAAAAGGAATTATCAGAGGGGATACTGGAAAAGATTGGCTCTATCAGCCAATTCATGTCAAATGAAAAACTTCAGCTTTAATTAATAAATTAGCACCAATGGTCCCAAATCTTGAAAAGGGGGTTCCTAATTGCTAGCAAGTGTTACTTCTCAATTTTGAATTATATTTTTTTCCTTAAAAAAAACCCACTTTCCTACAATATCTCAAGCACCACCTCATGGTACATGAAAATTTCTTCTGTGTCTAAGACTCAGGCTTTGTACTCCAGCCCTTGCTGCATGCAAGGTCATCCCAGAAAAGCCGTATTTTGATTTGCTGCTTGCATCTTTTAATGAAGGTCAAAGAAACACATGGACTTGAAAAACAGAGTTATAAAATCTTTAAGGAAAATCTAGATGTATTTGAGCAATTTGCTGAATTTTGTAATATTCCTAATTAAAAACAAATAAAATCAACCCTAATTTTCCAGTATGACACACACTTAATTTTATGTTTCAACTCAGCCATAGTTTAAAGCGGCAGACAGCCTCAGAAGAAGGGAGGAACCGGCATTTATAAAAAACAACCAGGATTCTCCTAGATCATCATGTTGACGCTAGGTACAAGTCATGCTGACAAATTATTCATGAGCAAGTTCCCCAAGAGCATGATCCAAAAAATGCCCCAAACTTCACCAGAAGATGTGCTGTGACTTCCATAAAATCTGAATCAGGCTGTTAGATCTGAACATGCTTCTCTTTCACAAGCGAGAAATTACCTAATCGTTATATCTGGTAACAACCACTCAACAAGAATAAAGGCGTAAAACAGAAGCCAACAACCATCTCTCTCACATTACCATTATTTATCTTTTCTGTGCTTACTGAAGCACTCTTATAAACTCCAAAGTTCACTCTTATAAGCCCCAAAGTTACAGAATGGGAACTCTTTTCATCAGAACGAAGAACTCAACTTCCAAGAAATAAAAAACACTTCTAGCATCCTATTCCCTTTTCTTCAATATCAGGAAAAACAAAAATGGCCCATAACATCATTTCTGCATGAAACCACTGACTTTTGAGGTGGCCCAATCAGCAAATTCCCTGTAAAGCAGACACCAAGCAGGTTTGCAAGCCAAGGTCACACAGAGAAGTGCCAGAACAGAAAGCAATTAAGGTCCCGTTCTTCCCCTCCCTACGCAACGCACCGAAAATGAAATCAACATCCAAACTAATTAGTTTCCAGCACGGTATCAGTTTACTTGCTAACAGGAGGGTGGTCACTGCTCTTACCAAAACCTTCTAAACACACCATACAAAATCTTGCTTGGGCCACGGGACCAAGCCAGGCACATCCCAGTGTTACCATATACGGTCACCAATGCGAATATGATGGCAACTTGACAGATTTGGAACAAATATTGCGTTGTCTGTCACTGAGATAACATAGGCAGGAAAATATCAGATTGTATTACCTGTGTCCAACCGGAGGTGTGGCGTGGCAGGAGCTACATTGCTGCAGGACATAGTCACTAAAGGTTAGTGACCCAAGATGGCATTAGTCCCTGCAGAGGAGGGCAGGGTGGCAAGCTGAGGACTTTTATACCCATTATGGAGCTGCTTGGAGAGAACAGGAATGGAATAACACAAGGGGTGAACCACTGGATCTGTGCTGTTATCCCAGTTCAGAGCAGCTATTATCCATCACGGCTGGAAACCAGGCTGAAGCTGCTGCCCCATGCCCTGGCTGTCAGGTGGAAGGCACAGTCCTTCTTGGAAACCCACAGCACGCAGGTTTTGTCCTCCAAGAGTGGGGTTTGCACACACAGGTGTTCTGGTCTCCAGCCGCCAGGGAAAGAAGGGGCTTGGATATCTACCAAAATAGCTCCCAAGGAAGAATTTTTTGGTACAGGCTCCCTCCAGGAGATCCTTAGCCTGGAATAAGATTTGCCACTAAGAGAGCTATTCCAGATTAAGTTTTTTGGAAAGGGTATTCCGGTGCATTTGCAGGTGTAGACAAGCCCTTAGCCAAAGTCTTTCAGTTTCAGCCCCAAAAGCATTGGTTCAAACACAGCCAGAGCTATCTTACCCTTCATCCCTTCCAACACGGTTCTACCATCTGGACCTCTAAAATCAGACCTGCTCTCTGCTTACCTGGATACTTCAAAGGTATTACTGCTTTCTCAAGAGTTTGTCGTGGTTTATTAAGATATTCCCTTTTTTACATGTCTTTTACATCAGTGATGAGATACATTGGTGGGACAGAGCCAGTAGGCACAGATCCAGAACTGGGAAAACTCCCCTCTTTGCTGGGAGGTGTAAAAAAAAATTGCCACATAAACCCAATCAGTCATTCTTGCAGGGCCTATTGCCTTAAAAGGTGTCACCTAAATAAAGATGCAAAAATAATAGAATATAACATCTAATGCAAGTTTGCAGCTGAGCATTCAACTGGCAGGAAATATCAAAGCTGGAGCGCGTGGGCAACTTAACTCTGCCCCCTTGTGCAGATGCACCACGGCACAGCCCTTCCCCAGGCATGGGCACAGCATCAGTCAGCTCCAAATTAACACCCCAACTCCAGCACAACCTACTTTTGCCTAATATGAGTAGGAAAGAAGGGTCATCACTGTCCCAGAGAGCCTCCTCAGCCACCCTCCTCACTTGATCAGACAGCAAGCACATATTTAACTTCTGACGCCTTAGATCAGGAGCTGCTGGCACACTTTGGGCCACACACGTCTAATCTGCAATCAGGATACAGATATTAAATGCTGTTTGACCAAAACAAAGAGCCCTTCTTCCTCCAGAGAAGAGCCTCACGACCTCAGGCTGAGATTTGGCTGAAGGACTGCCTATAAAACCTGAGCGACTGGAGCAGGTAAAGTTTACACATCTCCAGCGGCCAAACCCCTTGTATGAGGCGTTCAGAAAAGCTCTGCAGGCACGTTAAGAGCCTGGCACATTTTTCCAAGAATCTGAAATTATCCCAATGTCAACAGCTAACAATTGGAGATATTTGTCAGCACAAAATAAAGTTTCAAAGTTCCAGGGAGTGTCTCATCTCTGCTCATATTTCATCTTCCATCTACCTCCTTCACTATCAAAAATGCTCACAGCCTTAAGGATGTCTAAAGCAGGATTTAAATGTCAGGATTTTGTCTATATTTTTACAGCAATGACTCCTTTTTCTTCTTCACTTCCTCTCTTAAATCAGCACATGACATTTTTCATGGATTTGGCCCTGGCTTCTAACCTCTACTTCTAGATAATTTTCAATAACCAGAACTATCACTCCATACACTTACACGATGGGTTTTTCCAGCTCTGAAAAGTGTTCAAATAACCCAATTACCAATACGATCCTATCAAAGTTATATTTAAAAGACCTTTCCATAGGAAAAATGATGACACCCTGAAATTACTGCTGTTAATTTTCTGTCACTTCTTCGCATGACAACAACCCACATCACTTCACCTTCCAGGGGCAATAGGCATACAAGCAAGACAATTGCAAACCAAATTTAAACAGGGTCAGCCAGGAAAGCAGCCGACACTCAGCTCACATCAGAGACAAGAATCTTTTTGTCTTCTCCTGCCCACTTCAGATCTTTTCCGGAACTCCACCAACTTCTCAGGTCCATTGCAATAATATACATCCATGAAGTCATCTCAATTCATACACTGCTGCCCATCGCCCACAACTTAAACTGAGTCTCCATTGTAAGCCTTGCCTGGAATTCAGACTTAGCAGGAATTACAGCCTATATACTGTTTTCTTTTTCATTCAGCTTCCAGCCAAATCATTTTATAGTGCTTTTGCCTCCATAAAATATTTTCTTGAGAGCCAATGCCAAGAAGAAAAAAAAAAAGCAGTGCACTAACCCAAACTTGGGTTTTCAGAGTAACACTCCCCCTCTCCTTTCCCACCCTCATCCCCCCCAAGATTTATTTTTGGCAAGTTATAGCCCAAGTGAAGGGCAAGTTTAAACCTTTTAATTTGGAAGTCCATCATGCTGGATGATTTAAAGGTCTTACAATGATTCACGAAACTCTGATACTGTTGGGAAGTGCAATTGGAGCAATCTGCATCCTAAAGTCATAGCCCCATTCTCCTGGAACAATACAGCCCCTACTTTGTGACCAGGGGCAGGGGAGCTGAAAGCCTGAATTCCCATTCAGGCTTTCCAAGGACAGCACCCACCAAGGCAGAGGAAGAGCCACCACTCCTCGCACTCTGATCCCAGAGCTTTGCTGAAAGCACTTCCCTGTAAAGAAACTTCTTTTTTCCTACCCCCATCATTCCCAGGTTAACGTATTTCAATTTGCCTCTGGAAAGGTAACCTGTTTATTGAAATCTGATCAACTGCTGGAGCCTCAGCACTAAAATACGCTCTCGCTGTTGGGAACTGTCATTTGTCTGTCACCGGGAAAGTTAATGGATGTGTTTGTTTAGTTTGTAAGTGGGAATACACAGGGCAGAGGCTGGAGGGATTACAGGAGGGGAGAGGTATTTCTGATCCACAGAGGAATGCAGTTGCTTTTCTTTAAAATTGTCTGTGTAGTTTTACACAGGCACAAGAAAATCCCCTGGAAGTTCACCTGCGCCTAACAGACCTCAGCAAAGCCAGAGTGACCACGCTCCATCCCAAACGATGGCCCCAAACCACGCAGGTGAGGGGGCACAAGCCTGCACCTCTGCGCAGACAAAAAAACGAGCAGGGGGACAATTCTGTGCCGATAGCAACTCCCCTGGGGGGTCCCTCTGGGGGCACCGCGGGTGTTTGTGGAGCACAAGCCCACGGAGCAGAGGGAAGGGTGAGAGTCACAGGGTGTTCGCACCAAGCGTGGTCCCCTTACCTCTCGCCGAGTCCGAAAATGCAATTATCCCTGCAAAAAGGAGCGCCAGCTGCAATTCCATTTTGAAAACCAGATCCCGCTGTATCGCACAGGCTACTGTCTTCTCAGACCTGGAGGCAGGAGAAAGGAGAGCAAAATAGTTACTGGGGGGAAAAAAACCCTAAACAAATCCTCAACTTAGCAGTTTTAAATCCTATTGCAAAGACTTACTAGAAGAAACAGCAAATGAAAGAGCAATATACTTGTAATTCATTCCTTGGTGCTCAGTGAGTAAAACTTTGCCCTCCTCTCTGCTTCAGCCTGATATAAATCAAGAACCCACTGAGGCCAGTAAGCTCCTCTAAGTTTACAGTTAATGCATAATTCTTTAGTATCCTGTACAGAACCAGTCTGGAAGGCAAACAAAACACTAGCAAGTGGCCATAAAACAAGATTTCAGGTTAACAATTTGCGGAGGAACTTGGTGGAAGGGGGAGGAGGAATGTTACCTCTCCCATCAGCAGCCCAGAAAACTTTGTGTTGCTGCTCCAGTGCCCCTCAGCCAGGCTCCGCTCTGGGTACGCGCCTTCCTCCGCTCCGAGACTTCTCAGCAATGCACTGATTCCTCCTTTCCTCTTCTCCCCCACCACGCTCCCCCCACCAGCAGCCCCACTTGTTTCCGTGGGCTCCAGAGGTACGGTCCCAAAGCACAACCGCACTCAATTACCCAGATTCGTGAAGATGCCTTCGCTGCGATACGCTCACCCGGGGTAGATCAGGTTTACATTAATTACACCCCGTTCTCCTCCTAAAACTCTCACTCTCTAAACACCGTCTGGATTCCTCACCCTTGTAAACTCCCCGGTTTAAACACCCCGTGCCCCCAGGACACACAACAAGCCGCGTACAGCATCCAGCAGCGCAAACGCGGCCGCTCCGCCGATCGCTCCGTTCGCGGCGGGCAGCGGGGCAGCCCCGGGCGCAGCGCGGCTCGGCGGTAACGGGATATTCGCCGCCGGCAATCAGGGTCGCGGAGCGGAGGGAGAGAACGGGGGGGACAACACCCGGCGCGATGCCACCTGGTGCTGCCCCGCGCCTCGGGGCTCCCAGCTGTGCGCTACCGGCCCCGGCGGGGTGTCCCGGCCCGGGGTGGCGGCGCGGGGGACACTTACCTTGGCTGCTGCCGGGCTCTAACACCGCGCTCCGGAGCCCATCCCCGCCGCTCGCCGCCTCATGCCCTCCGCGGCCACGGCGCCCGGCGGGCGCTCCGCCGCCGGCCTCTACCTCATCCCCCTCCCCGGGGTGGCGGGGCTGCCCGGGGTGCCCTCCCCCACGGAGCGGCTCTGCCCCTTCACCGGCTTTGGAACAACCTCCCCCCTTCGCCCCCGCGGGCGGCTTTTTTTCCACTCGAGAGTCACGGGCGAGGAGGTCAGGGAAAGGGGGAACCTTGTAAATTATTTTTTGCCTGCTTTCCGGGCCGGGCTGAGCGTGTGTGTGTGCGGGGAGGGACAGCGGGGACCTGCCGGAGCCTGGGGGCTCCGCGCCGCGGGATGCCCGGTGATGCCGTCCGGCGGCTCGCCCAGCCGGAATCCCGTTTAAGGAGCTAGGGGAGGAGGGGAAAAGGGCTGGGGAAGGGGAGGGGAGGGGGGAGAGCCGGGGAGAGAGAAACCGGCGATAAAGCAACTTTCCCTGCAGGGCTTTGTGGCGGTGGGGGCCGAGCCGCCGCGGAGGGCGGTGCGGGGCCGCCCCGCTCCAAACTTCGCACCAATCCCCGGGAGCCCCCGGCAGCCCCCGCCCTCCGCCGGGCCCGCTCCCCTTAACCCTTTGCGGGCGGCCGAGGAGCGCTCCGTGCGCCGGGAGCGGGCGGGCGAGTCCCGCAGCCCCGAGCCTGGCAGCCCCGGCGCTGCGGTGCCCCGCAGCTTTCCCCTCCCGCTCACCCCCAGCCCAGGGGCGCTGCACACCTCCACCCCGCAGCCCCCCGCACCCCAGAGCCCCTCCCGGCCGAAGCAGCCGTGTCCCCTCGCCAGGGGACAGCCCCGGCCGTGGGAACCCACCGCGAAGGCAGCGGGGCAGGGATGGGGGGGCTGCGCCGTTTTGATATCCCGGCTTGGATGCAGACGATGCCAGAAAGAAGCTGGCCTGCACTAAGCTAAACCAAGTGGAAAATAAACTGTGGAGATGTCAGTTCCTTCTATTAACTGTTACTATTATTTATTATTTACTTTCAACATGACTCGGCTGATGCATCTGCTCTTACAGCAAATCACTCTTCACGCAGGATCAAAACCAACCTGGCAGAATTCACCAAACAGACTAAACAAACGACAAGAAAAAATACTGCCTCAATAGCTAAACTTCTTGTATCTCAAAGGAAACATCATTACTGTTGATCTTACAGTTTCTTAGATCTCTTACTTGATACGCTCCAGCATGAAGACCTCCTTGAAAACAAAGCTGTCTCAATACAAATTTAATGTGATAGGCACCAGAAGAACTCCTAAACCCAAGCCAAGAAGTAATTCGAACATCAATTTAATCTATTTTGTTAGGATTATGAAATCACACCCTCTGTTATTATTGTTATTACTAAATATTTTTACTCAGTGGTTCCTGAAAACATTAAATCTTGATACACAAAATCAATGTGAAATGTCCAAGACTAAACATATAAACCCCTTGAGCCAGAAACAAACAAAGCGTCTGACAATACTGTTTTTATATTTTACATATTTATATCATCATTTTTATCATTAAAGTTGATTCAGCCGAGAAATCCCAGATGGACTACTCCTCCTATCAGGCAATAACTTCAGCCTCATTGAGTTCAAAGACAGTGTAGACGGAGGGAAACCTTCAGGACTTAACCTACATGGTCATGTTCATGCCATACCTTGTGTTAAAACCAGTCCAACTTGCATCAGAATGAGCTCAGCTTCATGCTGCATCTCAGGGGATGATGTGTAAAACACCTCTCTGTAACATTTTCGAGCCATTTGACCACAAAGGAGTCAAGGTCTTTGTCCCAAGGACATCACCACACAGGTGATCAGCCCTAAAACTACACAAGCTGTGTTTCCGTGCAGGCTGATGTCCAAAGCAGCCACAGTTCTGCTGCAGATGTGGGACATTGGCTCATGGGTGGTTTTCCCACCAGGTTAAAGGGATCTGACCGAGCTCCTACTCCTCATCTAGTTTTCTGAGTCATGCACCAAGACCAAGGTTTAAATCCCATCTTGTCTCAGACTGTCTAGAGACTTGGGTGAGCTCTCTCTGGGCCTCAATCAGCTCTGAAAGAAAAGACATTTTTCCAACCCAGGCTGTGCCCAAGCCCAGCCCTGAGCACCCAGCTCAGGCTGGGCACAGAGGATAAAAATCCCCACATGGATCCACTCCTTCCATCCTCACTTCCTTTTTCAAAATCACATGTGTACCTTTGGAGGCTCCAACATCTCCCAGACTCTGAGTATTTCTTCTCCCAATACAACTGTAGAGCAGCAAAATCTCTCCTGCAGCCTTTCACCAATGTGAAGTTCTGGGAGATGGAGGATTACAGAGGTGATACACAAGATGTTAAAAATTAGTCAGGTGCCTCAACACCTTCAGGTCCCTTTAAGCCTCTGTCCTTAGGCATCCAGAAGCTTTTTAAGAATCTGATTCGAAGTGATGTTGCAAAGGGATTACATGGGGCAGGGAATGGAGCCCACAGCTTCCATACGCCAGGCTAACATAACTGGAAAATAAACCTTTCCTACTTCAAAATGTCAGCACTATTTTTTTTTCAGGGGCTTGTGAGTGCCTGAAAGAAAGTCTGAAACCATGTTGTAGACTTCATCCATCTCAGTCCCAATACCACAGCAGAGGAATAAATGTAAAATATTGATACAAGAAAAATAATTAATATTCCTGAAACGGCTCCTAGTTTATCAGAAACAAAATCTCATGTTGTTTTTCCAACACTTCTACCTAAAAAAGGAAACATGCAGAGCTGTGGATTTTTTTTCTGGGCTGGCTGAAATTTGCAGCATGATTGAGTAGTCTGAAAGTCAACAGCCCCAGTTTGCTCCTGCACCCCACGGTCCTGAGACAAGGCTGTGGGAAAACAGCTTTCTGGAGCTGAAAAATAAAAATGAATGCTAAGCAACAAAATATGTGTCTCCACATGGCCTGAGAAGCAGACTAACAGTCCATTTGTATCCCAGTTGTCCCCAAAGCCCTGTTTCCGGACCGTGGCTTTTCAAATTTTGCATAGCTGTGATGGTCTAGTGAACATCCATCCCCAGGATGACTTTTCTCATGTCTCCAAAACCACAAGTTGGACTTTTTCCAACTTTTTTACCTCTTTTCTCCCAGGAGCTGCTCACCTCCATTACCACAAAACTCCATTTTCCCACATTTTCTCCCTTCCATCCTGATTGTTTTGCCTTTTCTTTTCCCCTGCAGACCATCCAGGAGACACAGCACCTCCAGGCTGTAATTCCTAACCTGTTCCAGTGATTTTTTTTTTTCCAGCTGCAGGTGGCAACCACGCGGTGGGAATTCCCCGTGGCGCCCAGAACTCTACGGGGCTGAGGTCATCCAAGAGCCTTGGGTTGGCAGCAGTGCCCTGCACGAGGAGCACGAGGCCCGGTGGCACAGGTCCATGGGGACATGCCACCAGGGTGGATGGAGGGTGTGCGGGGCAGGGTGGCTCCGTGCAGCTGACAGAGCACGTGAAGGTGATGGAAGGGCATGACCAGGATTAGCACATTCCCTCCACCTGCCACCCCGGCCATGCAGCCCTCCTCTGGTTACCCAGCGGCCGTGTGGGGACAACCTGAGCATCCCTCCAGGATGGGTCAGTTCTGATAAAGCATTTGGCGTGATGGGACAGCACAGAAAATGTCACGACTGGGGAGACAGGGGGCACAAGATGCACTTTGCCATTTGCACAGCAGCAGAGCCACTGCGCTGCTCCATTTGGGTCTACAGTTTAGGCTGAAATGGTGTTTTTCAGAGAAAGCAGTGTTTTATGAGAGCAGTATCTTTATCTTCCCTATATGTGGTAACTGAGACCTAGCTATAACCTTGGTAATATTCAGAGGGGATGTACGGGCAGATGGAAAGATCAAACAGGGTGATACAGTACTGAAATTAGTATTTTTTTCTCAATAAAAGATGTCATGTCTTCTCTCATGTAAATATACATTTACTCCCATAGAAATATACATTCTGTCATGTAAATATACATTTATTCCTTTAGAGTATCTTTGCTCTAAGTGGTGTTGCAAAGAAACAAATAGTTCATCATATGCATATGGCTCACTTTTATGCATGAAGCATCAATGCCAATGTCTGAGAGAGAAGAAAGGATGGTAGAAGGGTTTGATGTCCTATCATCCAAACCTTGGGTCCTGTGCAGAATCCTGGGAGGTCCCACTTCCCCATGGCCATTGTGTCAGGGCTTTCATGGCTTTTCACAGGCACAAATGATCCCTCTGCTGCCTTGTGGTCTCTGTGCTGGTCTGAAGCACCTCCCGGAGAGAGTTCCCAGCTCTTTCACCAAGGACTGGTCACACACACTGCCCAGCCTCCCTGTGCCTGGAGAATGTGCTTGGATTTCTCACTGGTGCTAAATTTGCACATGACGGCATCTGCAGGAAATCATTTCCACCATTCCCAGTTGGCTGGGTGACCCTATCTCTCTCTTGGCCAGGTTAGGCACACTGTGTCAGCACTCCCTGGCACCAGGGAAACGTGACAGCCCTGATCAGAGTCCAGGAGGTGCTCGGGGAATGCCAGCCAGCCCAGCCCAGCCCAGCCCATGAGGATGCATCTCGTTGGCAGGGTGAGTCCCTCACGCTGCCTCCCCATCAGCTGCCAAATGAATGTCAAGGTCTCAGTGTCCAGGACACACTACTCAGCTGCTTAGCTCATGTCTCCAAGATGGGTGACAGCAGAAGAAAACTCGCCCTAGGCTAAGCTGAACTCTCCTCCCGAAGGCAAAGCTTGTTTGTGCAGGAGAAACAGATCATCTCAAAGCAGCACTTTGAGAAGTACAGACCAGTATTCCCTGGGTGTCAAACAGCCTTCCCTGCTCCAAAAGGGTGTATAAGAAGGTGCTAGTATAAAAAGCCACTACAATCCATAGAAAATTCTCCTTCCTTGCAGGAAAGGTGAGAACAAGAAAGGGGTTTAGATCAAGCAATCCAGATGGAAGAACACACAGAAGGTTTTAGACACAAGGCCCAAACCTCATCTGCTCTTTGTCTGACTTCTCTCAGTAGATCTAATATACTACATCTCCAACAAAATCTGCTTTCCTGCTGCCCAACAACTACACCATGATCACAGGAAAAAAACCACATCTGAGCACTGTTTCCACACTCCTGGAAGGTGCTCACCTGTTCAAATGAGGAATATGGTACAAAAAGCTTATGGCAGACTAGGTTGCCATTTGTTTAAAAGAGTTATACTCCTGCTTTCTTTAATTGTATCTCCTCCTTCTTTTTCATATCCCTTTGCATCACTTTATACTTATTTCCACTCTTAAATATTAGCAGGCAGTTCCCTAACTCAACAGTTGCTCAAACTACAAGTAGTTAAAGTTTCCAAATGTTCTCCATAAACACATCCTTCCTCAGGCCCCTTATCCTTTATATCACTCAACACTGGTTTCTTGGAGTCAGCCTGACACTGATGTATGAAGGATTTGATTTTGCTTTCCTTTTACATCTGGCTAAAACAAGAATAATCCCACTGGAGCCATTGGAATCATTCTAAGTGAGAAAAAAACCTGATCAAACCAACAGACTCATAGGAACAGCCATTATTCAGTCCAGGTAGGCTGAGCTGAAAACTCTGAATATGCACCTTTGAGTCTAAATATCTCATCTTGGGAGGATACCACAGTTTTGAAGACCTAAATCTCCTCTAACTGGTCCCTCACATCAGCCTCCTGTTCAAGGACATTTGTACATGTTGATGCCGGGTTTAGCAAACTAATGGAGCAAACATGAAAGAAGAGTTGTGAAAAATAACATAAAAAAAAAAAACCAGCCCAAGATCAACAGACAGAATGAAAAACAGAAATGCCAAGTATTAATTGCTGAACAGACGTGAGGAATGTTAAGAGAAACTGTTTGGGGATTTATGTTCAAAAAAATAAGACAACTTCCCAAACTATTTCCTTTCAAATCTCTCAGCATTTTCCATAAATTCCATGTGCATGTGTGGTGCTCTCTGATAACATACAAATCTGCATGCATAAACTGTTTTGAAATGTTTGTACAGTTTCATCCAAAAATATGACTATAAGTTTGTGTTTTAATTGTCAGCAGTGGGAGATTAGGCAAGAGCCACATGCATCATGTCAGGGGCACTGACTAAGTTTAGGTGGTACGAGCTCTTTCTGGCTGGGTCTTGATAACAAAGAGAAACCGAATTATCTGAAGGACAAACCTTCAGGAAAGCAGGAAAAAAGTCCCTGCATTCAGTGACCAGGGTGCTGGCCCAGACAAACACCCTGAAACCAATAAAGCCATTTCAGATTCATACAAGTGTAACCAGGAACAGAAATTCGCTGGTTTCTAGGTCAGACGTTAGAGTTTTTAAAACTCTGCAAAAAAACAAAGCCTTGTGTCGGGGTTGGTGGGAGGGAAGAGGGACTGACACTTTGCCTCAATCAGTGTTGTTTGAAATGTCTTTCATTTATTAACATTCTTGCTGAAGCCGAACTCTAGTTCCACTCTATCAGGAATATAATGCAGCTGCATTTTCTGGATGGGAACACCACCAAAAATATGTTAACTATACAGTCGACAGCTATATCTTGTTTACTGTCATGCATAAAAACCATACGGAAACGATCCTCATAGGAAATTTCTATCTGTATGCAAATAGAAACAATAGGAGAGACTGGAATGGGATGCTTGCTGAGAAATGGGGTGGGAGAGCTGTGCTGCCCTCTCCCCAGTGAGCATCTTCTTCTAGCCTGCCTGGAGTAGCAGGAGCTTTGTTTTGCCCAGGCTTTATCTGAGAATCTCTCCTTGATTCCCCCAAGTAGAGATCCAGCCAGGGCTGCTCTGGTACAGTAATGGAGTTTGCAGGGAAGATGCATCCATCACCTCATTGCTTTCACTCTAGCACATTTCTCTTGGAGACGCAATTTTTCTGAAGCCTGTGGATGGTCTTCAACCCATGCAGACACACCACCACAACAGCTCAGCCTTGGCTTTATTTTAGGAGATGAGTGGCCTGTGGGGGAAACCCTGAGCTCAGTGGAGACTTCTTGGCCCTTCAGCTGCTCAAATGCTCATCAGACTCTCCTTGTCCTGGTGTTGTGCCCATGGCTTCATCCACAGCACCGTTGGGGTGGCTGGGGGTGCAGGGCAAGGCTGGGGGGGAGGACATTCACACCAGGAGGACAAACCTTGGTGGACCTGAGGAGCACTGCCTGCTTGCCCACAGCCCAAGGAGGACGGATACAAAATCCATCATGGATGATGCACCAGACACTGTGGGGAGCATCTGGCCCACCCTCCCCGGGCACAGGGAGGGTTAAATACTAGCCACACCAGGTCTGCTCAAGCCTGGATGGTGCAGCAACCCCCTCAGCCATCCCCAGCGAAGAGCAGAGAGCACACGAAGGAGCCTTGGAAATATGCAAGGAGCTGCCAAGGTTTGCTGCTAAACACTTTTATCTTTTGACAAAGATAAATCTGTTGCTTACTTAACCCAGCCTTTATGAAGCTCACAGCTCCGGGTTTCCAAAATAACAGGAGCAGAGCAGGGCTGGCTGGTGTCCTGGAGAGCAGCAGATCTGCTCGGGGCAGTGAGAAGGTGACAACGTATCTCATGAGAAAAACGGCTGGATAGTAAATCATATCTGATAGAAATAAATAAGAACTTAACCTCCATGGGCCAGAGGACTTCTCTTCTCATGTTTCTGCAAAGTGCAGGTGTCTGTTTGCTTAAGAGAGCCATTAAGATATAGTGTTAATAATGAAGAACAAAAAAATCTGCTCCTCAAAAAGAATAATGAAGAACATAAAAGTCTTGCATGGCAAGGCAGATGTAATGCAATAGCAAGAGAGAAAAAAGGGTGGCATGAATACATAAAATGGTGTCCTTGGCTGTCACACAGTTTGTAACCCAAGGCCAGAGGGAAGGGAGATGTCAGGATCCAAGGCACAGCACCCACTGCAGTGCTGCCTCTGAACTCCAAGGTCTGCTCACCTGGTGCACACAGGGTGCTCTTGGGTCCAAGTTATACACAACTGGGAGTTCAAACAGCTTAATGTCATCCCAGGTTTTGGGAGTGGAGCTTTGGTGGGGCTTTGGGGCCAGCCTCCTCCACGAGGTCCTGCATCTGACTAACCAAGCATTACCCATTTGCCAGAGCTTTTGTCAAATCTCAGGTTTCCATCAAAAATGAGCCAGACTCCACTCTCATTTTCAGGTCATTTGATTAGTTTTTGCAGGGATAGGTGCTGCAAAACCATTACAAATTCTGGGGATAGAAACTCTGTTTTTAGCTCTAAATCTCACCAGTCCCAGTAAATACTGATTTTCTTTTAATACCAGAGTTATTATCTGGCAAGAATATAGTCCCTTACTCTGCCACCCATGACCCAGGCTGAACCTGTTTGGCCTGTGTTATTGTGCTAGTGTAATTCAGTGGAAAAGAGATTGGATTAAACAGGCAGCTCTGGAGGAGTAAATAAAAGGAACATGCTTTAAAGAGTAAATAGACAAGTCTTGGTATAATGGAATATCTCCTGGTCGTGCTAAATCAAAGAGAAAATAATGCCCTCACTAAAATCTGAACACGGCTGTTTGTCTCTGCAAGAAAGAGAACCAACAAAACCCAGGGGGGAGCAGAGGATGCTCTGAGGGTATCCAAAAATCCACACTAGAAACAGTACCCAAAAAAAGAAAGTCTTAAAAAAAAAAAAAAGAGGCAAGCTTTCTTTAGCAGCCAAGCTTTTGCTGGGGAAGAAACCCACTTCCTGAATTATCTGCACAAGTTTCCTAAGAGGAGTGTAGAGAAATCCAGGTTAGCTCCAGGTAGATCCTCACTGATTCTAGATCAAATTTGTTTAGCAGCAGAAATTTTTTTTTTCCTCACTGCCAGCCCTGCAGCTCAAACTGGACTGGCAGGTCAAGTTCTCAACTTCACCTCTTTTTTCCTTTCACCCTCCTCTAGCAGAGCCAGGGGCATGTTTGATGTTTGAAGGCAGCAATGGGATTTTCCTAGCACAGGGAATCCTACAAAAGTAGCCAGCAGCTTCTGTCCAAGCCAGCAGCACAATGTCCTAAGGCAGGAGAGAGGGCTGGGAGGATTCAATACTCCCTGGCAGCCTGAGCATGAAGATTCCAACTTTGGGAATGATGAGCTGGCATCATCAATCAGCTCCGCTGTAAAGTCAATTGATTTGTCTTCCTTCACAGGCTGTTTTACCTCCAGCAAAAAGTTGAGAAGCTGCAGATACAAAGCTCACTGCATTCCCCACTGCTCACCAGGAATTTGTACTCTGGGAGGACTGCAAGAGAAACAGGGCACTCACCTCTCCAGGACCAAAATAAGGAGAAACATTTGTTTGCAAGCCAGTGGCTGATCCTGGTTGTGTTCACTCCTGTATAATCCATGGTGGATCCTGGGCTGCCTCCAGCCCTGGGTTGGCCTGCAGAGAGCAGGGGAAAAGATTTCAAAATCAGCTGTCATACTGCTCAGATGAGCATTAAATATCCAAGTGGGGTAAAACATATGTGGAGTCCCATTTCAGAGCTGACATCCACATTTTCATGCAGTGGCATCAAAAAAAGCACATTGTGCATGACTCAGGGACATTTGTTTCCCATCAGCTGCAGAGGAAATTCTCAGCACTTTAAAGGTGTGAGGATACTTTCCCTGGGAAAATGGGACAGTGAATCTGGGAGCCAAAAATGAAGCTCTTTTCCTCATTTCTACAGTGACTTTAGTGACAGAGCTTTAACAAAGAGTTTTGACAATCTACAACATTGTTATATGCTGGCTGAGCTTCATGGCTGTATTACTTTTCCTCTGCTAACAAGGGGATAGGGATCATCATTTCAGCTGAAAGACAGACAAGTGCAGGAAAACTAAAAATACACCATTTTATGCAGGCATTTTTCTAACCAGGCCCTTAATGTCTTCTTCATAAATCATTTGCTAATATGAAAAAGATAAGAATGTTTGAACATTCTGGAGTCCTGATATGGCCATAAATTGAGATACCCAGATTACAGATTGAGCATTGCATTTAAAGTGAATAAATGGAGAGAAGGAATTACACATATTGTAAAATTATACAGTGCAAAGGAATTCTTCAAGGAATACCACATCCAGAGCCTTAGACAAGGAAATCCAGACCAGGCATTAGGGGAAAAGTGAATACATTTGAAGACCAGGCAGAATTAGCAGGATGATCAATCTGAATATTCCAAGATGCCTAAACTCAGCTGCATTTTCCAACAAAGTGGAGTAAGTGTGACTCTGTTGTGTGATCCAGTACCGAGGTGAGGCACTTGGGTTACAGACACCAAAGTTATCTGCATGAAAAGATCCTCAGGGCACAACTTCAGAAGGGATTCAAAAGCAAAGAGATAATTAAAACTGCAGGTCATTTCCAAATCACTGACCATGACTCCTGGGGTGAAGAGCCTTGCCAGTGGTGTGCTCTGGCTGGACATTCAGCTCCATGAGCCCCTGTGCATAGGGCAGATGGGCATTAGTACAATGAGTGGCCCACCAAAGCATTCTTTTCCAAAGATTTCACCACCTAGAAGTTCCTTACAACCAGTCCTAGACTGACTCTTTACTTTCACCTGGGCAAGATTTACTCCCAAAATGTGTTTTCCCAATGAAATTGCAGGGCACAGTCATGTTGACACCATCCCCGAGCAAAACACAAGCTATGCCTCATTGAGAATCCCACATGGCAGGTGCTTCGAGATGAGCTGGAGGAAATTTGGGTGCAGGAAGTAGGGCTGTGTGGCTTGAAACTCAGGAGCCCAGAAAAAACCAGCATCCTTCAGCACAAACACAATTTTATTTTTTTTTTCTGTGAAAAATGGCTTGCCAAGAGAGCGTGGAACAGGAGAGCATTTGGGATGGTGTCTATAAGAAGAAAATAAGACAACTCTTCTATTTGAATAGAGAAACATTATTCCTAGCACTTATATCCTTGTATAATTAAACACAGGTCTGTGTTTCCTTAAACACAGGTCTGTGCTCTTTTGAAGATACAACCCGAGAAGTTTAATACAGCATATGCCAGAATATCTACATTATTAGTCACTACTTATTGCACAGCTCTCAGAGGTATGCTGGGACTAAATATTTAAAACACATTTATTGGATCTGAATAAAGCCTTGTGGGTCACTCAGAAGTGACACAAAACTCAAAGTATTAGACCAGTGCAATTTCTGACAAGTCCCTTTGAAGGCAGAGTTGCAGTTAATTATATTAATGAACGTTGGTAGAGTGGTTCTCCACAGGCCTGGAAATTAGTATTTCATTATTTTGCCATTTAGTAATTGAGTCTTATGCATCAGAAGAGTGAACCATATACTTGGGTAAGTTGGACAACACAGGCTGTCACTGGGGCAGAATTTGCCCCCCAGGATATACCCAAACTGCAGCACAGGGTGTGGATAGGCCAGATCCAAGCCCTTTTCCTCTCACTGCCACTTCAGATGTCAATCACATTCAGGCCTCTGATTTATAGCAAGTCATGCCGTCACTCCTGTGAGCTGGAAGTGAGAATGCCTGCGTGAAGCTCTGGATGCCACCAGAGAGCGCAGGACACATGGTGTGAAAGGTGTAGGTGTAGGGCAAGTGGCTGACACCATCATCCCTAACAAGCAGGGTGTGCACAAAGAGCAAACTGAGCACACGGGCTAAGACTCAAGAACTGTTGGGCAGAGATGAGCTGCAGCCACAGAATTCACCTCTGGGTCCAAATCTTTTCCAAAGCTCAGGAGCATTTGTCCCTGGAGCTGTCATTCAGCCTGTTGGAGACAGACAGACTCACAGAGACACTGTGGGACACTTTGGTTTCTAGTGCCTGATCCAAACACCTGCATGAGCACAGGGTATTCCCAGCATCTTCCTCTTCCCCTCCCATTGTCCTGACATGTCCTCATCGACTCGCTTCAGTTCGTATCATGTTTAGAGAAGCTTTGCAAACATTTCTCAGCTTTGCCGGGAATTTATTTCTTCATCCCGGTTTGTCCTGAAGGTAGCCAAGGAAATGACATGTTATTCTAGGCTGTAAGGAACTACCCATGGCTGAACATTCCCCTTCCTCACTATGGCATTAGGACAAAAGAGAAAGGGAGAAATAAATGCCTCCAAGTCTCAGTCATGGGTGAGCAACAGAGGGGTGGTTTTTTCCTGTGCTGCTGAGCTCTCCTTGTGGTGCAGGGATATCCATCTGAGCTCTGTCAGAGGCAGGATGACACCACTTTGCTCCTTACATCTGATACCATGGGAGCTGAGTTATGTGATTTCCAAGGCCACAAAAAAAGTTATTGGCAAGATCCTTCATAAGAATAAGTCCTCTAAAACCCAGATGTGCTAGGGAACACAAGGAAAAACAGGTAAGAAGCTCTGCAGAGAATCTTCCAGACCTGCTAAGATGGGTATTGATGATCACTGGAAGGCTGGTGTGGCTCAGTGCTGACTCTGTGCAGGCATGTCTCCATTGTGCTCCTAGTGCATTCCAGAGCCACCTCAATTCCTCTCAATGTCTGATTATCCCTCTCTTCCCTTCATAGCTAAAGGAAACATTGAAAATGCCAAGATTTACTTCTGTTTATTTTTTTTTTTTTAATCCATCTCTCCCTCTTAGTTAGTAAGTGCTGCACAGCCTCTGTTCTGCCATGTACAGCAGTAGTGTGTGAATAATAAATAACAATGATATGCTTTCAGCCAGAAAATAAACCCCATATGTGTCCTCAAGTATCTCTTTTCTCTTGAAGTATTCGTGCAAACATTGGTTCCAGAGACTGTTATAATCCTGTTTACTTGTCAATGCTTGGAGTGAGCATGTAATTACAGTTCCACTGTAAGATACTTAACATGTAATTCAATGGCAAAGAGCTGCCACATTATTATAGTCTTCTAAGTTTGGATTTATGCCCTGAAATCTAAATTAGTCCCAATAGTTTCTGTTCAGAGGAGGATAATTTAATGCAAATATTATCAAGCACACCAAAGAGCAAATTTCACCAACACAAGAAAAATGCAAGCAAATAATTTTTTAATTTTTTTAAGCTTTTCTTGCCACCACAGTTTTCTTGGACTTGTATCTCACTAGACAGGCAAAGGATTTGTGTTTGAGTATGGTGCAAAAGTGAAATTAAAAGTATCAGTGGCAATCAGAAACCTTGGGCATCAGTTGAAGACAGACACAAAACCTCTGGGACATGTTTCTTGTAGTGATACTGAAGTGTGACCTTGATGTCAGTACTGAGCTAAAAGAAGAGGAACTAAAGGAAGTTATAAGCATATGTAGCCTTTGCTCACTCATTCACTCTGGTGTAGCTGTCTCCAGGATTTGTTGTTAAGCTACTGCCTGTCAGACCATCATCATCAAGTGCACTAATTGGGCTCTGCCTTTCAAATAATCCATCCTCAGCCCCACAACACTTCACACTCCTACGGGCCTGTTCATTCAAGACTCTCAGAGGGCTTTACATGTCCCGACTGCTCAAGCAATGCAATGTGACCAAGAATTTGGTCAGAGGCACAAGAGGGGTAGCTGTGTTTGCCACAATACAATTACACACTTGCCTATGGCCACAGCCAAGGCTGCTCGAGGAACAGAGGAAGGACTCTAGCTCCTGGCTGCATCCTCTTCTGCATGCCCAGCCCCATGTTTTGTTAGGTTTTATATTGTTTTGTTATGAGCCTCAGTTTCCCGTTTGTAAAAGGAACTTCAGACTTTCAGCCTTTCCAAGGGCAGTCTGACACAGCCATGGGACCACTCAAGAGCAAGTGAGTTATCCACATCCATGGAATTGCCTGGGTCTCCTTCACCACCTTCAAGCAAGGTTGCCCTTCCCAAGCCATTCCCTGGCTCCTGAAGCTCCCTTTCAGCATAAAAATAAGGCAGGTGGTTTTGTTATAAAGCTAGAGGCCACAGCTAGGCTGGGAGTCCATGGGAGTCATGCGACTGTGGGCAGAAAGTCCCCAAAGCTCAGAGGAAGGAGAGGAGAGGAATGCAGCTCCTGGGAACCCATGCTGCCAGCAAGCCCAGGTGTGCACCACACCAGCAGGAGGACCATGGGCCAAAAGCTGGTGATGACAGCCTGGGGTCCCTGAGACATCAGCTCTTGGGGTCTCACATGCATCTGTTGGAGGGTTTGAGGTTTGCCTGGGCCACAGGGATCATTGAGCAGGTGGGCTGCTGGCTGTCCAGCATGCCTGCCAGACTCAGGAAGGCTGGAGGGGAGTGTAACCCTATGGAAATCATGCAGGCATGAGGATGAATGCGCAACATCCTCACCCATGCATGTGCACAAAGACATGGGGAGAGAGAAGAGGTGAGTGCAGTGCTGGCTTGGATGCATTTGCAGAAGCACGAGAAGACCCCAGGAAGAGAGATGAGTGACCAGCAAAGCAGGAGCTGTCACCTGAGAGCCACCACACACCTCCTGGAAAATGTCTGGCCATTTAGCTCTCCTCTTAGCAACTCTCCACTCCTATTTAGAGAGAGATCGCTGATGGTCCAGGTTCATACAGCAGTTACATTGTGCCATCTTCTGGTTAAAGGCTGAGGACTCCCTCTCCAGGAGTCCTGCCTCCCTCCAGCACACAAGGAAAGGCTTTTTCTTATGCCTTCCAGAAGTGAGATCTGGAGATGCCAGGGCAGCTCAGCTGCTGTGGTGTAACAGCATCACCTGCAGAAAGGAAGCACAAGCCCAAGGCAGTTTGTGAGGATCATGTGGACCTAGGAGCTGCCAAACACATCCCTGGTCTGCCAAGCCTGCTGTTCTTGCCTCCAGGAGAAATAACACTTGAGCATATATCTTCAGTGACACATTGAGATACCCTTGCACCCATTTGGCTGGCTGTGCAGCTATGAACCACCTGTAGGTGATGAGCAAACCTGCAGGAAAGTGAAAAAAGAAAGTAGACTCAACAGGGTCCTCAGAGACAAAACATGTTCATCTCTCTAGTAAGGAAGATCATAAATATCCATAAATGCATGAGGACACATGTTCAGAGCCGCTGCCAATTACTCATGTGGATCATGAATATGGGGAACTGGATGTTCCCAGCCCACCCTTTGCTGCAGAAAAATGAAGACTGCAAAACTGCAGAGGGATATATGATCTTGGAAAGAGAGCTCTTCGTGGAGAAATAACTGGTCTGAATGTGCAAGCCTAGACTTGATGCAAAAGAATTAACTGACAAATCCTCTTGTTTTTTTCAGCAGCACAATTTATAATGTCAGTTTTAAAACATGGCTCCTGAAAGAGGAGTAATTTCCAGCACTGCCACATCACGCCCAACTCTGACCTCACTTGCACCAACACAGCTCACTCGATTTCAACAGCAGCATTTCTCCACCTACCAGGATCATTTGCAGAAGTAGGTGTGCATGATGATGAGTTCAAAAGGAGCTAATTAGGCACATAGTAGACAGACAAATTAGAAACAAAGACTTCACTAAATACTGGTTAAGCAAACACAGCTTCGGGGAAGATCCATGCTAGGGATTGTCATCAGCAGTAGCAGTGTGAGCTGGATGAATTAGGTGCACAGCAGCCCCCACCAAAAATGATGTTGGCACATAATGATGTTGCTACAGGAAACAGTATGAAAGGATGAAATCACCTCCTGTTCCAAGAAAGGGAAATAGCCACTACATTTCAGACACTGCAGAGCATGGGACCTGACAGACCTGTGGCTGCAAGCGTTGCCATCCTAGTAATATTTAATTATTTGGCTTTAATGAGCTCTGCAAATGTTTTCAGTCTCAAAATGCCCTTTTATAGTGTTCTGAAATCTGAAGTAAATCAGGGTCATTATGAAAGCAGTCTGATGATGTTACACACAGGTATCAGCCAGTGTCAAGGTACTGTTTTGCTCTTAACTGAAGCACGAGAAGCAGAGACAGAGATTTTTACAAGATTTACATGACTTCAGCCTGGTCTGCCCACCTATAATCTGCCTACACTTCCTAACATGCCGGGTTTCTCCTTGCACAAGTCTGTCATCAGGAGGAGATATGGGAACTTGTCCAGATTTTGAAGTAATTCAGTCAGTCTGTGCCCTCAGTGATTTGGCACATGAGCAACGGGGAGCTTGGATTGCACTGTGCTGCAGCCTGGCCGTGCGTGAGGTCTCTGTGCAATGCATGGAGAGCAGGAAGATGCTTTCTGAGGCTGAGTTCACACCTACATCTGGATCACCAACAGAAGAAGAAGGATTTGGGGTCTAAAATTGGATGCTTGGTGGGCAGGAATGAGAAATGAAGCACATAACCATCTCCAGCAAGGAATGAGCTTTGCTGGTGTCTGACCACTGCTGCTGTCCAGCCATGTCCCAAGAATGAGTTAATCCCTCCCTACGGTTGCATCATTGCTTTAACACATTGGTAGTAAAATCTGAAGTGCTTTTGCTTCCTGCAAGCATACCAAATATCAGTCCCCCTTATATATCAGCTTTTAAACCTCGCAGCATTTTACTTTTGATCATTTCTATGCCTACATTTCTTAGATTGTAAAGGCCAAGACTGACCTAAGTGTTCTATATGGGGTCTTTCAGGGATATGGCCTTCTGAAATCAACAAGCTGTGTGTATAATTATTTTGTTATTTACTGCAACTTTCAAGCTTTCTTTGAACAATTTTTTTACCCTGAATCTACTTACGGGTTGCTGTTCATTCATTGCTGCAACAGTTTTCCTCCACTCCAGTTCAGCTCTGTCCTACACTTCTGGCATCACAAGCTGACTATTCAGTTAGACTTTCTGCCAGGTCCTCAGCACTGTGCATTTTATAGGGTCCCATGGCCTTGCTCTCCTTTCCTAGAGAACTATCCCATTTCATCCCATCTCCATTCGCTGCTCTGACTGCAACTGGAATTTTTTACTTATCCCTCTCTTTGCCCTTTTGCTGCTAATCACCTGCAACATTCCATCGTTCCACCACGGGGAAGTTCATGCCACCAGATCCTCACCTGACATCCCTGGTGAGTCCCCATTCCCAGTCCCCATTCCCTGTCCCCAAGCATTGCAGGTGGTGCCCACAGCCCATAGATCTCCCAGATACTCTCTGGGACCAAGGGAAGGAGCAAGTCCCCAAACAACCAGGAACTGGCCTGATCTTGAAGACATGAAATAAGAGTCGCCTGTACTGCTGACCTCCTTGGCACCCTGCTGTCCCCACCAACAGCAACATCTCTCTGGTCTGAAAAATACATATACTGAGAGAGGCTATTTTTATCCAGTTTCTAGCACAGTGCAATATAAAATACCCTGATGAACCCCAAGTACATCATGGGTGCACTGGATTCACTGCCACTGCCAAATCAGTAAGGCAATTGGACTTTTTTTTGGCATGATTTGGTTTTAAAGTGTCCATGTTGTCTGGTGGTCCTCGGATACTTTCCTGACAGTTGTTACACAAATTCCTTCACCAGACTGTGAAGTTTGGACACTTCCCCAAAACAAAAAAACTAATAACACAGAAGATGCTGAGACCTGATTTCATGATCCTCTCAAAGACAGGTACCCTATTTGTTTCTTGCCAGTCTTCAGATGTCTCTGACCTGGAGGTTCATGACTTAATTTTTTCTGGCAATTTTTTTCTCCCTAGATGCCTGATCCTTTCATGTTGCCCGATTCCCACTGGCACCAGAGAGAATTTTGGCTGATCCAGGGCTAGAGGACACAGCCCTAGCTTTTTTTTAGCTCCCCTGGGTGCATTACATCTGTTGATTTATGTGAGAAATGGCTCCTTTGCCTTGGTGGAGAAACAAAAACACCCAAGTGTGAAAGGACAAGGCGACTGAAGACACAATGGTCATGTCATTCCTGAAATGTTCATCTCATTTCAGAAACAACACTCTGCACTCACACCAAGTGATAAGTGGGGACAGAGATTAAGCCAAAATAAACCTCCTTATCTTAAAAAAAATTCAGCTTCCTAAAGCCAACCTGGATCTGATCTGTGTGAACAAGAAGAGAAAGTGCAAGAAAGCTGAAATATTTCTTAAAATAATATTACTGTGGGACCCAACAAAATGTAAACTCTGCTCACAGAACAAAAATTATTTGCAATTAGCACTGACACAATGCCCATGAGAGGTCAGATGGAGAGCAGAGCACTAACCTTTCTACATCTTGCACGTTTAATTTGCAAACATAGGCAATGATCCTGTTGGGAGATACCTTGGCTGGACATCAAACACCAAGTGGTTCTCATTGTCTGTGAACTTCCCTTTAAAAGCAACAGGACTCCTCCCAGCACGTAAGGATAGAGGCTTTTGGTTATATTCTGTGTATTGGACTGATTTCACCAACTCCACTGAGGCAAGAAGGATGATTCCTAGAGTGTGCACTGGTTAAGGGCCTTCATTACAAGCCCTAGCCTCATGAAAAACTTCTTGGGTTGAATTAAAATTTTTTAAAATTGAGTATGTTCTCTTGAGTATATTCTTTGTGAATGAGTATAAATCCCTCTTGGACACCAAGTCAAGCCCCCAGTTGGTCTAAAGAGGCACAACACAGAAAACAACAGTTTAGGCTCAGTAAGGTCACTGAGTGTATGGCAGGGAAAATGTTCCACACCACACCTTGAACTCATTCTTCCATAATTCCCTGATCCAACATCATGGATGTCGACCAGAGGGATTTGTCTTCCCTGCACAGAGCAAACCCTTCCAGCATCAGACACAAACATATCTGCCCCAAACCCTCTCCCCATCTGCAGCACATGGATCAGCCCTGGGCTGGGACATTTCTTCCTCTCTCGTTCCATGCTAGGAATCATCACTTAAGATCTGCTTTTCTTGCCTGTTGTGCAGATTTCTTTCCTTTATGCACAAAATATTTATGTAAGGGGGCACCCACAATCATGTTTGGGTGCTTGTACACCAGCCTGTGTGTACAGGCTACATCTTTGTCTTTTAGTAACATAACCTGTCAGGGAAAAAAAAGGAAGTAAAAGATGTCATGTCATGAAAATGTTATTATCCATGTGGCACTGGCAGTTGACAAACTGAGAACTCCATATGATAAACATAGGGCTTTGGATGTGCCTAATGGGACAAGAGTCCAGGGCAATCCCACAGGACCCGAGTCCATCAATGAGCTCAGACCAAGAAAATTCTGTTGCTTCGCCAAATATTTTGCAGAGAGAGGAGAGATCTTTTCCTGAGACACTGTTTCCCAGCAGGGCAGAGGTGAAATGGGACTTGAGCTGTGCCCACTAAAGCCCATGTCCAACTTGAATGCATGCTGGAAGAAGTCCAGCTTTGCAATCAAGCTAGGCATGAAGGTACAGCACTAATGAAGCAAAGCATCCTCTGGGAAAGACTGTTTGTCCTTTTTCGCCTGGCAGAGAATCTCTCAGCACAATTTCAATCGCACAACACACTCAGCAGTAATGTGGACTGAATTGTTGCTCCTCAGGGGTCTGTCTGCCAAGAAAACTGAGGAGTGACTCATGTCGTGCCATTCGGAGAGAGGGGAGGGAAGGAGCTGGAGGTGACAAATGATTCAAAAGCACAGAGGTTGAATTCCATGGGAGGACAGGTCAGTCCTACACACGATGCAGGAAAATGCCTTGCAGCACCTCAGGATGATGGAGCAGAGCAGTGGGTGGTGGAGAATTGAATCCTTCTAAGGCAGAGACAGCATTGCCATGAAGAGGCAAGTGATACACATCTGATCCACCACGAACCGGGATATCCAGAGGGTATGGATGGTTCAGAGGTGAACCAGATCATTAGAAAATAGACTGTTTGGTGGCAACCTGAAGTGAGGACTGGAAGTTTCTGCTGAATTTCTTCCTAAATCACAGGAAAGGCTCAGTGGAAACACTCAAGAAAGGGGCCAAGATGGGCTTTCCTCAGTCAGAGGTGGAAAATTCATTAGGCCCATGTCATGTTGGCTCCACTGTGAACCATGCAATATCTGTGCTGGAGAGAACCAGATGTGCTCCAATGATATTTTTGGGAGATGCACTCGATGAGCCCTTGAAAGCAGGCTGCACAAGAGGGAGAATACATTCTCTTCGCTTCCAGAAACATTTGCTTTACATCCATTACTTTACCCATAACTTCCCCCCATTTACAGAGCCCAAGTGACCCATCTTTTGCATTTCTTGCTGTTTTTACAAATCATGTGTAAAAAAACTGTACCTTCTTTCACATCCACTGTTCAAAGGAGAGAGTCAAGCAGGGGGAGATGGAAAACTGTTATAAAACCAGTTGTAAAACCAGTGGCTCCTTGTTACATCCCCGTCCCTCGGCTTTCTTGCATATCTTTGTCCATTAAAGTCCCTCCTTGCTTACATACCACCCTCCTCCAACCCAGGCTGGGCATCTCACAGGAGGCAATGACACCTTGGGGGCCAGGAAGGGCCATGTCAATTTTACAGAAAAGTGGGTAGGTTCCAGAGAAATCATTCCCAAAGAGGCAGTTTTGCCTTAAAAGTTACACAGAATACATGGCTGTGCTTATGGGACACCTGACACTGCCAAAAACAGATCGGAGTGGGAAAATAAGCCACCCCCCACCCCTCGGCTTGCTGCCAGCACCAAGTGTGTCCAACTGCTACACTGGAGAGACCCCACCAGCTATGGAAAACTGGGCCAGGCTGCAGCTCTCTCAGTGCTGGTGGGCATCAGGACAATCTGGAGGGGCAGGTTCCAGGGCTGAGTGGCAGCCAAGCACAGCCCCTCTGGGCACAGGGCTGGAGTGCAGAGGTTGGGGTTGGCTCCTGGAGTCACTGCAGTGGATGGGGCTTGCTTTTGGCAGGGGCTGGAGGGGTTGCTGTGCCGTGGCGTCACAGCCAGCTGCTGAGACCATGTCTGGGCCCAGGCACTGATTAGAAGTTATCCCAGACGGAGCAGGGTGAGGGCAAGGGGGGAGAGTGAGTGATGGATTAACCCGTTTTGAGTCACACTCCTCGTGAAGAGAGGGTTGCTTTCTGCTCCGACGCTGAGTTACGCTAACAGGCGTTGCTGAGACGGGGCCTGAACGAGATTTATTTATCTTGAATCCCTTTAAACATTTCAACACCCCGTGGCTGTGCACCCAGCAAGCCTGTGAAACCACATGCCTCACAGTTCCTACCCTCTCCCTGCTATTCCCTCCTGGCTGTTTCGTTCCCTCCTTGCTGCAAGCCAGATTCCTTGTCAAAATTAAAACTGAAGGCACAGGAGGCACGCACTTGGCTTTCCCCACCTGGTAGGGCCTGCTGCTGCCTGGGGATGGTGGGACCTCTGCTCAGCACATAATCACTGCTAAAAGACCCCATGGCCTCTTCTTTTCTTTAAGGTCCAAGGAAGTATGGATACTGGGGAGCAGCACAGCATGGGACACTTCTTTGAAATGGTGTTAACTTTGGAGTGCCTTGTGCTGCACACAGGGTGTGTCTGGGGAAGAGCTCCTACATCTGCAATCCATCACCCACAGACCTGCCTGAGGAGCTGAGGCTACGCAGCCCGTTTTTTAACTTTGCTGTCCTCTGATTAATGAAAGTGAGAATGGTTTCTGGGCTGGCACTAATGGCACAGGAGCCCCAGCACCCTTGCTTCCATCCAGCACCTTTGTTTGGAGGATGCACTGGAACCATCTGGACTCGCTGTGGGAACAGAGAGATGTAAGTTATGCATAAACTGCTCAATCCACTTCAGTGAGCTGCAAAAATGGAAAAGGATAGCAGCTTTTTTAAAGATTCATTTGCAAAATAAACAACCAAGGCACATAGATTTGCCCTACTCTTGCATTACTGACATAATTCTTCTTGCTTTGAACCTGTATTGAAGGGTTTAATATTCAGCCTACTATTCTAAGCTGCCTTCTTCAAAAAACATCTCCCCACCTCCAAAAACATGACATTCACTACCCATCGAGGCAAGAATTCCTTGGCAGCACAGGTGAACATTTCAGGCTCCTTCCTCCCTTCACCAGATTCTCTTGCCACACCAGCTAGTGAATTCTGTGGTTTGCTATCTTGTTGTTTCTACCATTTCAACATTCTAACACCATTTAGAACAATTTCATCCAAAGATCTCAAAGTGCTTTACAAGGTTAAGTTAATTAAGCCACTGAAGTATTATTACGTCTCTCTTATGGAGGAGAAAGCCAAGCAAAGATGTTAAATGACTTGCCAAACGTAATATGAGTCAGTAGCTAAGTTGGGAAAAGAACCCAGGAGTCCTGACTCTTAACCCATGGCTGTAAACCATTTTTCTCTATAAAATAGAAATTAAGAAAGCAGAAGGGTGGCAGCACAACTTTTCCTTTTATTCAAGCCGCCTCACCATTAGGACAGCAACAAAAATATGGATTCTTAATCTTGAAACTTGGAACATTTATTTGAAATGGACTGTGTGGGCATTTTGGGGCACTTGCTGCCTTTTGAAGTTCTCACATTGGGCTCATATTTGAAGAAGCTATCGTGATAGCAGGAGTTAGGGGCTTGCTGCAGGAATGAGTGCTGTGTTATCTGGAAAGTGAGAGCAGATCATTGAAACATCCCTTCAAAACAGTCTGACAAATTTATGGCATATTCCTGCTAACTAAAGGCATAAAATCCACCAGAACAAGCTACCATTTGTCCTCCCTGTTACTAAAGAGGCAAAGAAGGGAACATAAAGGTGAATTCTCTTGCAAAAAGGGACTCCTCTTCCTCCAGCCCAGCCCAGCCCAGCCCAGCCCAGCAAGAGGAACTGCTCCAAGTCTAAAGATAAACACAGCGATAGCAAGGGCATTTCCACAAGGAGGCCAAAGAATTTGAAAGAGGAAGGAGTAACTGGGACCCCAGTGAGCCATTTGCCTGTATCCTGCTGTCCATAGGTTTTATAAATTATGGGAGAAAAAATGCTGTGCATAACTGAAAGCTGCCCCTAGACACCAATAATTTGTCTGACCTGCATTTAGACGACCAATCCGCTCAGCTCTAACTACCCTTGGCAGCCTCGTGCCGGTCGTATTTTCACATGGATGAACTGTTCTTCAACAATTTCCTCCAGTGTGCTCGCAGCACAAACAGGCTTTTCTTTGCAGGCAGGTATGTGTGCCTTCTTTTTCCAGCTATTTCTTTTCTCACACACGTGATTCATGTGGCCATTTGAGAAGAAAAACACCCAGTCCGTGCACTCTTTCCTACTAAGTGTTGCCACAAGCCCTGCTGCAGTTTTATGGGAGACAGGAATGGAGGTTTGCTGAGGTTTGGACTCCCCTGTTTTAGGAGACAACAGCATCACCTTTTTCTTCCATTTCTCCAAGTCCCATTTCTATCTTTCCCTAACATTTGCCTGCAGAATCATGGTTTATTACTCAAGAAACTTACAATTCCTTGGGTCTATGGGACTGAAGATGTGGGGGGAAAAGCATCAAAGAAAGCAAGCAGATGGCAAGGGCACTGTCAGATACACATAAATATATAAATAATATAGATATCTGCTCTTTCTGTGAAGGAATCCATCATATGCACCAAATGCCCCATGACCTCAGGGTGTAAGAGCAGGATTTAGGGCCTTGTAGGAACGTGCCCTTGGTCTTTATTTAACACCAAGTAGGATTATGTCTGTATGAAACCAACACATCCAGTGGTTTCCCGCAGACATTTTGATGATGGATTGCTGGCATCACTTGTTTTCTTTTGAAGGCAATTCATTTATCAGGGACAATTACTCAACTGATAAGTTCAGTGTGTTCAGCTGTTCGTGGCTACACAGCAGCTACAGGCCAATAAATATGAGCTGCAATTAGCTTGATTAATGATTTCAGATCACTAAACTGCAGCTTTGTTTAAGATAAGGCTCTAAGGAGCTTTTCTGCTGAATCTGGCAAGTTTGCTGGCATTGGTGACACTACCTTCATTGTAAGCACCCCAAGCCCAGCAGCTCCTTCAGTCTGATAAAGAGATTTCCAGTCCTCGGGACCTCTGAAGAGCTCAGCAGGTGTTTGGTGGGGGAAGTACAGAGACAGGGAACCCCCTCCCATCTGCCACATTGCAAAGTGCCAAGGAAATTGTTTCCAAATGTCCCTTAATTTAGAAGTTTATTCCCTCCCCCAGCCCAGCCCCGCCTCCTGTTTTGCTCCTCTGGGCTGCTGACCTTCACCTCTTCTGCCATCCTTCAGCTGTCCTGATGCTGAGCCAGCTGAGAGTGTCTTGGAGCACAGAGTGAGGGAAGGGAGAGCAGAGCAATGCAGAGCAGGTTTGAGAAGCTCTCCATGGGCTTTGGAGTGTTAGCTGTCACCAGCAGTGCCACGGTGGGACTCACAGAGCACAGAGTGTGCTGACAGCAACACCTTCAGATGGGATGGCATTTGCCTTTCAATCATTTTCAGGTTGTAAAGAACAAGAGTGTGAATGCTTGTGTGTAGATACCTGTACCTACATGCTCTGCCCTTGCTGCCCTCTGCTAGAGGAAACAACGTCACTGATTCTTGTGCCACAAGCCCAGACTGGTAAGGACTGTGCTTGTGGAGCAGCATTTTCAGAATTACAGCCTCTGCTAAGCTCCAAGTACAGGCTCCAAGACATGAATGAGTTGGGGTTCACCCTACTCTACCCAGCAGGTTTTACACAGACCCTGTCCCACCTCTCATTCCTCCCAGAGAAGGCATTTCCAGGCTGAGGAACCACTGGGCAAAAACCTGGGAAATTATGCAATTGACATTTCCCTTTGGATGTACACCTTGCTTAGTCCACTTCCAGGGCTCTTACATGACACTTTAGAGGAAAATAGGCTGCAGCTGTTAATTTTATGCCCCTCTCATTGCTCAGTTTTACCCTGAGAATCCATTTAAAACATGGCATAATTATTTGGAAGTCAACGCCTTTCCCCAGGATGTTTCCTCACAAATGAGAGGTAACAGGTATATTTTATTAGCTTAATTGGAATTGCTCTATTCCATATCAGCAATCTGTTTGTCAGCCACAGCCAAACACTTTACCCAGATGTCCCCAGGGGCTGAATAAAGAAAAAAAACCAAAACAAAACCATCCCAAACTGTAGGCACACACATCTGTGTACTCAGGGATATTGATATGCTTATTTTTCAGACAAGCCTGATAACAGGAAGGTTCTAATGAAGCCTCCTGGAGGAGCCTTCATCCTGGGAACCACCCACTCACCTGCTGACCTGAAGGGCTGAGCAAGTACAACAGGAAATGAGGAGAGCAGAAAAGGAGGAATTGTTGATCCAGAGATTTGATAGAACCCATTTGATCATCTGACATTTGTTACAGAGAGAAGGGAGATTTTAGTGTGATTTTTTGGTAACCTCTGGCTGCTTGATTACATCATGGAAAGGAAATATGCCTATCAGAAATGTCACCTACAGCTTGGTGAGTGTTCAGATGAAATCTCATGGTTGGCCAGACCTCTGGGTTTTCCTTACTGGAGGGGATTTATCTGCTGAACATAAGCTGGAAACCAGCTGTATTCCAGTAAGAACCTGATGATGTGATCAAAACTGCGGGATTGCCTTGAAAATTCCCCAAAAATGGAATAGGAATTCCTGAAAAGTTCTGAGAATCATAGCCCACCATTTCATCCTCTTCTCAAGTCTTGTCCATTGATTTCAAAATTACCCACTTTTTCCTTGGGGTGATGCTGTCACATTGATACCCTGAGAACCCAGAAGTATGCCAAGAGTTGGAAAAAAGCATCTTTATATTTTCTACAGACCTCAAAAAGAAAATCTGTGTCTGATTCTGGGTTCCTATGGATTCATGGCCTTGGAATTAATTTGCCAAAATCCCACATTCTTCTCCTACAGGAAACCATCAGCAAACTGCTTGGAGCCAGTCAAATCTTCAGAGGAGCTGCCAGCAGAAAACAAAGTGAAGACTATGTATAGGTTTAAATCCCACAGAAAATCTGCTAGTCCTGTGCTGCAGCAGAGACCAAATCCAATATTACTACAATATCACAGGGAAAAAAGCAGAGGAACACAGGTTATATTGAAGGAATATGAAAGCAATGTTATCATGACATCAGTTTTACAGGATCCTGCACTAGTGACATTTTAGGGGAATTATTTCTAACATCCACTGTGACAAATGTGCTCAGGAAGTGGCCAAGAGGTGAATGAAGCCAAATCAATATAAAATGGCACATGGCCAAATCCTGGGCTTGGCTACACCAGAGTAATTTCCAGCTGATCAGCATTGCTCTCCCTGGCTTCAGACCTACAAAGCTGAAGGTGGTTCCTTCATCTGCCCACTAACAATATCTGAAGTAAGAAGAAGGTAGACCAAGTGGGAGGATGAGACAAAAAGAGAAGGAAGCCTTCACCAAGATGAAAGACAGGACCAATGTCCTGGAGAAGGCAGTTTCTGAGCCAATTTCCACAGCCTGGTTTCTACTAGAACACAGTTTTGGCACATGCACTATACTCCATCCCTTGCCAGCCCAGCCGGGATTTTAGCAGGATGATGACAACAATCCCCTCTGAAATGAGAGTTATGCCAACATGTACCTCACTGGCTGGAGCATAATCAGGATCCAGACAAGACTGCAAAAGTGACAGGATGAGGTACCTAATCAAGTCCTTCAAGAGGTCTCAATCCATGGTGGAGAAGGGAAGGCCATGGCCCAAGTCCAGGTCATGCTCTTGATGCAACCCACAGCAAACCCACCCACTGCAATGTCAGAGAGGATGGTTTGGCTCAGCATGGAGGGAAATGTGGTGTAATAAGAGCAAGGAATACCCAGCTGGCCATGGGCTGCACTGTGGAGGAATTTCTTCCTAACATTGAATCTAGATCTCTCCTCTTTCAGTTTAAAGCCTTTGCCCTGTCCTATTACTATCTGCCCATGTAAAAATGTCACTCTCCCTCTTTTTTTATAAGCCCTCTTTCAGTACTGAAAGGCCTCAATGAGGTCTCTCTTGAATCTTCTCTTTTCCAGGCTGTACATCCCCAGCTCTCCCATCCTGTCTCCATATGGGAGGTGCTCCCAGCCCTCTGGGTATCTTCATGGCTTCTTCTGGACTTCTTCCAACAGGTCCACATCCTTCTTATTTTGGGGACCCCAGTAGTCTAGGTGGTGTCTCACAAGGAAAAGATGGGGAGAATCACCTCCCTCGACCTGCTGGTTGCACTTCTTTTGATGCAGCCCAGGATGCAGTTGCCTGTCTGGGCTGCATTTCAACAACCAACAGGGAAACACACAACAGGGGGATAACAAATGGCCACAACTATTTTTTACCAAGCAAGCAAGAGCGGGGGTGGCAGAGGGGTTTATTTAATCTATCCCACTCTGCTGACCCCAGATCATTTCCTCCTCCAACAGCTGCAGCTGTGGGGGACAGCAGAGCATGGAGGCACACAGCTGTCCCTTCTGATCGCCACACACCCCTGTCAAGGCTTGCTGGATCTGGCTCTGGGACCAGCTCCCCAAGCCTCTCCTCAAACCCCAGTCCTCATGAGCTGTCCAGGAGAATTTGTGAATTTTCCTTTTTGTTTTCTTGCCGCAACCGCATCAGTTTGGAGTAAAAGAGATGCAGCCATTCCTTGCGAAGTCTTCATGTTTCATAGCTTTCAGCTAGAAAAACCATGGGGTGATGGGAGAAATACACAGAATTTCCATAGTATTTTTTGCATTTTAAGTATTCCACATAAATATATTTCTCCTTGGCCAGCACACCAGACCTGTGAGATGGTTTCAGCATGAGCTGCTCTTGACCTATACCCCCAGCATGTGAACAGGAAAGATCGTTTTTGCATAATTCAGCTGTCATGAAGTTCTTAGAGCAGTTTGTTAAATCTCCCCTCTAAGGCTTACAGTCCTGCCTGAGGGGAAGGGTTTGGGGTATCTGGCTCAGTTTTCCATGTTTTGGAGGAAAGGAGGTTATTTCTGCTAGTCAGCTGAAGGGGTTTTCCTAACAGGAGGACTCTCATGGTAGTGAATGTCACTGTTCACAAGGACTGCTTTTTCCATGGCGAGATTTGCACAGTTGGAATCTAAATGGAATAAACCTACAGATTGACCAAAAACAAAGGAGCTTTTTAAAAGGTCTCTGTCAGATTTGTAAAAGCTGGTCCACAAAGACCTAGCTGCAGTCATGAGGACAAAGGCTTGAAAAGAACACTCATCCTCAAACTGGGTTGGATTCCCCAGTACAAAGGGGACCAGAACAAGGCCACCAACTGCATTTCTCCTTTAATTTTTGTCCTGTTTAATTTGACCCTACCCATAGCATAGTTTCCTGGCCTGGCTTGATATAAATGACAACTTTATAAAGTTGAACTGGTCTTTTTCTAATGTGGATTTTTTTTTTTTTTTTGGATACAAAAAGTTCAGTATTAGCCATAATCACTTTTTGGCATGCTATCTAAATATGCATTTTCTTAGATTGATTGGCTCTGTGTAAAGACCTAAAAGGAATAAGGTTCTACTATTCACTATTGTCAAAGCAATACCCCAGACTCCTAATCAAATCTGCTGCTGCAAAGGTAGGGAAAAAATAATAACCCTGCTGTAATTACCTTGCCTGGAGCCACTGCTCTGACACCACAAAACGGAGTTTTTCTGTGCTGTGTAGGGACTCAACAGAAACATTTTTTCCTAATTCATAGTCACTTTCTCGATGGCACAGCATTTTCTCTCAAGGGGCAACACAAGTTGCTCAGGTTACAGGGGGTTAGATCTCAATGTTGCTAGATAAAGAGCACAACTGTCTCAATGTACACAGGCTAAAGGTGCAGGAGTGCTGAACTGGAGAACCACAAACTGCCCAAAATGCAGCCACATCCACACCAATTGTCCTGATAGCAAATTTAAATTATCTCATGTTCAGACCACTGAATTTGGGAAAAAATCAGTATCATCACTGTTCAGCTACTTTGTACTTGATGTAACAACTAACAGACCTGTTAATGAAGTCAGTTCTATCCTGACAAATTCAAGGATTTGAATTTGAATTTGGATTTGAATTTGAAACTGAATGCTTTGAGATCTGGGCAGGAAGTTTGACTAGATGATCTAGTTGGGGGATTGGAACTAGATGATCTTCAAGATCCCTTCCACCCCAAACCATTCTATCATTCTCTCTCCAAAGCTCCTCTCTCCCAGCCTCTCTTTCTCAGAGGTTGTGTGCAGGTCTGTTCTTTCCTTTACCACCAATAGGACTTCAGCCTTTCACTTATAAATACAAAAATCTGCCTGGGAGGGATCATCAGACTCAGGAAAAAAAAAACAACCACTTTTATACTACTGTTTACATGGTTTTGCATATTAAAAGAAATAAAACTACTCATAGTCATAATTGCACAAAGTCTTGATTTATAGACTTTTTTTGGTCAAAGGTGTATCTACTCTTAAGATCTCATGCAGACAATATGCTATCAATGCAAACAGCCTGGAGCATTTAAAGGAAAACAAGCATTGAGAAACAAGATTTTTTTCAGAGATTAGTGAAGGCTTCCATTTGCATTTTCATAGAGGAACTAAGTCTAATTTTATCTTTGTATGTAAGAAAATATTTGGGATAAAGAGAACAATGTTTGGATCTATTACAAATTTCTTTCATTTTAAGTCCATGGCAATAAACATGTGCCTGACTTGCCATTCTGCTCAATTATTTCCCAGCTCTCCAAGAGACATAAAGGGTTGCTAAATTAGATTATTAATTATCAAGCCTCACAGCAACTGCATAAAACCAGCTTTACCAGTTGTATCCGTAGCACTGTCACTTCCAGGAAAGCAGATTTTGCACATGACCCTGCTGAACTGCAAGAGTCAATGGTTTTAACTCACCTCTTGGAGTCCTCTTCTTAAACAAAATCTATTCCTTTTATTTCTGATCAGTCTCATGTGTGTTGTCCACATTTCACACTCAAACCATCCTTTTGATTGAATGAAGATGGCATTTAAGATCAAGGGAGAAACAGCAATGTGCCCATGAGCAACAGCTAATCTAGGCCCTAGGCCTGCAGGTCTGTGCCAAACAAAAATTGGAATGAGAAAAAAATATTTTGGAAGGCTTTCATAGCAGTATGTCTGAAAAAAATCCCACTCACTAGAGCTGGTCTTTGTGTGCAGGATTTGGGAGCAGTGGAGGACACTCAGGTAGGCATCAGCACTACCAACATCTTCCCCAAACTGTTACAAAACATCCCAAAAAAACCTTTGTGTTGTTGTTCAGGCAGGGTATTTCCAAAATACTGCTACCATACCATGGAGGGATATGGCATAAGTGAAGTTTTGATTTTAATCTCAACCTAAGTATTATTACAGCTTTTCATTCGGGAAAAGTATTTAGTAATTGATCGAAACCACTTCTTACCCTCATTGCCAACAGGAGGTAACAGGCAGGGAGGAAACAAGGACCCTCGTTGCTCTAGTGCAGCCCTGACACTGCTGGCTTGGATACTTGCAGGGAGGCTGAAAATGTCCTTACAACTTCTGGCACTGCTCTGCAGTTTGGCTGTTGGGACCAGGAGAAGAAAAGGAATGTGGGTGAATGACCATGAAACTTATCACACAATCAGAACTTGGTGTTCCTACCCATTTCCAAAGGGGAGAGGGGAGCCAGCCAGGAAACAGAGCGAGACCTAAAAAACACACAAACCAAATTTGATTAACTGAAGAGAAGGAAAACCAGAAAGTTAGTCTCACTTTGAGGGTTTTATGTCAATGCACAAAAACCCATTTGTATTTAGGTTTCCAGGCCTAAAGTAGCTGGGGGAAGGAAGAGGGGGCTCTTTTCATTAAAAATATTTTTTTACATTTTATTTTAGGGAACTCCTAGTGCTCTTCAAAACATAGCTCTGACAGTATGGTCTCAGGTGGAGAGGAAATCACATCTTATTGGCATGATGGGGATGGAGGGACAGAAGGCACTGAATGTTCACAGAACACTGCAAGAACATGTTTGCAGGGGAAAGGGCCTGTAACGCACGTGAATGACTTCTTTTGGACACCAAAGCACCAAAGCAAGAAGAACGCATGTGCATCGTGGAGCAAAGAGCCATAAAGTCAGCCCTGCTTGTATCCAGACCACTGAGATGCCTTCCCTCACCTCTTGGACGAGGACTGGAAGGGACCCTGAGCAAGTTCACATATGATACAGAACTGGGAGGATCTGTTGACTCTGTGGAAGGCAGGGAGACCTCCACAGATGAGAGCACTGGGCAATCACCAACATGTGGAGTTCAACGAGGGAAAGTGCCAAATTCTGCTCCTGGGATGGAGCAACCCTGGGTGTGCAGACAGACTGGGGAATGAGGGGCTGGAGAGCGGGGCTGGAGGGCAGAGCTGGGGAAAGGGACCTGGAGGTGCTGGTGATGGAGAGTTGAACAGGAGCCAGCAGTGCCCTGGAGCCAGGAGGGACATCCCTGTCCTGGGGACATCAGGGACAGCATGGCCAGCTGGGCAAGGGAGGGGATTGTCCTGCTCTGCTCTGGGCTGGGGCAGCCTCACCTCGAGTGCTGGGGGCAGTTTGGGTGCCACAATAAAAGACATTAAACTGTTAGAGAGTGTCCAAAGGAGGGCAACAAAGATGGTGAAGAGCCTTGAGGAGAAGCTGTGTGAGAGCAGCTGAGGGCACTTGGTCTGTTCAGCCTGGAGGAGACCCAGGGGACACCTCACTGCAGTTACAGCTTCATGAGGGGAAGAGGAGGGGCAGACACTGATCTGTGCTCTGTGCTGACAGTGACAGGACTGGGGGAATGGCCTGAAATTGTGTCAGGGGAGGTTTGTTGGATATCAGGAGAAGGTTCTTCACCCAGAGGGTGGTTGGGCACTGAACTGCTCCCCAGGGCAGTGGTCACAGCACCAGCCTGACAGAGCTCAAGGAGAGTTTGCACAATGCTCTCAGGCACAGTGTGTGACTCTTGGGGATGGTGCTGTGCAGGGCTAGGAGCTGGACTCAATGATCCTTGTGGGTCTCTTCCAACACAGCGTATTCTGTGATTCTGTAAATGAGCCTTCATGGATTGATCCAGATCACTCAGACTAGCAAGGTCTAAGTGTAAGCCTACACTTATTCTTTTGGCTGCCAAGGGGGCACAACCAAAAAGCACCAGCCTGGTAAGGGCTTCCTACACTTGTGAATGTACAACACTCCTCATCCTGTGAAGTCAGGCATCCCCTGCACAACTGAAAAGGGCCTTTGTTCCTCTGTGAAGGAGCACATGCTCCCCCTGAGCAATCCACAGCCTTCTTGAAAATTTGTATCACCATTCCCATGGTTGCTGCACATGGTCTTCCAAACTGGCAAAATGGACATTGGACCAGACCCATGCCCTCTCCATCCTATACCCAGACCACTGTCCCAGCAGCAAGCCTGACCTTTGGATGAGAAAGTGAGGGTCCTGCTTGCACCACACTTTTCAAAGAGTGCATTAACCCTGATTGTCTTGGCTAACTCTCTGGAATTTCCTTCCTTGCCCCGGAGACAGAGCATTCTGTGGAAATGAAAATTAATACTTACAGGCGACTTGAGTTTGGGTGTGTTTTCAATTATATATTGAAGAGAAAAAAAAGAGAGAGCGGGTGGAAATTCAGTGGCTGTTACAAATAAGCCCATTTTAATTGTAAATTTATTTAGCAGGAGGTGGAATTAATCACCTAAAAGAGAACGGGGGGAGAGCCCCAGTGTTGCACACAAAGCAAGGAAAGTGCGAATCACACAGTTGGCAACAGATCCCATTTCATTTTTGTTAAGTGCAGGGGTTTTAAGTCCCTGAATATCTCACTGTTCTTTCCCTCCTGTTCTCCAGAGGGAGAACAAATGCAAATGGTGTCGTGTTAGAAGGGGCTAAAAGGGCACCCTGTAATAATCCAGTGTGTGAAACCCCATGGATTCATCAAGGAGAGAAGGTGTAACAGCCATCAGGAAGCCTGCAATAGCCTCTGTGTACACATAACACATCCAGAGGAATTTTCTGCAGCTATTCAAGAACAGACCCAGGTCTATTCACCCCAGTTTCACCCCATAGCTCACTTGCACATGCCTAGGCAGCACACAGGGGAGCACAACAGAGGGTTGGACACACTGAAATAACCCCAGCCAGATGAAAAATAGGCTCTGTTGTTTCTCCCATAGTGCTGGGTTTGGGTTTGACAGCCTTTCCACTGTGTGTACCCACAGCACAGCATGGCAAGAGCACGAACAAGCCCCCCACAGCAGCCAGTCACTTTATAATTCTTCCCCACACCACACAGGCATCTTTTCCACACCAAGCAAAGACAGGAGGCAAGACCTTGGCACCCACAATTCTCCAGCAAGCTCACAGGCTGCCTGCAATGCAGCCAAATCCCAACAGATGTGGCCACAGCCCAGCAGGCTGCATGCAGGATGAAGATCCCATTTGTGGAGTGGAGGCTGAGGTGCAGGTCAGCTCCAACATGTTTTCTATACACATTTTCCTTGAAGCTTGTGAATTAATTCAGCTTGGGCAATCTTGCTGTCATTTCAGATTCCTGCTGCACTAACATCCAAGCTTTAGCTATGCAAAGAGAGGAAATATATTCCATGTTTCCAGCCAGTGCTTGTCACATCAGTGAGCACTGAAACCTCCTCCTGTCAATGAATTTTTTCAGCTCCTCCTTGGACCTGCTGGTCCTGTGTCCACAGCTGCCTGTGGCAGCACCTTCCTTGACACGCTGGCAATGGTCTTCCTAATGCACCCCTAGTGCCCCACTGGCCTTTTTGCCCCCCAAGACACTGCTGGCTCATGGACAGCTTGCTGTCCACCAGGATCCTCAGGTCTTCTCTGCAGAGCTGATTTCCAGCAGGTCAGTCCCCAGCCTGTACTGAGCTGGGGTTATTCTTCCCCAGGTGCAGGACCCTCCATTTGCCTCTGTTGAACTTCAAACAGTTCAGTTTATCCATTACCAAGAAGTTGTTTTAAATTTGAATTGCACTCTACAACCACTACCCTCCTCTTCTCCTGGTGTTGCTTATAATATTGCCATTTTCTCCAGTGACTCAATCCAGAGAGCCAAGTTTCTGACTGAAAGGAGAGGGATCATCAGGCCACTTAGTCGCCTCCAGTGAGCAATCTGTATACAACAATTAACTCCCCTATTTTTTTAATTATTATTATTGCAAACTGGCTCTGTGCAATGCACTGAGAAGAGGGTGTTGCACAAGTTTCTGTAGGAACCCAATTTTGAAACTGCTACATGCAAGAACAGATATCAGCTGTGACTGTGAGAAAAACCACAGGTCTCATCCAAGGGACCAAAACTCACATGCAGATTATGAGCAATCAGTCAGTTTGACTCTTGGAAAACACACACACCGCTCAGTTACAGGGTTTATCCTACAGGGGAAAAAATAAATCTCTTTTCAGTGCACAAGAGGGAATGAGAATCATTAATCCATCAGTTTGGCCATCAAGCCAAAAACGTTTTGTTTGTGTGGGTTGAAGAGGTAATTTTGCACAGCTTTCCTTAGATGTGGGCAAGATATCAATCCCCCAAAATGAGGCACAGAAAACCTGACACAAAAGGACTCATTTAGTTTTCAAAACTGATTTTCTAAGCCACTTTCTAGGGAAAACTCTGTAAACCATGAAGCATTTTCCAAGAGCAAAGGGCTGAGCAGAGGGTTTGTGACACTGAGGAAAAGCTCCTACAGGCCCAGATCTTCTGCACAATCTGTTAGCTCACAGCCCTTCCAGAACTTGCTCTTCTGACACCCTCCACACCAGGGAAATAGCATTTTCCCCACTGCACAAGAGACAGGCCTTAGCCCCTCCAAAGGGCACCCAAGCAAAACAAGGTCACCAAATACATGATCCTTGGTGGTACCCTCACTGTTGGGCATGACTGTCCCACTGCAGGAGAGGGGGCAGGAGCCTGCAAGGGACATGGGTAAAGAAAGAAAAGGGACAAGGGACAGGGTAAAGAAAGAAAAGGGACAAGGGACATGGTAAAGAAAGAAAAAAATATTGAAAAAGCAGCAGTTACATTGTGCAGCTGCCATAGAGGCTGAGGGACAGAAGATGATCTATGCTACAGAATGAGAGGCTGTGGCATTGCAGAATGGTAACAGATCCCTGCACCATGAAGGCACAGGCTGCATTCGAAGGTTAATCTTGGTGCTCTCCCTAGGACTCTAGCAGTCTGATACTTTCACCACAAACTCACTTTCTGATGGAATAAAACAAGCTTTCGAGCATCCAGCTACAGCAGTTTGTCTTGGTGGATGCTATGCCTAGGAAAGTGGTGAGATCACAGCCCCTGAAAGTGTTCAAAAATATGTAGATGTGTTGCTTATGAACATGGCTTCATGGTGAACCTTGCAGTGTTAGGTTAATTAAGTAATTGGACTCAATGATCTTAGAGGTCTTTTCCAACCTTAATGATCCCATGGTTCTGTATATACATGCATGGTATCTACAGATTATAGAGGTGGTCGATTGATAACTCTCATATTGATAGACACAATCAGATTGATGGATGGATCTGTAAAGTTCAAATTTTTGAATTATTTGGCTTAAATATGAGATTGGGGGGGGGGGGGGGGGGGGGGGAAGAAAAACAAGCTCCTGGTTTTTGAGGGGGGATAAGCAATTTCAGAAAGTGGGGTCTGGCCACACTTTCAAAAGACACATGGTGGGCTTCCTCCCTCCATTTAAAATCTTTTACTACTATACCAAATGCTTACTGTTTTCCACTGAAGGTAATAGCCAATCCTTCAGGCTGTTTGCAAGCAGAGGATATAACCAGTTCCTAAAAGTTATAAGGAATTACAGAGCTTAGGAGCATTTGCAGAATTTTCCTCCAAATGCCTACATTTGCTAGAGGCTATTTATTTCAGAGTAACCTCATTACTTCTGTGCAGTCACCACCCCTGTGCTGGCTGACACACCCGTGAGCCTGCCAAGCACAAGGGATGTTCATGAAACTTTCCTGCCCACACCCCCTTTATCCCTCACCCTCTCCATGCAGCACCAGCTCAGAGCCAGCATTGCTCCAGACAAGCTCAACACCAAACTACAGGCAGTGATGCAACACTGATTCATTTGCCCAGTCAAACCAGGTAAAAATTATTCCCATACAGTTTCTTCAGAGCAGCTGCCTGGAGTCATGGAATCACAAGTGGTTTGGGTTGGAAGGGACCAACCTAGTTCCAAACCTCCCACCATGGGCAGGGTACCTTCCTCTAGACCAGGTTGCTCCAAGCCCCATCCAGCCTGGCCTTGGACACTGCCATGGTTGGAGCACCCACAGTTTCTCTGGGCAACCCTCACAGTGAAGAATTTCTTCCATAAAACACCAGACTCCATTTCATCCACAGGTAGGGAAAGGCTTTAAATAAAACTATTTATTTAGAGAATATCAGTGGCACTAATTTATGTGCTGTTCCATAGGGATATGTGGGTGCATTTGTTGCCAAACCCCAGTAATCAGATTTTTAAAGATGTGCATTGCTCAGAGTCCACTGGGGCTTTGCACAATGTTCTGAGCACTGCAAGCCAAATGAGATGCTGGTAACGCCTTCCTCTGTTGTGCAATTGCACTGAAGAAATACCAGGTCTCTTTTCAATTTTTAAGAAAAGAAGTAGGACCAAAAAAAAGGATAAAAGGGATGATATAGATCACCTGCCATATCTGGAGGAAATGCACAGTAAAAGAGGCGTGATAAATCCTTTGATCAAAAAGGAACACTTCAGCTGTAAGGAAATTTTTGGTGTTGTTTAAGCCCTAAGAACTACAGCCAGGCACACAAATATGATTGAGAAGTGCTGCAGGTGGGTATTACTAAAACAATGGTCACAAGGAATAGAAATTTAAGAGGACAGCAAAAGGACTGGTACAAAAGAGTCCCAAAGACAAAAACGACCCGTGACCCCACCACTTGCAACACAGATATCAATACGTGGGAACCAAATCCCTTTGGCACATCAGCATTATGCAGCCAGAAACTTGTGAAACTCGTTCCACAGGTCCACAAACAGAGGAGATGCAGCCAGAGCATGGAATACAGAGAAACGACACCAGGGAAAAGTGGGGTTATGGACAGGGCACCAGCAAATTAAGCCAGGAAGAAATTAAATTGAGAGGAAGCAGGAATGGGCAGTTACAGATGACATTGCAGCTCCTGCTGTGAACTCTCTGCCCCCAAGAGGGCTCTCAGCCTTCAGCAATTGTCTTTCTGCAGGTATCCCTGCTCCACTTCAAGAGTGCATACCCTGTGCAGAACCAGAGAAAGGGCTCAGAGTCCAGCAGGATGCTTCATTGAAATATAATGTAATCCAAACTAATGTGGGATGCACCAAGTTCTGACAAACCCCTAAGGACAAAGGAAAGGAAGCTTTCTCCATCCATACATTGCAAAAACATTCCCAGTAATTGCTGCTGTTCCTTCATCAACAGCCCCTTTTCCCTTGCATCTCCCCATGCAGCAGATCCTGCTCTCCTCCCCCTACAGACCAACATCATCACACAAAATCATACAATCACACAGCACCAGTGCCAGTGACAAAAATGGAGTATTCAAACCAAAGTAGCAACAGATGTCTCGTTTACAAATTACCACAATTTCCCAAGACAGCAGGAAAAAAAAGACCAATTTGGAGACTCTCATTAAAGTATTTCATTCTCCTCTCTGTTGATTCACCAGCTTAAATCTCACAGTGGCTTTTGGTGAAGGAGAGAGGAGGAAAGAGACTCTTTTCACGTTATCCATCATTTTAAGGATGCAAGACAATCCTCAATGCTTTAAGACAAGGTCCACTGGGCTTTGTAGGCAGCTTTTTTAATTTGCCTAGCTAATAAAATGAGAGAAAAAAACATCACCTTCTCAGTCCTGTAACATACAGATTTATGTTATGGTATCTGGATCCTTAGGGTAACCTAGCACATTATGCCACCACTTGGCCAAATCTGGAGGAGTTTTTCCATGCTTAGCAGAATTGCTTTACAGCAGGGCTTGTTCTTCAAAGCCCTTCATGCTGCCTGTGCTGCCCTTCTGACCACAGGGGTTTTCTGTGACTGTCACAGTGGCATAAACATCATGTGACAGTGGGTGGCTCAAAAAACAAGGTCTTCCTAGAGCTGCAACTCTCCAAAAGCAGTGCTGACAGTACTCCAACCATTCCAGTTCTGCCAACCAGCTAGTTATGCCATGGGAAGCACCTGATCTTCAATTTAGGGGTCTTTTCATCATCCCAGTTGCCCATGACCTTCAGCTCTATAAACAGCATGAGACTCACAGCAGAAGCCCTGCATCAGCCAACCCATCACAGCACATGCAAAGAGCTTTTCTTAAGAAGAAAAGCAATGGACCAGAGAAGTGTTCAAAAGGCACATGTGGACAGTTAGCAGTAAATAAGGACTGCCTTTGCTCAGACATAAAGAAATTTATGGTTGAAAAAGCACAAAAAGAAAATATTGATCATGCTTACCTGGGCAAGTCTATAAATAATCCCAGTGGATGGAGCTCACTGCTGACAATTTACCTGTGAAAGTGAGAGGTGCAGTATCTACCAGCCAATTCTGATGTCCTCAGATTTTATGGGGTTATTAGAGTCACCAGGGACATCAGCAACTGGACTGCTCCTGTATCATTTTAATATTTCAATAGCAGTGAGGCGGCAGCTGCCTCTCCGTGTACCTGAGTCCTCTTCCCTCCCAGGTGAACAATGCCAACACTAAATCTGACATCTCTGCAACTTGACAGAATTATTGTGCAAGAGAGATGCTTCTCAAGTGCCTCTGGCTTTTTGCACAGAGCCAGGCAAGGCTGGGATGTACCCTGTGGCTGTGCCTGGGAGCTCAGGACATATGGCAGCCCATCCACAGCCACTGGGCCATTACAGGCATCAGAGGGACTAAATTCACAGAAAAACACCTTCAAGAGTCTCCCTGGACAAGATTTCTAGGTAGAAGCAAAGTCTGTGTGAGAATATGCAGACAGACACCAGCCCTGTGTAGGAGAACCCAGGAACCCAAACAGGACCTCAGCATCCCTTTTTGTCACTGCAGGCAGAGCCCAGACACATTACCCACTTCACCCAGGGAGAGCTGAACATCAGGTTAGGAGCAAAAACTTGTGTTAAGGCCCTGCTGTGTCCTCAGACATATTAGAGCTGATGCATCATCCACAGCTATCAGGGAGCTACACTGCTCATATAGAAAATATCTTCGTAAAAGCAACGATCCCAAATGCACACCATGACTGTGGGTTTACCAGAAGATCCCAGACCATTCCTTTCATTAGGGATGGGGGGGAAAGATCCTATTTGGTGTGCAGTGAAAAGGGGAGCAGAGCATAAATGCCCTCATTCAGCTGCAATTAACTGGGGCTCCTCCTTAACTTCAGTACACCAGGAGTGAAAGCTCTGAAGAGCCTCAGCCGCCGGGGATAACCGGGTGGGTTTGGGATGGAGGGAGCAAACCTTCCCCCTACGACAGCTTAATAGTACCACCTGGTGGAGAAAGCCAAATTTGCTCTGCCGCTCCGGAGTGGGGCTGCGGAGGGATGCAAGGAAACACAGGGAAGGAAGATAAAGATGTAACAGGACTATTCAGGCTTATTTTTCTATAGAAAATGAATTTTCCACCCCTTTTAGTGAGGTGCTTGGTGAGGGTGAAAAACACACTGGGACCAAGAAGTTTAATTCAGGTTTTCCACTGCAAACCCAGACACGTGGCCAGAAAAGAGGCCTTTGGTGTAGGGCATCCAGCAGCCTCCTCTCCAACAGATTATTTTATCACAAAATAAAATAAGCAGCAGCCTTCAAGGACTTGTCAGGAGGCAACCAGGCAGCTACTATCTACCTGCACCGTACAAAGAAGCGTCTCTCAGTGATAGCCATCTCCAAGTAGAGAGATTTCACAGCTGGATGTTTGAAAAAATAAAATCAAGACCTCTGAAATTTGTATTAACAATGGATTATTGGGGAAGGCCTGAATGAAAAAGGAAATACGAAAAGCTACAGAACTACGGGACTAAATAAATTCTTAAGTCTGCACATATCTAAGTTTTGAAGTGTTTGATTAGTGATTTTTCCAGAATCTGCAGACAAAACATTCATTTTTGACAATGCAAGGGTTTCATTACACTTAAGTAGTCTCATTATGCAGTTCCATCCTGGTGTTCAATCAATTAAGCATGGCAGCCGTAAAGCAGAGTGGAACTAAAACGAATGTTCTAGTGGGAGCTAAATCACCAGGCTTATTCAGAGTGAAATGTAGCTTAAGGAGACCCAGGCGAAGTTTATTTACACTGGCGAGCATCCCTGTGCTGTGCCACGCAACCTGGAGAGCCTGACCTACTGCTGCACCCCTCCAAGCAGCAGCAAATTAAACCCCTAAATCATGGGAGGTGTTTGCACTCTCATAGCTAATTTAGGGCTCTGAATAACCTTATTTTTATATATATTATACAGATAACTCAAATAAATATGTTTCAGTTTTATATATCTGAAATTAAATTCTATCTAAATTAGAGGTCTAAGGGAAAGACTCATTCAGAACCAGCATTATCTTAACAGAGAAAAGGTAAATCACTTCCACTTTTTTATAAAGTTGTGCAGTGCAAAATCATGAGCAGGAGTTTTGACTACTGCAAATCAGACACTGTTGACTTCTATTCAACTACAACAACTTACAGACTCTTCCACAATTTGCCATAGCCACTAATTAGTTTACTAAAGACTCCCTGCCAGTTGTGAACCCCTGAGATGATGGAAGTTGGAGTGTTGGAGTTTTTTAACACGCAGTTAATTTTTCCATTTGCTGCTTTCTCCCCTCCTTGCTCTTGGCTCAGCTCACACTGCTCTGTCTGTGGATCAAGCTGAGCTCAGCTCAAGCACAGTGCTGCAGCTACGTTGTGCTTAGCCCAGGGATTTCTCACCAGATGTTAATGGTGTTTATTAAGAGAAGTGATTGTGTACAGCATTGTTCTGAATTTCAGCCAAAACAGGCTTTCAATTGCTGTTCGGATCTGCAGGAAAACCAATGTTTGGGTATTTGAAAGAGAAAACTGCTTCCATTTGGAAATGCTGGTGAAAGACAGGCTTTGGGCATGAGTCACCTGCTCTCTATCTCGACCAAGGGCAAATCAGAGTCTTTGGCCCCAGGATCTTGTCACTGACAGGGGAAAAAAAGTATGAAGAACCCAACTAGATCCTCAAGCTGTTTCTCTGGCATCCTGCTGAAATCAAAATACTCCAGTTTCCCACCACTGCTGGCCCAAGAGAAGTAACTTTTGCATGGAGACATTTATTTTGTGAAAGCTCCAAATCAAAAGCTTTGTGCTCCCCCTCGAAAGACAATTTCATCAAAATATTTCCTTAGATTAAGTAATTTTAATAGCATCCCTCTAGACAGCATTTACATACCATTTGCCTGGAAACAGACCAGCTTCCAGTAGGAGTGCAGGCAGTCCTGACCCAGCATCTCCCAACCATCCTGTGAAGACAGGAATGAAATTAATCCCTGGTTGACTTCCCAAAAGTTGCACAATTAGATAGAAAGCCATGCTGACTCCTGAGCCAGAAAGTTATCAAGCTGGGGAGCAGAAAACTACAGCACTGCTTCACCTTTAGAGCCAGCAGGAGCTTGGCCATTGAGCAAGGAGGGTCTCAAAGTGTTGGGATGGGGTGAAGAGTTAATCTGGACGATGGAAGCTCTGGCTCTGCAGATCCTGCCAGGGTGGGCTGCAAGGAGCCAAGAAATTGGGTAAGAAAACAGCCTGGCTTCTCACAGAGTCACGGAGGCGATACAGCCCTGCAGTGTTTCCATTGTAAAGAATTGGCATTTTCTGATGGAAAAAAAAAGTGCTCAGCCTGGAAGCAGTTCTGTAGTGAGTGCTGCCAGCACCCACTGGAGTCAGGGTGTTTGAGGGGTCTCTTGCTTTCTCAGGTATCCAAAATGAAATTTCAGAACCCAGTCTTGGGCTCCCCTCTTCTCACCCATCTTGGCTGCTCTTCAGCTTTCCATCAGATGGCTCAGCAGCAAATCTTGTGCCCTCCATTCTTGGTGTTGGTGTTGTTCCTCATGAGGCTTCCACAGTCCTGCTTCTTTTCTGGATTTGGGCAGATATAAGGTTTGCAGATCCTGTCTCAGGAGGGATTATTTTCTTCCATGTCCTTTCTGATGCTGTTCAGGCTCCAGGAAAGTAAGCATTTTTGTTTCCCAACCTCTCTCATGTGTCATGGTGACATTCACAGCCTGAGGCATCTGAAAAGATGTTGGGAGGGCAGAAGCTGCCCATTCCTGCCCATGCAAGGAGTACTGGAAAGCTTTTGTATTTGGCCTTGCCAGCAGTGTTGCTTCTGGACTTTCAGTGGTTCAAAGGATCCTGGTGATGTCTTGTCCTAGAGGACATCCTACGCAGGGGGGTGGAAACTGCCAGGGCTCAGGGCCCAGCATGAGCAGCAAGCAGAGGAGCTGGTCCAGCTGGCAGCTCTTCTCTTGTGCTTCTCTCACCCAGCTCCACACATCTCCAAAAGACATTGAAAAAGATCAGGCCTCTCCACAAGCCCCTCCAGTAGAGAGCCCCACAGCTCTTGTTCCACAGCTCAGGCTAAAAGTTCACCCCAAATGCCTGTCTTCTGGGGAAAACTGTCAGGAACACAATCACTCTCTGGATGTGGCATCCTGTGCCCTTCTTGCACCAGCAGGGGAGCTCCAGTTCCCTTCTCTTTCTCACAGGCATCTCTGCAACTTCTTCTTCCACTGCCTCTCCAGCCCCATCCCTCACTCTCCAGCCAGGTTTTCCCCTCTGCCACGGGCTCCAGGGAAGACTTCCATAGAATCATTTCGTTTGGAAAAGACCTTTAAGATCATTGAGTCCATCTGTTAACCTGACACTGTGAAGTACTAAACCATGTCCCTAAAGTGCCACATGCACCTATTTTTTGAACACTTCCAGGGACAGCCACACTATTTCTTCCCTGGGGAGCCTGTTTCAATGCTTGACCATCCTTTCTGTGAAGAAATGTTCCCCAATATCCAATCTAAACCTCCCCTGAGGCAAATTGAGGCCATTTCCTCTTCTCCTGACACTTGTTACCATGGAAGAAGAGCCTTTTCCAGCTACCAGAACACAACCACAGGCTAATGAATACTCAATAATGAGCTTTACTGGAGACTCAGCCCTGTCCATTTCTGGCAGATCTGCTGAGCTCAGGGCATGTGCAACCAAAACCTGGTAAAAGGAAGTGATTTGGAGGCTTCCTGGAGTCCTAAGGAGCAGCTGTGTGCTTATGCAGCTAAGGGAAGAAGAAGAGGAGGTAAGTCATCTCACACAAGAAGGGTTTTGATCTGCACTGCTGAGTTTCAGGATGGGACTCCCCAGGGTTTGAATTTACAAAAATCAAAAGGACTTACTAGCATCTAGCAACTGGACTCCATTTTCACTCCAGGCAGCTAAGCAGGGTTTTCTCTCAGTCACATGTGCTGCAGACAACCCTAAAACATCTTCTCTGGCTACCACAAAGCTTTAGTTCACCTGAAAAGCTCTCCATTATCTGCCTTTTCCCCACACACCCACCATCATTACTCCCACAGACTCTCAACCTACAAACCAGGAGGCCAAACTCATCCTCCCTTGGCTCCAAATAACCTGGCTTTGGACATGATGCTCTTGGTCTGCCTCCCTCCACGCTGGCAAACAAGTCACACCTGGCTCAGGTGAAGCTGAGGTGTGAGAGCCTTCCTCCAGGGTTGTGTCAGTCTGTGAGGACATCCAGCAGTAACACCCAAATGAAGGTTTTCTTCTAGAAATCGTGGTGCCAACAAATGTTATCCACTTCCCCTCGGTGTCCTTCATGAAACCAGTCACAGAGAGAAGGTGGCCAGGACCCAGAAGGAGGAAGATGCACACCTGAATTTGAGCCAGATCATGTCTTGGAGACCTGCCTTTGCCAGCCAGGGACACCAGCAGGAGTAGAGGCAGACCTGGACAGTCTTACACACACAGCAGAACTTCCCCCTTTGCAGCCAAGTCCTGGAAATAGCTGAATATCCAGGGGAGGAACCTCTGAGCCCCAAGCAAGCACTGACTTACACACAGAGGAGAGACAGATATTCAAATAGCATGAGACTGGGTGACTCTGGAAACTCCAAATTCCACTTCCAGAGCTGCATATGAGACTCTGAGCCATATACGCCCTCACACTTACAGAGAAATCTGGGAATGTTAACACCCAAAAAATGAATCTGAGAAATCCAGTTTTCCCTTCCTACCAGCAACTGTCTGTCCTAATGCTCATGCCCAATGGCTCCCTGGCATGGCAGCCCACTGGCACACAGCTGCCCATGCTCATAGCCCTGTCCTCCAGGAGGGAGGGACACATCCAGGCTGCCTTGGGCTGCCCTGAGCCCCAGCCAACTCCCAGGCCGTCTGCATTCGCTGGCCAGGGACTGACAATTTAACAGCACAATTGAGTTGCAATGCCTGAGGACATTCCTTGGCTCTGCTCAACTCGCTGGTGTAGCTGCAGTTCCTCAGACCACTCCCTTCCTGCCTTTCATAGCCAAGGCCTCTTTGATGTATTTCCAGTGTAGGTTAGGTAATAAAACTGCTGCACAGAGACCCTCACATGATCCTGCTCAGGGGGCTTCCCACACCCACCTCTTGCATGGACACTCATCATCATGTAAATAATATATTTGCTTTTATCTCTTCTGCAAAATGAGCACAAGGCAACTCACTCAGAAATGGATAGATTAGTTTTGGATAATTTCTAGCTGCAATTATATAGGATATGATGAGTCTTCCCCATGCCCTTATAGACCTGGCTGCTCATTTCCACCAGCAGCAGCACATCTGCACAACTATCTGTGTGCCAAAAACTGTGTCAGGTGTGCAGAAAAAAATACCTTTTCTGGAAGTGAATGGGCTGGGTGCGGCTTGGAGCCACTGCACAAAATACTGCTGACCCAACTGATGAACAGCAGGAGATGGAGGAGCCAGAGCAGGAGGCAAGGGCACAGCAAGCCAATATTGCTGACTGAAAAACAGCATTGCATGCACTCACAAACCCAGTTGGTGACTGCTATGGCATTTGCAAGTTTACCCTCTTAAGCTGACTTGAAAATGTCGGTACAAGCTGGAGTCATGCAGCAAAGTGCCATGCAGACGTACTCTGCATGGAGAAACTCTTGATCTAAGCAAACAAACAAACAAGCAATCAAAAAAAAAAAAAAAGAGGAAGGAAAAAAAGCATTCCCAAAAGGACGGTTATATTTGACCTAAGAGCACTGTGGGAACAAACATCAGCAGTACCACATATAGGTGTCAGTGCAAATTTTCTTCCGAAACAAGTAATCTTTTTGCTATTTAAAAAACCCCTCTTGTTCTCAAGAACATTCCATCCCTGAATTCCACACACAAAGCTTGGATCGGATGTCTACTATTCATATATTTTTCCCTCTTGGTTTCAATATTAGCTGAGGAGCATTATCGGCAGGAGTTAGAGCCGGAAATAGGAAATGAGATGGAAATTGTTAACAAGAGGGGAAAATAGCTCAAGAAGGTTGATCCTTCTAAGAACAGCCACCTTTTACAGACCAGGATTATGTAACACTCACACCAGAGTCAATTTAGCAAAATGGAAACTCAAGACATTTGTGGGTTTTGATCATGCTGGGCAGGTACCCTGTTGTTTGCTGGTTTGTTGTGCTTCCAGAGCCAAGAAGTTGACAGTCTAAGCATGAAAGGAATGGCAGGTGGCTACATGTTCTTGTCTATATGAATAACAATCCAGGATGGGACAGAGGGAGAGGCACCACTGCTCTCCACAGGTACATCTTTTCCTCTTTGTGCTCTGTGCATTGTGTTAATAATCAATAAACTGAAAGGAGGCAGAAAACCCAACCACAGCTAAATCTGAGTTACTGTTGGTGCACATTAAACAGATGAAGTTGGTACCACAAGTCAGGAGGGCACTAAAAAACAAATTAGTGTTGCAGGCGATTTTCAGTGCTTCTATTGAGTGATTTTCCCATTTGTCCTCTACTGGTGTTAAGGTCTAATCTTGTTCCAAATAATTTATCCTCCCTGAAGACCAACGCTGCAGTCTCTGTACTCACACTAAAAACCTGTCTGTGTGCTGGGATATAGCAACATTGTCTGTGAAACAGGTTCTCGAGGGACACTGCAGATGTTTATTGCTGGTGGTTATTTACAGCTGGAGAAGGGAAAACCAATAGTTATTCTCATATGCTGGAGAAGAGTCTTACCTTGGGGCAGGATGATTTAGGAGTAACTACAGAAGATCATGAGCAATTGGGTTTGTGTGACCTGAACAGGTAACCCTTTCTCTAACACAATGAAAACTCCTCGTGTGCAGCAGCAGCAAAGTGAAATGGGCTCCCCTGAGCTATTATGAATGTGTGCTGTCTTATTTTACACTCTTACCATCCAGAATGAACACAATTACAGATGCAGGAGGGTAAATCTTTGCCATACGCCAACCTGATGATTTGCTCTCTGATCCTACCCTAACCCTAGGGATAGGATGCTTCAGCAGAAGCTTAAATTCTCATTCCCCAAGAGGCAGATTGAACATATTAGCTGTACATACACAGCCTATATTGATGCCATTTCAACATATGCTGCTGAAATGATGATGTTTTGCTGGCAGCACCTTTTCAGATTCAATTAGTACCCTAAGAGAATCCCTAAGCAGTGTGGTTTGGCACTGCCAGGAGAGGTGATGTTGTTCCTCGCTGTGTTTCTGAAGGATAAAGGCCCATCTGGCAAACTGAGCAGTAAAAGGATAACATAAATGTATACATTGGGAATTTAGGATGAGTACTGATTCACTACATGTGCAACAACCACAGGTTTTAACTGTGGATTAGATCAAAATGGCGAGCATAATCCTAAGAACAGGGTATTTAGCTATCTTAAGGACAGCTGTGACAGGCTGAGATCCTGTGGCTTTGGTTCCAAGAGAACAAAGATAATTTTGACTTTCTTGAGTTTGGTATAAGTAGTTTTGGGATCCCTGCAATTTGCTTCAATTTGCAGGCTAAGCATGAATTCAGCAAAAATAGTTTGCCTGACTTCAGAATATAAACATCCTCAGTCTTATAGGGACTACTGTGTTTTCCATCTCAAAATAAAGCACTCAGCTGCCCAGAGAAAGGCAACATTCTCACCTAAAATTGAATCCTGTCCTTTCCTCAAAGTTTTATTCTGAATTGTCACTATTTATCTTACCTTCTCCTTTGCTTCTGAGTTACATACACACACAAATGGGATTTCTCCATTCTTTTATATTGAGTAAATTACACAACAAGATTTCACAGGGGTTCCCCATAAACAATCTCACATTAGAAACCCACTCTGCAAACATGCAAACTGCAGTATGGGTGTTTTGGTACTTGACATCCATATTTTGGCTCCCACCTTAGGACACATTTCTTCATGTGCTGATGCATCTTCCACCAGAGCAGAGCATTTCAAACCAAGGGAGACAGTTTCTGCACAAGGATGAGCCTCATCTTGCCCAGAAAGCTGCAGCTTGAAGATTTTGGTCTTCAGCAGCAACAGACATGAGGGCAGCACCTGAGTGTGGTTGTAAACCCTGACATTCACTTTCCAGAGGGACTGAGTGCATTTGTACCCATTTTTCTGCTCTGGATACCACTGTTGCATGGATGAGATAGATGTGAGATATTTTCCAGGGGACCACTTGCACTCCCAAGGTTTATAAATGGTGTGTACTGTGGGAAATGAAACAAATACAGGCAAGGATGGAGAGGACTTCCTCTTGCACTCACAGAAACAAAGGCAGCCCTGGGGATTCCAGCTGGCATGATGAACCATCACAAGTGTTTATGTCCAAAACGCTTCCCAGCCTCACTTGTCTTGGGCTGTTTGAGCCATACAGTGTCCAAAGAGTGTTTCAGCCCTGCTTTCCATGAATGGGTAGTGCACTGCCTTGAACAGGATTCAGTCTTTTAAAATGTGTATTTCAAAGGAGCCCTGGACTCTGAAATGAGCTGGGTTAGCACCTCAAGGGGATAAAGGATGCACATCTATTTTATTAACCTGCCCAATGAATTAGTACCTCAGGCTCTGCACAGGATTGGTAACCCACAGTCTGGGGTTTGCAGGCTGAAGAATTCCTGTGTGCTGCTCAGTGCAACTTTTTCCTGGGGTCTTCAACAGCACCTTTATTTCTCTCCTCTCTTCCTCTACTCACATCTCTTCTGCCACAGCTGGTTTAGGCATTCCTCAAGACGAGGCAAAGTTAAAACCCTCAGTCCCCTCTCATTTAATTATTCCCCAACCTTGAAAGGGGTGGTCAGAGTGCACCTAGAAGCTTTTATTAAATTAGCTTTCCCACACTATGGTGACTTCCCTGCATCTCCTGTGTAATTAGAAACTCATTTCCTGAGGGATACATGTCTCCCAGAGGGGAAACAATAAGAAACATTCGGTAATCACTAGGCAATGCTATAAGTTTATTTTAAGGCTGTAATTGCTGGGAGCTCAAGGCATTTGGGGGATATTTATTGTTACAGCAGAGCAAGTCAAAGTACTGGAACTAGGACAGAAAGCCTTTCATCCCTGGGTCACCAATTCAAATCCAGAACAGGTAAACAGTGGATATTAGCTGCCTTCATCCAGTGAGCCCTCAGGGGTGAATGTGACATTGGTTTGGTTGCCTTCATTTATTGCCTAGCAGGCAGATGCCAGACTCCAGAGTCCACTGCCTCTGGATGACCCCAGCAAGAGTCTCAGCAGGGCCAGCAGGAAAGGTGTTGGGAAAATTATTTATTTTCATAAGACCAGCTGTACACATGCATTCCTGGCAGAGGGCCTTGCAGCCAAGACTAATCAACTGGAGTAGCAACATGTCCAAGTTCAGCTTCTCTCCTCCTCCATATTCATCCTCTGGCTTTCAACAGAATGAGCAGTGTTCTGATATTGCCATGCAAATATACACTGTGAATCCTCCATCTGAGCACCCTTCATGAGCCAAAGGAGAACAAATGCTGTTACTGAGTATAAATTCTTCACTAGCCTCACCAGCTGCAGGTGGGTCTGCCCTGAGCGAAGGTTGTGGTAGACCCAAAGGGTGGATCTGAGACCTGCTCCAGGCTTATACTCAAATCCCCCATTAGCCAACCAGCCTGTCATTCCTTCAGGGTGACCAGACCCCCTGAGCTGCTGGCTGTGTCTCTTTGAAGGTATAGCACCACAAATCCTTCTGGTGCTCCACTCCTGGGCTCACCACACTTGCCATTGCAGCTTTGCACCTTGGGCTTGTCTCTTGCAGGAGTTGCTTTTGAGCTGTCCAAGATGTTTTCAGGCAGACACAGCACGGGAAAGCAGTGATATCTGAGCATGCAGCAGGGCTGGCCAAGCTCCAGCACAGACCACAGGGAGGGCTGGAGTCTGGGAGCCACTCTCCAGCCTTAGTTATGTGAGTTTGAGTCCTGCATACCTCTACCAAATTCAGATCCACAGCTGCACATGGAGGTGACACAACCACAACCAGGATCTGGCTCTGCAGTTGCAAATGTTGTAAATTTTGGCTCAAGGACGAGTGGTTATGTGGGCTCTGCCACCTGGCAGGCTGAACACACACACCTGCCTTTTTTTAAGCATATATATGAACTGAAAGCTTCTTCTCAGACCCAGTGACAGCTCCTGGTTTGGCCAGGCTCAGTTCGGTTTTTTGGGAATGTCTGAGGGCAGAGCTGAGCTTTGAAGCATTTAAGCCTAAAAGATCCAAGTTTTGTGAACCAGAAAAACATAAGGTGCACTTGGTGTTGACACCTTGTGCACAATTTGCGTATTTCCCAAACAATCTCTGCTTAAGCCATCCAAGAAATCAGCATGAGATTTGCAAATGTGAACAATTTGACAGTTTTATTTTTGATGAGCAGAGCTAAATTACACAACTTTTCTCACTCTGCTATTTAATTGGCTTAGACATTTGAAATTAGACCTAATTACTTTTCTCATTCCATTAATGTCCAGTGACATTTGATTTCTGTTTTGTGAGAAGAGCTGGGACTTTTGCTGAATTATTCAACAACCACCTTGCTGTGAAGGAACCTGGGAAGTTACAGCAACAACCTCCTTGGCCAGTTTATGCTCAAATGCACACAACCTGCTTTTCACCCAGGTCAATTGGGTGTAGTTAAGCCTCCTTGGATCACAGGTTACTTTCCTTTGTGGGGATTTTGTTCTTGCTGGGCTGCTGTGGACAGACTCCCACTGCTCTCCCTGCTGGCAAGTGCTTGACTGCTACCCCACACTGCTTGGCTTGGCACTGGCTTTTGCACCCTGGTGTTTGTCTTTGCCCCAGGTTATTCTGGCAGGATCTCTCCTCCCCATATAAATTCTTGTGGGCAAGGAGAACTTCACCATGTTAAGCTCAACTAGCACTGAGGGGTGTAAAGCTTTCCAGCTGCCCTTTCCCCCTGCAATTGTATGTGCATCCCTCAGAGCACTGCCTTTGCTTGGCCCTGCTTCTTCTCTATGGAGGTGATTAATTGGAGAAAGAGATTTGAAAAGCTTATTAATATCCCCAAACAAACCTCAGAGCAGAAGGAAAAGATGGGAACAGCATTTCACAAGCTGGAGAAATACAATCTCTCCATCAGACTTGGCCTTAAGATCAGTGCTGAAGCAGTTGTGCACTGCCTGTTCAGCATCTTCCACAACTTGGCTGACACAAACAGGAGAGACATCACCTGCAGGTCTCTGGCCTCACCCAGGTCTCTGGGTGAAACTGGGAAGACAAGAGATGGGGAAACCACAGCTCTTCCAAGAAATGGCTTTCAGGACAGCATTTCCTGGTGCATGTCCAGGGAATCAAAAAAGTAATTTCGTAAATGTGCAATTAAGACAAAACACAGCAGTGAAGGTCTTGCTGTTAGGCAGACTATTTTTTGCTCTCCCAGCTTCCTGGAAAATACAGAGAACATTCTTTGATGAGATCAAGAGTTTTAGTTAAAATAGTTTGATCATGGCTTCAATGATATGATTAAACCACGTGGATACAATGGCTACGTTCCATCGTCAGAGCCACAAAAGCCTTACTTACATGCTTTTTAAACATTTTTTTTTAACTCAGCACATTTCCTCTCTTTTTTATCAATTCTAATACATGAATTTTATGCAACTCATATGGAAAAAATATCACCACAGTGCTGTCTAACACTTCTAAAACTTGACATCCTCCCAGGGTATTCAGAAATATATCTCTTTTTTTGTTTGTTTTGTTTTAGCACATTTCAAGGCAGAGACACAATGCACTCCTGACCTTCCTGTCATCATGTGGGGCATTTTTTTCACCTGCCCACAATATGCCTGCTCCAAGCCATATTCCAGCACCTCCCTCAGTACTCTATAGCCTTCTCTATGGAGCTGTTACCTCAAAAGGAAACAGATGGGAAACAGCCATGGTTAGCACAGAACACTGCTTCTTATCTCTCTGTCTCCCAGAAACACATGGGGCCAGCATCCTCCTCTCAACTTGCTGGGTAAGGATGCATAGAAAACAATGACAGTCTAACCCTCTGCTTAGAAAAGTCACAGCTCTGTCCATGTCCATGAGCTGAGTGCAGCCATTCCTTAGGTTATTTTGGCAAGAAAGTGCATGATCTGCAGCCATGGCCCTTTTCAGGCTGTTATCACACAACAATATTGAGCCAACTTTGCATCATATAGGGATATCTTGTCCCTGCTGAAATGGCCATTGCCCAGGCTGCAGGGCATTCCCGTGAAATAGCTTCTTCTGGCTTCTCTGAGAAATCCCAGTGAGGGGAAATTGCCAACAATTCCATGTGCTGTTGGGCTCTAAGGTCTTGGCACAGCCCCAATCCACACCATGACTTCCTCATGCAACCCAGGAATGATTGGGTTTGCAGACTGACAAGCTGCAGGATGAGACTGAGAGGCAAAAGCCATTGTTAAAGAGATGTCAAGTGGGTTTACATGCTCCTGACTTGTAAGAGAACCCAACTATGGCCAACACCTCCATGGTTTCCTAAATCTGTACTGTAACTCCCATGCTTCAGCCTTGTCTCATCTGGAAGAATGAAAAAAGTCTGAGTGGTTTCCTGACCTCCCCATTTGCAGCGACAAAACCATCACTGTGCTGATTGCAGCCCATCCCCATGAGTCATGGCCAGAGCAGCCAGAAACAGCCCTCCACTGCAAAAAACAGAGCCTGATAAATCATCCGGAAAAAATAACCTCCTCATTTGTTTCTCCCCAGCCTGCCCCTCCTTTAGCTGCTGTGCAGAGCCCCGGCAGAGCAAGCTGGAGGAAATATCAGACCTTTACCCCTCCACCAGTGCAGCAGGCAGGGGTGGAGGGTGTGACACTGTGTTCCTAAAATTGGCTGTCCTGATCCCACTGCTCAGCAAGATTCCTGGTAGCACTATCTGAACTGGTGATTGCCAGCAGAAGACACACCAGGAAGTGCAGAAGATACACCAGGAAGTGCTTGTTTATCCTCCCTTACTCCCAGAGTTTTTATATTTTTTAGGAGACATCACGGCAGCTGTTGCAAAAACCATCACAGAGCACAGAGGTTCTTGCTCAGGGCTGTCCCTTAGTGCACAGCCTGATTCCTGTGTGCACCCTGAGTGAGGAACAGATCCCAAAGGCATCTGAATTCCCCATCCTTTTGAGTCCTTGCCTGAAGTAAGGACATGCCCTGACAGAAACACTGAATTTGATATGGGCATCTCCTGTTCTGGGGGGAGGTCACTGTAGTAGGGTATTAGATTCTGGTTTGGCTTTGAAAATCTGTAAAATAAACCTGCACTTCATTTCAGCCTAGCAACTGCACCCCTAGCAGCATCCCAAACAGGGAGCACCAGGACACAGGACTGGGAGGACCTCCTGGGTTGCTGTCAGTTGCAATCCTAAGCAAAACCAGCATGAAAATCCCTCTATAAATCAACCACACTCCATCTCCTACCAACACCTCCTGTTTAGGAGGGAGTTCATTACCCCAATTGTTTACAACCTTCCCAATTCCTAACCTAGATTTATTCACAGCCACTTTATGCCCATTTGTTCTTGTGCCAACATTGTCCCTAGGCTGAAATAACTCTTTTCTCTCCCTGGTATATTTATAGACAGTCGTCACATCCTCCCTTGAGCTTTTGTTTTGCTAAACTAAACAAGCCAAATCCAGACATCCCATCCCATGTGACAGGTTCTCCATAGCCCTATTTCTATTTCTTTTATCCAGTCTCAGGTCACCCTCCTGGTTCTGGGAGGTCTGACCTACCCTAGATGTCCCACCTAAATGTCCAGATCATAGCAACTCCTACACATAGTGCCTGGGTGAGGGAGCAAGAGAAAAATGATGCAGCAGCTGGGTGCTGCTCTGAACACCTCTTGGTAGTGTCCAGCTTTAACAAATTACAGCTCCTAATTAAGCTCCTGATGGTTAGGCACCTAATCTGAGCACTTGCTTTCAGGACTTTGTTTTTCTTTGGACATGTATTTTTCCCTACACTTGATCATTTTAGAGATTATATTTCAAATAAGGCTAGTCCTGATCATCCTTGTAGCAGCACAACGCCACTGAGATGTACATCCCTGACAACAAGCTGCCCAGAAACAGGAAGGTTGTTAAAATCACCCTGTCACCACAAAGAATTAGCCTTTCTGTCATCTCCCAGAGGCCAGGGACAGAAGGATGATGCTGAGCTTTCCTGCCTCTGTGACTTTATTTGGATTTTGCTGATGGATGGGTGTTTGGGCAGCTGATCCACCTAGGCTGGGATTTTCCTATTCATCCTGCCTGGGGAAGGTTATGACAACTTCTCAGAAAACTTAGGGCTAGTAACTCAAATAAGGCCGTGGAAAATTACTCCAAAGTGACCTGATGTCCCAAGATATTGTGTTTCATTGTTTATTTGTTTATTTACTAGGAGGGAAACCTAGCAGTCATTTCTGCTATGCAATTTGCTAAATGTTTTAAAAATTCTTGGCATGTGCAGGACTTTTCCTACTTAGTGACGACCAACAGTGACCTAATTCATACTTGACTGGACTAAGCTACAGGGCTTCAGTGTACTAGATACATCCCAGAACTTCCCCAGAATCTGCCAAGAATTCACCAGAACTTCTGCCCAAATTGTCCTCTGACCCTATTTAGTTTTAGGATGTCAGTGCACTCCAGGTGCACTCAGAAACTGCCATGGGAAAAGGTCATGTCAGATAAAAATGTCCTCCAGATCCAATATTCCAAACAAAGTCAATAAAGTCACTCTGTGAAACCTGTCCTGTGTGCCTAGGAGTTCACAAGTTTTGAGCTGCCATTTACTGAAATCACACCAAATAAAAGTTCTGAGCCACCTGTCATATAATGTTCAATTAATGTCTAAATGATGATATCTCTTCTGGGAGATAGCGCAGAGAAAGCTGAAACTGAACATGAAAACTGAAATGTAAGGGCATGGAAATGTTGTGGTTCAGACAAGGGATATTTAAGTGATTTAATCAGATTTTTTGATAATGCATTTGACTGACAGAGGTAAAATTCCAGACTAACCATTTACAATTAGCCACATTCTTAGAATCCCTCTTAACACTTATAAAAGAGTTGACTACACTTTCAACAAAACTGATAATTCAGCTCCAGCCCAGCACTGAAACTGTCTTGTCCCAGCCTGTCCATGTGGTAGTTCAAGTATTCTATTGTTGGGTTAGTTCAATATTTTATTAATAAAAAGCTTAACTTCAGGGATGTTTTCTTGGTTTTAGGTTAGTTTAGTTAACAGCTCTAATAAAATATATAAAAATGAAATTGATACTGAAGCCATCTCTCTGGAGCAACACTGCTCCCAAAGCTTGGAGGGCCTAGAGTGAATGCCAGCCAGGTTAAAAGGCAATTTCCCCCCAATAAATCTGTGCTCTTGCCCTGGGAAGCTGTTAACAGTGAGAGTGGGGAATTCTGCCTGAGCAGGGTCTGGCAGCTGAGGACCACACAAGGTGTAACTGGGTTTAACTGGGCTGTAAATTGTCACTTCACGGTGTTACTATTTAAATAGCCTGAGGGATGGAGGTTGCCACAAGGAGGTTGCCACCCTTCCAGTATACATTTTGCTGTCTTCCACCTCCAGCACATCCCTCCTTTGCCCCAGTCCTCCCCAGCCTCCTGATGGAGAGCTGCTCCACAACTGAATATCACCATCCTCTCCATGGGGCCTCCCTTTCTTCTTCCTGGCCTGGGAAAGGATGGGAGCAATATAATTGAGAATTTTGTGCTTTTTAGGCATGTCTTTAGTGTGGAACTTCACAGACTCAGGTGTATTACAGAGGCCACTGGAAGGAGCATTTTGGAGTCCTGACATTGGTTTTCAGAGGCACCATGTGGAATTGTAAATAAAAATTGATCCTTGGCCATTCTAAATTTGAGTGGAAGGTTGCTAAGGTCCTCCAGGATATTTATCATTACCTTACTGCTTCTTAGGGTCTTATGGACTCAGGAGCATGGTCCTTCCCCACCATCAGACCCATGGCAACAGTGCTCTAGCTGTATGTTTTGCTTCTATGCAGGAAAAAATGAAGAAGAATGGCCAATCTGTCTCCTCAATATTTGTCATTTGGCCTAATTTTCCAGAATTCTTTGGCACAAACTGTGGCTAGCACAGACCTTTCCCGTAAGAATTCTTTTCTCTCTTCTTCCTGTGTCTTATAAACAAAGATAAAGTTTGGATGTTATTAAAAACAGTTTCTCAGGATGTGGACAGTTCAGGCCTGGCCAATCAGACCTAGGGGGAGGTTTCTGACTGACCAATCCGGGTGACCTTTGAAAAGTCTATAGAAGATGGAATTAAATAATAAAATCTCCTTTTTGATGCCACACTTTGAACCTGGATCTTCTTTCTCTGCTAGCGGCTCAACAGCGACAATAAACCTTTTTAGAAAAGAGGCAATGGGGAGTTTGGAGAATTTGTTTAAAATATTTGTGTACTTACATCTTGCTTTGTTATCAGAAGTGGCAACGTGCCAGAAGGCAGGGACCAGAGGCACAGGGCACAAGAAGGGAGCCTGGATTTATGATCCCCCTGTTTGGAGAGTGGCTAACAGCACAGTTGGCAAACTGCAGCCCTATCAGCCTGTACATATATTTCAGGTAATACTTTCTGCAGTGAAGATCCACATTCCAATGCTCCTGAAGATGCCACAAGCATTTGGATTCCATTTTGGATTGACTTTTTTATTCCCCAGTCTATGTCTACATGTGACATGCTCCCTTTTCCCAAATGGTTACAAGAGTATTAACTTTTTCAGCTTAAAAAAAAAACCAATCACTTAAAAGCACTCAGGTGCTCCACCTGTGGCAAATCATGTAAAATGAGGATGGTTGCACATCACATTTGCAGCTGATGGATGGATTCACCTGAAAGGAAAAGGCAAACTACACCTCCCCCAATAAAGTTCAAGTCCTCCCTCCCAAAGACTCTCTGCCAACACCAGGAAGAGCAAATGAACACTGAGCAATCAATACCTAAGGACTTCACAGTCTATGGAAGGATGAGAGAAGACTTCCATTGCTTTCTCTGCTGTGGAATTGCACTCTGTGCTATCCATGTTCTGGAGACCTCTGTGACCTCTTCCCTCCTGGCAGGCACTTGAACACCTTCCCACAGCACAAAACTCAGGATGTATTGATGCCAGAGCAGAAGTTATTTCTGCCAGCCTCCAACAAGGCTCCAGCCTCCATAAAGAGCTATCAAGCAATAGACACTCAGAAATTGTAAAAATGGAAGAGAACAGTGCCCAGCGTTTTATTAAAACCATCCTTATCTACAATAAACAAAGAGACTGCAGGATGTGGATCCTCATCTGGCCAGGAGTTCTCTCTGCTCTTGAAGCAGGACAGGCAGCCAGCAGAGAGGGCAGTATGACTTGCCCCTACTCCCCAGAGCAGTGCTGATATTTATGGCAATTCTGAAAATTATGGCACAAGGAAATCAACAAGCTGGAAAGTCATGCTGACTGCAGTTCCATAGGAAACAGCGGGGTGGAAAAGCAAAGTTTGCCAAATGGAAAAGGAAGAATCTGGTAGGAATGCTTTTTCTTTTTTTTCTTTTTCTCGCTTTACAAAAAATCAAGATTCTTAGGATGTATTACAAACAAAGAAGCACATAAGACAACTGTGCATGGCAGGGGAAGGCAGCTGCAGTTCAGGTGGAATTGAAATTAACGAATGATGGGCACTGTCTTAAGATTCTGGGTATCCATCTTTTGCCCAACCTATCTCCAAAGCAGCACAGGCTACTCATTCCCTTTACCAGGCCAAGCTTTCAACCTGGCCTTGCCCATTTCAAATGTAACTAGCAGGAGCATTAGGATCACATTTCTTTCTGTATTTTCCCAACCAGTTTTTGCTTTCCCTCTCTCCACCCCAGATGCAGCAGAACACGCATGCACCTGCTGAACTTTAAGCCCTGTGTTTGGGTCCTGCTTGCTTTAGATGAGTTCAGGCTCATCCTCATTGCTGGGCTGGATCCAACACCATCACTGACAATGTTGCATGGCCTGCAGAGCACCAAATTCTCAGACCTAGGCTCAGTCATGAAGATTTTTGGCTTTCATTCCTCTTCTTCAATCGAGGCACATGGAACAGGATAGGGCTTTGAGAAAGCTGGTCTAGAGGAAGGTTGGAACTGGGTAATCTTTAAGGTCCTTTCCAACCCAAACCATTCTGTAATTCTGTGAAGAGTGTGTCATTCAAAGAAGAAACACAAGTGATATGTCCCCAAAAATCATCGCAGGACCACGGACCTCACATACAACTTCCACCAAGTTTCTAAACCTTGGCTTTTGCCCTGTGAAACACCAATATCTGTGCATCCTCACTTCCCTTCCCAGCCCTGGGTATATTCACAGATAAAAAAAAAAGTAAAAAAAAAATTAAATAAATTAATTAAAACAAATTAAAAATTTCCATTGAAAAAATATTGTCACCTTTGACTGGCTTTAATAAACATGCTGAGATTTTTCATAACCTTCACACAGAAACTCATCTCATGAAGGGCAGAGTCTTGTTTCCTGCTTTGCTCTACAGGTCCAGCTGTTGCTACAATGAAATTTGACTCGAGTTTTAGTTTTAATGATCTGGCAGAGACCAATAGGGGAGGGCTCTCTCATTTCTTACAAATACCAATAATTAAATAAGATTCAAATATAGTCTTTGGGGGACATTTTCTTGAATGCTTCCATAAAAATACATTGGATGATTGTAGATCCAGGTCTTTTTAGATTATCATTAATTTTTAATGATAAGAGGATTGAAACACAAAGTTATTTTTAAAAAGGCCACTTTTGAATTAGAAGATGGAATGATTTCTTGATATTACACGTATTTTAAAATTTTAATGAAAAAAATATTAGAGAGGACCCCCAATTGTGAAACTTTAACCTAAATTTGAAACCAAACTCACTTAGACCTCTATGTCCTCAGACCCAGGACTTTGAGATTACCTGTTATGAATAAGAACTAGAAAGTTTCATTTTATGAGCAGCGTTGTCTGACTCAAACCTTGGGGTCAGAGGACCTGCTGGGTCCCTTTAGGAGCCTCTGCTGGGAATTTCAATTAACTCTATCTCCCAGCATCTGTGGAGAACCTCCCTTTGGCTTGAGGATCCCCCAGATGTAGCAAACATCTAGTGCTTGGATAGAATCTTCCACTCCAAGGCATCCTGAAACGACAGCACTCAAGGCTCTCCACCCCTCAGAGCAATTCCATCCTTTCCCTTTTGACAGGTGCCATCAGTTCCACAACCTCCAACATAATGCAAACCTTCAGAAGAGGAATTTCAGAAGACAGAGTCCAACTGAAACCTTGCAGAAATGCCCCCTTTCCTTTGCAAATACAGACTGGAGGCAAAATTTTAGGGCATTAGTCTGGTTTCCTGCTCTGGGGAAAGTTGTTTGATAGAGAAAAACCATCCCTGTTCATAACCCTGTATAACCCAGCTAAAATCAAATGTCAAATCCCCATAAGCATCTGTCCCTCAGCCAGAGGTTGTTTTTCTTCACGGATGAATCAAACATTCTGAGTAAATCACATGAATCACCAGTGGAAACATCATCCTCACAGCTTCATCTCACAGTTATGAATAAGGAGCTTGTTTTGCAGGTCCCCAGAGAAGAAATAAAGCCCTTGGAGCTCAGGGAGGGGCTCAGGACCTTCACAAGCATTTTGTTTTAATAGATTGCAAACAATAAGGTGTCTCACTCCTCCCATCAAAAAAGTTATGGCCAATTGCTCTACAAACCATCTCTCAATTTAGCAGTACTTTTATTAATAAGAAAATGCTTGCACTGATGACATAGCTCAACAACCCAGTTATAAATCGCATAAATCTGTTGCAACAGTTACAAATGAGCAACGTTATTTATGAGTGGGGCCACTGACTACTACACCTGACATAAAACTTTGTAGGCAATCAGCCACATGTTTCATTTGAGTTTTATATTTGACATATAAATCAGGCAGTGAAAGGGACTCTCTCTCTCTCCACCCCCACTCCTCCCCTTTAAACAGACGGAGCAAATATTTTACAAGCAACATGTAAGTCACTGTAGCAAGGACACAATATGAGGTATGGAAAATATTATGCTGCAATTCTATTAGTTTCATATGAACCAATATGGGGTGCAGTGACCTGCCTTGCAGAGCAGGCAGTGAAGGGGGGAATAACCATGCAGGTCACCATGAAAAAGCAAGTTTTCCTGCACTACGTGCCCCGTTTATTTCCAGGTCTTTCAAACCTGTGGAAGGGCCACATCTTCCTTTCCTGAGCTGAGTGGGGTTTGGCTCTGCTTTTGAGGTCAAGGTGTCCAACACAACCCCATAAAGGCGATGTGGTCATCAATAGAATGGAGCAGAGGCGAAAACCTGACAGTAAATAAGTGGATTTTGGAGGTTGCTTTTCTAGGTGTTAATAAAATAACTCTCTACCCAAAACGTATCACAGGATCCTTTCCCCCTTCAGATTCTACAGCAGATGTGCCCAACAGCTCAGAGATTCAAATTTGGCCCCCAGCTCAATGTTGAACAACCATCTTTAAAAACAGAAATGCACTGGCTACACACTTGAGGGGATTCTGGTATAACTGGCAAGTTTCTTCTGAATTGATGAGTGACCCAGCTCTGAAGTCTGTTAAAACCCCTTCATTCATTTGAATCTCCAGATGGGTCAGATCTCTGTGCAAAGTGCTATGTGAAATGAGGTAGTTGGATATTTGCCTTAGAAACCCAAGGAAATGCTGCTCCAGTTGTTTAGATGCAAAATTAAAACATCTGATTTTCAGTAAGTGCAAAACCAGACCCACAAATATGAGAAATTGCTAAAGGTAGGCTGTTCAGAAGTGAGATGAAGTGTGAAATAATATATAAGAACCTAAAGAAAAGGTTATTTTAAACAAGTGGTATAAATCTGTAGTACTTGCACCCAATTGCATGAGTTAGTTTATCTCAGCTGGATAAAGTCCTGTCAAAGTTTTTTATAAGATCTCCTCCAGGGATGTGAATTTTTCCATAACAGAGGTGTTGGCCATTTCTGGAAAGCTCTTGCAATGAGTCAGGCATGTTCTACTTTTCCATTTTCTCAGAAGAACTCTTTAAATACACTTGAGGCAATGGAAAGCCATCTGGAGGCAGAGGCTGAAGGATGGGTTGTGACTGCCTGGTTCAGTGGTGCAGAGCCCTGAGGATGGGGTGGGAAATGGGAAATGGACTATCCAATGTCACAGCAAGGTTTTTGTCAGAATTAAATCCACTATTTATTTACTTTTAATCTTCAGTGATTTTATATATTTTATAAACACAGGAGTCTTGGAAACTTCAGTGAGGCTCTGATCAGCCACCTGGGTTACACCACCATCTAATGTCTAGTGCAGATGAGGCTTTTGCATGTCCTCAGGTGATAACTACATCTTCAATAACACTGATTTCTGCAGTCACACTCAGACTGTTAACATCTTGTCTACTCTAAAAAATAATGTACACTCCAGCTTAATCAGACACCATGTGATTTCTCTAGTGTGTATTCCAAGTGGAAAACAGATGATTTATTTATAAAGATGAGTTTCTTGGACCACAGCTAAGATCTCATTATTTATTTAAAATTAAGTTGTAAAAATACAGGAGAAAGCCAAGTTTACAACAGCTGAGAATTCTCCATACACATTTTTCAGCTGCTCACAAACTTACCTCTTCCTCCTCACTGACAGGTAACAGAGTTATTTCCCTGAACACAGAAGTCGCACAGAATACTGGAAAGTTTACACCTCTGAATGTTTATCTTGATTAAATATGTTCAGTGAGTGCTGAAAGAATGATGATTAAGATGTTCTCTGCATGCAAATCGACATTTAGTTGGGGCTGATGGGACTGAAGCAAACAGAGCAATTAAATAAATCAAGGTCAGTGTAAGACTGAGCTGCCAGAGTAGAATTCGGGTGTCAGGTCAGGTCTGGATCTGACAGATCAGAGGAAAACAGTACACACCAGTTTTTTAAGCCCTTGCCATGGCAAGGAATGCATGAGGATAAATGCAAACACAGGAGTCCATAGCCAAATTCTGCTTATTTGGCAGCCAACCTTTTCAGACATAAATTGCTCTCACCTCCCACTCTGTGAGTCTTTTCTTAGGTTTATGTTGTCCTTGCATTAGCTCCTTGTAGTAGTGGGACTGTGCTGAGCTTCTTCAGAGGCCCAAATGAGTATTTGCATTTTCACATTGCATTTCCACATTGTTCCCACTAGAGCTCACATTCTTTTTTCTCTTCCCCATATGGTGACTTCAAAACATGAAGTGTATATAATGATCAGGAGGGGTCAGGAGTAGCCAGCAATGATTTACAAAGGGGAAATCATGCTTGACCAGCCTGATTTTCCTCCACAAAGAGGTGACCAGCTTGATGCATGAGGGAAGAACAGTGGATGTTGTTTGCTTTGACTACTAAAGCTTTTGTCATTGTCTCCCATAATATCACCTAAGATAAGATGGCAAAGTATGGCTTGAACAAGTGGACAGTAAAATGGATTAAAAACTGGTTGAACCACTAGACCCAGAGGTCTGGTGACACAGACACTGGTCTGGGACCAGTGACACAAAGTCAAGTAAGAGGAAAATCACTGAGGATGTGTCCCAGAGCTCTGGGCTCACCAGGGCAGGAGTAACACAGATTTACCAGAGCAAGTCCAGCACTGGGTCATGAAGATGATTACTGGGTTGGAGCATCTCTCATGTCAGGAGACACTGAGACAGCTGGGACTGTTCAGCCTGGAGAGGAGAAGGCTCAGGGGGATCTTATCAATGTCTATAAATACCCAGTGGAAGAGAATGAAGACAAGGGAATCCTTCTCTTCAAGGACAGGACAAGAGTGACTGGGCACAAACTAAAACACTATAAATATTTACCATGAGGAAGGTCAGACACTGGGCCAGGTTGCCTGGTGATGATGTGGAGATAATTCAAACCAGACTGGACACAGTTCTGAACAATCCTCTCTGGGTAACACTGCTTGAGCAGGGCTGGACTAGATCTCAAGAGCTGCTTCCAGCCTCAACCCCTCCATGGTTCTGTGACTATAAGAGCACATGGCACAACAGCAGCACTCACCTTCTTTGAAGGCAAAGAATATCCAAACTATACCATTGCTCATTAGCTTATTAATTGTTCATTAGCATAGTTCTCATTGCCATGATAAAGTATGTATGTTTTCAGACTGTGCTTTAAGTTGCAGGCAATTTGACACACTCTAATACAATAATTATGATTTGAAGTGCAGCAATGATCAGATCCAAGAAATATTTTGGCTGCAGACTCCCAAATTTTCAGGAAGTTCCAGTACAGATCTGCACCTTGCACCTGGTTCCTGTCTGTGTAATGGGCAGAACCAGCATTTCTTATCTGAACAGCCACCTGCTATTTCAAGAAAACCCAAACCCCACAGCTTTGGAGACATTCTTGTTTAGATTCAGACTCAAGGTTTTTTAGCCAAGGTCAAATCTTTAGCTGTAAAATATTCTACCTGCTCCACTCCCTCCTACACCTCGAAATATATTTTAAAAACATAGGTTTTAAAATGTTTTAAAAGAAGACAAGAAGGGGACATTGAATTAGAGCAGAACAAGACACGAACAAAAATGTTTTTAAACAGATTTGATTTTTGGGTTTTTGGCAAGTTTTTTAAATAGCTCTTGGTGACGCATATTGCTAAAATGGAGCCAGAAAAAGACTGTTTGTGTGAATTTTTTTTTCCAGTAAGTGAAAATCCAATTATTTTCATTTGAAGGCTTTGGGGTTTTGATGGTTAGGGTTTTTTTTAATTAACATTTTTAAATATTTGGGAGATTGTTTTTCAAATGAAATAAGCAATCACTATCTGCAGAGGACTGCTCTCCCGAAGTGATGGTCTTTTCCCATCTGAAGAACCAGGCACAAGGAGAGAAATCCTGAGTCCAGATCTTCCACAGGAATTTTTACACCGTAGGAAGGTCTAACCTCACAAGCTGAGACTGCATTTCCTTGGCACCTTTTTCAACAAATACACTCTCCATTACAAGTAAATGTGCATTATTACAATAATACCATTGCCCTGACAGAGTGTAAATTCAGACTGCAATTTTCCTCATTTTGTTTTCTGCTGGGCACTTCTGGTGACACTTCTTTTTCTGCAGTTGCCAGGGATATCCCCATACCACTGGAGTTCTCTCAAACCACAGCTGGTGCGGATCAGTTCTGAATCAGATTTTTTGAAAAGAGAGCCCTAAAAGGGAAAGCCTCATGTAAAGAGCAGCAGTGAAAGGTATTGTCTGCCTGGACTAACAGTGGACATGGTCTGCCTGGACTTCAGGGAGGCCTTTGACACTGTCTCACAGAAGATCCTCATGGAGGAGAACATTGTATGTTCTGGATGGGCAGACAGTGATTTGGCTTGAGAGCTGGTTGAGTGGCTGAGATCAGAGGTTGGTGGTCAGTGGTCAGTGGTCAGTGGTCAGTGGTGTGGAGTCTGGTTGGAGGGCAGCAGTGATTGTAGCCCAGGGGTCATACACTGAGTCCAGCCCTGTTTAACATTCTCATTAACAGCTGGGATGATGGGGTAGAGTTGTGCCCTTAGCAAGTCTGCCAGCAATACCAAACTGGAAGGAGTGGCTGATGTACCAGAGGGTTGTGTATCCATCCAGAGGGACCTCAGTGGGCTGGAGGAATGGGACAACAGGAACCTCATGGAATTCAACAAGGAGAAGTGCCAAATCCTGCTCCTGCTGAGGAACAATGCAGGCATCAGGACATGCTGGAGGCCACCCAGCCAAAAGGAAGCTTGATGGAAAAGGACCTGTGGGTGCTGCTGAACACCAAATTGACCATGAGCCAGCAGCATGCTCTTGTGGCCAAGGTCAGAGGTATCCTGGGCTGCATTAGACAAAGTACTGCCAGCAGATCCCATTTATTCAACACTGGCAAGGCAAAACCTGGAGTTCTGTGTCCCATCCTTAGTGCAGACAGTCAGACCTACTGTACCACACGGGATGCTGCCTGGCCATGTGCTCCTCATCTCTGACTGCTACCCATCAACACAATTCCATGCATTTTGGCCCATCTAGTTTAAAACACACCTTCCAACCCAAACCATTCAAGGATTTTGTGTGCTGAGCCTATTGCCACTTTTCCTTCATGATAGTGTGGGTCTGTGCAAATAATTTTGGCACCTAACTTTAATAAAGAGAACCCTGTACTCTTTACTACTCTTTGCAAAACACTGCTAGCCCAGTTGGGAGGGTTAGAGAGTAACCTGCATGACCATGTACTTCTTGCTGTCTCTTTTTTCCTTTGTGCCAGTTTGGCAGAGTAGGGTTTTCCTTGAAGAGAGATTTTAAGCAGTGCTGGTGATGGGTTGCCATACAGAGTTGCAGTGTCCCATCCTCACTTGCATGCCAAAAACTGTGGGCTACATCTCAAGTATAGGCTCCTTGTCCTCCTGTAACCCCTGGCACCAGCACAACTCATGCAGCAGGCTGCTGTGTCTGCCTTAGAGGCTGGTTTTCTTTGGTGTTGGAATTTCATGAAGCCTTAATAACTCTCACTCATAACTTTCCAGCCAAAACTTCACTGCTATTGACCCTGAAAAAATGAATATATAAACAAAAGTCTGAGAAGTGAATGCAGATGAGCTGAACTGACTTGCTGATTAGGACTATAATGGCTTAATGGGTAAAGCATGTACCCTCTGAGTCTCTTGCTTTGGCTTAGTTGTGGTGATGGGGAAGAGATAAATACCAGCTGAACATAAGAAATAGGGAGACCAGATCCACCTGACATTGGCTGTTGGTTACTCTTGTTTCTGCAAGGACTCTCAGGAAAGAAAGACTGATGTCTGGCAAGATTTGTTAAGAGAACCATTAGCACCATCTCCTTATTAACAGGTTAACCACATTCAAAAAGAAGGTGTTGGGCAAACACTGTGCCAGAGAAATTACATATGTTTGTAAAAAGCATCTCCTCCATCAGTTTGACAAGTCCTGAAAACAATGAGCTGAGGTACATCATGTAATAGGTAGTCAAGCATAAAAACAAACAGAAAACATCGCAAGTTTGGTTCATAGCTCAACAACAGCTCCATACAACCTCATCTACCAAATGAATAAGGAAAATAAAATATTTAAATAAAAGCACAAGGCCATAGTTTTGCCTTCCTGGCACTCAAAACTTGGCCCCAGATCTACTGTGCATTTCGTTGACTACTGATAATGTGTCTGACAAACTTCAATTAGTTTGGAGTTTTCAGTAAACAGCTGGTATCCTCTATAGAATTAATTGTCCCCAGTTTCCCCTAGTTCAACAGCCAGAGCCAGGGCAGCTCTCCTTTCAGCTGCTGGAGGTGTTGATGGTTGCTTGTTGCTATTCCTTTTGTTTCTTTCAACTGGGGTATTCTCCCCTGGGAATTAATCCCATCAGTCTTGAAGGTAGTCTTGCAAAATTAGGAATTATGTAAATTAAGGAACAGGTTGCCCAGAGAAACTGGGGATTCCCCATCCCTGAAAGTGTTGAAGGCTGAATGGTGCTCTGATCAACCTGGTCTAGTGGAAGGTGTCCCTGACCATGGGAGGTTGAAACTAAATATTTTCTTAAGTCCCTTCCAGCCCAAAACTTTCTATGATCCTATGATTCTAAAATAGGAAGTGCTTGGAGAGGGACAAAGATATAGAGGGGGGAAAAAGCAGCAATACCCTGGGGAAAAGGAGGAGACATTTTAATGCTTCAGAGATATTCAGGCTCAGCCTCTGAAGTCTAAATGTCCTAATCCATTCTGATTTTCTGAAATGATTGAACACGTACTTTAACAATATGGATTCTTGCTTTCAGAGCCCAGCCAGCATAAATCACAAATCTGCATTGTCTGCAATATATATGCCACATTTTATTACCTTGGTTCACGGCCGACACTTAATTTAATGCTCCCCCTTTCATGTAATATATTGCGAGATATGCATCACTTCACGGTTCTGCACCACGGTGCTCAAACTGCCTATGGATGGTATTGATCTATACGATGATTAAACCTCAGCATTCTTTAAGAACCTGGGCTCTCACAGCACTAGATGGTGCTAGAGAATGCTCTTAGCCAGCTCCGGGGCTGCATCCCCATAAATTCCCTCCATGTACCATTTATATTTGTGCAATGCAACAGCATAATCTGCATCCAGCATCTACATTTTCAGCAGTGTTTCAGACGGGCTTCTGGCATTGCCCATCACTCTTCCTGTCTGGGTGATGAGAAGTTGCTTGTTGTTGCCAGGGGCAAGCTGTCAGACTCACCAGTCAAGCACCCAGGTCATGAGACTGCCTTCAAAAACAGGGGGTATATAAATTTTTTTAAGCGTACGTTTATTTGCACTCGGGTTCCTAAGCCCTAGGACTGCTATGATGCTATTTATGTGCTCCCTAGGAAAGCTTGGGAGTGCTGGGCACTAAAAGATCAGAGCCAGGCATGGGTATGAGCAACAAAGTTCAAACCACAGCTCTGACCTGACAGGGGGTGGTTTGGAAGTTTGGTTTTGACCCATCCAAAGTAAAGAAACCACCCTTGGAAACCACCAGATGAGAAAGTCAATTAGGAAACAGTAGGGAGTTGTACAGTTCTGTGTCTGCTAACAGCTATAGTAATTCTTTTGGCTGCAGCACATGTTGGGAGAGGAGGGTTTGAGGGAGACCAGGGCAGCTTGCACCCAGCAAGAGGTTTTCTCGTGGCATTGAGGGCAGAGGGGATCTTTAGCTGGCCCAGTAGGGTTAGGCTGGGAATGTGTCCTGTGATGTACAGAAAGGGAAAGCAGTGGGATGCACTTCACCTCAGACATGACCCTGGCACCAACATCAGTGGGTCATTTTGTCACCAGCAGTGGCACCATGTGAGGACAAGCTCTTGGAGAAACCCAGGTGTTGGTCCTGCTTCTCCTGCCAGGTGTGCCAGGGAACCAAGGCACACAGATAGCATAACAGGGATGATAGAGGGCACTTTTCCCTCTGTGACAGCTCAGCTGTGAGGCTGCACATGGGGCTGTACAGACCAGGTGCTCATGGGACAAACATAGAGCCTGGTGTTATTAACAGCAAGGTTGTGGGTTCAGCCCCTGTATGAGCCACTCACTGCAGGGCTGGACTTGATGATCCTTGTAGGTCCCTTCCAACTGGATATTCTGTGCTCCTGTGATCCAAATCAGCAATATTTTCATGGCACTGGTGCTGTAAGAAATGCTGCCCAGCTGTGCCTATCCAGGGGGTGGGTGCCCTGCAGTAAAACATGCATTGTAAAACATGGAAATCCAGGTGGGTGTTTTGGACCCTGCCCTTATTTACCTCTGATATCATGGACTGAAAGCAGTTGCTTCTTTTGGCTTACAGAAACTTGGTTTCGTTGGTGCCACATGTTTCCATTCTGGTCCTGCTCGGTGATGGCATTGAAACCAGATGGAAACTGTTTGAAGAATTTAGATATGATGCCATGGCATTACAACATCATCACTAAAACAACCAATCAGACAGACAATGGCTAAAGAATGACATTTCCAGGGAACTGAACTCGTGTTTTCAGCACCATTAAAACATTTAAGGGACACAGTCAGATCAATTAGGCCTGCAGACTGTTTTGAAACATCAGTGGAATCATTATCATTTTTCTTCTAGTTGAAATCCAATAGTTTATATGAATTTAAAGGTATCCCTCGAGCACTCACAGAGGGTGGAAGTGCAAACCAAAGGGGAAACCCCACTGCTGGGCTGGATCTCCCAGTTCAGTAATGTACTTAAAGTCTCTGCACTGCTCAAGAAACTTGCCACGGTGTCTCATCCCTGTCTCATGTTATGTCACCCACAGCCTTCTAACATCACACAGGGAGGCAAATTTGCTTTTAATTGATTGTTAACCTACCCGTGTCCCTCTGTGTGCCTTTTATTTACATTAGCAGTCTGAAAGAGCAAAGTATTCCCCTTCACATTTCACTCTGCTGGAGAAACGGGTTTGCTGTCATCACTCCTCATAAGCACAGCCTGAGACCCGCTTTCCTAAACTCTCCCTTCCACCATTTGTCTTTACTACCTCATAGCTGTCAGCTTTTCTTCTAGCTGCTACTATGAAATGAGCACAGGGTTGTTTTGGCCAAAAAACCACTCAAGGATCAAGAAGCAGAGGAGGAGGAGGAGGGGAGCAATTACTGATCTTCGAAGGGAAAACTGGAGAAAGCTGGGAAAGTATCTTTGATTGGGGGTTGCAACCCTCAGCCTCCAGATCAAAAATCACCATTAATCTTACCCAATAATATATTCAAGGGAATTGTAAGCAAGCATTTATCCCAGCATCACGAACATTCTCTAATCCTGCCACAAAGAAACCTCTTCTCTTCTGAAATAATTTGATATGTGGAGAAAGCCTGAAGTGGCTTTCAGTTCTCTTATTGCAACAGCTGTATTAAACAAAGACTGACAGTGCTCTAGGACTCCCGTATCCAACAATATTTTCCTTAAGCGAGTTATTTCATCCTTGCTGCCTCAGTTTCCCCACCTGTGAAATGGACATAGTGGGAGCTTCTGGTTTGACAGTGGAAGATGTGCCCAAGGAGAAACTGGATTTTCTAAGATCTGGTTGATTTTCTTTCCCCAGCTGAATGGGTCCCAAGAACCTGGGAGAAGTAAATAGCCCAAATTACTATAGAGAGAACCCTTGTTTGACCACCCTATGAAAAACCAACATGGCATGTTCAAGCTCTTCCTGTTCAACTGATAGATGCTTTAACAGGCAATTGGATAAATATATTCTTTTCCCCAGAGAAAGAAACCTTCTGCAGAAAAGTCCACTATATCTCCATGCCCCTGAAACCTCCATGTGGGCCAAAATGTCTAAACATTCGTTTCCAGGCCTTTGGTTTCTCAGAAGGGGAGTTTTTTTTTCTAGTGGCTAGTGAAAATTCAGACAGATGTGTCAAATATTGCAGGGATTTCAGAATGAAAGAAGAGGTCTATCAGGATAAGAAAAAGAAGGCAAAGAGAAGGCACCTTCTTTTACCCTGTTCAAGCTTCTTGGTATCCTGCTGGGTAATTAACCCCCATTTGGGGGATGCAGAGAGAGTCCAAGAAAAATCTGAAGATAGAGGTGGGCTAAATTTTCACGTTTTTAGTGAAATCCTAGGTAAGAATAGCCCACCAGACGGGTGCTGGTTCACTACGCAGTTAGATACAACCAACACAACAACCTCTCCGTGCATTAAGCGGGAACCAGCAGGCACTGGTGGTGGTCCAGACTGTCACCTGGGTGCTGCTGGGTGCTGTCACCCACCTGTCTGGTGCCAACCCCGTGCCCTTTTCAGGGAAACCCCACTGCTGCCATCCACCACCGAGCAGCGACCCTGAGCTGGGTCTGCACACCAGGGGGGACAGCCAGGGGGGACAGCACGGAGCCAGGCTGTCCCCTCACTCCCCTCCACCTCCCCCGAGCCGGCAGCGAGGACTTTATGTCCCAAAAGCTCATTCTTTCCATAGCGTAAAAAATAAACCAGCATGTGCTCCTCCGCACCGCCGCCCGTCTCCACGACGGCCCCGGGTGGGTTGTTGTTGTCGTTCGGCTCTGCCTCTCCTTAAATAACAGAATTACCGCGGGTCTAATCCTGCAAAGTGCTGAGTAACAGCTCCTTCCCAATAAATTAGGCAGGCACTCAGCGCCGCAGCCTGATATTTGTATCCATGTCCTCCCGGATTATCAGTCTCTCCTCCTCGCTCTCTGCCCGGCCCCTCGGGGAGCAATTATCTGTGAATGAGAACAGAATAATTCTTTTAGCAGAAGGTTTCCACACTCGCGCACAAGGAGCGCTCTGAATGGATTTATCATGCTTGCTAAAAAGGGAGGTGGTAAAAAATCTCCCCCCCCCCCTTCTCTATTTTTTTTTTTTTTTCTCCTATATTTTAAGGAGAAATCCCTGAAGCGGCTGCCGTTCCCCGGTGGCTCCACACACCAGGGGAAAAAAAAAGGAAAAAAAAATAGAAAAAAAAAATGGATATAGTAAAACTTTTTAAGGGAGGCATGAATCGGTTCTTCAGAAAAACAAGGCAGCGGTGCCAACTGGAAATGTTTGCTTTGGGGGTGAGTTAGATGGCTGGCGTCAGCCAGGGCTAAAGACATGCCAGCGGAATGCAATATTGGGGAAGCAGCAGGTCACTCAATCACTGGCAATTTGCCCAGGAGCAACTGGATGCCTTCACATTTTTTTTTTCCTTGTGTGTGCATGTTGCCTTTTTTTTTTTCCCTTTTCCTAGGCAAACAGAGCCCCAGCAGTTTTGAGGCCGAGGAGCCGGAGAATGGTATTTCTGAAAGGCACGTTCCTGCAGGAATACCCCCGTGGGTCTGCTCGGCTGCACAGCGGTGACATCTGGCAGAAGTGGCTGCACTGGGATGGATGAGGATGAATCCTGCCTGCTGCTGCCTCCAGGCACAAGGCAGGAGATGCAGCACAGTGCCAGGGGGAAGGGATGGGGCAGGAAGATGGGACAGCAGCACCTCCAAAAACACCCTCCAGCAAAACTAGAATATTTCTTTTCCTCCAGTAACAAGTATCAAACACTGTAAAAGAGACTTCTGTTTATATTTTGGGGAGGCATTAGGATTTTTTTCGAGGTCGATATGCTTTATGGGAGTGGAGAAATTAGGTGAAAGACAAAAAGGAAAAATTTCCCCTAATGAACAATGTCCATTAACTCCCCACAGCACAGGAGGAGGCAAAGATCCAACAGGCGTTTTTGTCGGCACATCTGTAGTTTTTCACTGCTATATCAATTGTGCAGAGTGCCAGGCTGCACACGGAGCCCAAAGAAGCCAGGGAGGGAAGGTGTCCCAGCAGGAGAGGCTCTAAACGAGCTGGTGGCCTGCCTTGCACCAACCAGCAGCATAAGGGATCTGCTTTTTTTGCTAACACGGGAAATCAGTGTTCGGCCAGCAGATGAATGCAGCGCAGTCACCAGCACATGATGGGCTGATGTCGACTGTGGCAGCTCTCCAGAGGTAAGAAGGAGCAGTAAAATTGCCCTCGTTGTTGCCTTCTCCCTCCATATGAATAAAACCCAATGTGTGAGAGGGAGGGCAACTCTTGTGAAAGCAAATCCAAAGACCAAGTTTTACCTGAGGCTCCAAACGCACAGGGTTCAGTACCCCTCTGAAGCATTTTCATGGTTAAACACCCCCACCACATCCACCACAATGTCACCACTCCACGGGGGAAATGAGATTTTCCCAATGAGATTGACACTGCAGAAGAAGAGGCAAACTACTGCAAAGACAAATCTTATCAATCCATGGGAAAATTGGAGAGAAAGTATAGCTGTTTGGAGGCAAATCACAGCTATGGTCAGCAGGAAGGGATCCCTGTGAGGTCTCTGAAGCAGGGTGTGTACCTCTGCTCTTCTGTCGATGTCTCCTGACCTGGCAGCAGCCCTTGCACTGTCGTGCCATGGTGCCCAGTGACAGTCACCAGCTCACCCCAGTCCAAACACCATCAGGCTTTGAACTGCAACATCAGCTCAAGACACAATGCCCACTTGAAATGCAGTGTTTTTTTCCCCCACTTCTGAGTTCCAGAGTCATTGGAGCAAAGATGGTTTTAGCTTGATAACTCTTGTCTCTCCATCAACACGTTTCTTTTTACATTTTCATCCTGTTTTCAGATCTTGATCCAGCTACAAGGAGAATGAAATAAATACCCTCAAAATACCCTCAGCATTCAAGGCCTCCATCAGTCTCCTTTTCTGCATCTATTTGCATCTTACTGAGATTCATACTTGGAACAAGAGCTTGTCATTAAATCACTGGACCAGGGCTTTATTTAAAATGGATTGCATTCTCAGGTCAGTCACCAGTTTCTTGTGTAACCTTCAGAAGAATCCCTCTTCCCCAGATTCTGCTACTGTAAGATGGATATTGCAACTTTTTCTTTTCCTTGCTGTGCTTTTATTAGTCTTAAGAAGAGACTCTCTCACACAAAGTGTGTGCAGAGGAAACTGTGAAAATTATTTTGTTTTATTGTAAAGTATCTTCAACCATTATTTAACAAAATACCCAAGTTCCTGACATTGTCTTGAGGAAAAAACCATTTCACCAGCTTCTTTTCTACTTGATTAATCCTTGTAAAAAGTGTCACACTGGGTTGTCCAGCCCACACAACTGTTTTAGAGGCTGCAGTTGTCCATTCAACCTCAACACTTAATTGCCTGCAAGTGCCTCCTTCTTCCCAGGGATATGTCCAGTGTGGTCCAAGGAAGCCCTGATGGGCAGTGACAAAGGAAAGTGAGGACATCCCAAAGGATAAATGTCACAGTGAGTCCTCCCACCCAACCCTGTGCTCCAGGGCTGCAGATCAAGGCAGGGCAGCCAGTGGAGATGGGCAGGACTCAATCCTTTGCTTCTCATTGCCTCAGTGCTGCTGTGTAACTTGGTTTTGTTTCCCATACCTCAGTTTCCCCATCTGGAACACAGAAATAATTATCTTGGCTCCTTTTTAAAGGCCTTTCAGATGAACAGCCCTTTTAAAGAGGTAAGTTGTATTATAAGCAACGGCCTCTCGTGTCTGCCAAGAGCCAAAAGTGATATGAGGGAGATGAAATTCAGACCACCTCATCAGTGAAGCATGTTGACCTGGCCTTCAAGACAAGGTTAGGGCTCTTGGAGAGAGCCCATTCCTTTTTTGGGACAGAAAGGAGTGGACACAGACCCAGCACATGCTTTCCTATTATTAGTCGTTTGTATCCATGTATTGCTGCAAACATGTACAGCCCTCAACAACCCCCCAAAGCAAGGGCACAGCCTAATGTCATCTAACCCAGGAGCTCAACCACGCAATGAGGGATGAGGAGAAGCTGCCCAGGTAATTTCCCTATGATGGGAATGGATGCAACCAGTCCTCACCAAGCCTCAGAACCTGCATGAGCCTCTCAGCAGGACTGGAGAGGGACAAGGGCAGGCAGAGGGACCTGCCTGGGGACCAACTGGAGAGCACAGCATCTCCAGAGGACCAGGTGGGTGACTCACATTTGGCTGGGGAAGGACGCTGGAAGCAGGCGAGGTGCAGGCACAGGCGAGGTCCGTGAGGAGCTCACAAACAGGGCTGGAAGCACGACCGAGAGCTGCTTTGCACGGCAGGGCCAAATCCGTCCCTGGCAGCGCTCCCCTGCCGCCGCCGCGGTGTGTTTGTGTAAGGATCCACCGGCTGTGGGGCTGGCATGCCAGCCAGGAGGCCCAGACACGAGGGCAGTGCCAGATGCCAGGCATGTTTTGTCAGCTGCGCGGGCTGCGGGATGTCACACGGCGCTGGCGCTGCACCTGCGCGACCCCGACCGCCCGGCTATTAACAGCCGGCGACAGCGCTCTGATGCCGGATGGCTGCCCGCCCCGGGCACACGGACACATCAGCCTCCCCGCTGCTAACCCCGGCGCTCTGCTGCGGCAGCGACTGATGCAAACGCACCTCATGCTCGCTCCTGGTCGGGATGCGATGGGTGCGGGCAGCCCGGTTCTGCCGCGTCCGGCCGCCCCGCATCGTGGGATGCTCAGTGCTCCTGGTGCTCCTGGTCCAGCCCCGTGAGCTGATGGGGCTCTGAAGGTGCCGTTGCTGAATGTTTGGGATCCTCCAAGCAAAGATGGGGTCAGCATAAATTTCTGGGAGAAAGGCTAACAGGGGGACAACCAACACAAGGTGTGAAGTGTGTTTAGTGCTTATAAACATCCAAAGGCAAGAGCTGCTGGAGGCACTGAGTATTTGGGGGTTAAAAAGTTCTCAGACAAGGGGGATAGCCTCTGAATGGGTCAAGGAAGGAGGCATTGGTGAAGAAAGCTACATTTATCTATCTTATCACCCCCTCCACAACAACCTGAGCACCAGCCCTGAGCAATCCTTGCACACCCAGAGGAAAGTCCTGCCATATCCAGCCCCTTTGCAGGAAACATGCAGTGGGTGATGGCCTTCACATTCTCTCTTTCCTTTCACTCCTGACCCAAAATAAGAGCAATCTGACTAATCAACAGAGCTAGTTAGCATCAGGATGAAACATCCAACATGGACCGCAGACTCTTAGGGACATAGATTTTGGTGCCTTGGGACACAGAAAAATGATTTCCCAGGCATCATGTGCACAGCACAGCTGGCTGTGTGACTTTTCCTCTTTTTCCTCATCAGTTCTTAGTTCTCGCATCGAGATGATTTTGAACGCCAAAGCATTGTGCTTCATCCCTCTTTATTTCAGGCCGCAGGCTCACCACATTTTGGACTGGTTGCAACCCATCTGGTTTCACTAATACTTCTAATATAATATTTATAACTAGCTAAGAGCTGATCATATGACGGGTGTAATCCATAAGTCATGTGCCAGTTGTGGTTGTTCTACACCTCAAGCCATTTTTGTGTGTTTTGGTGTCCATAGCCTGCTGGGGTATTTCTAGATTTTGTCACTGTTGTACCTTTCCACCTTTGCAGCCTGGCATTAAAGGAGGCTGTCTCAGTAATTGAGAGAAAAAGAATCGCTGTTTCCACCCAAAAATAGGAAATAAGATGAGAGAATCAACCAAAGCCTTTGCTTGCCATCATCTTTGGATCTTCTGAAGCAACTTGTGCTTAGGAAAGTTGTCGAATCTAAACAAAATCATCTTCCCAACAAATTCCTCCTTCCCAGTGCCAGAAGGATCATCCAACAGAAACCAAACCAGGTCTGACAGCTTTAGCTCGCCCATAGCCAGCTATGGCAGCCCAACTTCATCTTCAGTGGACACAGGCCATTTCCTGGCACACCATCAGGGAGGAAAGATCCTCTGCATTAAAGGGGAAGTTCCAGCTGCATGAAGATACTTCCTTCTTGTTCTGTCTGCCCTTCTTACCCTACATTGCCAGGGTTGGCAAGTGGGAGGAATATTTGGAGAGATGCTCAGACACATCAAGGGATGTTCCCAACCCCTCCCAAACAGCACTTTATAAAATATCCTGAAGAAATTTTGGGTGAGACCATATTTGGGGAAAAAAAAATTCTAAATAAACAAACAAAAACCACTTTTTCCTTAGTTTTGAACAGAATGAATATCATTAGTGTTAAGCCACTGGCACCAGGCTAGGATCTGGCCCTGGTGTGGCTGCACAGAGGCAGAAGGAGAGTGAATTCTCCCTTTCCACGGGTGCTTACAGTTGGCCACAGCCTGTAAAAGCAAATGATTTAATGATTCATTCTGGCAAGCAGGGAAGGATGACTTCAGGTTTGAGCTTCCCACATCACTTCTAGCAGTTCCCCCCGGAGATCCAACACGTCAGTGGCCAGGAGGATTGCACAACTCAGAGCCAAGAGGTGCTGCCTCCTCAGCCTCTGGGGCAGGAGCACAAAGGAGGATCCTTCCGTGGCACATGGGAATTCAGCAGCAAAACAGAGGCTCTGCATCAACCCTAGGAGGAGAAACTGAACCTCTCCTTCTTCTGCAGAGCCTTTCAGCAGCAGCAGCAGCAGTCCTGTGGGTCAGTTTATCCAGAACGGCTCTGCACTAATGGGATTAAGAAGCTCTTCACTGCTTGGATCGCTTCGCAGTGGGAAGATCCAAAATCAACTGATGGAAAACAGGGTAATTCCTCCTGCGGAGGGAGCAGGATTGTTTGTGGAACCAAACGATCAAACAATGGCTCTGAGTACTTCAAATGTGCCATGCCTGGAGACACGACCCCAGACTCTGAGGGCAAGGGTGGGGTGATGCCAGGGCAGTGTCAGAGCTTGGCTGGGACCCCATGGCTGCCCTGGGGGGCAGTTCTGTGGGGCTCTCAGTGTCTGAGGGTAGCAGAGGTGACAGGGAAAAGGAACAGTCATTCTCCCAGGCAAAACTTGTGAACCTCAGAGTTGGAGGCTCAACTCCCATGAAGAACACTTGAAGGACCTTAAAATTCCGAATTGCCCCAGGATTTGTGACAGAGCAGTCCCAAATAACACATCCACCATCACATGAGGATGTGCAAAACACTTCTATCTGTTGCAGAACTGAGTTTCCCCTTCCCCGCAGACACCACAAGGCCTTGTACCTTGCACAAACCCTTCTCTCCAAAGAGAAAGATACTCTCAAATTCCTTCAGTATCAACCTTGCCAAACTAATTTTCTGGTTCATCCAGCCCTCAGGGGATTTGGCACTGAAGAGGGTGAACTGGCTGAGCATCATCAGCACCAAACACCTAGAATTTGTGACAGAAGAACAAAGCAAATTGTGGAGAACCATCAAGCCTCTACCATCAAGAATGGGAGTCACTCAACCAACCTTTCCAAGAGCCTTCATCAGTGAAAATATTTCACACTAAAGGCAGTCATACATTTAACATGTACGTGTGATTTCAAATCTGAGTTTTATGAGCTTGTCAGAAATAGTTATTAGAGAACTCATATGTGTCCTGTTTTTCTTCAGTCTCTCCCAGGGCAGGGAGTGAAGTCTTGTGACAGACAAGACCCTACTAAGAGTTTCCAGTGTTCACACAGAGCTTGACACCTCAAAATTACATTATTCAGGCTCCTCTCCATCTGGAAGAGTGAATGGACTACAGTTGATCTGAAAACTAGGTTTTCTTATTCTCTCACAAAAATTCTGACTTTTACTTGCAATAAATAGAAACAGCTAAAAATAAACTTTCTGCTTTTAGATGTAAAACATCAGTAAACATCTGAAATTTCATGCTGAAAACAGACACTTCTCAAAAAAAAAGTTGCTTAATCCATAATGGCATTTTCTGACAGAAAACATTCGAAAGGTAAACATTTTGGAGCAGCCCTGGAAATGTTTCTTTGCCTAGCTCAGTGCAGTGCACATTACCTATTTAAAATATCAGTTGGAACACTGACATCTGAACCTTTAAACAGAGAAATCTTTTTTACCCTCCCTTCCAGGTTAGCTCAGCAATAGATCCTCATAATGATTCTATGCTTTCCTGCCATCCCATTTCCACCTTGACTGGGACCAGGTTTGATAGTTTTCAGGATATATACCCACCTATTTGAAAGCAAATTAGTATCCCAGGCAGTTATCAGGAGCTCTGAATGTCATTAGGAGCAATCAGCAGCAGGAAAATGGTTGTAAGTTAGGGTGAATGCAAAAATTAAAGGGCCTCAGTGTCTTGTTTTACTGTGCATCATGTTTGGCTCTGCTCAAAGGTGGGTGGAAAGCACAGGAATAAAAATGTCCACATGAAAACTGGAGTCAGGTCCACAGCACATGTTTCACTAGGCTCCTGTTTCAGGGCAGCTGAGGTTGGCTTTCTGATCAGCTCAGCCCCGGTATCACAAAGAGAAACATTATCGGCTCTTTCTGCTGTGCTAATATCCAATTTATTTTTCAGCAGTGCAATTTCCTGCCTGCTCTTTGAACAGCTATCAAAGGACAAGACACCAGATCATGGCAGACATTCTTCTAGTGCTGACATCTGCTAAACTAGTCAGTCTGTTCCTATACAGCCCACTCAATGCATCCTAAAATATTTTATAAGCCACCAGTGGAACAGAGAACGGTAATGTGGGTCCCTGACCTTTATTTGAGCCACCTTGATGTTCAGTACAGATGGGGAATCACACTTCAGCAGCCAGAATATCTGGGTCCATTCAGTTTAGGGTTTCTGTGTTACCTCCAAACCCAATAAAATTCACTTAATGCCATCTGGCACTTCATATCCTTCACTATTTTTCATCTGAGAGCACTGGCAAATCTGCATATGAGGCTTAATTCAAAAGCCTCTGAAAACCAGTGGAAAGATAGTTTTGGATCATGCCTAAAAGTGCAAGACTTTCTTTAGAGAACTGCTTTCTACAGCTTGGCTGGCAGATGTTCCTCCTTTGAACAAGCACTCAAACAGCAGTGAACACATTCCAACAAAACATCTGGACACCTAGGAAAAGATTGGTCTCGTTACATTTAGAGAAGCCAAGAAATATCACTGATAAGCTATTACTCAAACTCATATGTATTAGCTCTGTTGCTATTTTTGCTTTGGGTGACGCCACTGATACCATGAATATCAATGTGTTTCACAAACATAGGCAAGTACAGCGAGGCACTACTCACAGCCCATTTTCAGAGTTATTCATGGAACCTGAAGTCTCTGTGTCACTGTCTCTCATGTCCTCTCTGGCTGTAGCCCAAAATATTTCCCATACCAGTGCTGACTTCTGCCTTCGTTTTGAGGTCTGCAGCCAGGGACAAAAAAAAAAAAAGTGCCTAAGCACCTGGGAGTTTTCTTGAAAGTTTGCCTCAACCAGTCACTGTTCAAGGAGTCCTTTTCAATGTTTTCTGCTCCTCACCATCCTTCTGGATTGCAATTGCATGTCCTGAGCATGACCTCTCCTATCCCTGATTCACATCTCCCTGACTTCATTCCCATTCCATATGTCCTTATCCTGGGTCCTTATCCTGGTCCTCCCCTGTGTCATTGCTCTTCCCAATCTTCAACTTAATCCCAGACTTAGCTCTTTTTTTCCTTCTTGAAAGAGTTCCTAGATATATTTTGACCAAATTTCTGGCCTCTCATCTCACTTATCCAGACCACTGTATTCTTCAAATTCATATCCATTGACCACATTTGTTCTCATTCACTTCTTTTGAGCCCTGCCCAATCCTGGCCACCTTGCTGAAACCCTCAGTCTAATTTCTCTTTCCTATATTGTTTGGTACACAACTCACCAGGGCCCTGATCAGTAAAGAAGTGGGAAGTTCACAGACCAAGCTGTCAGAAAGCTGATAATGCCCACAGAGTATGCATTTATGTGCTGTGAAACATGTTAGGAGGCCAAAGAGGAGAAACTGTATTGCAGAACTGCCTTGAATTTTGGCACGGGTCATATTTTATATCATATTAAATGTAGGAAGACATTTACTGACTAGCACTAACCCAAGTCCTGCATTAAACTGATGTATTGGTTACCAGTCACATCTTTCATATTTTACCTAATAGAGCTCTTTCTCTTCTTTCAGGATGCTGACAGGCAGTAACACAAAACTGAAGAGTTGTACTGAAAGGAAGTCGAAAGGGAAAGCTAGGAGTCAAACGGTTTCAGGACTCACAGGCTTTATTTAAACAGTACATAAATGTTAATAGAATGAACAACAGAATAAAATCTATCAGAAGGAAAGCATGGGAATGAAGTTCAAAAAGGGAATATGGAAGAAACATGCACACAAGTAAGCCAATCTTAAAAGTAAATATAAATCTATTAGAAAACCTTCTGAAGAGCAATTTTCTAAAGCTCTGAAAGCTAGTAACAAAAGCTGCCTCAAACACTTCCAAACAAGTAGTTTTCCAGACAGCTGTTCAGACTGATAGATGATCAATATGTGATAGATGAGCACTCAAGACACATTATCTCGTGATAGCAAAGTCAAATAAATACTGAGGATGCATCCCACACTGCAGCCTTTCCTGACTGAGAGCACATCTGAAGAGATACCTCAAATTGAAGTGTCAGTAGAGAAGATTTTCAAACAAACTGATAAAGTGAGTAAGACCAATCTGCAAGACCAGACAGCATTCACCCAAGAGCTCTATGGGAATCCAAAGAGGAAATTGCTGAATGGTTATCCATGGTGCAGAGCCAGCCTGCTGTTTAAATCAGCCTGTGCCAAAAGAATAGAAGCAGTGAATGTGATGCAAAATGAAAAAGCATTTTCCAGAGAAGGATTGAATACAAACAAGCATGATTCTGTGTAAAGCAAACTGACAAACATTCTAAAAATGACCATTAGACACATCAGAAAGTAAGGTGTAATGGAGAAGAGTCAAGTGTTGCATCCATAGATGGATGTCATGTCCCACAAATCGAGTTCTTTGGGGGTGTCCCTGAGGGGATGGTGATGTGAGTGATACCATTCACTTGGCTTTACAAATGTGAGAACCTAGGAAAAATTTCAAGGTAAGAGCTGCTCTGGAGGGTTTTCTAAAAATGAGAATTTAGTGCTCTATGGGGATTAAAAAGGCAAAGATAAAATTAAAAACTCTCAGGAAAAGTCTTCAGAACAATATCACAAATTTTTGCACATAGCTCCAGTGCACCAATCTCATAAAGGATAGAGCAGAACTACAAAAGACAAGAAAGGGCAACAAGACACCCGAGACAGGGAACAGTTTCCAGCCAAGAAGAGCCAGAATAGGCTAAAACCTTTCATCTTGGGAGAAAAAACAGCAGAGGGGATCTGAGAGGTCTGTGAAGTCACGAGTTGCATGGAGAAGGTGAACAGGAAATAATTGTGCATCATTTCTCAAAACTTCAAGGGCCAGACAGACACTAACTAATGAAATTATGAGAGAGCAAGTTAAGAACAGAAGAAAAGGACATTTCTCTCACAAATGAGTTATGGGACTGTCATGGACACTAAAAATTACAAATTAGTACAAATGGGTTTAAAACAGTAATGGTAGCTAGCTCCAGCAGGGCTGTTAAACCCCATAATCCAAACTCAGCCTCAGGAGATCCTTTAGTTGCTGACTGCCAGAAGCTGCAATGATGTACCACAGGTAACACCACTCTGCACTCAATGTGCTTATTTTCTTTTTTTTCCCCTCCAGCTTCTTACAATCTTTCTATTTTATAATTTCAAGATAAGTCATAGCAGCATGACCCCAGACTCCACATCCTTATTCACTAACATACCTCTAAAGAAATGTGTCCCAACATGAAGTTCAAACTTAACCAGAGACAAGGTGCTCCATTAAATTTTGTGGAAAAATACACCACTGACAAAATCTAATAATAAATTCAACCTGTCTGATGAATGATTAATAGAAGAAAATTATAAACTTTAGCAGGTGATAAGACCTTCATGAAGACAAGCCTCTCTAAGCATCCTCTACCTTCTAAAAACCTTGATTTCTCCACCATAGTGGGAGCAGCCCACTGGAGATGTGGGCACATTAGCTCATGTAAGTGAAGCTGTCAGTGACTCTTCCCTTTTCACCATTAAATGCTCTTTTACACCTGGAGAATCTGACCAGAGACTTCAGAATAAATATGCCTCTAATTGCACTCTCTTTACATAACCACTAAGAGTCACTGGGAATTCTTGGGACCTTGCAGACCAGTCAACAGCCACCATTGAAAAATCTGGCAAACAAATGCTTGCATTGCCCTCACCCACAAAAGTAAATTTCCTCCCAAAATTTATAGGTTTTAACTAAATGAGAGACTGTCCTGTACCTATGTTCTATTTAAGGTCAACTGTCCTTTTTCTAAAACAAAAGAATATTAAGTGAAAGACTTTAATATTGTGACACTTCATCCTTTTCTCTATTTTGTTCTTTTTATTGTTTTCCAGGGGGCCTGGAACTCCAAAACAGAAAAGCCTAAAGGATGCTGAGGCACATGGGGTAACTAAGTTTGAGCTAATGTTGATCCTGGGCATCTTGCTGGTGCTGTAGGGGACAGGGATCACAGTGAGGAGCAGGGCTGGGGCAAGGAATGACACATTGCTGCTGCTCTGCAGGATCCACAGGAGATCAGGACACGACAGGGAACATCCCTCTGGAGGAGTTTTGGCAGGGCTAGGACTATGCCTCATGTCCATCTCCACACACAACCCCTCTCCTGACCACAGGAACAACCTCCCAGCCTCAGACAGGTCCTAAACAAACAAATGGGAGGATTTTTACTGTTTTTAATGATGTATGAGGTCAGATGGAGCCAAAGCCAGACCAGCTGCCAGCGCAACTGTGCATAAATCAGAGCATTGGCTCACAGATGGAGAAAGAGTTGAGGATTTTGCAGGTCCTTACCCAGCTATTCAACCTCCCATACATTTCACACCCAGGCAATTTTGGACCCAACACTGCTCTTGCTGAAGTCCATGGAGCATTTGTCCTTGGCTTTGATGGCCACAGGGTCTCTGTCTAAGCTGCCACAGAGTGGCTAAGCCTCTGACAGGTCACTGGAGACACCTCCATTGCCCTGCCTTAGCTGGAGGGAGGCACTGAGGCATTGGTTTGGGTAAAGTAGTACTTCCACTAGGGCTAGGCAGAGGACTTCAGGGTTTTTTTAATTTTAAACAACATTGGTTTTTTATAAAATTGAGCCTCTCCACCTGCAGCAGAGTGCATCCAAACTGATTTGCAAGGCTGCCAAAGACCCAGTGTCTCCCACCAAGGAGTATGTTGATGTACCAGAAAGTCAGATACCTGTTGGGGATTCAGTGATAGTAGGGCCAGAGGGATCCTGTGTGATTATTTAGTCCACCTTTTCACATAAATTCATACAATAACTCCTGCTTCATGTCCCCAGCTTAAACCGTAACATCTGCTTTTAAAAAGTGTCCAGCTTTCATTTATACAATTCAAACAGCATAGACTCCACTATTCTTTTATGTGTTACATTGCAAAGATCATTATGTTTGGCACAACTGCACAGCTCTTCTCACAAGCCTCATTTGTTCTGTCTCTGGGTATCATTGCACTTCTTTATGATGCAGAGGAAAGCCACTGGACAGCAGCAATGTCCTCCTCATGGAGATGTGAACAGGAAACAAAAGCACCTCACCCTTTGCTCTTTGCTGAGATACACTGCCAAAGTATATTTTTCAAACCTTGGATCACTGTTACAGCTGAGGGGAGGGGAGGGGAGGGGAGGGGAGGGGAGGGGAGGGGAGGGGAGGGAGGGGAGGGGAGGGGAGGGGAGGGGAGGGGAGGGGAGGGGAGGGGAGGGGAGGGGAGAGGAGGGGAGAGGGAGGGGAGGGGAGAGGAGAGGAGGGGAGAGGAGAGGAGAGGAGAGGGAGAGGAGAGGAGAGGAGAGGGGAGGGGAGGAGGAGAGGGAGGGGAGAGGAGAGGAGAGGAGAGGAGAGGAGAGGAGAGGAGAGGAGAGGAGAGGAGAGGAGAGGAGAGGAGAGGAGAGGAGAGGAGAGGAGAGGAGAGGAGAGGAGAGGAGAGGGAGAGGAGAGGAGAGGAGAGGGAGAGGAGAGGAGAGGAGAGGACAGGAGAGGAGAGGACAGGAGAGGAGAGGACAGGAGAGGAGAGGACAGGAGAGGAGAGGAGAGGACAGGAGAGGAGAGGAGAGGACAGGAGAGGAGAGGAGAGGAGAGGAGAGGAGAGGAGAGGAGAGGAGAGGAGAGGGAGAGGAGAGGAGAGGAGAGGAGAGGAGAGGAGAGGAGAGGACAGGAGAGGAGAGGACAGGAGAGGACAGGAGAGGAGAGGAGAGGAGAGGAGAGGAGAGGAGAGGGAGAGGAGAGGAGAGGAGAGGAGAGGAGAGGAGAGGAGAGGACAGGAGAGGAGAGGAGAGGAGAGGAGAGGAGAGGAGAGGAGAGGAGAGGAGAGGGACAGGAGAGGACAGGAGAGGACAGGAGAGGAGAGGACAGGAGAGGACAGGAGAGGAGAGGAGAGGACAGGAGAGGAGAGGACAGGAGAGGACAGGAGAGGGAGAGGAGAGGACAGGAGAGGACAGGAGAGGACAGGAGAGGACAGGAGAGGAGAGGACAGGAGAGGACAGGAGAGGACAGGAGAGGACAGGAGAGGAGAGGAGAGGACAGGAGAGGAGAGGACAGGAGAGGACAGGAGAGGACAGGAGAGGACAGGAGAGGACAGGAGAGGACAGGACAGGAGAGGACAGGAGAGGACAGGACAGGAGAGGACAGGACAGGAGAGGACAGGAGAGGACAGGAGGGACAGGAGAGGACAGGAGAGGAGGGAAGGAGAGGAGGGACGGAGAGGAGAGGAGAGGAGAGGGAGAGGAGAGGAGAGGAGAGGATTAAATCTCATCATTCAAGCTAAGAGAATAAAATTAAACTGCAGACTGTCATAAGCACTTTTTCCTCTAAATGCATATTGACTGCGTCAAGTAAAAAATAAGCATTTAAAAAGAAATACAATTTTAAGTCAATGACAGATATGACTCCAATTTACATCGTGTGTGAGTAAGTCTCATTTCCTATCTCATTTCACTATCCTCCCTCAGTTTCATATTATCCAAGAGGACTATCCCATAATCCTGCCCATGCACATTTGCCAAGTCTCCAAATAGCTTTAAAAAAACCCACTGATGAGAGACCACCAACTTTATGGGTTCTTACAACTCCCACTGTACATTTTATGGGTATTTAGAAATGCTACAGGGTTTTCCTAATGCTGGAGAAATTTCACTTCTCTTCACTAATAATAGACATGTGTTTCAGCAGCCTTTCCTCACTTTTCTTCTCTTCGCCTGCCTATATTCTCAAATTGCTGCTTTTTAAGATGTATTTTTCATAGAACTATAAAACCAGTGCCATTTTTTCCCTTTTTTTTCTTTTCTTCGGGTTTTTTTTTTTTTTTTTTATCCTCAGATTAAGGACTGGACAAAACTTTTAGCCTGCCAAGCTTATGCTTTCTTTCTTTCCCTTTTTTTTTTCTTTTTTGGTTGTTGTTTAAATACTTCACAATAAAAGAATGTGCTCCCGATGGAATTTTTACTGCAAAAAGAAAAGTTCTCCCATTCTTCTTTCTTATATCTTGTACACTTTGAAACACACACTGGAACTCTGAAACCTCCTGAGGAAGAAGGCTGCTCACATGCTGTCAGACTATTAATGATAATGTCAGAGAACATGACACATATTTAAACATTAAAAGAAGAAGGATTAAGGCTGCATCTCAGTCTCACTTTGATGATTCAGCTTTACATTGTTATCCTCAACATGCCACTTGCGATCAGACTTCTGGTTTTGCTCTTCAACAGCATTTTAAAATAATTCCTCTTGCCTAAGGAGGATGTTGGAAAATGTACATGAGAGTAGATGTTCCTTTTTAACAAGTGCAGAGCTCTGTTTTTTCACAGGGTTTGCAGTGTGTTCTGGTTTTCAGAAGTACAAAGCTGTCACCATCTGAATCATCTTTCAGAAATACTCAGGGTGCTTTCCTGAGGAAAATGTCCTGTCCTTTGGGCACTGCTTTGAAGACATCTCCCTGACACCTGCAGCTTGTTTTTCCCCCATCACCTATCCTGGGCTCTGAAGACAAGCCTTTCAAACATCCCAACTGCACCTACAACTAATTCTTGCCACCTAGTAGATTATTTCCATTGCCTTTTCCTTCTTACTTAAATTTATATTTTTAAAAAATACATTGTCTGAAGACACATTCTACAATTTCACAGTAATTTCTTGCAACCACATTAGTTTTTATCCATGCAGAGAGCCACCCAACAGGCTGTTTCACCCACTGGCAGAAGGCAGAGACAGATTTAGGGCATGGTGCTGAAGTGTCAGGGAGAGCTTGACCCTGTACTGGGTGGAGTTAATCCATGACTTTGAGTAGCTCAGTGCCAGAGGATGCTGGGATGAGAGGTTAACACTTCTCCACTGATTTCTACCCAGGACTCATGTCCTTCACAGGGAATTAGCAAAGGGTTTATTTTCTTATTTATGGAACCACAGAAGCATTTAGGTTGGAGAAGACCTCTACAGTCAAGCCCAACCATTCCCCCACCACTGTGAAGGCCACCACTAAACCATGTTCCTAAGCACCACATCCACATGTCTTTTAAATCCCTCCAGGGATGGTAACTCCACAATTTCCCTGGGCAGCCTTTTCCAACACCTGACAACCCTTTGGGACACAACATTTTTCTTAATATCCAACATAAATCTCCCCTGGTGTAATCTGAGGCCACTTCCTCTTGTCCTTTATTTACCCTTGAAGGCAGAGGTGGCAGAGCTGCATGACAAGTGGTGCTGGTGCTTATGCTGAAATTATTTTCTTGGTCCCTAGGCAGAAGAGCAAGCCCTTTCTCACCTCACCAGCCACAGCCACATCACCACATCACAAAATGCCAGGCATATCACACAGGGCTGGGCTGGGTTAGCTTTGCTCACCCCAAGCACAGAAAACCTCAGAGCTGGCAAAGGGAGGAAATGGGAGTACAGCAAGAAGGAGAAAGGGCAATGGGATAGGACAGTGGCACCATCAACTTGGCTCTGCCATAGATGAAACCTTCCCTGGAGTGTGTCTGTGTCCTGCAAGTAACTGCTTTACCCATATCTGAAAAATGTGAAAAATCTATGTGAAAAATGGACCCATAGGACACCACAGGACTGCTAAAATGATGCAGCTCTGAGTGCAGACAAGGCTGACATAATGTGGTCAGCAAGAAGGAAAGGTAAAAAGTTCCACTACAAGTCACAGCCATGGTCCTGTGACTCTGCATTACTCCCCCACAGCCAGGTGATTCCCTCCATCTGTTTTTCACATCATGCCATCATTTTGGCACGTGGGCACTACGCAGCAGAATGAGCTGCTGCATCCATATGGCACAGAGCAGTCAGCACCACCTGGAGATTTTTTTGCATTTGCTCCCAAGAGTCATGTTTCTCTGGTGGCATTGCACGAGGACATGCTGCTCCTAGCCCAAATTCCAATGCCAGGAAAGCCACAATGCCTTGCTTTCCAGAGGCCAGGTGGTGAGCTCAAGCATCACTGCCCATCTCCACAGCACGTGGAAGGCACACCTGTGGCTCTGGGGCTACCATGGCATGTGCTGAAGGGATGGGTTTGCTCTTCATGAAATTCACCTTTGCTTAATTGAAAGAGTTAACCTTCATCTGAACAACTTAAGCTGGTAGAAAAAGTTGCATGGACCCTTTCGTTGCGGTTTAAATCTCTCTCCCTTCAGATTAGTCCCAAGCAATTTTCAGTTTCAATCTCCTTTAAGGCAAACAGGAGTGACCCAGTGGTGACAAGAGAGTCCCCACCCAGTTTGCCCTGCTTTAACTGCAGAAGCAAACACAGGTGAACAGCACAGTGCAGGTTTGTGTGTTCACACTGTCTGCACCCCAGGGCTGGCAGCTGTCACTGCTGTACCCTCTGGGAAGAGGACACGGACAGGGACAGGCTGTGTGCACCACTCCCTGCGTCACGCTGAGGGACAAGGCCCATGGTGACTCAGCCCCGAGCCGGGCCGCCCCGGCCATCCTGTGATACCCATGACCACCAGGATACTAAAAGGAGAGAAGGGCAGGTCTGACAGGCGGTTATGTGACTAGGGACACTCCGGTTTAGGTTTCTTCTTGGAAGCACTCCGTAAGGCAGTGATCACCAAGGGAGCAGCTACATGAGCAGCACTGGGAAGATAAACATGCCTTAAGGGCAAAATGAGGGGGGAAAATGGTGTAAATGACTGCAAATGCCTTTGGTTTTAATGGGCTTCATCTATTTACCACCCAAATGGATTTGGTTTATGGAGCCAAGCTGGAAGAACAAGGGGATTTTAGGTTGGCAGAATTAAATGGCTGAGACTGCAATTTTGGGCCAAGGTCCTCCTCTTGTGAGAAGAGCCACCAAATGTTTAACATGGGCTCCCACTGAAGGATAGATCCTGCTGGAGGAGGTGGTGCCACTCACTGGGATGCTTGGGAGAAACATGGTCAACTGAAAATCCCTTTGCTGGCTCTCAGCTTTGGGAGTTAGAGGAACTAAGATGAAAGATGGAGAAAATAGTCATTAAGGCATGCCCTAGCATTAGCAGCAATAATTCACAGGCTCTAGCTGAGGATATCAGGGCGGTTTGCCAGCACCACCACAAGGCAGAGGGGTGCTGCTACCCACGCTGGGAAGTCAGGCACTTCTGAGTTCAACTGACTCACCTAAAGTCCTTCTGCAAAGGAAAATCCAACTGCAGTGACCCTTGGGACATGGGATGTAATGGAAGAGGCAGCACCACTGTTACAGATACAGTGCTGAACCAGGACTCAGCACATCTTCTCCAGTACTTTCTGCACAACCTATGCTTTCTTCACTTGAAGAAACCCTTGCTTTATCTGCTCTGGGGCAGCCTGGCCAGAGTAGCAAGAGGAAATTAGTCATCAGGCAGAGCTTGTCTTGAATCACGGACCTCAAGGAGGTCAATAGAAGCTCCCTCTGCTCACCCCATGTAGTGCTAATGGCTGCTAGGCTGACATGCCGTGAGAGGAGGAGGAGGGTGAGGAACCAACATCCCTTTCACTGCTATGAATTCAAGCGTCTCACAGCATACATCCCATTGATTCTCAGCACAACTTAATGTCTAAGGGGTTTAGATGACATGAAAAGCCAGGTGCCTAAATTATAGAGATACTTTTTTATAATTACAAAGAATCTCCTGAAGTCCCTTCCACTCTGAAATTTTCCTACGATCCTGATAAATGCAGTTTATTCCCAGCTGACTCTGAACTGCACTTCGTTCCTCCCTCACGCCCTGCCTGCCCACTCTGCAGAGATCCCTGGCCCTGATTCCCCAGAGGCTGAGGTAAGGGGAGTTGAGGGGTTTTGGGGTGCCAGCAGAAGGCAGCCCAAAGCTGGTAGCAATTACCTACGCGTGCAGGCTCCCCTGTTACCCTTGTGAAAAACAGGGCAGACTGTTGCTGCGGAATGACTCTTCCTAGTGGATCCGAGTCGGTAGCGGAGCAGCCACCGAAGGATTCCAGGAGCAACGGGAGGGATGTGTGAGAAGCGCTGGAGCTCCCCCAGTCCCCCATCCCGCCGGGGTGCCCGCTGCGCTCCCGGGCACATTTAGGAAGGCAACGCGAAGTCAGGCACCCCCCGGCTCGCAGATGAGGGTCTTGATGCGGGAAACCAGTGATAGGAGAGGAGAAGCGGGATGAAGTGTGTTGGAAACCAAAGCAAATCACAGATTTCCCTAGGGAAGCGAGGCGGGGGGCTGGGGGGAAGCGCACACGGTGGGTCGCGGCGAGTCTCCGGGGGGCAGGATTTCTCTTCCATCGCATGGAAGAGCGAGATTAAAGAAGAAAGTGGGAGTGGGGTGGGAGGGGAGGGAAGGGAAGGGGGGTGGGGGGGGGGGGATGAACAAAGGAGATTGGCAGCACAGCTGTTTTGGGAAGAAAAAAAAAAAAAAAAAAAAGGCCAGCCTTCCTGTTTCTTTAAAGCCGCTCATCTGCGCGGCTGCCGGCGGCGGGAGGGAGGCTGCGGGAGCTGCGGCCGGGCGCACGCTCGGAGCACGGACGGACGGAGCCGGGGCTCCGCTGCCCGCCGCGGCAGGGCGGGCGCAGATGGGCGGCAGCGGGGCGGCGGCAGCAGCATCGGGAGCAGCGCAGCGGCGGAGCGGCCGCGGCTGAGCTTCGCCGCGCAGCGCCCCGCGCCATGCGGAGCGCGCCGCTGGCCGAGGGCGAGCCCTGGCCGCGCCTGTGCCCCGCCGAGCTCGGGGGGCTGCGGCGGCTGCGGCGCAAGCACGGCGGCTGCAGAAGTTTCCGCGTGGAGCTCAAAGTGCTGAGCGGGCGGCGGACCGCGCTCCGCGCCCCCCCGCGCCGCCCCCGCCGCCGCCGCCGCCGCCCCGCCGCCCGCCTGGGAGCCGCGCAGCGCCGCGCTCGGCCCCGCCGCCGCCAGCGCCTTCCCCGCCGCCCCGCCGCCGCCGCCCGCCGCTTCCCCGCGCCCGCGGCCGGGCGAGGCGTCCGGCGTCTCGCCGGAGATCAAAGCGCTGCAGCAGACGCGGCGGCTGCTGGCCAACGCCCGGGAGAGGACCCGCGTCCACACCATCAGCGCCGCCTTCGAGGCGCTGCGCAAGCAGGTACCTGCCGCCGCCCGGGCACCGCCAGCCCCTCCGCCCGCCCGCTCGCGGGGGCACCGGGCAGCGCTTCCCCAGCCCTTCCCGTGCTCTGCCCGCCGGGACCCCGCGGGGCACGGAGGGTGCGCAGGGACGGGGGAGCGCCCGCGCCGCCCGGGGCCAGGGGAGGTGAAGGGCAGGAGCCGAGCGGCCGCCTGACAGGAGGGGAAGTCGGTTCAAAATGCCTGGAAGTACCAACCCTAGAACTGTGCTAACACTCAAGATAAATAAATAAGGGCTTTTAATTTGCTTGCAGTTAGAAAGTTTTGAATTTTTTTCCCCGAGGGAGGGTGGTGTGGAGGGCGAAAAATAAAACAAACCCGAGAAATTCTTCCGAGTGAGAACAGAGTGTGTAGAGAGGCACTTGGTCAAGCTGGGAGCTGGGGTGATGCTCCTGTGCTAAGAACACGAGTACTTGCCAGCTGTCCAGCGGCGGTGAGCTGCCCCAACGGGATTACCGGGATTTTGGGCAGCACCGTGCTCCTCTTGACTTTGGTGCAGGGTGCCTGATCTCTCAGGGCCCTCGGGGTTCTTGCAGCAGCCTCTGAAATTTTCTATGTGCCCTGTCTGCTAGAGATAGCCGAGTTGAGTTGCGGTCCTCTGCCAGTTAGTTTCCCGTGATTTTTACTGTGGTGTGTGTTTGAAGTGTGTCTGGTGCTGGGCTTTCTTCTTGAGAGGACTTGAAAATCCTCGGGGTCGTCTATGAAGGATGATAGGCGTGTTCACACTGTCAGAGTGGAGCTTTTGAAAGGCAAATGAAAGGTTTTAGTCAAAATCCTTCCATCATCTCCCCAGGATGAGGAGAGAAACAGAGAAGCCGCAAGGCTGGTGTATCTTGTGCAGAAGGATAAATCGCTGCCCTGGCCTCAGTACTCAGCCCTCTCTGCATGTAGGCACCGTGTAACAGCGCACTGAGAGACAAAGATGTGCTGTCACATGGTGCAAGCCCAGCTGTGCTGGCTTTTCTGCCTTTCTGTTAAATGCTGATGGGACTATTCCAGGTGTGCAGGAAGGAGGAGATGCACAGGGCTCGGTGGGCTGTGAGCTGCAGATGAGTCTGATTGTGAGAGGTGTTTAGCATCAACTCTTCCAGGATGGTCCCTCCAGCCTGGTGGGAGCAGTGTGCTTTGCTTTCAGGGGAGCTCACACATGCAGGCTTTCCCCTACCATCATTTAGGCATTACTAATCTGAGCCATTCCCCAAGTGTGCTCGCTTTCGGACTCAATCCTCTCTCCTGCTTAGAGGAAATCTGCTTGTTCCTATCTTCAGCATGATGTCTGCAGCCCTTCTCAATGACTGCTGTGTCCTGGGTAGCTGCACCCCAAGAGTTAATCCTTCCCCATCACCTACTTCTGCAGACAGATTTCCAGCCCCAGCCTCAGGGGCTGAGACCAGGGCTGTATATCAGGAGAGAATCGCTGGTGAGCATCTAAACTAGAGCATTTTTAATCACTGTGCAGTGGTGGGATCTGACTGCTCCTGTTTTAATCCTGGTAGTCCAGTGCATGCTGGGTGCTGTCCCCTGGTGCTGAGAGGCCTCCCTTTGTAGAGGCAAACTCCAGACTTGATACATTTTGTTTCTGTAAGCTGCTTCCATATTTCAGTTGTTTGGCGACTGTGTGTAACACGCTTGGAAGTGTCAGTCTAATTCTCCATGGACAGACATCTACACCACCAAAACCGCAAGGGGAAGTAGCACTGATTTCCCAAATCACTGGCAATCTTGTTCTAGGCTGAGCCTCAAGCAGAAGTCAGGCAGGCAACAAATTAAAGCCGCACTCTTTTGGGAAATGGGCAACTCTTGAAAAGCCTCAGATTCCTGGCCTTGGCCCTGTCTCTATAAATCACTTCAGCCGTAGACTCAGCTGGGAGCCCAAAGAGCCTGGAGAACAAGTTGCTGTCCTCTCTTCCCATGAAAGCCGGTCTCTAGGGTCAGCGCAGGAACATACTGGCAGAGCTGTGTTCACTCTGCAGAGAGAAAGAAATCATTCTCTGGGAAATGTTTGCCACGAGGTTTTCCTAGCAATTTGCTGGGGGGTGGGCTGGCTGTCCCGACCATCATTGGATGACATTTGCATTCATTTCTTGTTGGGCTGCCAGCGGCGTGCCTGGTGCCGTACGTGACATCAGGTGACAGTCAGCTTCATTGCACATATGCGTGGCGCTGCCTTGTCACTCACGTCATTCGCGGCGGTGACGCGGAGGGGTTTCTGAGGAGCAGCTCAGATCAGGAGACACTGCTTTCTGTCACACCTTGGCCAGCGGGTGGGGAGCAGGGCTGTGGAGATGCCCTGGTGGAGGTACATGCAGCAGGGAGGTTTTCTCTTGCCCCTGGTCAGCGCTGTCTTCCCACATCCCAGAGCACACAAAGGGCCTTCAGCCCCATGCGGGAGATGATCCCTGTTTGCTGTCTGCTACAGGCCTCTGTTTGCTTCTTGTTCCTTGGTTAGTCCTCCGTCCCCTCCTTGTCATCACATATCAGGCTCTTAAGCAGCTGGGAGGCTTTTCCTGAGGCGCTGAAACTGATATGTCCCTGCAGACAGGCAGGCGAGGAGCAGGGGATTGTGCCGTGCTTGCACACAGCCGACCCTGGCCCCACACTCCTTTGGGAAGGAGTCAGGTGCTGAATGTGGAGCTGCTGGAAGCAGGAGCCTTGCTCAGCCACTGGTACCCAACACCCACACAGGTGTCATCCCTGTCCCCTACCCTGTTTGAATGTGTGAGGGTGGAGAGACTCATCCTTGCTGGCACATGTGAAATAAAACCCCACTGCTTGTAGGATCAGACCCACCACGGCCACACTGCAGGGAGCCCATCCATGCGTGCTGAGGAGGAGGAGGAGGAGGAGGAAGGGGAAGTCATGCCTCTCTGCAGGACGCTCTCCCTGTCTCAGCAGCCCACCCGAGGGCAAGCGACTGGCACGCAGCGCGCTGGACAGATGGGCTGACAGCGGCGTCCCTGCGCTGCACAGCTGTGTACATATGGCACACATGTTTTGGCTTGTGTCGACTAACTCTCCAGATGGCAGGAAGGGGTGTGGGTTCTTTTTTTTCTCCCAGTTCTTGGTGGAGGAAGAGCCAAACACAGTTGTTTCGCACAAGGAGAGGCTAACCCAGGCATGTCCCTGAGGACTGAGCTGTCCCTGGCTTGCCTCGGAGGCCAGGGCCCCCTCAGAGGTGGGAGGTAGGCGGGCAGCTGCCAGCTCTGGGAAGCTGCCTGCTGTTGGGAGAGACATGTCATTGCCATTGTGTTCACCCCTTGGTGTCAGAGCCACCAGGGACGAGAATTTCTCTCTCTCTCTCTGTACTGAGCTGCTGCCTTTACCATACGGCCAGAGCACTGAAGTGGGACTGAAGAGCAGATGCTCCTGAGATACAGCTCCTTGCCCCTGGTCTTGGTACTTGTAATCTTCAGCTATTAAGTCTGGAAGAGACTTCTCCCCCTTGCCCCTAAGCATCATTTGTCCAAGTGATCCTTCCACTGACAACAGACTCCTGAGGCAAACAGTGTCATTCTCCTTGGAAAACACTGACCTGCTCTGGAACACATCGAGGTGGTGAGATACTTCGGCTGTACTGGGCTGTCCATTGGCTGCTGCCTTTCTGGTGTCCCTCCTGGGGGCTGCTCCTGTCTCTGTGACTGGGCAGCTCCTATCTGTAGCACTGGTCTCCTGCCCTCGAATGCCCTGGTAGGTGCTGGTCAGGTTCTTGCACTGCCCCAGCTGCTGCAGGACTCTCCACATGTGACATGGTGGGTTGTCACTCCTGTCATTTTCCTCTCCCTGCCGTTGTGGGTGGTCAATGAACCCAAATATCTCTGATGCAGGCAGAGACAGCACTGAGTCCACAAGGACCTGGGGTCATCTTCTCCTCCTTCTGCTGGTGCTTGTGCTGGTGCATGTTCAAATTCATGAAGCAGTGCAACCATCTGGAGGAGACAAGATGTGACAACAACTTTGCCTGTCTTCAAAGCAACTGTTCTCCATGCAACACAATTCTGGCTCTTTTTTTTTCCTGCAAATTCCTACTGGCAGCAATAGTCTCATTGTCCAGCACCTGTGAAACTGAACCATCATAACGTTTATTGCAGTATGGACTTAGACACCAGGTTTTCTGCTGGAGGCCTTGGCCAGAAGGAGATAGTGCTCTTCACCATGAGACTGCATGGACAGCCAAGATAACCAGCTCCCACCAGTGTGTTGCACTCCCAGGAGCTGAGATTGAGCTCCTCAGCTGTGCTGACAGACCCTAAGGTGGCAGCAAACTCTCCGTCGATGGATGGAGACAACCACAGCAGCCTTGCTGATCTGGAGCCTGCCTGGGCTTGCACATCTGGTTTCTCTCTGGAGCACTGCTGTCCAGCTCCTCCTGAAGAAAGTGGTGCATCAAGCCACAGAGAGCTGGAGTCTGTGCCGGGAGCAAATGTGTCCACAGACATTTATCTCCCCTTGAAGTGTATTGGCATTTTTCTAAATCTTTTCACCACTGCATTACCAGGACATTCTCCGCCTCAGCAGCTGACAGCCTCGCTCTCTGCATTTATGTGGGTTCTGGAGATACTTTAGGGTTTTATAGGGCTTTTTAGCTGCTGGAAGGGAGGTTTCCCCCTCCACTAGCATCCTTTCACTTTTTGCTGCCGGCATGCACATGGCTGCTGTGGCTTCTTGTTAAATCAGTGCAGAAAAGACCCTGCCTCGCTCCTGTTGGGAACGTGGTGGGACATGGGGAGCAGCAGCCTCAAGGCTCCTAGAGGATTTTTTGTGGCTGTGGGGGCAAACTGTCTGCAGGGGTTGGAAGGGACAAGCCAGGCAGTAAATGGAGTCAGAACCTGTGGCTTGAGCAGTGCCTTAGCCACAAACCAGCAGAGGCTGTTGGGCGAATGCGTCATTCCGTGCTCACCCTCTTTGTGTGTCATCCCAAGGATGGCTGTGGTTTGTCACCTCTGCAGGCGGGACCCTGCATGTGACCAGTGTCGCTGACGTGTCCTTTCTGTGTGGTGGGGAGGCTGAGAGCTATCCTTGGTCACCTGCTGACATCTCCCAGCCCTATTCCCAGTGATTCATCCTTTTGTGATCCCACAAGCAGGAAACCCTAAGATGCCTTTAAACCCAGCTCCTGAAGACAAACCACCCATTGAGCTCTCTGGGGGTGAAGGCTGGGCAGGAATGTTTGGCTGTTGGAGAGATTCAGCTGGACTTCAGGAGAGCAGGAGCATCTTCCAGTGCCACCACTGTGTGTTGTCACTGAACAGCTCAGTGTTAACTGGAGCATCTCCATGGTTGCTGCCAGTCCCAAGTGACGCTGATGGATATTTAGAGCCCAGAGTGGGGTGGCCCTGTGGTTTAACAGCTAAAGAAGATGACAAAATACTGGCCTGAAGCAACACAGGAGGAAAGAAAATAAGGGAGAAGCCAGACAAAAGGACAAAAATCCTGAAAACAATGACTGTGTGTCACCAAGAACAGAGCTTTTTTGCTCCCTTGGCTGCTGTCTAGCTGATTTTATCCTTTGCTACAAATCCTGCTCCTGTCGGGAGGTATTTGCTCTGCCTGCTGCAGCCACCCTGAGTTAACCTCTGTGTTTTCTTATGGCTCCTGCTGAAATTGGAGAAAAGAGTCTGCTTTTCTCCATCAAGCTTTGAATCCAGCCTCTGCTCCTTGCCTTAATCCACTGTCACATTCCTCTCTGGGCTGCAGTGGGGAGGTGGGACAGTTTTCAGTCACTTGCAGCAGAGCTCCCCAGGCTCTTTGTTCCCAACCTGCATCTCCTTTAGTCTATGCCATGTGTGTTCCCCAAGTGACATATCCCATCCTGGCCCTGGTTTGCACTGTCCCCCATGCCATGCAGGGATGCAAGCAGAGCCACGTGTGCTCTGTGGGAGGATTGTGCTCCTTGCAGCTGCCACAGGCTCATGGCAGCTCCTGGGGCTTAGCAGGGATAGCAAGGGAGGGAAAAACTCTGTGGTGTCCGGCAGTGACTGGTGACTGAAGAGTCCCCAAGGCCAAGCTGGATCTGGGTTAATGCTATTATCTCCAGTGGAGCTTGCTCTCCTATTAACTGGGGGAATTGGATCCACTGGTGCTCAGAGATGGAGATGGTCACTGCTAAACTGCCACCCAAGAAAGTGTTTCCCCACTCTGGTGCTGGAAGGTAGCCCCTTCCAGAGGAGATTTTCTATGCCCAATAGCCCTGGGATTTCACCTCTGATAACCCCACTAATCGTCAGTAAAGTTATTATTTTGGGAAGTGGTTCAAGGAGGCAGCAATAAGGAAGGAGCTTTGCTGCAGCCCAGCAATGTGATATTTTTCAGGCGTGATACTGAGGGGGTGTGCTGTGCACCCTGAGGATGTGCAGGAGGCTTTGGGGCTGCAGAATGTCTGCAGATAGGACAGGAGGACTGTCCAAATTGGAGCAGAGCCAGGCCTGGGGCAGCATAAACCAGACTGCCATTTGGAAGAGATTCCCGGGGTGAACTCACCCAGCACCACACCTAGGTTTTGTTTGGAGGAAGCCAATTGATTCGCTCCAAGGAGTGAACTCATGTTTTTGCAATGTGAGCGATGGGGGAGCCAGGAGCTGGGAGGGAACCGGGAGCTGGGTTGTTTGACAGCCTGGACCTACCCGAGAGGCCAAGGCACCTTGGTCAGGAGTGCCTGAGCAGTGCTGCTTTTGCTCTTGTTGGCATCTTTCAGCTGGGTTTGGGCCTGGGCTGGGCACTTTGCACCCTGTGGTGGGGCAGGGGTGAAGCTTGCTGTCAAACTGCTGGGATTGCTCTGCTAGCACAGGACTGCCCCTTCCCCACCACTGCAGTCTGGTGGCAGAGAAATAAAGGCCTCCTGGAGTCAAGGTATGGAATCACTGCCCATCACTGGCTGGAACAGAGCTCTGTGGAGCATCTGACACTGGGACACCCATGGATGGTTAAAGGAGGTGATTCTTCCCCTCTGCTCTGCTCTTGTGAGACCACACCTGCAGTGCTGCATCCACCTCTGGGTTCCTCAGCACAGGAAAGACATGGACCTGTTGGATCAAGTCCAAATGAGGCCACCAGGTTGGTCAGGGGGATGGCTGAGAAAGTGTTTCAGCCTGAGGAAGAGAAGGTTCTGAGAGACTTTTTTACCCCCCCTCACCCCTTCGCCTTAAAGGGGGACTACAAGAAAAATGGGGACAAACTGTTTAGTAGACCCTGTTGCCACAGGACAAGACATAATGGTTTTAAACTGAAAGAGGGTAGATAAAAGGAAGAAAGTTTTTACAATGTGGCTTGTAAAACACTGGCACTCTGGTTGCCCAGAGAGGTGATATATATCCCATCCTTAGAAACATTCAAGGTCAGGCTAGACAGGTCTCTGAGCAACCTGATCTAGTTAAAGATGTCCCTGTGCACTGCAGGAGGTTGGACTAGATGACCTTTAAAGGTCCTTTTCAACTCAAACTATTCTGTGGTTCTGTGGGGCTCGTCTCCAGAAGCAGTCCCCGAGCACCATGCCATATATCCACACAGCAGGATCTGGCCTTGCAGGGTTCAAACCCACATGGTGCTGCCCCAAAGGTCCAGGTCAGTGCAGTGAGCACCAGTGGCACAGAGAAGCCACTGGTGGAAGCTGGTGCTGCTGTGCTGTGGGCAGCAGGAGGGCTATTTGGGAAGCAGGTCTGAAGGGATCTGGCAGGACTGAAAGGATGTCCCAGGAATGCTTGCAGGCTTTTCCATCATACAGCTGTATAAGTCATCATTGTCCCACCTGGGATCTTAGGAGGACTCAGGGCCTGTAGTTTAGAGAACAAGGTAGGGAAGCCAAATTGCCTTGCTGATGAACCTGAACACACCAACCAGGTCATCAAGTGAGTCCTGCAAGAAGCAGAAGGACCTGAATGTGTTCACTTTACTCCCAGAACTGAGTGGAAAGAAAAAGGCTGGCTACCAACCCTTCCCAAAAACTCTCCACAATGTAACACATATTGAAAACAGGCAATGATCTTCTGGGCAAGGCCTTCAGCTTGTTAAGGATCTTACTCATAGAATCACAGAATGGTCTGGGTTGGAAGGGACCTTAAAGATCATCTCATTCCAACCCCACTGCCATGGGCAGGGATACCTTCCACTAACCCAGGATGTCAGAGTCACATCCAGCCTGGCCTCAGGATGAGGCATCCTTCCAGAGATGAGGCATCCACAGTAGCTCTACAGATGCCAGCCCTGGAGATAATTTGGGATCATGAAAGAGACACTTTCCCTGTGCTCAGGACTGACAAGCAAGGGACACTGTCAGTTCCTCTGCCCCACCCTGCCACTGTTCCCCAAAGGTGTCTTAACCCCAGGAAATGTCTGACTCACCCTGGGCTAGAAAGGGATGTACAAAAGCCAGAACTATTAAGTACTGGACATTTATATGAACCTCTGGAAATATTTTTGGCAGGAGGTGCAGCACAAACAATGAGACAGCGCCGTTGGTCTGCGTGTTGGGATGCAGGGAAGAGGCAGCCAAATGTTTTCCTGGGGGAGAGGGGCAAGGGGGGGGCCGATGTGTTTTAACTCCCAGCATAAAAATAAACCAGATGAATTAGCAGACAGGTAGATTCAGCAGCTTACTGTGGCATGTTGGGGAACTAGCTGTCAGGAGGGCTTGGCTTATGCTGCATCACAACCATGAGTGCTTTTCAGCCTTAGAGCTGCCCTTCTTCCCTCCTGTGCCCAGGGGACCCAATTCTGCCCTGTGTGACCTTCATGTGGAGGGGATCTGTGCACGTCTGTGCTGCTAAATCACATTTTGAGCACAGTAACAGAGAGGTCTGGACCCCCAGCTCTCAACACCCTTCCTTATTCCAGCATTTTCATGCTGTGTAAAAGCAGACTCAGTTTTACAGATGTTATCTGCACAGGTCCAGAGGGTGTTTATGGACATGGTATCTTATTGATAAGGACAGAGCTACCCAGCCAGAAGCTCGGTGATGTGAACTAGCTTAATACTCCTAAAGTCCATGGGATGCTCCTGGTTGTTCCCTGCAGACATATCACAGTGAACATGCCCTGCACCCTCATGTGGAAGGGTAGTAGCTGTACCCTCTCACCCATCTCTAGCTGGGATCATCCCCAGCCTCATCCTGCAGCCTCCTGTCCTGTGCCATGTCAGAATCAGCTCCCAGCCAGTGTCTGTGGTGGATGACAGTGACGCTCCAGGGAGCTGCAGTGGATCCCTGCCTTCCTGGAGTAGGCTGGCTGTGGGTCAAGTGCACACCAGGCTTCCCACGGACTTCAAAGGGAGCATCTCTGGTTTTCCAAGGGCGCTGCCTCTGAATCTTGGACGTCAAGGATAGAAAAGACCTGTTAGGTCACATCCTGTTCTATCTTCCTGCCAAAGAAGGGCTCTTCTGCACAGGAATATGTCCCAGGAGTGCTCATCTTGCCTTGCTTCAACTCCTGCCAGCCTGGGGATCACTGATGAGATCCATGAGACTCTGCAGAGCCCTTTGCAGACACAACTAACAAACACCCTCTGACTGAAGCTCTGGCTCCTGCTGGTCCCAGCTCACTCTGTGCTGATCTCCCAAAGCCAAGGATGGTGCCAGTGTCCTTACCTTTCTAGCAGACAGCTGCATTCCTTAGGATTGGTGTGAAATTTCAGTTGCAGTTCCTTCCTAATTCCTTTTAATCATTGCAAATATTGCAGGAAAGATGGTGAGTTGTGCTGCTGCTTGTCAGAGAGCGGTGAGGTCAGATAAGGGAAATATTTTTGTTAACTGCACAGGAACTTGAGCCTGGTTCCCCCTGTCTCTGGACAGACCTGCTCAGCTCACAGCTACCCCACTAAAGCACTGAAGTCTGTTTGGTTCAGGCATGAGGAGCAAGAAGGTGACAGAAGGAAAGGTTTGGTCCTTGCCAGGAGCATGACAGATACCTGCTCACATTACTGGGAGGGTTACACCTGCAGGGCCACACCAGCCTCAGGTGTTTTTCCCATCTCTAAAACACTCTCTCTGTTTTAAGTTGGATTTTGAAGATTTCTTGGCATCCAGGTGTGTCACTGACACCCTTTACTCCAATTTGTGCAAATCTGTCCCCTCTTTCCTGTTGACGTTGTGTTAAAGAAGAGATAATACCAAAGTTACACACGCACACTTGGGGAAGTTTTGACTCTGGATCTGAACTAAGTGGCTCATTCCTCTCTTAATTTCCCATGTTTAATTCAAAAGGAAACATTAAAATGGCAGGAGCTGAGCCAAGACAGGGAGGGTTCCTATGAAATAGTTTTTCTAACACTGTTACCATGGCAAAAAACCTCTTATCTCTTAATGCTGGTGCCCTGCACCCATCACAGCAATATCTGAACTGCTCAAGGTGAGCCTCTTCCCATGGACATATGGGGCAGCTCCAGTTTGGGCTCTGCTGCAGTAGTGTGGGAAAACTGTTGTGTAATCCCAGCTGAGGGTTTTGTCAGCTGTGTTAGCACTGAGATCTTCCTTGCCATTTGTGGCAAACATGTCCTACAAAACAGTTTGGGGGTTGTTTTGTTTCTTTTTTTTTTTTCCTTAAAAAAAAGGCTCAAAACACAAAAGAAAGAGCAAAACAGATGAGGAGAAGAGACATTAGCCTGCCTTCTTGTGTTGTAACTGGACAGCGTCTGTGCATCAGCCTCAAGGATTTCATGGTCTATTTTCCTTCCCCTCGATTTAACTTCCTTCTTGCTCTAATTCTGAAATTACTCCCACATTTCACTGAATCCTTCCATTTTAGTTTCCATCTTGCTTTGTTCTTTCCTGATGCTGTTTGATCTGGGGTGTCCGCTGGTTTTGTTGCGTTGGCATCAAAAGGGACTTGGGTGTTTCAGCTGCCTGAAGCTCTTGCTTTCAAAATAACTCAGCTCATTGCATCTGGGGACCAGGTACTGAGGGCAAGGGCATTGCTGGGTGCATAATGCTGGCAAAAAAAGGGAAGGCAGCGATTTAGAGAGAGGTTCTGTCAGACAAAAATCTGAAACAGATTCTCTGCGATGTCCCTGCTCATTTCAGGGGGGAATGTGGACTAGGAGACCTTTAAAGATCCCTCCCAACCCAAACTACTCTATGATTCCTTGTCTTTTCAGAGGTGTCAGTAGTAGATGGTGTGTTTTTTAAAAAGGCCATTTGAAGCTTTTTGGCTGTTTTCTGGAGAGGCTGGGTACTCATGGGAACCTCAGCTATATCACACCTCCAATCCTGTGTTTAGTTTTGGGTCCCTCTCTACAAAAAGGACATTGGGGTGTTGGTGGATGCCCAGGGAAAGGCAACAAATCTGGGAAGGGGTCTGGAGCACAAGTCTGATGAGGAGCAGCTGAGGGAGCTGGGGGAGGCTCAGCCTGAGAAAAGGAGTCTCAGGGGGGACCTTCTCACTCTCTACAACTCCTTGGCAGGAGGGTGTAGTGGGGATTGGTCTCTTCTCCCAGGTAACAAGGGACAGGATGAGAGGAAAAGGCCCCAAGTTGTGCCAGGAGAGGTTTAGATTGGATATTAGAAAAATGTCTTCATTGAAAGGGTGGTCAAACATTGGAACAGGCTGCCCAGGGAAGTGGTGGAGTCACCATCCCTGGAAGCATTTAGAAAATGCGTAGATGGCGTTCTTGGGGACATGGTTTAGTGGTGGCCTTGGCAGTGCTAATGCAGCAACTGGGGTACCTCAAGGGAAGACAGTAGGAACCAAGTTCAAAACAAGCAAAAAGAGAAAAAAATTACATAGACTGTGGAGAACATTTTGCAAAAGGATGATGTGGGTGCTCAAAATCAACAGGGGTTAAGCTTACCAGACCAAATTCATGGACAGAAAAGATCTATCATGGTTTCTAAATACAGGGATGGCACATCTAGCTGAGGTCATGGAGGTGACAGTAGTTGGAGCCTGGAAGAACACTTGGGGAAATCCTATATGTGCCTGAGCTGTTCTGCCCCTCCCTTGGCATCTGTGTGTGGCTGCTGTGGGGTTCATGGAGGGGCTGAACCTGTCTTACCTTCAGTAAAGTCAGGGACAGCATTCGGGGGATGATCCCATCTCTGTGTCCCTGTGGAGGAGAGAGAAGCTGCGGTGTAAGGCGTTAAAAAATCTCCAGCCCTAAGCTGAGTGTGACACCCTAGATGGGTGTGGAGGATGGAGATTGGTACAGAGGCAGGTGGTAGAGGAACATTGAGGCATCCCAATGATTGATGTACTATGAAAACTTAGACTGGCAGGTGGTCAGACAACCTGAGGGGCTCGGATGGATTTCAGATGAATGCACAGCTTCAGTTTCCCGTAGGCAATAGACTCTCTGTGTTAAAGGCTGAGTGACCTTCAGCAATTTTGCAAAATATAAAATGGGGTCCTAAGCCTATTGAACTCAGAACGCCTCTCTTTAAGCTGGGCATATTCAAGTTGTGTGCCTATAATCAAGTGTAGGTGTAGTGATTTGCTGGATTATGATTGAAAAGCAACCCACCCTTCTGCATCAGGAGCCATATACTGCTCAGTTATTGAGACACATTCTGTTTGGTTTGAATTGTTGGAATGTTTCACATTGCAGTAGAAATCTTTGAGGGTGAAGAAGTAAATGGCATAAGATACACCCAGCTCCCTGAGACAGGCTCTGGTTTGGTCTCTTTTGGGGGGTGAGTTACCATGATGGAGTGTTTAAGCAAGTAGGAATTACTGCCTCCAGGTCTTGCTCCTCAACATTGTGGTTTTGCCTGGGCTGAAAGTCACAATTTATGTTGTTTGAGCACAAAACCACCAAGTTGTGATACAGTTGCCCATACATCCTTATTCCCTTATTCTGCAAGACCCATGATGACATGGGAGCTACTTGTGGGGAGTAAGTTCCTCAAGACAAGTTCGTGGGAGGCATGGGGCTGCAGGTTTCTGAGAAACAGGGCCTCCAAGAAGTGAGCTGAGCAGCAGGCAGATGTCCCAGGCTGTATCCTGCCATCACATTTTAAGCAGCACTACCCCGCTGAAATCAAGAGGCTTCGTGCTGCTTTCATCCCCATGGAGATCAGCGGGGAGTTCTTCTTAAAAACCTGTTGGGACCATATGGCATTTTATCACTAGAGTTTCTATTTATGTTAAAACTGCTAAGAAAATAACTCACAGTTGTTTTGTCATGCTTCGAGCAAGATATTTTGTTTATCTGGCCTAATTTTTAATTATTTCTTTTTCCCTGTTACCCTTTCTAGGTTCCCTGCTATTCTTATGGTCAAAAGTTGTCCAAACTGGCCATCTTGAGAATAGCCTGTAACTATATCCTTTCCCTGGCCAGACTAGCAGACCTGGATTACAGCGCTGACCACAGTAACATGAGCTTCTCTGAATGCGTGGAGCAGTGCACTAGGACCTTACAAGCAGAAGGAAGATCTAAAAAAAGGAAGGTATGTTACAGCCTCTCCCCCACCTCACCCCCTAAATAATGGTAAAATTTACAAAAGGGAGGGGAAAAAAGGGGGGAAAAAGATCCAAAGTGGTTTCTTTTCTTTCTGAACCTTGTGAAACTTTCCTGATTTCTTTATCCCTTGCCTTTCTCTCTCTTTTTCTCCTCCCTCCATCTGATCTTGTAATAACCACATTCCTCCCTAATCAAAAGCTTTTCTCTCCTCCCCGTGCTCTGCGCCAGGCTCTTCCCCTCGTTAGTCGCCCATCGTGTGTTTCAACACAAGCGTGATCCTATTAAGAGTCATCTTGGGACTGTTACTTGTTAAACCAAACCAACCTTGAGTCGCCTTTTGGAGCCTGCAAAACACTGTCGCCCGCCTGTGTTTTCTGTTTTGTTTAATCTAACACTTATCTCTGAGAAAAATCACCCGACAACAAAAAAAAGGTAGCTAATGGAGACATTGTATGTATAAACACATTAGTAAGATGTATGACCTGAAGGACATGTGGGTATCTTGAGGAAACAACGTTAAATCTAATTATGCCTTGCATTCCTTTAGGTTACTTAACACTGAACCAATTAGGTGAAATCATCGTCAAGCGGCGGGAGGAGGAAGCAGAGCGTTCTGCCAGTTTTCCTCTCAGAGAGTGACATGGGTGAATTAAAGGAGTGATTGATGTCTTTGTTCAGGCTTTTATGACAAAAAGAGTTTTGTAAACTTGAATTGAACTTCCCCCTGCTCTCTGAGCTTGCTTGTCAGCCGGGATAATAAATCAGCAGGATTTTAATGGATGAATGGGCAGCTAAGCTGGGGAGCAGGCTCCTTCCCTGGTGTTGTTAAGATCTGCCTCTGATTCGGGCAGGTTTCCTCACTTTTCCTCCTCTTTAGCCTGACAAGTCATCCTGCAGCAATTCAGTTTATAAATAAACACAATAGCACACTCCCTGTTGCTTCCTCTGGCTGTCATGGGCTGTATTTATGCCCCTGGAGCAGCAGTGCCAGGCAGGGACGTGGCACTGCTCACCCACAGCTGACAGCACTGCCTGGGACTGGGAGGTGTGAGGGAGCTCCTGGGCACAGCCCAAAATTGGGGCTTCACTGTGGGGTCTGTAGTGCCACACTCAGTGGTGTCCCAGGGACACTGAAGTGATGCTGCTAACCCCAGGGCAAGGTGAGAGTTGGTTCCTGGGTCTCCTCTCCAAGTTAAGATGGGGGAGAAGAAAAACATAGTTTTTGGGGCTTCAGCAAATTGCTAGTTGGGTCTTGGGTGTCCTGTTCAAGATGGGGGAGAAGAAGGGGATGAGCATCCCTTGTGAGGCTTTAGCAGATTTCCAGTTAGGTCTTGAGTTCCCTCCCGAAGTCAGAATGGAGGGAAAGAAGAGAATGAGTATCCTTCATGGGGCTCCAGCACATTTCTGGGCTGCTGTTCAGGCTTGGGGTGTCCGATGGGCTGAGACCCATTGTCTTGGCTTATGTGAACCAATGCAGGCTTAAAGACAGAAAACAAGGAGCCAGATTTTAAATGGCTCCAAATCCCAGGGTGCTCACATCTGAGGGTTAGGGCTGGGCACATCCCTAATTAAAAAAACAAATTAAGAATTAAAAGCCTTCCATTTACAGTGTTTGCTCTCTAAAGTTCTCTCCAGAGCAGATGCATGGAGAAAAGCCCCAAGCCCATCGAGAGTGTGTGAACAATGGAACTCTCACAGGGCACCTCCCGCCTCCCAACAGGCACTACCAACCCACAGAAACAGTGTCACCAGGAGAAAATCTGCCTTTCCTCCACGTTCTTGAGGGACACCCACCTGAACCCTTCTCCAAAAGCCCTCTCTGAAAAGAAAGCCAGGCTTTGTACCTGAGGTGGGGGTCTTAATCCCTGCTCTGACTTGCTTTTCTTGCTGGAAATTACAGCACATTGCATTTCTGCTGCAAGTTTAGGGCAGCCCTAGAGCACGCAGATTCCCTTGTGGATGACAAGTGTAATTCTATTTCCAGCAGTGTTTGCTCAGGTGATGGCAAGAGCACCTTCAGCTGCTGATGAAGCCAAAACCAGCAGGTACCACTAAGTAACTCTGGTCATTCCCAGTAGGTAGGAGTGGGGATGCAAAGCCTGGGTTGGGAGGACTCATCTTGCTGTCTCCCTTTCTCCTTGAGCCAAGCAAATCATGAGCACAAGGGAGGAAAAGGCTGTTGTCAGAGGGAAATTACAGATCCGGGATGGCTGTGCAGCGACGATCCAAGCTCTGGATGTCAGGTGGTGTGAAGGGATGTCTCTCCTGGGGGGTCTCACTGGATGAGGATACAATGGCTTGGCCCAAAATCGCCGCGCCCTCATTAATGTTGAAATCGGCACGTTTTTGTAAGCCCTGTGTGTTTTTAATCAGGTCTCTGAAACCACTGCTCACTGAGCAGTTCCTCTGAATTATCGACTTTGGGGTGGTTGTTATTTTGTTATTGTTTTATTGAGTTTCCTTTTATATTCTCTCTTAAAAAAAATCACAGCAATCCTGAGCACAGACCTCTGCTCCTCGAGCTCCACGTTAGGTCCACAACACCCTTATCTCCTGTCATCTCCATTTTATTGTGTGTCTGCCTCTCTCACTCTCTCAGCTCTCTGGTTGCGATGTGCCGTGGCACCGTGAGCTTTTCACACAAAAAAGTAGCTGGTTGGAGTTTGTTTTGGCAGGCAGGGACTCCAGATGTTGCGTTTGCTGGATTGTGCATTGCCTTTTGCTTTGTTTTTGGGGGTGAATTATCCTGTGTCCCTAACGTTAGGTTGCTGTTCAGATTTTGCTGTTGCCATAGGAAATTTACTGAGTGGTTTTACCCCCCCTTTCTAGTCCCATTTTGTTAATTAGAAAAGTTGGCTTTAGTCTTTCAAAGTTGGCTAGGAAAATAAAATTCTCTTCTCTGTCCTAACTGCAGTTTTAAGGTGATTTTAGTTTTTGCAGTTGAGACTTAACCGAGGGTGTTTGGTGATGGGAGATCTCATTTATAATCAACAAAGGAGGCTTCAGATGCCTTTTCTTAAGAAAGAAGAAAAAAAAGCTGACTGTGGGGGGGTGGTGAATTCTGATGATAGTTTTCATTCTTTAAAGCTGCCTTTTGCTTGGTTATACAAATGATCTGGACTTAGCCTTGTCCTTAACCGTGCACCCAAGAGTTGCACCACATTGGAGATCTGGGTTGCAACACCCTCAGCAGAGCCCCAAGTCCTGCTGGGGCCACACTGATGTCCTGGAAAAAGGGGGGACCTGCCTTCAGCTCCAGTCAGGGGTTTTCTCCAGCTACACAGAGCTGGAGCAAAAGAAAGGGGAGTCCAAGTTTCCTTACCCCCAGTGTACCCTGTTTCTGTGGGGCACATGATCCTCACTGGCTAGAGGTCATCTGAAAGCCTCACGTGGATTCTGTAGTGTTTAGGGTCTGGCTTGCTGATCCCACAGTCTTTTTTCCAGCCTTTCCCCCCACAGGGCTGAATTCTGGTGCTCTGCAGTAAAGCAGTGTTGTGGCTCAGGGTGAGGATAAGGCTGTAGGGTGCATGCCTGGGGGCTCTCCCTGGAGGCTGGCATTTTTGGGGGTGCAGAGCAGTGCAGAGCTGTGCATCACAGCCCCCCAGACCCCCCAGCCCTACAGGATCTGCCCCAAGGGTGTGGGGCAGACCTCACTTCCCCAGCAAATCAGCACAACCTCAGCCTTTTGGTCTGCACAGAGCAGGATCCAACCGTGCACAAACACCCTGCACAGCACACCCAGCACCCCAAACACCCACCGTGAGTTTCATTTTCTTTCCCTTCCCCTCCCCTCTTTGCTTGTGATTAGCCCCCGTGCTAGGCAGCAACATCGCCACGGCCATGGGAGCTCAGCCGGAGCGGGGAGGGATGGATGAGGGATTTTTTTCTTTTCCCTGCTTCATCCTCCCCCCCGTCCCGGCTCTTCTGGCAGTCGCAGACTCCAGATGTTCGGAGCGCGAGCTGGGAAGTCCTGCTGGCGCCACTTGGGGCAGAGGGCAGGGGAAAGGCACGCGAGCTGGAACCCGGAGTACTCAGTCACTGCAGGACTTGGCGCATTCCCCAGCTCGCTGCTGGCACATTCCCCAGCTCTCTCCTGGCCATCTGTTCCAAAAAAACACTTTCAGAACCTCATCATCACTCAGGATACAACACTGCGAGCAGCTGTTAGCGAGGCAGAAGGGGGAAAGAAAAAAAAAAAAGAGAAACACACACACACATTGAAAAAAAAAAAACCAAAACCATGCGAAAGGTCTCTTTGTGAGAGAGGAAACTGGGTTATGAATAACAGGCGAGCAGTTGGAGCTCAATAAAAGTTTTCGGCTGGAATTTAGTTTCTTGTTTTTGTGCCTGTGTGTGTGGATGAGCACAGACGCAAGGAATTAAAAATTAAAAATATGCTTTATATACATCTTTTCCCAGATAATTAAATGATAAAGAAACATATATGGAACGAAAAGCTCCTCTGTTTGTAGCAGCCTGCCGCACTAAAAGGGCTGACATTATGCATGTAATTATTGCATTATATAAAATAGTTATTGTGGTGTTGTGCCATGCTTTGATGCCCCCTCATTGCTGCTTTGCTAAAAGCAGAGCTCCCGCTGTAGGTAACACTTATTCCCACTGAAAAAATTGAAAGGAGGGCATTCTGCAGGCATATTTACTTTCAGGAGTGAAGAAGTTAAGGGTTTATATTATAAAAGAGAAATGGTAGTGGCAGGCTTGATTTGTACAGCACCGAAACCATTTGCTTGGAGCATATTTTTTTGATAACACTGTATCATGACTCGTGATTTATTTAGACAAAGCCCCGAGATAAAGCCACAGCTCCCACCCCCTGGTTTGTGTGGATGATCCTGGCTGCAGGGTCTTGCTGTTATTGATCATCTGATATTGATTATCAGAACCGTTCAGAGCCAGCACAGTAAAACCTTGATGATCTGCATGGCATTTCTTCCTCGTGGCTTCCCATCCTGTGTGGGGAGGAGGGGGGTCTCATAATGAGATTCGACCTCCCTTTCCCTGCAGTTTGACTTAGCAGAGGTTCCTCTTTAAAAATAGCTTCATTTCCCTGCTAGGACTTGCAGGCAGAGCGGGCAGCCAGCCAGTCTGCTTCCCCACGGCCGCCAGCTCCGCGGGCTCCGGGGAGGAGCTGGACCTCAGGAGAGCAGTGACCCGCTCTGAGCCGCCTGTCCATCTGTCCATCTGCCATGGGACAGCATCCCTGGGGGGACGGAGGGGACCTGTGTCTGCCTGGCCATGAGTTACCCATGCTGGCTGAAGGGTTACCCAGCCAAGGACCTGCTTCAAAACAAGGCAGTGAGAGGGTGGTGAGAATCATTTGCTTGTTACTTGCTTTCTGAATGTCCCTGCAGCCCAAAACAGGGATTGCAGGTGGGGCATGGGTGCTGAGGCTCATGGTAAGTTCACGAGGAAGATCACCCAACTGCAGACAGGGAGGCAGCAGCAGTTACCCCAAGGGCATCCCCAAGGGCACTGCACACCCTGCGTTGGCCCACTGGGGCATTGAGCATCAGTATCCCAAAGAGCAAGGCCCAAAGCTTTTCCTTGCAAACGGATGTGATGTGGGACTCCCCTGTTTCATGACAGCACCCCAAAAGCCCCTTTGCCTTAAGGGGTGTTGGAGCAGTCACATCACAGCACACAAAGGCTGGGGCAGGGATTTGCTCCCATGGTGGGAGCAGGATCCCAGTGAAGGGTCCATCCCCTTTGGAGCAAGGGTGTTACCAAGAATAGTCTAAGATCCACCCCACAGATACTGGGTAACTACAGCAAAAGGAAAATGTGAGTAGAAGAGACAGGAGAAGCCCTGGAACAAGGGCTGACTCAATTCCAGAAGTGCTTTGATTTATAGAGATTGAAATGCTCTGGGATGCTGCAAACTCACCAAGGTCATTGGGCCAGTTGTCAAATTCAAGAGCCATGGGAGTTCTGATGTTATTAGTTTAAAGCAGACCCAGGCTAATAAATCTGTCTTCAGAGCTCCTGGCTGGAGTGGAAAAGGGTGGAGGGGGAAAGAAAGGAGCCTGTTCCCACCAAACATAACCCATGGTCAGCACTGGGCAGTGCCTGGGGACCAACTGAGTGGTGCCAGTGAGGTGTGCTGAGCGTCTCCATCGTGTTGCAGAGGGATCTCTCCATTCCCCTTTCCATTTCCTCTGTCTGGAAGGTGCAGCACAAATTCCCTTACGTGCTCTCGCCTGGTTTGTGCATATTCCCTCTTGACCCACCATGGGTGATCTTCCCCAGTTGCAGAGACTTTAGAGCAGAGACCTGACCGTGAGACTCTTCTTCCTAAAGCCATCCTGCTTCCCAAAACCCACCAATGCTTTCGATCTCTCTGCTGTCTTTCAACATTAATGAGAGCCGTCATTGCTTCCCTTCTTTTACATTTTCTTTCCATAGTTAAATGTGGGATAAATTAAACAACTGACTTTTCTATTACAGGTAATTAATATATATTACTTATTGGTGGAGGTTCCCAACAAAAACATTGGCAATACACAAGGCTATTTGTCACTCTCCCACCTAAACCTCATTTATTCAAAATCCCATAAGAGGCCTTGAATTAGGGCAATAGTTTCTACATCTTCTCTGAGCAGCACTAGGTAGGATTGTCCAGAGACAACTCCAGGAATCCAGCGTCCAGCAGACACCAGCATTTATTGCATGGAGGATGACCTGGGTGCTTTCAGTGAAATACTCTTATCAAGAGAAACCTTAATGGTCCTGGGGCAGTGCTGTGCTTTCCCAGGTCTGCACTTGACAGGAGCACGTGATAAGGTGGATTTTTGAGTTCCCTTGTCAGTTAACCTGGCATGGATGATCAGTTGTAATGGTTGATCTCACAGCAGCTGCCCTAATGATAGTCATAAATAAAATAAATACCAGTATGTTACTGGCTTTTTGTACCCTAATGTTACAATATCCAGCAGTGGAAAAGGAGAGGCAGTACAGAAACAAAATAGACCAGGGGAAAAAAGTGTTTTTCAGGCCAGGCTTTAAGGAGTTTGACCTTGTTAAGACTGACAGAATAGATGGCTGACCTACCCAGGGAATTGGTCACCATGTCCAAAGAACTTTCAGAGGCCATACTGCACCCTGAAAGGTTCTTGAATCCACTGGCAAAAAGCAAGAAACAGTGGTAGCACTAGCTAAATGTGATCTCATTTCCAAGTTTCTAATTCCTAAGTTATTTAAAGGAGGATTTAGGCGCCCACGTGATGAAGGCAGTTTGGACAGTGGAGATGTGATCTCATGAAATCCTCAGGCCCTGAGGATTTTCCTCTGTTTTGAACTATTCTAACGATTGTTTGTGGGATATTTGTGGGGCTTATTTTAATGCTAAAGGGGGTTTAGATGGGATTTGCCTTGTCTAAAGCTGCCATGGTTTGGAGCTGACCATTTTCCTATGGACTTGGCCATAATATTCTGTAGCCCAATGCAATTGCCCAAATAGACTTGGCTATAATATTCTGTAGCCCAATGCAATTGCCCAAATAATCTGCCACGGCTGTGACTTGCAGGGGATGCACAGGCACATGGGACAGATTGCAGTCCCACAGTCTGAGCAGCCATGCCTGCAGAAAACTCAATACAACAACTAAAATACAGAAGTAAAGCCCATCTCCTGCATAAAACCATCTAGTTGTGACTCCTTTGCTTTCTGAGATCAGCTCCTGAACTGAAAATAGCAGGTATTTGCCATCACTTCTAATTTTTTTTTTCTTGGCGGCAGGAGTTGGACCCAACACCAAATTACTGTGTTGTTTTTCCTCCCCAAGCCTTCCTCTTCCTGTCTGCCACTCCCTCTCTTCTGTGCGGGCTCTGGCCACCATTGTGGCACCTACAGATGGTTTCCTCTGTGAGCCCAACTCTTAAAAATTGCAGATCCATGGCCAACAGTCCCCAAGGATGCTGCCACGTGCGTCAGCGACGGTCCATGCAAGGAGCCGCCGGGACACCATGTGTTCACTGCTCTCATGGTGCATCTTTCTCTTTCCAGGAGTAATAACCAGGAAGGGAGGATTCAGAAGAGCTTCCAGCCAGAGTTACATCTGGTCTTGGCAAAGGTTGCACGATCCAGATGAAGACTGAAAGCAGCTTTTTTGCAGAAACCCCTTTTGGAGATGACGATTGGCCAAGGAACTTTCTTAATCTCTGGAACAGAAAGGAAAAAAGGAAAAGAAAAGAAAAAACAAAAGGACAGGGATGCTTCTTATTGTTGTTAAGCCAGCCACCTTTTAGTACGTGCAATTTATTTAGCACTTTTCCCTTTGCTTAACTGGGAAATGTTACCCTCTCAGCTCATGTGTACAGTAATTTTTTGTTGTTGTTGTTGTTGCCGTTGTGCCAAAGATTTGATGGAGCTTCTACACTGTGTCTTATTTTTGCCTTAATGTTAAATCTTTGAGCCAAAGAAAAGTCAGAGGTGCCATTCACATCGTGGCAAGCAGGCCAGCCAGCTGTCGGTCACAATGCCCAATTTCTTGTATCCTTTTGTGAGTTACCTCTTATTTCTTCAGCCTGCACTTCCCTGCCTGCAGCCCTGAAGCCAGCATTTGGTGTGGGCAAGAGCTGGGACGACACCAAACCATGCTTTGGCGTTCAGGTTTGCTTCTTTGAGCTACTCTGTAGTTCTGCCTTTTGGGCAATTTCCTGATGTTCCAGCCTGTGCGACACATCCACAGGGTAGAAATACTGACACAAAGTGTGAGCTGAAACAGGAGCTATGGATTTATTTTTTTTTAATAAAGAAATAAAATTAAACAAGCAAAAGCAAAGTGCCATGTAAAGCAAAGAGAAAAAAAAAAATCATGAGAAAGTTCAGCCAGGCAGAAAGAAGTGCAGCAAAATGATTCAGTCGGCGTTTCAGGTTTGTGAAGTCGTTTTTTCCGTGGGGTTTTTCAAGTGGTCAGGAACCCGTGTAATGCAAAAGCATTTGAATCCTATACTGTACCTTTCACTTCAAATTGAAGTAAAAAAAAAAAGAGAAGAGATGGAGAAACATTTGCTTGGAGTAAGCAGACTTTATAGGTAATGCAGTTCGTATGCAAGACATCTGCTAATGATGGAGGGACAGAGCTCCGTGTTCAAGGAAAAAATACGGGTTTCCAAACCAAGATGATTAACACGTTTTGTTAATCTCAAGGGGAATGTTATTTGTGAGTCCAGATTCACATCCTGGCTACTTCAGTGTGAATCAGATTCCCGTGTCTCTGACTTACTCCAGTGTGGATCTGGCTGGGCATCGCCAGGCACTGGGGCAGGCAAGGGGCTGGGGCAGGCAAGGGGCTGGGGCAGGCAGGAATCACTGGGCAGGGGAGGGAATAGTCTGTTTTACCGACATGAATATACAAAACTTGAACTCCTCAGTGCCTGCCTGTTTATTTCCTGAGCTGAGCAATTGTCCAGCGAGCCCCGAGCTGGGGAGCTGCTGTGCAAAACCTGAGCTTGCCTGAGCAGGGTGCCAGTCTGGAGTGCCAGGCTGCTCAGTGCCAAGTGCCCTGGCTCCTCGTGAGCTCGAGATGTCTTCTACCAGATTTCTGGGACACATGGGACAGCTGTGTCCAAACCCCCTCCAAGGAGCTCATTATATTGCTCCCCCTCCACTCTCACCGCTGGTCATTATTAGCAGCCCAATAAAATACATTTTTAGATTGTCATTTGTATTTCTTTATTAAAGCACAGTTTTTAACAATGTCTTTTATTATATACATTAAAGCCAGCTTTTTAGCTTATAATGGGGAGAGGGGCTGAGCTTACTGACTGCGGGAAATGCTCCAGGGCTGTTTGCACTCATGTCAAAGGACTGGGTTTGAAGTGCATTTTCTTTCAAGAACCAGCAAGCAACTCTACCTCGTGTGTGTGGCCCAGCCAGGGAAAACAGTGAGAAAAAGGGAAATTTAAGGCAGTAGGAAAAAAAGCCAAATCAGCCTCACAAGATGACCTAAAGGAGGAGCAGCAGGTTTTGCATTGGCCTTGCTGCAATTCTCCCATCTGGGTTTTGAGCAAGAGCAATGGACACAACCCCAAGTTGTCCTGTTACACACATAGGCTAAGGAAACCCTGTGGGCATGCATTTCTTTGAGCAGAGTGGAACATTCACTGAGCATTTTTAATTTGAGAAATACCATAATATTTTAGTTATGAGTTCTGCAATGGCTCTCAGTTTGAGAGAGTTAATAATTATCAGTAAAACAAGGTCTGCGGGGAGAGTCAGTGATACGATACTGGTGATATGTTTTATTTACCTTTTTTTTTCCCTTTCGGTGCCTGTTATAGATAAGGAATTTGCTGCAAATACGTAAGTCACAAGCTGGACAGCATCATCGAGTTGCAATTGGGGCTTGAGGTCACGCGGTATTCTTTGTCCCCCTGATTAGGGAAATATTAACCCTTGGGATCATGTTGCTCATTTACAAATTCCCAAATTTGCTTTCCTTAAATACTCCCTGCTATTCCCACCCTCCAGTATGTGATGGCAGAGAGATTGTCCCTAAAAGCTAAAAAAATTAACTGGTTTGCCTGGTTTAAGTGAGCAAGACTCTGCAAGGGGCAGCACGGGTGCTTTTGAATCGCAGTGGGTCAGGCGAGGTGAGAGGAGCAGCAATGCCCCCCTGCCACTGCCCCTGCATCTCAGCCTAGCTCCACCAACCAGCCCTGACAACAGCAAGGAGGATAAATGTTTACCAAAGGGTAGCAAACAAGTGAGTTTGAACGCTGTCATGGAGGCTTTCCTGGCCGGGCACAGAGCTGACCTTGCCTCACTCCTCCCCTCCCCGAGAGATCGCTCTCTCTGAAGATAACGAGGGAATGATGTTTGTTATCATGCTGGAAAAGCAAAACAGCCCTCGTGCCGTCACCTCCCCGGGGTCAGCGGAGCCAAAGCCTTTGCTCCCAGTTGGCGCCGACTCCCAGCTCCACGTATGGGATGGAAGGGCAAAGGAAGCTTGGGAAACACAGCCCCCACAAAGGAGGCTCTGCTCAGCTGACCATGGCCCACCGCGGGACAGAAGGGAAATAATGTTCATTACATAAAGGAGAGATATTTGGGTTTCTCACAGATGCTTAATGCCATATTAGACCAGGATGCCATATTTAACCAGAAATCACACATGAAAACAGTAACATTGCCTGGATGTAAAGCACTGCACCCATTGCTCGTACTGTGTCCACTGCAAGGGTGCCAGCTGTGGTGGGTGAAGGGCATCAGCACCTCCACTTAATTCTCATCTAGCAATTGTTGAAGGAATTTAGTAACCAAGCTGGTTCCAAAGGCAAAGGACCAAGGTGAGGATCGTCTTATAAATGTGACAACACTGCCAGACTTGTTCAGAGTACTGCACAGGATTCACAGCAGCAGTCACTGCTTACCTGCTTGACAAATAAATGTCCTTACAGCTGCCAAGTCCTTGCACAAGGAACTCTGTCCTGCATGGACACCTCTAAATCCAAACCTTTTCAAGCCAGGTTTTATATCATCCCTGATATAACTCCTGAAGCTACCAGGGGTTGAAAGGCTGTCTACAAAGTCTCAAAGATAGTGTGTGGAATAATCTGCCCCAGAAAGGCAGATTCCTTTCTTTTGAGGGTTTACTGTTGCTTGTGGTTGGTGGCATCAGTAGAAATGCAGGGGAGCTGTGTGACTTATCATTTCTATCCTTGAACACTGAGCTCAAAGTGGCTTTCAGTCTTGGATGTAACAATTAGGATCCAAAGGGACAGCATAAAGTTGTGTCAGGGAAAGTTTAGGTTGGATAATAAGAAAATGTTGTTTACCCAGAGGGTGGTTGGAAGGGGACATGGCACGTGACAGAGTTGAAGAAGAATTTGGACAATGCTGTCAGGCGCATCGTGTTATTTTTGGAGTTCTCCTGTGCAGGGTCAGGAGCTGGGCTTTGATGATCTTTATGTCCTCCCCAGCTCAGAATATTCTCTGATTTTATGATTTGTAGAGCAATACAACGACAGTTGCACAACAGCCCTTGCCAGGCTCAGCTGAGCATCTCCTTCTCCTTCTGCCCCACATCAGTAGAAATACTCCCACTCAGGCTGACCCATCAATATTTGCATGGCTGGGTAAAATCACTTTGGCAGGCTGATTCTGGCTCCCATGGTTCCCATTCATCAACTCTGCTCCAACTGGGGTATTTCCATACCGAAAAAGGGTAGCCAAACAGAGGCTTTCTGCCCAAACCAAGGTGTCCAAGGTGGCAAACTGTGTCCTGTTGATAACTCCCAGCCATGTGCCCCTGAGGATCTGCCTCGGGGCAGACCCCAGCTTATGTTTCTATGGTTTTTTCTCCTCCTATTGTCACTTTGAGGTGCTCTGGAGACATGAACAAAATGAGAGTGGCTGACCCTTGTCCTGCTGCTGTGGAAAATGGGTGCTCAGTGTTGTAAATCCAGGTTAGTGTTGGCAAAGGTGCTGGTGGGCTGCTGCAGACAGACCCCAGAAAGCAGGTTAACCTGTCAGCAAAGGAAACAAATTTCAGCCTGAAGTATGCAGCAGATATAAATATGTAGATGTTGAAACAAAAGTCACCGCCTGCACTTTTTGATATAGTACTACAGGAAAAATAAATCTCTGTTGTTTCTACCCTCCACCAAGCTGCCCTCATGCCAAGGGCTGAGATGATGCATCTTGGAGTGCGATTACAGCAGTGCTTAATCAACTTATTAACCAATGTGCATCGACCCAAATCACTCATAAACCCTCATAAACCCTTATGTATGAACCCAAATCCCTCACAGAGCTGCATGCAAAGGTCAGAGCTGGCCTTGAACCCCTTCTGTGTCCTTAATCCACACCCAGGGCTGTCTGACAGATGCCAGTACTAACACCTTCTCCCTACAAGCTACGTACCTTTGGCAGGGATCAGCAGTCACCTTTCAGGGGAGGTCTACAGTGACTCAAAGCACTTTTATTACAAATCTCGGGCTGAGCCCAGCTTTTCCAAGCTGGAAGGTGAGACACACCATGTGCACAGCTCACCTGGTGACCTGCTGCCTCAACTCTCTTTGCTGCTGCATTTATAGGATTCCTTCCCTCCCTCCACAACCCTGGGGTCTGGAGAACCATCTCCCCCTCCCATAACTAATTAAGAGATCCATTATCTAAGCAAGACAATGTGGATCCCTCATCCTGGGTGGTTGTTGGGATGAGTAAAATTCTCATATATAAACTTTAAAGAGAGGGTTTCCACCTCCGTTTTTGGATGTGGAATTTCATGAACTCAACCATATTTCAGTGGAAGTTTCCTTACTCCTGCCCTTGCCCTGCTATGTGTCACAGTGGCACCAATTACACTGCAGCTGTAAGATGGGTATTGTCATTATTAGTAATTATATTCACTCACTCCATATAAAAATATCAGCACAGTAACATGAATGATTTGTGTAATGATATATTTGCTGTTATTAGGACCTAATATGTTATGCCTGTAATTACATACTATGCCCCATATAATAAGCTTGGAATTGCTGTGTAAATTTTGGGTAATTACGGAAAACTATGCTACAAACAGGTCCCACTAGACCAAGTTCAGCATTCACTACCAGGAAATAACCATTATTAAAGGCTCTGCAATAGACAAACCAATAGACTAAGAGCTAAAAGCCTTCTGAATATGTAACAGCAATGAAGAGGAACAAATAACCAGTGCAGGGAAGAAAGAGAAGTACCAGCCCAGGTAGTGTTATCCCTGGGGAATATTTCTTCTAATTCTGGTTTCAGGAATACTCCAGGAAAAACCCAAGGAACTTCCAGTGGGTGCAATGTAAGCTGCAAGTAGCATAAACTCATTCAGATGCAACTTTTTCAAAGGATTTAGAAGTCATGCTCCTCATTAACAAGAAAGTTTAAATGCTTCACATCTAGATTAAAAGTCTGCCAGAGGTCATTACAGCTTAATGCATAGTCAGGCTTTTCTGAATCGGCTGGAAACATTGACATTGATTAAATTTATCCTCTCCTTCACAGACCCAAGAGCCTTTCCAGATTTCAATGCATTTTTTTGGGTGGAGCTGATCCTTCCCATCCTCACTGCAGTAAATGCACATCTTCCATCTAAAATCAATAGCCACAGCATGGTCCCCTGTGGGCTTCTTGCAGTTGTGAGCATTTCTCCCGAGGTTGGGACATGATGGGAAGAAATGAGATCAGCCATTTTATGGCCAAGTGAGTAGTTATGGGCTTCGAGGGCTCTCTCATGGTCATGAACGTCAGAACAACTTCTGATTGTTTAAATTTCACTGCAGCCTTCCAGCTTCATCATCTACGCTGCCAACTTCTATTAAGGTTCCATTAAAAGGCAATGAAACACAGGGCTTTTTACAATACCCTTGACAGAACAATTTCCCTTTCTGGATACAGTAAAATTTTTCAGCCAAAAATACAACTTTTTGGTAAAAAAAAAAAAGAAGAAAGAGAGACAATTTCAAGCAGATCAAAATATTTCATGAAATGTTGTCAGATTGTCTAAGCCAGAAAAAACAAGCCAGAAAAGGCTAATTTTCAAATCAGAACATTGATTTTTCTCTCTGCCTGTCATAATTACCTTTGTTTCCACTTGCTAATGAAAAGCCCTAGATATCAGATATTTCATTTTGTGCAGAGCCAAGTGTTTTACTCAGATCAAAGTGTTCTCCACAACACTTGGTCATTGATAGCTATTCAGTAATTGAATTTCACTGTTATTAGTTGTACCTTTTCCTTCAAGGATCACTTCAAGTGGAACTACACTTAGCAGCAGAGAGAAGGACAAATGCTGCCCTTAGATATAACCAGGTGAATTCAAGCAAATCCTGAATGAATCAAAATGTGTTGTAAAAGTTAAGGGCTGGGGGAGTATAAAGTTTAACCCAAAGTTACACATACAATAAGCTTGCCCAAGACACTCTTTTAAAAGTTTTAACCCACAACACATTAATAACTTACAAAATCTGTGCCCTTTCATATCAATATTGAAACAAGTGTCATTTGGGGGGGATCAATGTTCTTGATCTTTCTGAAGCCCAAGAGATTTCTCACACCATTAAGCACAAGAAACCATTTAGGTGTCCCAGTGACCCAGTGTCAGGGATGGGTTTTGTTCAATATAAGATCATTTACTTCAAATACTGGTAGATATTAAAATTGAGTTCCCGTCCCCATGAGCATGTTCCCTCTGAAAAAATCATAGAATCATTAAGGTTGGAAAAGAGCTGCAAGATCATCAAGTCCAGCTTTTGACCAGATACCAACATAAGCCATATCACAAAGTGCCACACCTACTTGGTTTTTGAACACTTCCAGGGATGGTGGCTCTGCCACTTCCCTGGGGATCCTGTTCCAGTGCTTAACCTCTCTTTCAGTGAAGGATTTTTTCCTAATATCCTGGCCCCCATCCCAAATATGTAAGAGAGGGTAAACCATGGGCTTAAGTACAGGGGTCTTTGCAGTGAAGCGGAAGATCCTATTGCTCTCTCCCTTTCCATGATATGCATTGTAATAGTATATAACTCATGAATTACACCATAAATCACTCCTGGGGTTGCTGTACAGAGGAAAGCAAGGGAGTTGTTTTGGAAGAAGGCTGAGAGTGCTGAAAGTGAGACCAGTTGGCAAGACCCACAGACAGCCTTGAGCCAGCAGAGCAGAGAGAGGAGCAGTGGGGTGAGCAGGGCCCCGAGCAGCCAAGGCTGAGAGGGGTGGAGCTGTCCCACCTTACCAATAGCACACCTTGGAGCAACCCCGAGGCTGACATGAAATGCTGAGTGGGTGCTCCTTGCAAGGGCACTGCCTCTTTGGTGAGCTGAATGGAGCAGATCCTGCAAAAATACACTGTAAAATGGTCATGAGTCCTTCTTGAGACATATGTCTGTAAAAATAAAATGAACATTGGAGATAAAGCCTTCACTCTGGAATCTCTTAACTTCTCCATGATGGAGTTTATAGCCTCGGGGTGGCTTACAGACATATACTAACTCTGCACTCCAGCACTGACCTGAGTTTTACAGACTGCACATTTGCAGGTCTACAATTCAAAACTAATTGCTATGACCTCACATAAAATAGTAATAATCAGCTATCAATAATACTTTGGGAACTGGGGGGAAAATAAAGGGAAAATGTTCATTCTTAATAAAACCTGGTGCTGACGGTCAGGAAATTGAACCTTCTGCTAGCATTAGTCACAGGAGCCAAAAACATTGCTGCTGAGTGTTTCTGGGGAGCATATGCTTCATATACTTGAAAGATACTCTTCTGTATCAAGTCTTTGTAATTACAGAGACACAGCAAATAAAGGCAGAAATCATGAAGATTTCCTTTTCCTCTGGTAGCTAATCAGTCCAGGGTGTATTTATGCACAAGCAGAGAGCTGTCTTCATCCCAGCCTCTCTCCCCCTTGCATCTCCAGGATGCAGTCTGATGAGCAGTTAGCTGGTGTTTCACTGATGAATCAAACCATTCGCTGCAGAAATACAAGATGCAGGGCCAATATTTTCAAAGGCTGCTTTTAAAACTCTGGCAGCAATTTAGTGTGGTCATGTTTCCGAGTGTGAAGTTCTTCATGTATGAATGCTTGCACTCAGGATTTATTTGCTTGGACTGCACTCACATCCGTGCAGGGAGTATGACCGTGAACCCAGTTTTCCATGTGCTATCTACTAGATCAGGGAAAATGGGTTTAAAAGATTAGAAGCCAGGCAAGGACTGGAAATCTGGTAAGGATTTGAAGTACCAGGGTAGTGTTTTGGGCTGTAGGGCAGTCAGTGAATTAGAGGAAAGGAAAAAAAATGCATTTACCAACCAAACAGTTTTGCTATGTTCATTACTACCTTTTTTTTCCTTGCACTTCACTAAGTGGAGGAGCAGTGTCTCTCTGAGCACATCTGGGAGCACAGCAGCATAAAGCACAGTGCACAGATCCCAGAGGTGACCTCAGACCTGGAAATGGTCTGGCCACATCAGCATCATCCAAAATCAAACTAATTAGTCCTTCTGGGAGCACATCAGCTCCAGTTATGTGATGTTAACGTGACACGAGACTGCAATCAGGACCTGAACGGGGACCTGCTGTTTGGGGGTACTAAACCTTTCTGACTTTGCTTGGTGACTCCTTGCACACCCCTACTTCACACCTCGTTAGTTATCCACTGTGTTTAGAAGGGAAGGGCCACAGCTCAACCAGAGCAAGATGTTTGCAGCGTGTAGTTTTGAATGTTCAGTGATGTGCAGTGTCTCAGATCCACAGGGCAGAAAGAAGCAAACCAGAAAGATGCCACTCGCCCCAGCCCACAGGCAAATCTGCCTCATCTCTGTGTCACCCCCATTTTAAGTCTTTTCTGCTTTTAAAGAAATGCTAAATTTAATACAGAAATAAACCCACCAAGAGTCCTGCAGTTTTTACGGAGAACAGTGTGCTTGCTCGGGAAGCGTGAAATTAAAAGCTCTCGAGCGTGCATTTGCCCAGCTCCACATCACATGCACCTCGTCAGCTCTGCAGCAGGGCAGGAGCTCACTCACCAATTCACTCCATGGCCTCATCCTGCAAGCATGCACCCCTGCAAGCGAGGCTTACTCATGGAAACACTATGCCTGCATTCCCGATAGCGAGCGGCTTGGGAGGAACCTGCTCCCTGGGATGCCCTGGGGACATGGCTGGCACCTGGCACTGTCCGAGCAGCAGCCTGGCACCATCGGGAGGGCTCCAGCAGCACAGCAAGCCACCAAGCCTGGCCAAGAAATCCCACATGCTCCGAAGGACACCCTCTGGCCGTGATCAGGACTCACTTGGATGTTTTCTGAGAGCACATGACACCAAAATCTCTCCTCAAAATAAAGTGCCTCCAAACAGCTCTGAACAGGCTCCAGAGAAGTTCCCAGGAGTTTTACTAAAAGCAGCTTGCCTGCCTGTCCATCCCTGTGTTACCAGAGTTTTCTCTGTGGCGTGCTTTCTTTGTCCTTAGGAAAATTCAGATGTTGGAACAGCCCCCTTTAACAGCTTTCATGTCCTCAGGGCTGGGCATAAGACACACAAAATGGGCTCCTGAGAGCTGACTCCCAAATTATGACAGCACCTCACGTGTTTTCAAGGCTGAGCGACGGCCAGTGTCCTGCTCCTCAACTTCACAGGCCAGACACAGCAGGGCAGGAGAGCCTCCAGTCCACACAAGATTTTTCCTGGGCGAGACAGGACCACACCAGGTCTTCTAGCTCTGTCACCAGCGAGGGTTCCTAGCTCAGATGGTCTCCATGGAGGTCATAACTCTGTGGCACATGGCCCTTTGTCCCAGCCTGTGCCATGTGGAAGAGAAGAAAGCCAAGGATCTGCCCTTCTTTGAGGGATGTGGTAGCCAAGTGACACTTTCTTGCTTTCAAACCTAAGAGGGTTCAAAAGATTTGTGACCCCTGAGGAGAATCCCCCTTGGGTTTGAGGGTTTTTTCTCCCACAGCAGAGGTTGAGGTACTTCCCAGGACCTCAGACATCACCTATGTACCACGGTGTCTTTGGGATTCAGAGAGCCCTTGCTGTGACCCCACGACTCCAGCTCCATTGGTCGTGGTGCACCAACGCACGTAACACATTCCAGACTCCTCTGGTTTGACTGATGCATATTTTGACAGCTCAGAGAAAACATTTTGCAAGATGCAGAGTCAAAGGCTCTTTCAAGCCGAGATGTTGTGGAAAGCCGCATGAGCTCTCCAAGGCACTATCTCTCTCTCTCTCTCTGCCAGCTGTGCGAATGAAAGCTCCCTGTGCAGGCCAGAAGATGCAGCAGGGAATAATACAGTCCTTTAAATAGCATCCTAGCTGGCTTGAGGAGGCCACGAATGTTTTAACTCACTTATAATTTTCCTGTGGTTCAACCCTCTCTCCCGCAGCAGCCTGCTCTGGGCACCACGGCCAAGCAAAGACATGGGAAGCCTTGAAAATGGCATTAACCAACAACCCGTGACCGTTCTGGGAGAGCTCTTGCTCACATCCTTTCCCAGGCAATACCCACCCTGGATGTGCTGCTCAGACCTTCATTACCTGGAGGTACTTGGCGTAGGAAGACACAGCACTGAGATCAGCAGAGGAGACCTTGTTCTGCCTGCAACTGATCTCAAAGAGCTGATTGCTTCAATGACACGAGGCACTGGCCAGAAAATGCTCCCCTAATATCTTCCATGTGACATTTTTCCAGAGGCAAAGCCAGCTAAAAAGGTCCCCAAATGTTCTCTTCCTCAGGACCTGTTCAACCATCCGTAAAGCAGGTCAGTGAAAGGAAACGCTTGGCACCAAAGCGGGGGAAATAGATTAACTGAGATTTAAAGAAATTGCACGGACCCCATTTGCAGCACGACCCATGAGCAATTGTTTTGGCACAGCTGCAGGACAGAAAACTGCCAGGCAACAGAAGGAAAATGTTTGGGGCTAAGGAGCACTGGGAGTCCCTTCAAGCAGCTTTGCTCAAGGACAATCTTGAATAGGGGACTGAGTCTTGGATGAGGAGGAGGAGAAGCATGAGGGTAACATTGAGAGGTTTAGAGTTTCTATATAGAAAGAATTATTTAGAATAATTCCAAGTCTCGTGCCCCATAGGAAATTTTGAAGAAAATCTTGAGATTGAGTGGCAACAGCAGCTCAAATAAAAAATAAAGAGAGAAAAGCTTGTTTTATGAAAAAAAAATCAAAAAGATCATTTTCTCTGCTGAAAGCTGAAATTCTTCCACAAAAGAGTAATTTTGCCACTCCCCAGAAAACCAGAAAAAATACCAGCATTTTTCCATGGGTGATATTTAACGGTTGCCTCATTGTCTTCAACCTCAGTGTTCCTTCTGCAGAGCTTCCCAGCCCTGCCCTGGCCTCCCGGTGCCCGTCAGCTCTTCAGGACAGGTTTCTCTCTTGTGCAGCTCTCAGCACACCCAGTGTTGGTGTTTAAATCACATTATTTTACTGATTTCAATACTCTGATGCAGCCATGGCTTTCTGATGCTGAACGTGTGTGCTACCAGAGCATGTCCAAGGTTCTGGGCTTTCTCTCTGGTTCAATTTCTTCTTGCCTTGCTCTGCCACTGCCCCAAAATATGTCTACTTCTCATCCCAAAAGTTTGATATGGAAATAATTGGTGGTACTGTAATATTCTTCAACATTTTGAAGCAAATGGTGTCAAACAGCCTTCACACAAGTGTCCCATATTTTACAGGGGTATTGTTTTAGGGACTATCCCCAAGTTTTATCAGGTGTTTAACTTTCTTGTGCATGCCTAAAAAGGATATTTTAAAACACTCACCCTGTCATGGGTTGGGGTTTTTTTGCAGGTCTGAATGATTTGTGTTATATAATTCTATCAGCAAGCTGCTCGAGTTTATTATGGAATATTAGAAAAAAGGTTTATGGAAGTGTCAGCAGAACCAGATCTTCTTTTATCTGGGAACACCTGGTTTATCTATGAGCCTTTACCCTGAGAAAAGGAGTTCTTTATATTTTTCACAAAGAGAAATTTGGCCCCATTCCTCACTTATTTTGTGTTTGGGAACAGACAATTTGAGTTGAGTTGAACCACAGTCGGGGTTCCTCAAACTTGAAACACAACTCTGCTACAAATTCACCTCCATGCAGCTCTTCTGGCACAAGAAGGCAGCATCAAAACAGTTTTTCATGGGAGCTGAGCTACTTTCACACCTCTAGCTGCAGCTGTGTGAGAAAGAACCATTCTGAAATACTGTGGCCCTTCTGGTGATGATGAATACAGGTGGCTTTTCTCCTCCCTTTCCAAATTACAGTTGCAGCAGCTGTGGCTTTTCAAGTTGTAAAGCAGCCCTTTGGCAAGTTTGTGATGGGGTGACACTGTGCCTTGTCACCAGCCCAGCACAGTGGGGGCCAGGCCATGCTGGCCACCAGGCCATGCTGACCACCTGGCCATGCTGACAGCACTCTGCCACAGGGAGTGGATCCACATCCTGCCCATCCTGCCACCAAATCAGTGTCGGCACCAGGCAAGGGCCTGCTGCTTCTCTTGCCCTTGGTTGCAAATGTTTGCAACCTGAGATAAAAAAGGCTCACAAGAGAACAGGTTTGGTGCCTGGTTTGATCTCCCCCAGCATGTGTTTGAAACTTTCAGTGGTCACAGTACTCAAACACGGAGTTACTCTGCACCCACATTTTGATGCAGCCATGTCATAGAATCACAGCATGGCTGGGGTTGGAAAGGATCTTGAAGATCATCTCATTCCAATCCCCCTGCCATGGACAGGAACACCTTCCACTGGAGCAGGCTGCTCAGAGCCCCATCCAACCTGGCCTGGAACATTCCCAGGGATGGGCCATCCACAGCTTCTCTAAGAATACTGTGCCAGTGCATCACCACCCTCAGGGTAAACAATTTCTTCCTCATATCCAAACTGAACCTGCCCTCTGTCAGTTTGAAGCCATTCCCTCTAGTCCTGTCATTTGATACCCTTGTCAAAAGGCCCTCTCCAGCTCTCTTGTGGCCTTTGTAGGTACAGGAAGGTGCAGCCTTCTCTTCTCCAGGCTGAACATCCCCAGCTCTCTCAGCCTGTATCCATAGCAAAGGTGCTCCAGCTCTCTGATCAACCTTGTGGCCTCCTCTGGACTCTCTCCACCAGGTCCAGATCCTTCTGATGTTGGGGCCCCAGAGCTGGACACAGGTGGGTCTACATGAGAGCAGAGTAAATGGGCAGAATCACCTCCCCTGACCTTCTAGTCACGCTTCTTGTGGTGCAGCCCAGGACACAACCAGCTTTTTGGGCTTCAAGTGCACATGGACAATCTTCTTCAGGGCCTGTGCTGAGCTTCTCAACCACCAACACCCCCAAGTCCTTCTCCCAGGGCTGCTCTCGGCCCGTTCTCCACCCAGCCTGTGTTTGTGCTTGGGATTGCCCCAAGGCTGGCACCTACAGAGGTGCCATCCAGGCCCCTCACCCATGTTTGTGACCTCCCAGCCAGGAGGAAACAGCCTGCAAGCACATCCACTGCTCAGCTGCAGGAGCCTGCAGCCCAGAGAATTAAGTATTCAACAACCACTAAACTCAAAAATAGACAGTAGGCGCCAAAATCCTCAGCTGTGGCTCCTTGGACTACACTGGATTTACGCTGATTTAAGCCAGCTGAGGATCTGCACCACCGGGCCAAGTCCTGCTGTCCTACCTCAAGCTGATGGCTAGTTGACGTGACTGATGACTGAGATTTCCATTTAGGCTAACTGGAAGCGTGAGCAGTGCCTATGTAGTGCTACCATTGTTGACTCCAGCCTTTTGTCTCGGGCTGTAACCGATAGGCCTAATAACCGAAATCATACTGCATGCATTCATTCACCCTCTTCGCAAACAGCATGTTATTGAGCTCCGTGGTGAAAAGGCGTGCACAAACACAATGGGGCTGGGATTAAGCCCAGCTGCATTACCAAAGTAAATACTTTTGCTGCTGACAGTTTGTCTGTGGGGATTTGGAGAAAAGTTTTGTGCATCTACTTAAGCAACATATGGTTTTATTTTTCCTGTTAACAAAAACAGTAGTGGTCAAAAGTCAACACCCTCTGGTGACTGTTCGGTGGCCAATGTGGAATGGGCTTGGTGGTCTAAGTCCAGTCCCTTACATGTCCCCAAAAAAAATCATCCTCTTCCTGCATTCCTCTCTCACTTGGCACTGTGGTTTGCAGCATCCGCAAGGAAGCCAGGGGGGTTTGAGGTTAATCTCATCTGTCCTCCTTTCTGATTGAAAGCAATGGGTGACGTGGTTTGGGTTAAGATACTCTGCTAGCTTCTTTCATTCCTCTTGTGATGAAAACCCCTGCACAATCTGTTTCCTTGAAGCCTGAAGGGAGTCAGAATTAATCCGCATTAGCCGGCGGCCGGGGCATGTCAGCCAGTCAGACTTCTAAAGCAAACACACAGCGATGAGGAGGAGCAGCATGCCAAGAGCACAAATGGTCTGAATTTAGCCCTTCATCTCCAAGCTGAATGCACACTGTTCTCCAAAGATCTCTGCAACACTCAATCAACAGCTGGTCACCTTCACATCTGAAACCAAGAAGAAAACCCACAAGGGCCTGGCTTTATATTTGGCGATGACTTCAGCGGGCTGGTAAAGGGCAAAAAGTTGGCTGAGCTGCCACAAGTGCCCATCTCACATAGCTCCAGTGAAGGAACCTGGCAGACACTGGCACTCAGCATTGTTGGGAAGAAAAAAAAACCACCACCACCATCAAATCCTCCGTAGGGATTCCCCTAAAAGATTTTAAAGCTTTCAAGGTGCAAACAGGTCTTGTCTACACTGAGGTAATGAGAATTACAGCAACTAGAGCACAACTGCTAACACTTAGCATCTGCAGGGTCAGAGGCAGCTCAGAGCTGGAAGGAGTGTTAACTAGATCCACCACATGAAGTAATTGTTTTTAAGGGAGTGTATCCAAGCTGGAACACAGTGATGCAGAACATGCTCACCAGGACAGGTGTAATCCCAGGCACAGTGGGTGGTAAGGAAGGCTGAAAAATCACAATAAGGAAGCCAAGATGTGTTGCCTCATCCAGGCTTCCCCACCAAGATGAAGGTAGGTTTTTTTGAGGGCCAAATCCTGCATAACGCCCAGCTAGTCCCGTAATGTGTTTGCCTTTCTCAGATACTCCTGACAACTCTGGAAGCTGAAGACCTGAAGTATTTTGCAGAGGATCCTCAAACCTGCCCATGAACAGCCAGAAATGGGCAGGCAGACAGGGCTGGAGGAATTAAGCCAGGCAGAGAAAGTGCTACAGCTCAGGTTGACAGGCAAATGGAGCTCACAAACGGGCCATCACAGTCCCATGGTCACACACACATCCATCCATGGAGGAAAAAGGGAAAAGGCAGAAATTGTTTCTGTTCCAATGAAAGACAATCAGTGAAAACAAAAGGTTATCTTAACATTTTTCCACAGAAGTTATGAGGTTTTCATTGAAGAAGCAAAAACTGAAAAATGTTTGGTTTCTGGCAATCAAAAACTGGAAACATTTTGGCCAGAAACCAAAACAATTTGGGGTTTCTGGTTTTTGGTTTTCGTTTGGGCTTTTGCCAAACTCCTTAGCTTACTTTTGCCAAAAAACTGCACATTTTTCAAGCTTTTTCTTCCTCAATGAAAACCTTAAAATTGTTGTTGAAATTGGACATTTCCCACAGATTTTTGTGTTGATTTTTTTTAAAGGCATTCTCAGCAAAAAGAACTTTTTGAGCGAAAAATTTCACCCAGGAGCTCTGTAAGCAGGTATCTATCACACCCTCACTTTTATCTCCTCTCCCCTCCTCTCTTTTCTCACCCAGGGCAGTGATCCTGGTCTGGTTTTGACCACCACAAGACCCAGCTTTAGAGCTGTGGAGCTGCCTCAGGAGACAGACAACTCTGAGTCGGGAATAGCTTGAGCTTTTTCTGTGAGATACCAAATAATTCTCAGGAAATAAGAAATGTTGCAAAGGAAAATAAATATCTGGAGTCTGGATTCAGCAGTATTTGTACTGGGAACACATTTGGGTGTGTGGTTCTGGGAGAAGTTGTTGCTGGTACGTGTCCTCCAAAGTGCCTAAATGTCATTTATCCACAGGTTTGGTAAAGCTGCTGGCCCTGGGTCTACCACAAAGAACTGATACAATCTGTATTAATATTCAAAGTTTGGCACAAAAAATGTGGACATGAAAGATGGACAGGAAAAATTAGATATTATGAACCCCTGACACAAATGCATTGCTAGACACTAAAAAGAAAATGAAGAACACTAATGCATCTCTGCCCCAAGCTCTGAACTTGGAGGTGGCAGTGAAAAGCAAACCCAGCTCAGAACAGAGAAGGTGTTGGCACCCTATCTCCAGGGATAACTTTGATCTGACCCAACACTGAAACCAGAAATTGCACAGAAAAGGAGGAAATCTGGACTGGAGTTGAAGTGTCAGAGTTCAAGACTGCCCTTTTACAAAGCAAACTACAGTAAAAATTTGGACTGGCTTTTTGATTTCACTCATCCAACCCATCTCCCATGGAATAGCCATTCTTTGCCCAGTTAAAACAAAGAGATCTTGGAGTCTTTATAATTAAGTAGAGCCATATTATGGCTGCTTTTCCCCTGGAAATACCCTATTTTTCTTGTTTTCAAGGCCTGTTTGGATGTTTTCTGTGGTTGACACTTGATGACCTTCCAGAGCATGGACTTCTATGAGGAAGAGCAGGTGAAGGAATGCCAACACAGGGAAGGCAACCACACATGTCAGTGGCAAGTGGAAGAGTGTGCCAGGAAGAGGAGAGGTGAAGAGTTTCCAATTTAGGCAAAAATGGGAATGCCACACAGCAAAATGCCAGCCTGGAGGACTTTGAGCAGGAAGTTCGGAGACATCAGCCAAGACAAGAACTGCTGACAGAAGGAGATGGATTTGGGGTGGGTTGGAGAAGGGAAGGAATAAGGAATGTGCAGGTGACGAGTAGAGACAGGTCAGGAGGTGGTTGTGGAGATTAAGGTATTGTCAGGATTTGGAGATGGGTCAGGGATAAGGAGGATGGTCTGAGGGCTGGTAGGTTCTCATAGTCCAGGCAAGAAAGGAGTAATGAGGGATTATAAGGGGGCTAAGTGGTCAATGAGGAAGAGGGGCAGATAAGGGTTTTTCTTTTCTTTTTCCACATTTGGATAATAATGGCCCTTGCACTATTTTAACTCTGACTTTCAGCAAAGTTTATTTAAGCTTTGACGGAGTGCAATGCTGTCAGCTGAGCCATGGTTAACAATGCTGTCTCCTAAGCCCAAGGCAAGCAGGGCAAGGGGAATAAATTAGCTTAAATCTCTGCAAGTTTTCCCAGTTGCAACAGAGTGAAAGCACAGTAAATTACTGTGATTCAGCTCACTGTTAATTCAGCATCTGAATCCTCCAAACGCAGAGGAGACACTCTGTCATTAATACAAACCCAGAAACAAGCTAAAATAACAGCAAGGCTGGTTTCAGAGGCACTTACATGGAGCAGTTAGCTTGGGTGGTGAGCTGGGGCTGCTTGGGCTGAAAGCCTCACAAATGGAGAGGTGGATGAAGTGCCAGACAGCCCTGGGACAGAAGGAAATGTTTATATTGATTTATCCTGACACTTGAACTGCAATGTCCTTGTAATAAACCATGCCTCAGGAGTGGGTGTTACTTGGATTGTCCTGACACCAGAGAGCAAGCCAAGAAGGGGAAACTGAGGCAGGGCAAAGATTTGACATTCAGCTGCATAAGCTCCCTTCATGGTCCTTTATCAGGACTGTTTTCACCCGTTGTGTACTCACATTGTTAAGAGGATCTAGGAAGCTGCAATTCCTTTGCTTTCCAAAGCTTTTACTCAGGAAAGGACTAATTAAGTGGCTGTGTTATTACAGCAGGTCCTGGAGTCTCCGAACACAACCAGCAGCGATTAGGCAGGCGTCAGCTACTGGGCGGGATTTCCCACTGCCCAGCTGTGTAATTATCACGGCAGCTCAGCCAAAATCCTCTGACAAAGAAAACCAGCTGCAGCCTGCGGGGCTGGGAGATAGCACATGTCCAGTGGAGAGAGAAAGAATAACCTCTTCTCCTCTGTATTTTTCCAAAAGAAAGATTAATGAAGAGAGGCATGCCACATTCCTGCAGAGGAGCAGATAGCAGTAGTGATTTTTGGGGAGCAGCTGGAATAAGAACCAGGGTGCACTGCAGTTCACTGCAGTTTTCTTGGGGAACTGAATATTCCTCCCTCACTTAGGGACATGGAGGTGGCAGGTGAGAGCTGCTGAGGAGGGAGGATCAGTTGCATTGCTTAGAAGTATGAACCCCATGCTGCAGCATCATCCCTGCAGAGAGGGGCTGAGGGCTGTCTTTATTAGCCCAAATAAAGCACTGAAGTGGACTCTGAGCAATGGAGAAGCTTTGGGTTTGTTTCTAGAAAATATCAGATTTCTGTTGTCTGTGACCCTGACTAACCTCCTGCCTCAGTGTCCCCATCTCTAAGGTGAAGGTGTCTGTGTTAGGTACCCCACAGGCGCAGCCGCAACACAAGATGCCTTCAAACAAGCCGGGCAGAACCCAGCCCAGCACTCAAGAGCTCTCTTCTGTCTTCTGGTGTCACCAGATGCACCATCAAGAGATGTTTTCCTTGTCTGTGGTCACAAGGTTTTACCTGTCAAAAGCCAACATTTTCCAGAGTATCAGCACAAAGACATTTATTTTCATTTATATGCAGTAGCTCCCTACCCAGTCCCAATTTGATATCATCATTGGAAGCTTTCTCTTCACTCCCATCTGAATTTATTTGGAATGACTTTTCCCTACCTTCAAAGAGCCTGGCAGGTCCCTTTCAGTAGGTCTCCCATGAACACTGTTTTCTTGGTGGAGCCTGAGAGCAGGGACAGATCTCACCTGAGCTGCTGCATGAAGAACTCATCACATCATGAAGGTCCCAGCTCCAACCTCCCACTACATCCTCAGTGTCTGTGCAAATCTGCCAACCATTACCAAATCCCTTCTCAGAGGGCTCTTCAACCCACAAATCCATTTGCAGTTAAATTGCCTGACACACAGCCTGGATGAGTAACAAAGAGTGTGACCTTCCAGCAATCAAGCATTGCTAATATCTCAACTATTTCCAGTGTTTAATAACCAAATTTAATGCAGTGAGAACAATTTGATTGAATGCACAATATCTGTAGCAGCTAATTAACCACAGTAGCCCAGAGAGGTCTTGGACTTCATACAACCTTTCAATATAATTACGAATTTTTAACAGCAAAATGAATTTAAATCCAGTCTGACAGAGCAATCCATCTTCATCTCCAGATAAAAGGTAGCACATGCGGTATTAACATTTAAACCAGAGCCATGGGCAGTGGAGAGAGACAAGGAGCATTAGCAGATGTGCTGAATTAATTACTAACAGCGCTGCAGGAGGGGAGGGGTGCATGAGTACTTTGCATTTTACAGGTCTGACTTACAGCACAGCCACTCTTCCTGCTGGCTTTGCCTGCAAAAATTAGACCTCATGTCAAATGCAGGGCCCTTTAGGTCTACCTGTGTCTCCTCCAGAGCTCCAGGTGTGTGGTTCCTGACTCATCCTCCTCTTCCATGTGCTGCAGAGCTCACACCAGCAAGAACACTTCATCACATCCCTGATTTTATTAGAGCTGTTGCCCAGAAAAGTGGGTCTGAACACAACAACCTCCATTCATCTGTAGGCAAAAAAAAGTCCAAATGGACTTCTTGTTCCTGTCTTGCAGGGGAATCCTCAAAGGAACACTTCACTCTCTTGTGAGCCATGCCCAGAGCTTCTTCTGAAGATTTCTTCCAATCACCTCTTCCTGGACATGTCCTGTGGCTTGAACAGACAGGAGGATTTGGGTACAGACCTTGCAGGGTCAAAATTTGACCACACTTGTTATATTCATGGTGGGGATTAAACTGGATTTTAGGACACTAGGTGGGATTCACGGCCCTCTAACGCAGCATTCCAAGTGTTCTGGGGGAGTTGGGGTATCTGTTCCTCTCCACTGGATGTAAAACATTTCAGATGTGGTTCAGGACAGGAGAGGGTTTGGGTCCATTCCACAAGCAGAGCATCTTGGAGCACAAAACTCTTGCTGGTGTTAATGGATGTAGCAGGCATGGCATGAGGTCACCTCCTTACAAAGCCCTGACATTCAGTAGTATTTGACCTGAAAACTCAAGAACCACCATACACCTTCCCAGCCACCCCTCAGGCAACAATAACAAGAGGGGAAGAATACAACCTTTGCAGTTTTAGTTTGCTTTCTTCTGAGTCTCTCCTAAAAAAGCCAGGAAGGCAGGAGCCAGATTTTATGAGAAAGGTGAAATTTCTACTTCAACAAGCAACCACCTGCCCTCAGCTGCTTGGATGAGGCATTTTAAGCCTTTCTGGAGCCTGTATGACTGTAAAGCCAGTACAGTTAATTTCTGTGAAAGTGCTCCCAGTTTACACTGGTGTAAATAACAGCACCATTAAACTGACTGTAAAACAGACAAAGAATCCCCAGTAAGAATAAAACATGGGCATCCCACAGTCATGATAGTGAGCAGCATTGGTGAGTATTAGTTGTTCAGAATTAATTGTAGGATATGAAGGAGTTACTTGTTCTTGCTGTAGGGAACTTTTCAGATTCCTACTTAGCTCATATCTGTCAGAGACCTTTTTCCCCCAATAGCTTATGAAACATTACCATAAAATGTAGAGTTTTAATTGAAGAGCTCAGAACCAGGCTTACTCTGCCAAATGTGATAGCATCAGCTGGTGGCGTCATTTGTCATTGTTACAGGCATATAAACCAGCAAGTTAATCAAAGGGGATGAAAAATGAGGTGGCTTCAATTTTTGGAGTCCTGAATCCAAGTCCTTCTCCTTTCCTCTCACCAGTCTACACCAAAATGCCAACAACACCAGCTGCCGATTAGGCACTCATTCAAAAATCCAGTGCAGACAACACATAGGCAGATTCTCAGTTGTTAAAATCAAGGACAAACAGAAGGAGATATTACTAAATAGGAGACAAAGATGGAAAAAAAAAAAAAAAGAGTTCTCTGGAGAGTGCAGCTGAAGGAGATGAGCAGATAGGCAGCCACTGCTCCTCAGACAGCAGCTCAGCCCAACGCCCCTCCATATCAAGCTGACATGAGGTCTCTCTGGAAGGACAGAGTGGTGAAATGTGCTCTTTCGAGGACCTCTTGGACTACTGCATAAAAACAGAGATCAAAATCTGAGAGTTTGTGAATCCTGATTGTCAGCAGTATGCTGTCTGGAAGCTCAGTTCTGGGTTTTTGCTAATCCACACAGCTCTGTCCTCATCCTCCACCCAACTACCCTTACTCCAGCCACAAAAGCCCAAAAATCTATCATCATTCTTACTCCTCCTGCATTTTTCTCTTTCTTAATTTTCCCTCTCTTTAACACTTCACTTTCACCATCCCTTGACGTGAAGTTTGTTTAGGCAGGATCAGAACAGATAAAGGGGGAGGACCAAATACTTCTCCGCAGCCAGCTGTGACTCCTTTAAACTCCATATCCTTGGTATCTCCACAGCCAGAGATGAGCAGGTCTGGCCTTTCCCAGCTGCTGTTCTCCTGGCTGGGGGGTCAGATGGAGCCAGGTGAGCTATTCAGTTTTGCCCTTTGAGGTGCTGGAAGAAAAAAGCTGTTTTCTTCAAAATATGTGGAATAGCTTCCTCAATAGATGTGGACTAGATAGAGAGAACAGTGATATTCTCTTTGCTCAGAGCTTCCACAGTTTTAGGACTTTAAAGCTTTCCTAAGAAAAATAAGTGGAGACTTACCCCAGAACCCAACAGCATCTGTGAAAAAAACACAGAACGGTAATTTAAACAAAAACAAAGTCATCTCTTCCAGGGCTTGATCTTATGTTCTCTGAATTTGACCTCCTCTCCACTAATGTGTATGAAAATACACTCGACAATGAAACATTTTTTTCGTAGGCAATTATCTTAATTTTTATTACACAGGAATTCCTTTTCCTGTCAGACAGGGTTTGGGTGAGCTGAGCACTGCACATGGCATCTTGAGTTCCTCCCAACAGATATCACAGTGGATGATCTCACAGAATGTGCATTTCCTCTCCACAAAATTTCAAAATGGGACCACATCCCTGCAGATTTCCTACAGCCCAGAAGGAGGTTGCACTTGATTTGTCCCTCCAACTCAGTGAGAGCCATGGCTAGACATGCTGCAAGCTTTTAGGAAGCAAAGGTTGAGCCAGGAGAGAAAAATGTTGTTGTAATAAACAACTGGAAAGCAAATATATGCTGGAAGGAAGAACTAAACTGCAGGAAAGAAGCAGCATGAAAGAAATTTGGTATTATAACTGGTACAGTTGCAAGTTTTTGCTGTTAGTAGGCATGACCAAGATGTTCTCTGTTTGCCTAAAATGCAGCAACCAGCAGTGGCTTTGTGCATACAATTGCAATTGGCCCCAGAGATCATCCTACAAGGCTCAAGGTCACCTCTGTTACCACTGAATATCTTGAGCTGGTGTCTACTAAGGATTTTCTTTGTATCTCCATCTGGCATCTGGCATCGCAGGGCTCTGGTCATGGTCTCAGACCCCAAGTGCCAATGGGTCACTACATGAGCATGTTCCTGTTCTGAAAGCAGAAACCAAACCAAAACCATGTGTCATCTTGCCAAAATGCACAACTCCACCCCAGATCTCATGACCTTTGGAACCTCAGATCCTAGCAGCAAGTCTTTTACCTCTACCTGGAAGGAATTCCTCGGTGGAGAGCACTCTGTCCCATATGTCCATGCAAAATGGGAAATAGTGCATGTTTTCATACCAACAAGATCTCAGCCCCACTGAAGAGAGCCATTGTGGAGTGACTGCATTATAAAAGTTGTTAAGACCTCTTCCAGACCATAAAATATGCAGCAAAACAGAGTGCCAAATACCAGTCCTCTTCATGGCCCAAGACAAAGAGCCTCCCTGCAAAGCATTAATCCCTGCAGCTGCCTCGAACTATTCATGTCTCTTGGCTTTACGTAAGGAGCCATTCCATTCTAGCTACCACTCTCTCCAAAACAGAGATTTGCAGGGCCTTTAACACAATTAGAGGTCATTCTGTGAACAGAAAACCCAAAGATTTGAATGGGAGGCTGTGACTTAGCAGAGAAGGCCAGACTGTTTATCTTCAGCAGGGAGTACATTCACCCAAAAATGCAGTTATGATTGTTTCTCCCTTACACACATCAACACCCTGTTCTTTCATCCAACAGCCTCATGCTGACTACATTCACTTGGGCTATGAGGGACCTTGCTTCAATTTCCTCCTCTTCCTGGGGCAAGCTGAACATCTCCCATCTTCCTGCCTCGAACCACCAGACCACAGGACAAAGCTGCACAATTAAACATTACCAAAGCCCCATGGGTTGGATTACTGAGGTCAGCTCTGCAGGAGCAGTGTGCTGTCCCCTGGACCAGCCACTCACAACCTCCTGCTGCTGGGGATGACAGGACCCAGCTTCAGCTGCCCCCAGGGGAAGGTGAGCTGTGGGAGATACAGAAACAGCTGCAGAAATGTGGGAAGCATCATGGTTTGCTAAGCTTTGAGCAAAATGTACTCCCAGTCTAGATAAAGGTTGCAATGTGGCATCTGAGGCACCCTGTTAAAGACCTCTGGTGGGATTTTTCCTTTTCTCTTACTGAGAGAAACTATTAACCATTTCATACATCAACACAAATATGCCATGGACAGGGTGTCTCTTGCTGGGTATCCCTGTCTGTGGCAGGGGAGTTGGAACTACATGATCTTCAAAGTTCCTTCCAACCCAAACCATTTTAAGATTCTATGAATATTGGGAAATTTAATCTACAGTCTGGAGAGAAAGCCATGGGCTCTCCTTCTGTGGCAAAGGGATTTTTAGGGTTTTATCATACAAAGCTCTAAGAAGTAGATTTGAAGAACATCCTCTGCCTGAAGATAAAACCTTTTTCTTTAAACAAAAGGAACATTTTGGCTTGACACAAGAATGTTTTTTTTTAATTTCTTGTGTTATTGAAATAAAGCTACAAATTTTAACCTTGGCCAGAGCAAGACCTAAATTTTTTACAAATGTTGGGTTCTGTAGCCAAGGCACACAAACAAACAAACAAACAAACAAACAAAAATCTGTTTCTCACAGCTCAGCTTCTCATCCCAATAAAAGATTTCTCTCCAAACCACTACTTTTCAGTGAGTAGGGGATGCCACCTTTGGTGTTTGCTTATTTGGAGACCAGGAGACCTCTGCTTACAAACAATGAAAAGAAATTCCCCCTAGTGACAAGAAGCCCACATTTCTGGCACAAAAAGCAAAAGCAACAGGTGCAAAAAAACACCTTCAGGTGGCAGCTTATGACAAGATTTGTGATAGTGAGACTCATTACAGCAGCATCCAGCCCTCATCTCACTTATTTTAAATCAAAAGGAGGCAAAATGTGATGCTGTACTTCAGCTGGGGTGGGTAACTTGAAGGTGCCTAGCAGGCAAAAGACTCTCTGCAAGTCCCCAGCTTTCACCCAGCATGGTCTATTTTGCCCAAACCATTCCTGAGAATGCCCAGCTTACACCTTTGGATGAGCATTGAGGCCTTCCAGGACAAAAGAGAAAAAAACAAACCAACAAAAAACAAACAAAAACCCAAAAAAACAGCAAACAAAAAAAAAATCCCAAACCAAAACAAACAAAAAAAACCCCCACCAAAAAACCCCAAAAACAAAATCAAAAAACCGACCAAAAAAACCAATAAAAAACAAAAACAAATAAAAAAACCCCAAAAAACCAAAACCCATAAGACCGGGCAAGATTGAGCTTATTTGTCCTTCCCTGTGAGTCACTGAAGTATTTTTAAATGAACTTTCAATAACAGAGCCCTCTTCTCTTGTTCTGCTCATGTGGTAGATGAGAGCTTCTGGCCCCAGGCAATGCCTTATGGGCATCATTCTGAACAGCAAGCAAAAATAAAGTTGTTCCATTAGCAAAAGGACTTATTTTCCCCACCCCTCAGGTCCAGGCTGTCCCAAAGCCCCTAACAGCTCTGGTGCCCTTGCTTGCAAATGCCCTGATGAAATACTACCAAATCCTGGCTCCCAAGCTCATCCCACACCAGTTTTATGTGGCAGCAAATCCTCACTTTAGAGGCTCCCAGAAGTTTAATGTGCAGTGACTGAAATAACCTGTCTGTTTGGTGACCCAAAATGGCTCGGACAATTACATATCCGTTGGGATTCTCAGAGCTGTGGGGTGCATGGAAACCAGTCTATATTGAGCCACCAGCTGTGAAAGTATTTTCACTCCTAAATATGTGAATGAACCCAGGGGAAAAAAAATTTTGTCGGTGTTTTTCCAATTATTATGACATTTGCAATTCAGTTTTTGGGCATGCTACTGACAGCAAGCTGGATACAACACTAAAATTTCAGGCATGTTGGCGCAGGATCATCTCTCCTGTGTGCCAGCTCCAGTGGGGTTAGAGATGATGTCACTTCAAAGACCCCAAAATATGAGTTATTAAATGCAGAATGCTTTATATTCTCATGTGTCAGCACCCCCAAGTGTAACATTATACTAGGTAACCTGGTCTTGGAGAGGAGCCACATCTAGGGTTACTCATCAGCAATTTGAGAAAATCACCTTTTGGAGTCCTTCTCCAGCCTGGCCACAGTACTATTGGACAGAGGATGTAAAAAAGCAAAACAACCCCCCAGACAGATATATTTTAAAATGCACTGCAACAATGGATTTTGAACTGCACAGAATTAAGAAAAAAAAAGAAAAAAAGGCGGGGGGGGAGTAGCAGGCCTAATGAAAGCTATTTTCTTGAAGACTTTTCCCCTACAACTTTTGCCCTTTTTCCCAGGACAGGAAAGCTGTGGCCAGTGGTACACTTTGCACTGTCCAGCATGAAGGGGTCTGTGGCCTCATTCTGAGGGCACAATCCAGGTCCCACCTCTCCCCACTAGCACTTTGTACAAATCCATTAAAAACCCAAACTCTCTACGAGGCCACCTTGCCTTTGTCAAATTTGGTTGATCAAGTGATTCAGGTGAAAGCAATGACTGGATGGCAGAGTGTTTGCTGAGGAAAGGCAAGGGACCAAAACGGAACAAAACATACCCAAAATACTTGGAAAGCTCCTTGGGCTTTGATCTGACTACCAGTTAAAAACCACAGGCAATGTGACTTGTGCAACAGGCTGCTTACAAGAGCAGACAGTATTGAAATCCATGGGCAGGGACACATTTCAGTAATGTTTCACTGATGTGCACCAACCCTCCAGCCTGTTCTATCCAAACTTGCAGGGATGCAGGACTGAACTGTGCTTGGCTACAAGCCCAAACCCAAATGCTACTAGCAAAGGCATTGGAAATCAGGACCAGATTTTGAAATTCTGGGTAGCATAGACTTCAGTTAGGCAACATCAAGCAGAGGTGCAAACCTCCCATGGTGGGTGGAGATGTTGCTCATCTGTTCCTTTCTCCTAGATAATTCTCTGGATACTCCAGAAATGCATCATCCAAAGGTACTTTTTAGGCCTCTGTGGCAGAGGGTGAATCTCCAGCCTCCACAGCTCAGCTTCCCTGGGTTTTGGGGCTTGCCACTGAATACCTGTAAACAAAACCCCTTCATGCTATTGTGGGGAAAGCAGTACTTGAGCTACCCCTGGAGTACAAGTGCTGATTCCAGCTGGAAGAGAGCAAGGGTGTAATCCCCATGGATTTTCCACCTGATTCAACAAATTCCAAGGCAAAATTCAACCACCAAATCTCAGAGTGGGAAATGTTTCAGCCAGTCAGATCTCTTGGGCTCTCGGGCTCTGCCTTTGCTTGACTCGACCTTCTCGCTGCCCTCCTTGTTCTTGCTACCTCTCCTTGTACTCCCCTTCCCCAGTCCAGTCTCTTTCCCAACTCTTATGTTTGCATCAAAAGAAGGACTTCATCCAAAGAAGTGTGACCAGCAAGTGGAGGGAGGGGATTCTGACCCTCTGCTCTGCATTTGTAAGACCTCACTGACGTACTGTGTCTAGATCTGGGGTTCCCAACATAAGAAGGATGTGGACCTGCTGAAGCAAGTCCAGAGGAGGTCATGGAAATGCTCAGAAGGCTGGAGCACCTCTGCTATAAAGACAGGCTGAGAGAACTGGGGGTGTTCAGCCTGAAGAACCCTGTGGAGAGATCTTCTAGAAACTTCCAGTGGTTTCCAAGAGCACTGGAGAGGAACTTCTGACAAAGATTGGTAATGATAGGACAAGGGGTAATGGCTTTAAACAAAAAGAAGGTAGATTTAGATAAGATATTAGAAAGAAATTCTGTATCATCAGGGTGCTGAGGCTCTGGAACAGGTTGCCCAGAGAAGTTGTGGATTCTCCATCCCTGGACGGGTTCATGGCCAGGTTGGATGGAGCTTTGAGCAACCTGGGGTTGTGGGTGGCATCCCTGCCCATGGCAAGGGCTTGGAACTACATGATCTTTAAGATCCCTTCCAACCCAAACCATTCTATGATTCTGTGGTGTTTATCTCTCAGCTGGGTCCTTTTCACAGCCGTTCTTGGCCTGGAAAGGAAACAAAAGGTTTTACACCCAGTCTCTGGGCTCATTCCTGCACGGCAGACAGCAACAGCTCCCAAAAAATGGGCTGCTCTCCTCTCCAAAATCACAGCTCAACCTCCTTTTCAGAGGAGGACGACGTCCCTACTCGTGGTGTTCAGCCTGGTCTCACGCTGTGGGGTTGATGTGAGCATCGCTGGCAAGCTCCCGACCCAGTGTCACTCTGTTATTAAAACGTGCCTCATGCTCAGCCAGCAAAGTCCTGGGTTGTTTTGGGTTCCACAGTCGCTGCTGCTGCTGCTGCTGCTGCTGAGCATTTTGTGAATATCTGATGATACAGCCCCTCTCCTGCAGGCACGGCGATATAATTAGTCAAAAGTGTGATGGCAGGAAAGATAAAGAGAAAACATGGGTAGATCTGGCACAGAGCCTGCTGCTCTCTTCCTTTGTTTATAACATGTGCAAGGGAGCAAAGGCAGAGGAGAAGGAAGGATTTTGTGTATTTGTGGTGCACACAGGTCTTGCAGCATTATTAAAGGCTAATTTGATGATCTGTAGTTTTACATTCTGTTCTTCCCAAGATCTGTGAAAAAGTACATGGGATAGGCAAAAAACACAGTGCAAGGGGACTCTAAATCTCTCTCCAAAGACAATTAACTGCTATGATCATTCAGTAATAATGAGTTCTTGTTTGCAAACTAGCCTGACCGCAGAATATGCTGAACTCGTTATCATCAGCTCCGAGCTCCCTGAAACCTGATCGCGCTTCAAAACATGCCGGGCTCCTCGCTGTGAGGAGCGCCGCTTGCTTTTTTATCCTCTGCCTCCAAATTTCAGTATTATTTTAAAACTATAATTGAATTTCAATCCTCTGTGTGTGTGTGTGTGAAGAAAGGAAACACTTCTCCCAAGATTTACTGCATGTCTGTTACTGTGTGGGCTGTTTTGACTCTGCAGCGTAGCACAGACCATGCAAACCGCGCTCTATTGGAATCGGTTCAAACTTTTACAGTCCTTCAAATTGGGGCTGGAGCCGGAGAGGAAATACTAAAATCCTGTATATACAACTTCTGTCTGTGAGGGGGAGAGAAATTCCATGAAAATTAAGAACTCAATGATGTATAAATTTATATTCTGTTTAAAGGGTGGGTTGAGTTTTTTCTTTTTTCTTTTCTCTTTTGAGTCTTTCTTTTTTCTTCAGTTGAAAAAACAATTGAACTCTTATATAAGGAAATCAAGGATCTTTAAATAACACTGGGTCCTGCGAGCTGGTGGCAGAACAGGGGCTCAATCTTTTTAAGCCAAGCCATCTAATTAGCATGTGAGCCAAGTTTTATGAAGGTGAGTCAGTTCAGATGTGTTGCTCCTGTGAAAGCTGAGCCAATTTCTCTTAATGGCATGTGCTGTGAGTAATTAAACCGGATTCTGCAATCAGCATATTGTCCTTCCTGGCTGCAAACAGCCGCCAGCAGGCTACAGTCAACAGGCCCATCCACAGCAGCTCCTGCCTGGCAGGGACCAGGAAGGCTCATGGCCAGGATGGGAGGAGGAAAGAGTTCAGGATGCTTTTATCACCCTCTGATGGCCTTGCCCTAAAGAGCATTTCAGTAGAAAACCAAAATCAAATGTAATAACCTCATCCTGGGGTTTCCTATCCCACCAGCACAATGCCCAGTGCCTGGTATCCAAAAGGCTCCACTCCACCAGTACAGTCCTAGCGCAGCCCTGAATTTGGAAACAAGGACACTGTGACCCCACTGGCCTTCCAAAGGGACCTCACAGCCTCCCCAGCTACTGCACGCGGCTCTCAGCCACAAGGAAGCTGCTCTAACCGGGAATATTCCCATATTGTTTCCATTATCTTTTTATGACTGTCATGTGGACAGGGGAAAAGGGGAGGTGGGAGGAGACGAATAAGAGGAAAAGAGAAGCAGGACGTCAAGCTCTGCCTTTGAGGAGGGAGCTGACAAAAATGCAGCAGTCAACTCCCTCTAGCACATATTTGCAGACACTGAAAATCTGAGTGAGCACAGGCAGCCCCACAATGGGAGAGACCCAGCACTTCCCTCAAATGCCATTTTACAGCCTCCCCTTGAAAGCAGGAAGGTTGTAACCTCCTTCCCCCTTTCTTTTTTTTTGCTTTTTTTGTTTTGTCCCGGGAAATTTGCTCTTGATCACACAGGTCAGGAGAAAGTAAGCACAACAGATTGATGAATTGCTTTCTGCCTGGAAACCCTGACTCGGCTCCAGCAGGACGCAGAGCTCAGCTCCTCCTCAGCCGATGCCACATCCTTCTGCCCCAGCGGTGACACCCACGGGCCCATGGGTCACAGCACCACAACAGGCACCTCACAGCAGTCCCTGGCACTGTGGGTGTTTGCAGCTCACATCCACAGGGTCATGCACAACCCTGCACATCCCCAGACCCTCACAGGCCAAACCATCTTGTCCTTCAACCCCGTGACAAACATCTGATTCTGCTGCGAGCCATTTGGGAAATGGGATCATTTATTTCATTCTGAGTGGCTCCCGCTGGTGCTAATGGGTTAAAGTGCTGCAGCTTGTCCCCGGGTTGATGCCACCATGCTAGAGACAGAGAGTTCATGTCTCCTACCCTTCATGGGTGTCCACACCACCAGGCTTTGGCTCTGCTGCACGGATCTCAAACAATCCCTACTCTCCATCCACATGCTAAAATGTTTCTGAAGTTCGTCCTTCTGCCAAAGGGGACTAAAATGGATCTCAAAAATTGGTTGTAAGTTTGCTAACCTGGTTGGGGCATGAAAGACAGAACTGAAGAGTTCTCATTTGGTTGAGAATCTGGTGGTGGTGTCAGACTGGCTGTCAAAGGAAGAGACAAGAGACAGATGAAAGAGGGAAATCGTCTTCTGCAAGTGCTGTTCCTAGCAAAAACTCTGCACAGGTGAAAATTCTTTCTGTAGCTGGTCTTTACTGTGATATTTCTTCGAACTATGAGTGGGCACCTCACCTGAACTCTCCAATATCTCCTGAAATAAAACATGTAGAGTTACTGCCTTTGTATTAGGACACAGGCAAAGCTCAAAGCAGCACATCCCATAAAAAGTGGTTGCATCCAATGCTCCTACAACATGGCAGCAAACCATGGACACACATAACTAAGGGGGATTTTCTTGTCCATGTATGGTTATATTTCCATTGATGTTTTGACCCTCCCTCAATTTTTTTGACCACAGGAAAACCATCAGACCTAAAATGCACATTGCAGCGCTTTATGGGACCTTCAGTTTTCTCATGGGGTTTCTATTTTCTGCAGGGGCAAGAGGTGGCAAGAACAATTTGAGACCAAAAAGGGAACACCAGGATGGGCAACCAGGTGGCTGAAACAAACTGGATCGAGAAAAGCAAATTACTGCTGCCACTGTCAGCTGCAGCATATTCAGTTCCATTTTAAGAGACCCAAGAAACTTCTGTTTTCATCAAAAGTGTCTGCAAAAGAAAAATCACTTTCAGGCAAGGACTCATTGTTTCCTTCCTTTCTGCTGCGTGATGACAGATCTCACAGAAGCCCTAAGCATAGGTGAAGTAGGAGAACCACATAAATATGAGCTAAAATGCAGCTCTACTTCCTTCCCTTGGAATACCGTCAGCCCTTGTAAATTCTGCAATGTGAGCAGCTGGTTCAGAGGCAGAGGGGAACAATAAACAACGCAGGAAGCGATTGCTGGCATTGCTGGAGAAGGTCATAGGAAGCCCAGAAGCAGAGTCCCTGCAGTGCTGTGGGCTGTGTGCTGAGTGCATGTGGTCCCCAGGGGGGATACAGCCCAAAGAGGTGATCAAAAAGCTAAGAGAGGTGCAATAGCTGTCACAGGGTCACCTAATGCATCAGTGGCAAAGCCATGCTCTCCATCTCTTTACACCCTGTCTGGAGAACTGTGTGTAGACGCCACAATAAGTAAAAAATGGGCAGAAACCTCTTGCTCCCACAGTCTGTGCCTCTTTTTCCATCCACATGTCCCACAAAGACTGAAGATAGTGGGTCAGGCTTCTATATATTCTTTTAAAAGTCATCCCAAGACAGAGAGTGCACCACCTCTCCAGCTGAGTGACGTGGTAGGAAGAGGCATCTCTGAATAGAAATATCAGTTTAGTCTCATGCTTGGACCACTTCTTAAACTTCTTAGGGAAAAAGTATTGACTGTGGGGTCTCTCACCAATGGGTCATGCATGGTTCCTCAAGCACCAACACGGCTTCTTCCTCAGTTGTTAGCAACTTTTGGCTGTAGCCCAAAGGCAGTGTGACTGCAGCACTGCTGCCTAGGATGTGCCAGAAGGGACATCAATGCTCAGGTCACCCTGCAGCTCTTTGTTGGGACTGCACAGCTCACTCTGCCCTGACACCCTGGGGCTGCCGTGGGTGCCAGCCACTGTCAGGCCAGCTGAGATGTGTCTGCACATCTCTGCTCCCTAGGTAGTCATCTGCTAAAAAAGCTCATTTAGGCCACAGAATGAAAGCTGAGAGGAGACACGGTTGCTGTCTATAAATATATTGGGGCAAGCATCAGAGAGGCAGCTGAGCTATTGAAGCTAAAAGACAATGTTGGCACGGGAACAAAAGGGTATGAAGAGGCCAGGAATAAATTAAGCAAAAAATTAGAGAGAGAAAACAACCCTCTGAGCAGCTCTTGCCTGGAACAGGCCTCCAATAAGGACTACATGACAAAAAGTGGTTTTCAGTCAGATGGATCTGACTAAATTGATGAAGATGTGGGGTGGGTGTGGGGGTGGCTGGATATCACTGCTCTTTGAAACATCAAGGGTCACAGCATGAATTCAAGTGATCCCTCCTACTCCCACCTCCCACATTCTTATGAATGTGGACGTGTCACTATGCTGAACAAATACAGAGTCACAGAGATATGTATTAGATTTGACCTAAGATGTCCCAATGACACTGCAGAATCACAGAATGGTTTGGGTTGGAAGGAGACCTTGAAGATCATCTTGTTCCAAACCCCCTGCCATGGGCAGGGACACCTTCCACCAGACTAGATTGCTCAGACCCCCATCCAGCCTGGTGTTGAACACTTCAGGGATGGGGAAGCCACAGCTTCCCCAGGCAGCCTGTTCCAGAGTCTCCCAACCCTCACAGCAAAGAACTCTGACCTAACATCTAATCTAAACCTACTCTCTTTCAGTTTGAAGCCATTCCCCCTTGTCTTGTCACTACATGCCCTTGTCAAAAGTCTTGCCCCATCTTTCCTGTAAGTTCCCTTCAGGTACTGAAGGGAATAAGGTCACCTCAAAGCTTTCTCTTTTCTAGGCTGAACAATTCCAGTTCTCTCAGCCTTTCCTTAAGGGAGAGGTGCTCCATCCCTCTGATCACCTTGGTGCCTCCTCTGGATCAACTCCAACAGATCCAGGTCCTTCCTGTGTGGAACCCCACCCTGGAGGCAGCTCTGCAGCTGGGGTCTCACCTGAGTGGGGCAGAGGGTCAGAATCCCCTCCCTCGACCTGCCCACCCTGTCTTGGATGCAGCCCAGGACATGGGTGGTTTCTGGGCTGCCTGTGCACTTGGCCAGCTCTTGTCCAGTTTTCCATCCCCCAGCACCCCCAAGGCCTTCTTGGTAGGGCTGGTTTTGTTCTGTTCATTCCCCAGCCTGGACTGATACCAGGAATTGCCCTGACCCAGGTGTAACACCAGCACATGGCCTTGTTAAGTGAGATTCCCATGGGCCTGCTTCCCAAGCCTCTCCAGGCCCCTCTGGATGGCATCCCATCCTTCAGGTGTGTCAACAGCACCACGCTGAGGTCCCATCAAAGCCTGTGTTTGGTAAAAAGCCCACTGTAAGTTTTTCCATGAGTTTGGCCATTTTTTTAATGGATTTTGTGCTGGTGCCCTCCAGGACTCTAATGCAAAGAGATTGCAGAGGTAGGTTTGTGTTTAATTGTGTATGATGCATAAACATATACGAAATACAGGTTCCCTGACATCCCTAAGACACCTAAGTTATCCTCAGGTTAACTCAGGTGCTGTAACTCAGGTTCATTCTGCAAACACTTCCAGGCTACATTATTTCACATCTACTCCAGCTGTGTTATCCCAGTCATCCCAAAGGAGAGCCAAAAAACCCTTCCCACCACACCCCTTAGCATATTTCTCCATATTTTAGGCTCAATCTTGGGAACGCTGTTACCAAGCATGGTAATCATTGCATGTATTTTTTCAGTAAAAATCAATGGCTGTTCTCACAGGCACAGAATCATTTTATATAAAACCCCACCAGCGCTTCTTCTGTCCCATGAGCTACAAGTCTTTTTAGGATCTTTCTGACCATTGGAGACTGGAAATGCGAGCAATTACATCAGATTTAAGAGAGGGTGAATGTGGAACCATCAGAGAGAAACTGTTTTGTGCGACTCTCCTGATTCCAAGAGAGCCACAAAAGGCTCCACCACATCTACAAGTGCATCTAGAGAAAAACAACCAAATTTTGTTCATTTTGAGGACAGAGAGAAATGCACTGTTGCAGCTGTGCAATAATCCACCATGCAATAGCTCATGTATGACTGTCGCTGTTGAGCCGCTAGCTGAGGAATGACCCAGGTTCTCAGACAAGGAAAGAGAGAAGAGACCTTTATTGTTTTGATTTCCATATATATAGAGTTTACAGAGGTGCACCCAGATTGGTCAGCCCGAGACCTCCCCCTAGGCCCAATTGGCCAAGCCCGAACTGACCCAATCCGGAGACGTTGTTTGCAAAACATCCAAACTTTATCTTTGTTTATGAAATATAGCAAAATGTTCTCACGGGAAGGACCTGTGCTAGCCACAGCTCCCCCTTTTTGTTTAAGAACAGAAAGCATTGCTTGTGAGCCCCAGTGGATCAGCATGAAGGATCTGTTTGGTAATGGCCAGTTACCAAACAGAGCCTGGTCAAAACTCAAGAAGGAGTCTGTCCGGAGGTGGCCAGCCACCGAACAGAGCCCGAACCAGATGCTGATTAAGGTGGTCGAAGAGGCCCCTTGCAATACCCTAGATAGAGTATATATAAAAACTAAATCTACGTATAAATCTGTAATTCAACAAAACATGCTTTCAAAGTCCTTGCTTTCTGACTCCATAAATGAGTTTCAGTCTCTGCTTGTGGCTGGACCAGCTTCTTGGTCATCATCAGAAGGATCGCTCGGTTGGTGTTCGGCATCCTGGTTGTCATTTTGAGGTTGCTGGTTCTGTCTTGGGAGCCGCAGATCAGGGCGGACGCATTTTGCAGGCAGCCATCGTACCCCAGTATCTGGGGAGACGCAAGCATACCCTCGACCCCAAGCAATAAGCTCATGTGGGCCTTCCCAGGTGTTAGTAAGTAGGTTCCGTACCCATACCTTCGCCCGGGGCAAACGCAACTCGCCCGATGACTGCAATGAGAGAAAATGGTTCAAAATCACAGGATTATTCGAATTTGGTGGCACTGTAAGGTGATTGATTGTGTACAAAGCTTTTTCCAATCGACTCTGTGGTGTTTCCCCATGCATATGACAAGCTTAATATTTATTCCCAAAACACTTTCACCTCATATGCACTCAGTTTACAGACTTCAGGAACATGCTCTCACTCCTCCCAGGAAAGATAAAGGCAGGGAATATTTGGAAGTTGTCTCCATCCTGAGTTGCCCAAAGACATTCTTTTTGCCTTTGTGTCCTGAAGGAGAACAGTGTGAGCCCAGGAGCTAACCCCACACTTGTGAATTGAGACCATCTTCCCATTCTAGCACATGGCTCTTGCACATTTTGTTTCAGAATGAAATGGTGTTAAGGAGACCTTTGGGAAAGGAAATAAAAATGGTACTTGATTTTTTTTTTTTTTTTTTTTTTTGCTGTGGTTTTTTGGTTGTTTGTTTTTTGCCCTATCCATCACTTCTTCTCAAGACCTCAAGTCCCAGGACATCCTGCCTGACACAATCCAGAGCTGTCCCCTTCAGGCTCTAAATAAAGTCACAGCTTTGGGGTTTCCAGGCAGAAAGTTCACTGGAAGGGCCATGGGAGGGGCTTTGTCCTTCCTAAGGAGGATGAGAAATTGCAAGAGAAACCTGGATGTCGGTTGTGAAGGTAGGAACCAAACTCTTTGAGGAGCAGGACAAACACATGAATATTTTTCTTCTGGTTCCCATGCTGACGGTGTTTTAACAAAGTATAATTTAATTTGAGAATGTTCACAGCAGCTCATAATAGTGACAAGAATAAATGAGCCACGACATTTCATACCAAGAGCAGTAGATGGGGAATTCATAGATGGGATATCATGAAAATTATGAGTTCCCTACAGCCCCCTCCTCTCTTCATCTTCATCTGAAACACTCATTTTTCAATTCCATGTTCTAACACAGGAACTGCCTCTCCTGACTCACCAGGGAGCCACAAGAACATGAGATCCTTAAATATTCCTGCATGGGAACATCTCCTCTGCACCCAAAGAGCATCCCTTTCTCCATACCCTCCCACAGAGCATAACAAGCCCCAAATCTGCCTAAAGAACTGTCTCAGGAAGGAGGAAAGGAGGTGATCCCTCCATGCTTGTCATATTCCGTAGGTAAATGAGCACAGGAGAAGCACATGCTGCAGCTAAATGTGCTTCTATTTCTGGAGATGTTTCTCCTCTTTATGATCATGTGTCACGTTGCTGTCACTGTGCAGGCACCTCAGTAATTATAAGTGCCATGTCTTCAAGCACAACTCTTTGAAGCCATAGGACAACCCACAAGTCCTTCAATTTCAACCTCAATTCCTTTGCTCTGCTTGTCTTTCAGATGCAGTGAGAAAGAGGGATCCACCTTGGGGCCCAAATGACAGCAAATTGGCCTGTTCCACCCCCACTCACAGCAGGCAGGAACACACAATCTGGAAATCATTGTCACCTTATAAAAGTGGCCACTTATTCTGAGGACCCAGTAAGTCAGAGTCGGCTTCATACGTGGAGCTTGGCACAGCTTTCCTCCCAACTTTCCTATATGAAATTTTAGGCTTAACACCTTTTTTTCTGCAAAATTTGCTTTTGAGTGTTGAACTATTTTCCTGCTAAAGTTTGCCTCATGCTGAGATCTAAAAAACAGCTTTTTGGCTAAAAATGAATCACTGAGGTCAGAAAGTTTCTACAGACCTCATAAGCTCCATAGTCCTGAGTGATTTAAGGCCACAACCCTAGGGCTGCTTTTGGGACAGTCTTTGAACCAGGAATTTGGTTGGCCACTGGTCAGTTCCCTGTGGGGACTGTCACTTTCAGAGGTATTTTACAATTTGAGCTGTATTTCAAGATGGTGCCTCTGACAGAAGCATCTGCTGTGCTACAGGGACTTTTGTGACAAAGGTGACACAGCAGTGGAGCTTTGCCTGCCATCCACATGATGAAGCAGTGCAAGAAGGGAGGAGGGATTCCTCCCTGGGCCCCTCTCCTCCATCTCTGGGCCTCAGCATCCTCATCTATTGACTTCCCATGCCATACTCATATTGCTCCTCAACTGAGCAAAGCTCATTTTCACAAATCTTCCACCATTTGCCTCTAAATCCCCCTCCTCTCCCAACTGCAAGGTGACTTCCTCACCTCCCACCACCCCAGAGCAGCCACCTGGGAGCCAGCAGCCCCTCAGGATGCCAGGGTTGTGGTTTCCAGCACAACAGAAATAACATCAGGGCTGTCAACCTATTTCAGGACCATTCCCTCATGCAGGGCTACCCAGCCAAACTATTCCAGGCTGCTACTGTACTGGCTGATGGATGCTGCCTGCGTGTGCCCTGCATACTGTACATTCCCTTGTAAGGGCTTGCCCCATTCCCTGCTCTGCTCTGAGGTGTCAGCTGGCCTTTTGCCCCACACCTGCTGGCACAAAGGTCCCCACAACACCCACTCTTGAAATCCCACTCCCCAGGCTTTCCTGGGAGCTCCCTGGCAGGATGCAATGGCTTTGAACAAAAGGAGGTTCTCCTTGGACAGAGCTGAGATGCTGCATTGTGGTCCTGCAGTGCAGGGACACGGTTCTCTGGTCATGCAGCACCCTCATGCAGCAGACATGGTTCTCTTTAGGAAACCCACCCTTCTTTACTAGATCGTCTGCCTGAGACTAGAGTGTGGGAGGAGGGAGGATGACATGAGAGCCAGGTTCAGCACAGGTCCCCAACTCAGCTATCCATCAGAGATCCTAAAGCTCGAGCTTCACTCAGGGTTTGCCACCATTGATGTCAGCAATTCGTGAAAGTAAACCCAAACTTTTACAAGATTCACAGGGGCACCGTGATCATCACTGAGGAACAGGGTGGCAACAAGTAGTATTGGTGTGACACTTTGTGAGATGAGATTCTGTGCCACACTGAGGTCTGCAGGGATGAGCATTATTAATGATGTGGTCTTGGAACAGAAATGGGCAAAAATGGTGCCTAGTGGGCTTTACAAGAGCCAAGAGTGCTGAGGAGTGGGACTGGATTCATCCTATCCCTCTGTATTTTTAGTAAGATATCTCGCTGTTCTGTGTTCTCTTTAGCATCTGTGGAGACAATTCAAACCTTAGATCTAGAGTAACTCATGTCTGTTTACTCTGGAGGGAATTTGGACCAGATGCTGCTTTGAAGTTAGGGACCTGAGTTAGTGGATGAACCTAAGCTGAAACCTTCAGTTTAGCCCCAAGGTGAATAGAGCTCCTACATGAACATCCCTGTAAAACAAAGGGATATGATAGTGCTGACCTGTGGAACATGCCTCAAGAGCAGGGAGGAGCTGTAATCCCCAAAGTCAACCAGCTGCTGGGCCTCTCTGTTGAACTGGGGGGCTCATATCCAAGATCACTGCCATAGCATGTGTGGTTTCTTGATTTTGAGAGTCCTCCACAGCTTAGAATCACAGAGGCATACGGTATCCTGACTAGGAAGAGACCCACAGGGATCACCAAGTCCAACTCTTAGCCCTGCACAGGACATCCCCAAAAATCACACCATGTGTTTGAGAGCGTTGTGCAATCCCTCCTTGAGCTCTGTCAGGCTGGTGCTGTGACCACTGCCCTGGGGAGCTGTTCAGTGCCCAACCACCCTATGGGTGGAGAACCTTTTCCTGATATCCAACCTAGACCTCTCCTGACACAACTTCAGGCCATTCCCTCAGTCCTGTCACTGTCAGCACAGAGCACAGATCAGTGTCTGCCCCTCCTCTTCCCCTCATGAAGCTGTAACTGCACTGAGGTGTCCCCTGGGTCTCCTCCAGGCTGAACAGACCAAGTGCCCTCAGCTGCTCTCACACAGCTTCCCCTCAAGGCTCCTCACCATTTCTCCCTGTTGAGCTTTCCAAGGGAACATCTTCCCCCACAGTCTGTATCCACCAAAGATACGGGGCACTTGACCAGACACATAACACAAACTTTCAGTGCTTAATTCAAAATTCACATCCCAGAAATTCACACATCTGCTGTTTACTCCAGGAAATGCCTGACATTTGTAGGGACCTTGACTCCCACCAACAAGGTACCTTCCTGCCTGTTAGTGGGCACTGCCTTTCTCTATATCATTGACTTTTATTCCTGTTTTAATGTTTTTCCTTACAATAAAATGTTTAAATACCTAATTTAAAAATTACCATGGTTCTTACCATGCAAGGCACGTCAAGGTAAAGAGCAGCATGAGCAGAAAGAGAAGTACACTAGAAATGTCTGGTTTGCTTATCCACAGCCATAGTCCTTGCAAAAGATTCAAAACACATTTGGGCATTGCTCATAAAGACAGCCATGGTGCTGGAAAGTGCTTGGGTTTTGCCCAGGAAAAGCAAAATCCACATCATCCACAGCACAGCAGCCATGACAACTCATGCCACAGGAGGCACTTAGCACCTGCCAAGAGCAACAGGAGCAGGTGGAGCAATGAACAAAGGCATCTCCTGCTGCTCCAGCAACCCACAGTCATCTCACTCATATCTGAGAAGCTCAGGGTGTAACTAACCAACACTGAAGCATGAGTTTCTGTGTCTAAGGAGCACCACTTGCTGCAGAACCTCCTGCCCATTTTCAGTAGAATCAGAAAATGGCTTGAGTCAGAAGAGACCTTAAAGGTCACCCAGTTCCAACCTCCCTGCCACAGATAGGGATGACACCAGACCAGGTTGCTCCATGACCCATCCAACCTGGCCTCGAACACTTCTTTGGCCAACCTGTGCCAGTGCCTCATTAATCCCATCCATGGGGGTAAACCAATGAGAATAATTAAGCTTTCAAAACCAGCAGGAGCTCTGTGGCTTTCAAGCAGTGATGTGTCTCTGCTGTGTCTGCAATGTTGATTCCAGACAGGCACAACCTTCAGCTGAAAGCACTGCTCGACACTGGGCACCTTCAAAAGCTCACACAGCTCACTGGCTCACACTGAGAGGAACCACTTTGCAAAATCTGGAAGCTGTTCCCTTGACCCATCAGATAAGGCTGCTGCAGGATCCAATTTCTCAGCAACACTCCTGGCCAGCAACTGAAGCAATTCCTGCAGTAGCCCAGCCTGATAAAACTGCTGCTAGATTCCTCCCTTTTTGGCTGAAGATTTAATTTGAGATCTAGTATCCCACTGTGCACTCCCCCAGACTTCCAAAATGTTCTTCTCCAAACAGCCTTCCCGTCTTGTGCTGCCAGGCTTTGCACATCTGGAGTGCAGACATCATTGTCACTGACCCAGGACTCACCAGAGTTCTCCTCCTCCAGCTCAAAATTAAACACATACAGTCGCCCTGATCTGAGCACAGCCCTTCTGCCAGGTGGTGTCAGCATCCCACAGGGCCAGGTCCAAGAGCTCACGTTTGCTTTTAAAACAAAACAGCCCTGGCTCAAGGCGCCCACGCCAAATTCCTGGGAACCCCACAAAATGTCAGCTGTGTCCTCAGTAACCAATACAGCCTCTCCACCCACATCAGTCTGAGGATGAAATCAGGGAAAATCTGTTATTGGGCTTCTTTTTTCTGCTTAAGATGGAAAACCTTGCAAACAGCCCATGGAAATATGCTGGAATTATACCCTCTCAGAAGCACCAGCAGTCATCAGATCAGTCCCCACCAGTGGAAAGCCTCTGCAGGTGAACACACCAGTGAGTGTAATTTCTGCCAATGCAACATTTTTGAGTACAGAGTGATTATGATCAGGCCACGGAGGCCAGGCTGTCCCCAGCCCTGCAGAAAGTGCAAGAATCATCCTATCCCTCTCCTCTCCTCTCCTCTCCTCTCCTCTCCTCTCCTCTCCTCTCCTCTCCTCTCCTCTCCTCTCCTCTCCTCTCCTCTCCTCTCCTCTCCTCTCCTCTCCTCTCCTCTCCTCTCCTCTCCTCTCCTCTCCTCTCCTCTCCTCTCCTCTCCTCTCCTCTCCTCTCCTCTCCTCTCCTCTCCTCTCCTCTCCTCTCCTCTCCTCTCCTCTCCTCTCCTCTCCTCTCCATATTTCAGAGAAAGGTACCCAGCTCCACACCTGCCTTTGTCTGTCTGTCACCCTGCCCAGAGCCATCACACTGACATCTTGGAGCTGTAAGCCCTTAGGATGGCACAGAACCACAGGAAAAGAAAAATCCATGCAGGGAATATAATAACCTTCACCTGCTCAGTGCTCTCTACCCTGCAGCCAGTGTTGAATTTGTGTGAAGCTTCTAGTGACCTTCAGGGTGTCGCTGGAAAGTTTCCATTCAATAAACTTCTGGCAAATAAAACTCTTTTGTCTCACCAAGATGAATCCCTGAGCTTATGGAGCTTGGCCCCCTCCACCACACATCCAGCTCATTCCAGCAAAGAAACTCTCCAGGTGCAGTTTGTCCTGCTCCTGTTTGAGGAGAACATCCTCATCTTCTCCATCTTCTGCTCTGAATCATCAGGTGTAAATCAGCAGTAATGATTCCCACCTGGAAGAGTCTGGAGGGAGCACAGACTGGACAGATGTTCTGCTTTCAGAAGACAGCAAGTGATATATATGTAAGAACAACAGGCACGGCGAGAGAAGCTAGGCTGCTGTTAGCAACCCTTGGAGGGAAGGGTCAGGACAGCTAGCGTCAGCTTGATGCTATCAAACAAAAGGGAGAAGCACAGGGAGATCTGAACCCCTCCTTCAAAAACTCCTTCCTCTAGTATCACCTAACCAGACCCTTGCTGTATTAAAAATGCCATTTTTTACTCAATACTTGCATTCCAAGGTCCCATCCATCGCTGAACACTGTGATGGGTGCCAGGACCATGTGCTGCACATGTGTCTCTCCTCTTTAGCAAACACCCAGAGTATCTCTGTGCATCTGCCGTTGACAAGATGGGCTTTAACTCTGGAGAGCTCTTGGGTGCCAGAATGAAAGCACTGAGGAATGAGATCTGCTGCTGGAACGGGCGTGTGTTCAACAATGACTCAGGACAGGAAAATGCCACTTACTGAAACTCCAATACTTGTTTCTCAACCAGCCAAAGCTCTTGGAGGTCTCCCATCTAAATGCTAACCAGGCCTGGAGCTGCATGTCTTTTGAGACCTCACAAGAGCAGCTGCAGTATAAGGACACTGTGCTATTCGGGGCAAACTGGGAGACAGACAATTTGTACAAAGGCCTGCCTGGAATTTTTAATGGTTTAATACTGAATGTTTTATTTCAGCTGTCCTGCTTCGAGTTTCACTGATCAGGGGGTTGCTGAGCAAAACACACAGGTTTTGTTTGTGCATATTGGTATCTGAGTGAAATGCTTCAAGGCACAGAGTCTGTGACCAGGGAATCTAAAGGGAGGAGGTAGGTAGTCAAAGGAAAAAATACATATTATTACATTTATGCATATGTTAGGGTGGCAGTTTTCTCCTGGTATCACCTCTAAGGCTTTGGTCTGCAATCTACTCTCAGTGTACTTGCTCAGGCAAAAATCCATGATCAGAATATGGGATTCCAGCTGTGTTCTCCCCCAACCCACACTGAAACAGTCATTCAAAATAAATTATTCCAAAAAGAGAAATCCTCCCTGTGAACTGTGCAAAGATTAGCATAGTGCAGTGATCTCTTTAAACTCTTCCCCCACCACCCCATCCTAGCAAAGAGCCACTCCAAGCTCAGGTTTTACGGGCTGGAGCCGCAGGCAGCAGGGGAAACTGGAGACAGAGCCCTGATCCCGCCAGCGCTGCCTCCTCCAGCCAAGCACTTCGGCTCGGGGCTTCTGCTCAGCTGAACTGGCCCGCTATCCCGGCCAAAGAGCCCCGGAGAAGAGCAGGACAGCGCTTGGCGCGGGTTGTGCATCCATCCACGCGCCCATCCGTCCGTCCGTCCGTCCGTCTGTCCGTCACTGCCCTCTGCCGGGAGCGCCGCGGTCCCCGCGTGTCCCGAGCGGTCACACAGCCGAGACACAGCGTGCCAGCGCCGGGCTGCCATGCTCAGCGCGGAGAGGGGAGGATGCAAACTCGCTCCTGCTGTCGGGCAGGCTTTGGCTCCTCTCGCACCGCGCACAGAGGGTGAAACGCAAAGCGGAGCGGCGAGAGGTGCTGCGATGCCGATGCACCCACACACAGAATTCTGCTGGGATTGTGCAGATACCTGTGGCATCCATAAATTACAGACACACCGACCGGTGTAAAATTAGTAATAACTTCTCTTGAATCGCAGTGTAAGCTTACTTAAACAGCATAGCAAGCAAGGGCATGGGAGTGTTTTCTAGCACTGATGGCACAGCCAGACACAACTTCACATATGTATGTCAGTGCTGTGATTACCGAAAAGGCAGGCAGAGGTGGTGTAGAGGCACTTAGGAGGCATCCTGGTAACAAAAGTTGCCAGAAGGAGGCCAAGATAAACACAAGGGACTGCAAAAAGGCAGAGCATCCCCTCAATACACAGGGAAGATGGCTGGTAAAACAATAAAAATTTGGTATACAGTATTAGGAACAGAGGAACACACCACCATCATCACCCTTCCCCTTTTTGGTATGGGGCAGTAGCAAAAAAACATCAGCCATAAATTGGAAAACAGATAAAAAAGAAAACAACAGATTGATTCTGACTTGCTCTCTCAAGCCTGGCCACCTTGACCTAGGGGACTGGGAGCCACAGAGCCTGCAGCCACCAGCACTCACTGCACAGCACTCACCAGCTGTGCATTTTTACACAGATGTAGATGGGATTGCTGGAGACTGAGCATCTGCTGGATGGATGGATGGATGGAAATGGATGGACAGACAGACTCATATGCAACACAAGGCTCTGCTGGGGAAGGATTACAACCTCTCGAACATGAGGGTCTCCTCCTAAGCTCTAAGCACAAGAGAACAGCTAAGGCCTAAAAGCACTATTTAGATCTGCTCCAAAACCTGTTAGCATAATCCTCTATGGGTCTGGACTAGTGTTGTGATCCATATAAATATCCAACCTCCCTCTGAATTTTGCTAAGTCCCTGGGTTCAGCAATACTCCGCAGCAACACGTTCCAGAAAATGATTGCACTTTCCATGAGAAAACTCCCTGCAGATGCCCCTTGAATGAGGTGTGTGACATTAAAAAGAAAAACAATACAATCACATAAAACAGTGGGAGATCCTTACTTTGGAGAGCAGAGCAACAGCTCATCTCAGAAAGGAAATCCTTGATGCTCAGTCCAGGTTCTCAGCCTGGATTTTTCCTAAGCTCTGTACTTCTCTAGCCACATAGCTTGGGAAGCACTGTAATTGATAAAAAAGTGAAACCCACTGCTTTTTAGCTCCTCACCCCTCCTTTTCATCTGGAAATAGGCTATTTCAGAGCTGAGCTCCAGGATCTAAAGGCCACAAAGTTGGGCAGTGATCAATGGAAAGTCTATCTGAGGGTGTGAAGGAAAAGAAATACATTCACACAGGGAAATCTGGCATCAGTAGCAGCAGCAAATGAGACAGAGAAAAAGGTTTCCTCTCTCTTGGGGCAAAAAGAACCAGAGCTATCGCAGCAACTTTTATGGACTACAGTCCTGTAGCCAAACCTGGAATCTCCTGGCTGCTGCAAAGGACTTTCTGATATTCCCCCAATACTGTTTCATAGACTTCACTTGTCCCTTTTGATTTATGTCCACCAAACTTTGTCTGTTGGAAGAAAAGAGAGTGCAACTGTCCTCAGGGTTTCCCTTCAGGAAGGGCTTTGGAGGAGAAGGTGGATAATCACAGCAGCAAGAGCATTAGTGAGCTTACATCCACTTCTGCTGATCCTTCCATTCCCTTCCAGCTCAGCATAGAGATGAGGCTGGGTTGTGTTTCCTAAATCTAAAATGATTCCTTGCTCATTGCTACCAAGTAAGTCATCAAATCCATCAGTTCCATCTGGTGAGGATGAAACTCCTTCCTGCAAAGACTCCTGTTCAAATTTCAAGCATCCTCTTTTCTAGCAAATCGAAAAACTCCATGGATCATGCTTCTGTAACCCTAAACTGACTCCTAAAACTGCACCTGCAAGAGCCAGAGTTAGATGGTCTGTGAGCAGCAGGATTAAGCAAGCCTGGATTCCCCCAAGTATCACAGCCAGAGCTGGCTGGCTGAAACATGATGGGAAATTACTTGCCTGCCTTTCTCCCCTACCCAGGCAGAGATTTTTATATTGTTTATGAACTTGTAGTACCTTTAACAACTCTCCCCATATGTAAAGTTTATTTAAAATTGGCCATGAGCTAGTTGGGGAACCAGCAGGCAGAGGTCACAGTATATAATTTTTATTTCTTCAGTAAACGTAATGAAAAAAAATAAATACTTGTCATTCAAATAACGGATGACTTTTCAAGGACAAAGTGAAAGCCAGGTGCAGGCTGCAGCAAAGGCAACATGCTGAGTAGCAGCCCCATCTCCTCTGACCTGCCCTGCCTGCTGTGGGCATCCCTGTAATTGCAGACACATCAGCAAAAAGCAGACTGCTCTCTCATTAGAATTGGAACCCAACCCAAGAATCCCAACTCAACCTGGGCTCACCGATATAAAGAACCAAAAACAAACAAAACAAAAAATAATTTTAAAAAATATGACCTGCTAAAAGATCCACCAGTTTAAAACTTCCCCTAGTGCTCTCCAAAGGTTGGAGGTATTCCATTATTTACTGTGGGAACCCAATGCTGGACCTGCAGGTCCCCCTGGAGTGATGTCTGTGCACATAAGCAGGAAGAAGGGCCTCAACACTCATTTGCCTCCGTGTTTAAGAACACACTTGCTTGTCCCCCTCTTCCCAGGGAGCTGGTAACACAAGGGGTGACTGCAGGCTTGGTGTTTCAGCTGCTGGGGTAACTTGTGCCATGGACAGCATGTTACACATCCCTGTGATGTTCCTATTCCTTTCTTCCACACTTCCCCTTTGCGAGATGATGAATTGAGCACCATTCAATTCTTGCCTAACAGCCACTGCAGATGGGGAAAGAGTCAGAAGCAGAATCAAATCACTCCAGGTGCATTTGCTTCATTCCTGGACTTTGCAGCCTTGTTCCTAGCACCACTGGTTGAGAAATTATATGTTTTTGGCTTATGCTTTTCATGGCAGCTCTACACTGGGAAATATCTCTGTCAAAGGATTGAAAGCTGCACAGGAATGTATTTCATTTGGAACTCTGCATGTTGATGATTGCCAGTTGCTGGGTCAAACATCAGGATCTCTTCACAGATACATCAGGAAGTTGTACTACCAGGTGTGATCATTTTATGGCAACTCTGTCTTTTGTGGACTGCAGAGGGAAATGACAGCAAAGCTGTGATCTGGGAAATGCTTTGGGCAGAGAGCAGTGGTTTTCTCCCTGTCTGGCCCACATATGCTCAGGATTCAGCTCTGGGTTAAAAAGGATGAGACCTCCAAGCAATGTCAGCTGGAGCAGAGGTCCAGAAGATGTCATTGCATTGCTTTAAGCCACTGCAGCTGTCACCAGCAGCCAGCAAACCAGTCCAGGATGGGGGAGAAGACTTCACTGTCACATGGGTTGGATCAGGGACAGGCTACATCCCCTAATGAGAGTCAGAAGGCTCACAAGACTAGCTAAGGGGCCAAGAACAAGTCATGCTTGCAAGTATATCCCAAAACAAGAGCAGGAGTGGTATGCATAGAATCCCTTCACAGTCAAGGATTGGGCTGAGGGTCAGAGATAAGCAGAGCTTGGGAAAAATGCTTGAGTTTCCCAGGCCAGTGTCTTAACCAGTTGTGTTTTACTTCTCTCTTCACTGATACAGTGAATAGAAAACTTGGAGTAGGGACAAAGCAGAGGCTTTTCAAACACAAGGAAGAGATTCCCCAGGGACAACAGACATGGCAGAAGCAGCTGCAGTGGACATTGATGGGTGAGCTCACACCCTGCTGGGGCATCAATCAGAGCAGCTTCCAGCTGTGCAGGTTTGTGCCTGCGAAGAACCCACCCCTCCCTTCATTTGGGTGGTTTCATGAGGTGCGTGTTGTACACAGACTGAAACACATCTCCCCTGTGCCTTCCCACCCCACCTGAGCTGTAGGTTTCACACGGCAGCTCCTCCCACTGCCACCACTGCTGCAGGTGCAAGGAGCAGCTGAAGCAAAATGCCAGCTGAGAGTGCAATGAGCCACGGAGTAAATCCTCCCTGGACAGGCTGCAGGCAGGATTTCACAGGGAAGTGTTTTACAGTGTCAGGGTCGATTACATCCTTTGGCTCCAACTGGCTTCTCCAGATTTCACACATTATTTTCACAGGAGGAGAGAGAAACTAAATGGAAGTGCAGAGAACAGGTTTCCTGCAATTCTTGAGCCTTCTCATTATTTCTACACAATGGGGAGCCTCTTTTGTCCCCAGACCTCCTCTCCTAAGCTGACATTCCCAGTCACCACTCAATAAGAGAGACAAGTTCTAGCCCCAGTGCTCAAACATGCCTGAAGATGCATTTCCAACTAAATAACAACCTCTGCAAGCTGTTAAGATGCCTTTTCCAGGACTGTACATTTTAAATCAGGAGATGCTCTAATTTCAGCCACGAGGAGGTTCAACTCACAGCTCCTTCTACACCAAGGACTTGCATTCCTTCCCCTCTACCCCAGCATCAACTCCAGATACAGGGAAGAGTCTGCCCCAGTTTTTTGCAGTATGTCCTATAGGTAGAGCCAAATATGCCTCAGGAGCAAGGGTGAGTAAACACAACCCCAGCATCATCAAATCAAAAGGGCTAAGAGAGAGAGGCTGGAAAGAGAACTCCCTTCCTCCCTCAGGGCAGCTAAATCCATCCCCTGCCCACAGTGGGATCAGCTGCAGCTGAAACAGTCCTGGCTGGAGCTCATCCAATACTGGCTTCAAACTTTCCAGTGCTGGAAGGCCTCCCAGCACAATTCACCCTAATGCTTCTCTAATCTCATGTTAGAAAAATCTCCTTATTGCCCCTAAGCCTCCTAGGATGCTCTCTGTATCCATTACTTCTTGTCCTTTCCCTAGAATGATGCAGAGGGAAGAAGGTAATCACTTTCTCTGCTATTGACCCTTTGCATCTTCTTCTCTGGACTAGCTGGTCTCTGCTTGCTCAAGTATCCTTGCCAACCACGTTTTTAGAGATCTTGGGATTTTTGTTGCCCTCCAAGTTTCTCTGGTGGCATAGAGGATTGAGTCAGGCTGAACAGACCTCCGTGCATGAGCCCAGCTAGCTGGGAAAGGGAGAAACCAACACCACATGTAGCAACACTCCCTCTAGAGCTGGAGACTGCTCCCTTCCACAGAAATGCACACGGGATAAATGCCTTTGCCTTGAGCTCCACTTGTGGGTTAAGCAAGGAAAGGGGCTCATTCCCATGCCCTTCACTTCAGGCTCACATTCCAGCGCCCAGCCTGCACGCGTTGTGTTTGGAGTTAGGGATTTTTGTTGTTTCGATCCCTCGAACGGGCGCACCGCAGCTGGGAGCTCCTGCAGAGGCTGCGCGCATCCCGGCACGGCGCTAGATGGGGCTGCGCGCCCGCTGCTCGCTCCCGCTGCGGACGGGAAAAGCCTCCAGCGCTTCAGCTGGAAGCAGAACTGTTTGATAACCACGGGGAGCCCTCCCTGGAGCTACTTTCATGGGCATTTCAACTCATTCGGTTTTATGCCACGGCGTAAAATTCAGCATCTCTTATCTGCGAGCCCCCAGGTCGGCTGTTGGGCACGGGGACAGCTCCTTTGGTACCCAAAATCATTGACATTTCTAACGCAGCCTGAGCTGTGAGAAGCAATGGCTGGGGATATCCTGCTGCAGAAGGACGTTCCAGTCCAAGCCATTCCCCAAGTGTGTCCCGAGGCTGCAGAGCTACAAACTCACATTCAGTTCCTTTCATCTGTGTAGGCATGAACAAAACAAAACTTCTATCATTTCTAAATTCTCCTTCCTCTGAGACAAAGGCTCCACTGATGGTCTGAAAGCTGGACCAAGGTACCTTAGAACTGCTGAGGGGCCTGGGTGTCTGACTGCACCTGTGTCCCTCGTCTAGCACAAGCCAGTCTAAACCAGGCTTCCCAAGAAGAGCTGAGAGCACAGGTTAGGTGCTAGATGGGTCACAGAGCAGGCTTAGAAATCAAGCCTGATAAAACCAGGCAGCAGAAGTGGTGACAGGGTTCAGACTCGTGACCATAAAGAGGGAAACTCCTTGGGGTTTTGAGCCTAAGCCATGATCTGACCCAATTAACTACCTCTATAAATAGGAAAGGACTTCCTTAAAAATAACCCCAGACCTGTACCCAGCCATCAAACTGAAAATGCTCATGGTAATCTTGTTACTTGACTGATGGTACAGACCAACCCTTCTTTGTTTTTGAAGATTTTGCATTAAAAAGCCAAGATTTTTCTGCTTCCCAAGCTAGGGCTCATGACTTCCTTGAGCTACAGAATAATTATTTCAGCTACACAGCAGGAACACAAAGATCACTGGTAAGGAAACATGTGATGCTTAGCACTGCTGTGGCTGCTTGGATATCTAATTTTCCTTTGTCAGCTGATGACTCCAGCTTGTGGAAAATGGGCTTTTCTGCAACTTGCCCACCACATTCCAATGACTAGCTCCAATGCCTGACCCTGCCAAAGCCATCCCGTGCAACTGGAAGTGCCTCCCTCCAGAGGTCAGGGCTCCTTGCTGCCCAAGAGGAGGGAACAGCAGCTGCACTGAACAAGAAGGCTTTGTTCTCTTCTATGGCATATGCAGGAACTTGGGAAAAAGTTGGTTTTGGCCTGAGCACCAGAGAGGGAGGCTCTGAAAACAAATGACCAGGCAGATGACCCCAAAGGGAGGTAAACTACTTATGTCCAACCCTGCCCAACTCTCCAAGCATGAGCAGCTCTAAGTCCAGTTCACAGGCTGGAAAATATAAGTGTCGACAGGCATCAGAATTTCAGTCAAGATTCAGTCACAGGTGTGTTTGGGTTTCTTTTGTTAAACCACAAAGAGATGATGCACAAGTGCTTGGACAAGGAGAAAAGGGTAAATCTGCTGGAACAAGCAGGTGGCTGAAGAGAATAAGAAAATTTATGGGCCTTGCCTCTCCATTTCCCCACCTGAAAACCCAGTTCTGTCAATTCCTGGCTTTTCACATCCATATAAACCACAGGAGCAGTCATAGCACAGTTGGTTTAACACTTGCCTCCTACCTTGGCCATCAGAGCAGTCACTGATGCTGTCATGTCCTTGAGAAAGTCAGCCACAGGTGATTGTTTGTACTCCAGCTTGTGAGGAACAAGTACCAGGTCCCCCTCAAAAGATCCCTTGTCATTCTTCAAGGAAGGCATTACTGTTTTAAATTAAGAGTTTTGTTGCTTTAAGCACACAGGTGCAATAAGTTGTATAAAGAGAGGAGCAAAGAATACAGGCAGAGCTGGAGCAGGATTCCCTCATGGAAATGTACAGGTCCACCACCAGCACAGAGCTATAAGCCACTGCAGCTCCTTCCCAGGGAACAGTGGTGAGGATTACACTTTACAAGTGTAAAATGCTGGAAGTCTTGCAGCACACCCCCCTTTTGGCTGGGGTCATGCTGAAATGCAACACTCCATACCTGTTGGCAATTCACATCACCTCTGGGCACATGGGTGGGTGCTTCAGTCCTGATTCCAGGGTTGTTCTAGGGAAAATGCAACAGCCACATTTTGTGGCAAGAAAAGCACTGTTTAGTGTAGCTCAAAAGGACAATTAGAGACACAATTAGGCATGGTATAGCTAAGCCCCTTAGAGACTCTAGGGGTGAGCTGTTTATCTTCCAGCACCTCAGGATGTGGGACAAGGCTGATGCCATCTTTTGACCAGGATGTACCTACATTTCACAGAGTCACAGAATATGCTGGGTTGGAAGTGACCCACAAGGATCACCAAGTCCAACTCCTGGCCCTGCACAGCACCATCCCCAAGAGTCACACCAATGTGCCTGAGAGCACTGGCCCAAGGCTTTTGAACTCTGTCAGGCTTAGTGCTGTGACCACTGCCCTGGGGAACCTCCTCAGTGACCCACCACCCTCTGAGTAAAGAGCCTTTTCCTAAGCTGTGGTAAAATCAAGCACTTGTATAAAACCTTGCTGCTGGGAGGCTGGAAGAAGGAAGCTACAGCATCACATCTGAGCTGATCTTAACAGAGGTGCTCTTCCTTCATTCCCCCTTGGCACAGGCAAAAGGATCACACTCATGCTACACAGCTGTTTCCCATGGTGCCCTCCCATTTCCTGCTGGAATTCCAGCTGCAGCAGGAGAGCTGGAGCTATCAACACACATCCATGCACTGGAGAGCCTGACCTGCTCATCAGTTCCTCACCAACATCTCAGCAGTCCCCATGAGCTCAGTACCCAGTTTCAATGCCAACCGGTGACAGACTGCAGCCGCCCTTTTTGGCACTTCCCCACTCCACAGTCAAGCAGCTGTCTGTCTCCTTGAGCAACTTCCTGCACAGGAACCACAAAAAAGCTCAGCACCAGAATAGATAAGGCACATCCCTGACTGTAATAGCTCCTATGAAGAGAGTTACAAAGAGGAATTCGATGTGGAACACAATGGCTTTATCACAGCTCCCAAACTCTTGGGTGAATTTTTAACCAAACACCACTGAAGCCTATTTACAAAGGATGATGCAGATCCTTTGCAATGCACAGATCTGTGAAACAAAAACAGAACACACAGAGTTTTGTTTTCATCTCACTTCCATGAAGGCTGAAGCACAGACCAGAAGCTGCAGTCTGTCTATACCATCTAAGGAGACACACCCCTGATTTTAAGGCCAATGCTATAACCCAATCCAAAATATTCTCATCCACATGAACTTCAAAATCCTGGAAGCCTACAATATGGTCAGGGTTCAGAGGGATTCTTTCTTCCAAGCACCAGACAGGTAATTCCACTGACAGGTATTAAAAAGGCATAAATAAACAAAGTTAGCAGCTACTACCTCTCCTGCTCTTGGGTGCCTGGGATTGTATCAAGACTTTTCACTGGATCAGCAAGACATGTAAAATCCTTAATAAAGGAGGGAGAACAAACAGCAAACTGAGTGACAAACACATAAATAGAAAGTGGTTTCTTCAGTTTATTGCTTTTTGCTGCCATTTCACGGAGTGTCAAGTCTGCACAGACTACCATGGGGAACAAGGTTTTATCACAAGCCATAAAACAAGTAGGAAATCTACTCCTACATCAACACAATTTGAGAATTTGACAGTAAATACAGCATCTCCAAAAAATTATTGGCATTTACATTAATCAACTGATTATTTTTAAGTTGCTGAATAAAGCAAACTGGTGAGGGACCAGGTGCTCAGAAACACAGACTTCTGGAGTATTTAAGAAATCCTCCCCAACACACACATTCTGAAATCTCCCAAAATTTCATTAATACTAAATGAAATTAACATATTCTGCTTCCAGTTTAAATACCAGGAGAAAATAGTTACCACATTTTAATATATTAACTAAAAGACTATTTACATAAAAATCTTCACACATTATATTTTTAAATTAAATAATATATTATACTTACCAAAAAAAAACCCAACCAGACTATAAATTTATTGCTAGTATAAAAATTAATGTTTTTCATGGAGGAGGAGGCTAGATTAGTATTATTGCTATGAACACAGACAGTGCCAGAGACAAGAATTTCTGATTTTCAAATCCGTTCACCACCCACAACTGACTTTCAAGGATGTGTAGGTATGAGGGACTTACGAAGGATGAGGTTCACAACTCCTTCAGATATGCTTTATGATCTGATGTCCTTTTATTGCCTCTTAGTATAACAGTGAGCATCAGTCTGCTGCTCCTGCATTCTAACATTATCATTCATTAGGTCTTCTCTTCAAGGAACAAAAACCCAAAACACAACCACCATAATCTTGCATTTCCACATGAGTATTTTGAAAATTTGGAACTACATCTACATTCACATCTTTCTCCCTAAAAAAAAAAAAAAAAGAACATTCACCATATGAAGAGTCCATGATTATGAACAACATTTTAGGCCAATCTTTGATCCATTTGCTAACAAGCTTTCAGTTCCAAAGAAAGCTTTTCACATACTGTAGATTAACACCACTCCTCAGTGCAAACAGTCATACTTGATACTCTACTAAAAACAAAATAAAAATTAACATGAAAACTTGCTTACAGGTCTACACTGCCCAGTGTCTTTGCAGTGCACTGATTTCCACCCACAAGAACACAGATGTATAGCTTTCTTTTCTCTTTTTGTTTTTTAAAATATGCTGGTTTTAGTAGTTATCTAGCTTGTTACTAGATAATACTAATTTCTTACAGTGATTTTCTTAACTTACACACTCACCCAATTACTGACTTGGGGGAAAGCCAATAATTCTACCTCTCCAATTAAATAGTCATACTGGACTTCACAAGGGTTATCAGCATTGCAAACTATAAAGGTGAAAATATCCATAATCAATTACTTAAGGATCATAAAGTTTAGCAGTGGAAATTGTAACCTAGTCAGGGATTCTAGTATTGCTAAATTATTCATACAGACTAGTATTTTATAGAACCAGCAATTCTCAAGTCACTCAAAAAATAAATTTAAAATGGCAGATTTTTTATTAAAGCCACTTCTTTAATTGGGGTAGTTGAACTCAGCTGCAAATCATTTAGCTAGAAACATTTAGATGGGTCTTCAGGAATGGAAATGACAAATGACCTGGTTTGGGTTCAAGCCTCCTCCTGGTGAAATCTTCTAGAGTGCCCTGGGCCCACCTGTGCTCCACAAAGCAGGATTGTAACCCAATACATTATTATATCAATGGTTTTAATAGCAATCAATCATGATGTTCAATCATGAACATCAAAGTACTTACTATTCAGTTGTGGCCACAACAGTTCATCTTCCTTCAACTTCAATCCCACTTTTCTCCTTCACCCCCAAACAAATGTATTAGTACAAAACCAAAAGAATGTAAGTATCTGAGGGTGAAATGTAATGTTCAAGTTCAAGACATGAAGGACTTGAGAAGCATATGCCTTTCTTTTCATGGCATGCATGAAAAGGAGTCAAGACACCAAGAACTGGATCAAAAAAGACAGCAGATCAGTGGAAAATTACTCTTGTATACTATTAGACAATTCAGGCCAGCCATGTGCGTTCCATATACATCTGAAAACAAAAAATCTGCTTTTATCAGACAACTTAAAACATTAAATACTTTAAATGGATGTCTTTCAACTCCAAGTAGTATTTACATAGCTATTCACAGAAATGTGCAAAGTAAAATCTGACATGATAATTCATTTAAAAGTCCGACAACTTGAACGCGACATTGAAAAAGGCAGCAGGGATTTCACGTCCATTTCCTGTACATTTTAAAGAACTAAAGATAAGGAAAGGCTTGACCCAGCTGAACCTCTGGAAATTTAATAAATCCTATCCATGCTGCACATCAGTCACTAGCTGTCTTTGCTGCAGAATTCACAGTGTATCCCTCCAGTGAGGTCTTTGACAATCTTTTCTTTGATCAGTTTTTGCAGGAATTTTGTTTCACTTGTCACATTGTGCATAGTTTGGTCTTTCATGGCAGCCATGCAGAGGTTGTTGTAGTAGTGCAAAGGTGTGCTGGGCTGATCCAGGTCATATCCAAATCCTGCTAAGCTCACTTCATCACATAAATGTGTGGCCAGAACAACTGCTGTGACCCCAATTGTAGGTACATTCTAAAAAGGGAGAAAAGTGACATTGTCTCAATTCAAACATATTGTCCTTTACCAGGTTTATAAACACTTCACACAATTTAATTGTTTTGTATATTCCTCCTCTTCGTTCAAAACTGAAATAAATTAAAACTACAACTAAAAATCAATTCAATGATCAAGTAAAACTAAAAACTCCAGGGCAAAATACCAATACAACTTAAGTACGTCTTTAACAAGGCTTTTGGCTGTCAACACATTTTTTTTTCTGTGAAGGCAAGATGCTCTATAATTGTGTAGTTAAACTGCACATGAACCTTCACTCCAAACAGCCAAATAACTCCTGACACAGAGTTAAACTTGACATTTCTTGATGTACACTTATATTTCAGTCTTGAGCAACATCAGGCTCTCTAACAGTACTCTTCACTTTTCACCATATGACTTTTTTTTCACCATATGAAAATACGACTTTTCACCAAACAACCTGTGAAAGAGAGAAATATACTACAATACAACTGAGATACTTAGCTTGTTATATTATGTTATTTTGATAAATAAATGTGAGATGATTGTTCAAATATTTGTGCAATAATTTTAAATGCTTTCACACAAAGTGTAAATAAAATAAATGGTGGTTAGTAACTATTTTTTGTAGTTCAAGAGAACTAGTGACATCCAATTGCTCAAACACACAATTAAAATAACAGAAATGCAGTGTATAATTAAACCAGGCAATTCATCACTCTGTACCACTGCTGGAGCAAAGGACATGGAGGGAGGCCATCAACTGCTACTGAGCATACTGTGGCATACACAGCAATTCCAACAGCTGCAAGGCTGCTTTACACTGCTCTGGTTTCCAGACTCTCTCTGCTTTCCCTGCAGCTGGAGACACATCTGTCTACAGCTGATGGCTGGTTTGGCTTAGCAGAGTTGTTCTTAACAGGCTTAACATATAGCAAATGCATGTTTTTAAACACTGGAACGAGTTGATGTCTCGCTGCATCTGAATGACATTTCATGTCAGCATGAACAGGCAAAATACCTCATCTAAAAAGGTGAGCTGAAATCTTACTTTGATTTTGCACAAGAAAACACAAGAGTCTTTTGAGAGCATGTTAGTTTCCCTATTACCTGAGACCAGCTCTGAAACTGCCCAGAGAAAGTAAAAAGCACACTTTTTTTTCAGTTTCTTGTTTTGATTTACCTTGTATTTTACTGTCTCCTTTTGGTAAAAGGAAACTTCTTACCTTATCCCAACCCCAGAATTTTGATCGAGGCTCAGGGAACTGTAAAATGTCCAAAGCTGTCTCTTTGATAATGACTGGATTCAAAATCCGAAACTGCTTTGACGTGAAAGGAATTTTCTCAGCAACCTCCTTCCAAAAGAAGAGTCGCACCCACAGAGGCTAAGAGAAATAAAAAATATAGTTCAAAGGGAAACTCAGAGACAGACACAGTACACACACAGTGACCCTGAAAAATTCAGGAAACAGTTTATAGCTAAGGTGGTTCAGAAATATCAGTGTACAGATCAAATGACTGACCTAAAAGAGGAAAAACCTTCAAAGTATCTGGAATTGCAGAGAGGACAGCAGAGGGAAAAGTTGTTTATTCTGAATTTTGACTGAACTTTGTGTTAATCAGTCAATATATTCACCAGCACCCATGGGTTCTTCAGGCTACCCCAGCATAATGGAGCAGGCAGCAATATTTAAAAACATGGGGAAGGGAACCACAGCTTCCCACAAACATTAACCAGGCATTCTGGAGCAAGCACAGATTTAAAACAATTTAAATCTGGATTTAAAACAATTGTGCTCAAGATTTGAAGTGAAGAGCTGTTGTTTGACAGCATTCACTTAGTGATAAATGTAACCCTTCAGAAAAGGATTTGCAGAAACCCAGAAACTCAGATTCTGATCTTATGCCACTGCAGACAGTTAGATGCCTGCTAATGGAAGAAAAAAATACATCACACTCATTCTACAAGTTTTTCCATTAAATGGGCAACATTAAGCAAATGATAAAACTGATACAGCTGCATCAGACCTGTATTTTTTAAACAGGCCTTAAGGCATAGCAGGTTGAACTGATCAAATACAGGTTGCAGTGCTCCTGTTTTCCTGACCATTATCTGGATCAGTTTACTTCAGTACCAATGCCTGCACAGAGAGCTGAGCCAACCAACAGCTGAGTATTTGAAAGAAGTAGGTTTGCAGTTCACAGAATCAGAGCTGTTGAGGTTGGAAGGGACCTCTGGAGACCACATGGTCCAACTCCCCTGGCTCAAGCAGACACCTTGAGTCAGATGCTCAGGACCACATCTAGATGACTTTTGAGGAAGATATCCATGGATATTCAACTGAGCAAGCTCCCTGGGCAACCTGTGCCAGTGTTCAGTCACCATCACAGAAAAGTGTTTCCTGATGTTCAGAGGAACCTTCCTGTGTTTCAGTTTGTGCCCATTGCCTCTTGTCCTATCACTGGGCACCACCAAAGAGCCTGGCTCCATCCTCTTTGCACCCTCCCCTCAGATATTGATGTACATTAATAACATCCCTCACCCACCTTCTCTTCTCTAGGCTAAACACTCCCAGCTCTATCAATCTTTCCTCATGGCAGAGATGTTCCAGTCCCTTAAGCATCTTCCTGGCTCTTCAGGGTAGTAGTAGACAGTCGTGGTCAAGATTAAACAGACCTTCCATATGATCTCATATTGTAAAACTCACAGAACTAAGAAGGGAATTTGGAGTACCTAAACTAGCATAGATTAAACTGTTAAAAGACTTGACAGGCCTTCTTCTAAATCTCTCTCAGTAATTTTTACTTGCTGAAATTATCTGCCTGCAAATTGAAAGAGGTGGAAGTGAGCAATTCAAATTAACTTGGAAACATGAAACCCTTCCATCAGCTCCTTAGGAATCTCTGCACTTCTTTAAATGTTTAGTGAGAAATATGCAATCTCATTATTTAGGAACCCTGGAAAAATGTTCAGTTACATGTTAGCTCCATGTATTCCCATTGTAGTAGTACAGACTTAAGCTGCTAAAAAATAGACTGGCATTCAGAAATCTCATTTCTATTCTGGGCTCTGCAGACTTGTTCAAGTCACTTAAACCTAATGTGAAATGAATTCCCTTTAGTAAACACTCAGCATGTCACGTAGCTTGGTGCAAACCACCAAAATCTGCACGAAAAAGAAGTGTTACTGTCAGCATGAGGCTTCAACACAAATGCTGGTCCAACTGTAACTAGGAGACTGAGCTAAAAAACCCCCACAAGGTTATATAAAAGATCCTCAGCACAATAAACCAGGGAATCACAGATCAATCAGCTTCTTCATGCACTAGGAAACAAAACAAACACAAATACAGGTACTTGAGACTGTCACATTACATACCAAGGTTTCATTTTTTATCATGGCTTGAAGCCAATTGAAATCAACACTTTTAAACAAAACAGCCACAAACAAGCTTGCAGGAGGATACTCGTGTTCAGAAAGGGGAGCTCCTTCGGGGTAAGTCATCCGTATTGTCGTTTTGTTACCAACATGATCCGTGTAGCCTTGAACTGGTGCATCATTTAATCTAAGGGAAAAGAAACCCACAGTGGAGAGGTATTAAATAAACAGGTTACAATCCCATTAAAATATGAGACACTGTTATTTGGCCCACAGATTTTTAACAGAACAGACCACAGTGTTTTCTCACAACCCCAACGCTCCTTGTCACGCTCATTCTTCCAGCCCTTATCTTTGGGAGGAAGCCAATTCTATTTCTAGATTAGATTGGCACAAGTGCAGAAGTTCAGCAAGAAAAGAAGACTAAAGTCATTTAAGACAGTATTGCAGAAATTAGTATCTATTGCCTTGTGTCAACTCAGAGAGGCTTAGAAGTGGAAAGGGAAGAAAGCACACAAAAAGTTGCCTGTGTTATCCTTTTCAGATATACACACACACACATTCACATAGTATTCCACACAAAAAATCATTCAAATTATTCTTCCAATGCAATATAATGCACCCTGTGGGTTTATATCATTCCAGCTCACCAAAAACTTCAGATGGTGGCACACTGCTGACAAGAACACCATCACTTCCCTCTATGAGTTCTGCAGAACAGCTCAGGTCCTGCCAACTTTTCTACATCAACAGAAAAGTTATCTTCACGGGGCCAACCCTGATTTCAGAAAACAGCTAGTTCAAGTTCTCTGCCCCTCCACGTACTAGCAGGTCTGTTTACCTTTGAATAAGAGCTATTGACTCGATGAAGTCTTCCCTTTGCAAGAGGAGTAAGCCTTAGTTTACAAAACAAGTTGGGAAAATGCTTGTATTAAATTTATTTGTGACTTTACATGATTCAAAACATGGAGAGTCAAACTGTAATGTTCAGGAGGCACAAATAAAGAGCATGTAATTCAGATGTCAGAAATCATGGGCAATCACAGAAAGCAGTCATTGACCTCATAAAGATAAGGGAAGATAAGTGTGCTATAAAGTGTGTAAGCAAACAGTACTGAAACACCAATTAATTTTTATTGTGTTTGAAATAGCTACTATGAAAGAATCCTTCAAATAAGCATCCAAACTAGCCACAGGGAAAAAAGCAGTGGTGAGTCCTTGAGTCCTGAAGTTTAAGATTTGAATGCTTTAAAATGTGAATGGATAAGCACAGTATTGTCTACTTGTCTGTGATGTCACTAGTTTCTGCCTATGTGATTTGTGTACCTGAACTCCACAAATAATTACATTGAATTCTGGTCTTGTAAATGTGACAATTTATTTTGCCCCCAAGACTTCAAATTCTACCAAGTCACAAGCAAATTTCTCAGAAGCACTTTCAGAAAAGTTGCATAAATATTGGAGATATTTTCCCCTTAAAAAACAATGCTGGCTCATAAAGTAATGATGAAGTAGTTGGACTCCTTAAATGGAAAACACATACCTTATAACAATATCAAACTGATTCAATAAGTGACCCAGCTCTGATCCATGAAGAATTCCACCACTGCCAACAACAACACAACGCTTACAGTGCTTTGACTTCAAATCTTCTGGTAAATCATGCTCAGGTAAGAGCACAAGGAGATCTTTAAGTTTATCAAAGAACTTGTGAAATCCAAATGGGGGCTCATATTTAAATAAAGCTTCATCTTCATTTATATTTTTCCTTACAAAGGGAGATATATCCATGCTGTATTTCTCTGCAAACAACCTCCCCATTTCTTTCTTCGCATAAGAAGGTCGGCACTCCTCTTGCAACGCGGCGCTGGCAAACTGCTGTGCCCTCTGAAACAAAACACACAGGATTTCAGCCAGGAAAGCCAGCTGCAGGAATGTGCAAAGCCCTCTGCAGTTCAGCAAACACAGGGGTTATAAAGAAAGCTTCAGTGTGGAAGCACAATAGATTTTAAAGCATTTCCTCAGATGCAGATACTAACCAGTGCAAGGTGAAAACCTGAGGAGGAATTCCTCTCCACTTCTCTCCAAGACTAGTCACCAAAATAAGAGACTACAGTTCTATATTGCATAAAAGGATTAAATGGACAGACAAAACTACACATTGATCCATCTCATAACAAAGACAAAACACTATTGATGTATATTTTTAGAAATCTGTTGTGGCAAGCTGGTATCTGACGTAAAAAGAGAAACAGCAAAGGTATTATTTTTATCAGTTAAAATAAAATCTTGTTTGCATCATATCTTTCCCAATAAACTCTGCTGGCTTTTCCTCCACTGTAATTAAAAAAAAAAAAAAAAAAAAAAAAAAAAAAGCAACATGAGCAAACACAGGGGTCCAGAGATAAGATTCAAACCTAGTGCTGATTTAGCTCTCCTCTACTGTCAAGGAATAGTAATGTGTATCTGGGGGCACAAGGAGGGAAGCTCTAGTGCTGTTTTTTGGTTCTTTTTAAGCAAGATTGACCTACAGAACTCCCTCTGCCACCATTATGAAGGTTTCTGCAAGCTTGGGCATAAACACCACACTGGGCAAAGCATGACTGAGCAACTTCATGCTGTACTTTCTTGGCAAGAGTCAGTGCATCTTTGGAAAAGCCTCATTTTAAGGCTGCCATTTGCACAGCCTATCGGTAAAAACTAATGCCAATCACTTAACAATTGCCCCAAACACTTTGTAATTTGCTAGTACCTAACCAGACCAGAGGAATGCTTTTTGCTCATCCTGCATCTAACACAAACCAAATTAATCACGAGGCAGCAGCAATCAGAGCCCATGAAGTCTTTAGGTTTGCTTGGTTTAAAGTGTTTGTTCTTCAGAAACAAGAATATGTTATTGAAAAAATAAGTAAGTCACATGAGAAAAAAGGGGAGGCAAAGAGGCTCAGAAGGAGAAAGGTATGCACTGAAGATGATGGTAGGTAGGGGAGGATGCAGTAATGCCATGGCAGTAATGCCAAGATGAGACTGTCTTAAATCAGGGTTTCTGCTCTAAGGTGCACCTTAGCACTGAGACATTCAAAGACAGAAATGTTAACAGCTCTAGACTAGGTAAGTTCTGTTATAAAGTGCAAATAGGATAAGTAACAAAGGTTTTAGTGGTGTCTGTTACCCATGTTTAAAAGCCATATGCAAAACAGTAGCTGTCATCTTAAATGAATAAATGAAATAATAGCTGCAGCCCCCTGGATATTTGCCCTGTGATTCTAAAAACATCTGAGCAGCTAGAAGACAAAGCAGACTGGGAAACTGGCTTAGGTGGAAAAAAACCAAACCCTTTTGGTTTAACATGATGGTTTGGGTTGTTTTGGTTTTAATATGTTACTTTTCATTTCCATCAATCTTCTGATCACCAGTGTCATCTGCAATGACACAATGGTATGATGACATGTCCATTTCAAAAGTTAAAGTCACAGTTATCTAATTTTATCCCTAAAATCCCAGCTTCTCTGTGTGCTTCTGTTGTCACTCTGCAAGAACAAAAACCAGAATTTCTACGGCATGAACTGAAGCAAAATATATTTTTGCTCACAGGATAATTTCAGTATCCTAGTTCTTTATTGAAGAGCCCTACAACTCCCATATTTCAATTAATAACTTCTTTTTTAATCCAAGTGAAAAAAAAAGCCAAAAAATACCAACCCTTACACGATCGAGGTCCACATATGGCATTTTTGTTCTGTCACATTCTTCAGGGCCAAAATGTAATTTGAGGATATAAAGGAAGCACCCTCCAATCACAAACAGTGCAAGAATTCTAAAAACAAACAGGACAGTGAGGGGTAGGAGAAACAAACGAAAAAAAAACCAATCCAAAATTTTTCTGATGTTCAATCAACTATTAAATCAATATTTTTAAGCAAATTTAAGACAGTTGAACTTCATGTGAATACTTGCATTTGAATCAAACAAAAAAACCCAAAAACTATTGCTTTCTTCACTTCAAGTCTTTCATAACTCTTCAGAGTTATCTGCAAGAAGGCATGAACAACTATAGATGCTTGGATAAGGAAACTGCCTGCATCACATACTTTAAGTGCATCTCTGATGAGCCAAACAGCTCTCCTCACATAACGTAACCAAGAGTGACTTCTTTTTATTTTCTTTAAAGGGCAGCTCTATCTGAGAATACCTATCTCCATGCAAGCTAAAAAAAAATGCTGGAACTTAAAATTGCATGATTTTGGGCCAATGGTAACCACTGGAACAACTTTCAAATCACTGGCAGGCCAGAATGCAGAACTTAGATGCTCAGGTTTATATTGAAAAGCCATAGTTACTTACATCCCCAAAACATGCAGAAGAAAAAAGTCCAACCAACTTTAAAACTGAAGAACGAGATTATTCATATTTTTGATCTACTAATTTCTCATTCCTAAGGAATACCACTGTTGATGTCCAAACAGTCACTTGGTTTATTTCATGTCTAAACCCATCTGTAGAAAATTACATTATTATTTGGTTAAAATTGTGGTTGTTGCTCAAGTATGTAGTTTGAGCTGTATTATTGATTTTCATTTCCTACTGTTTCTTAAGGACTGGACATTTGTTTAAATGTCTCTAAAAAATATACAAGTTACTAAGTGCCCAATGCTCCCTGAAACTCCTCCAGATGAAGTTAATAGAGATTTCCAATTTTTTTTTAAAAACGCTTGTACTGTATGAACTAATAGAGGCAATCCTGGCACTCAATATGCAGTACAGGCTGCAAACAAGGTGACCACTGGAAAAGCAGCACTACTGTCACATGCCACTTAACTAAATTACTTTCTCCACTGATAGGTGATCTAAGAGCTTTATTAGCATGTTAGGCTGCAACCCCTGGAGATCAGCCAACAGGCAGAAAGCAGGGGATTCACAGCTGACAAATGAGGCTGGTTTTCCTCCAGAAGTTTATCAGGTATCCCCAGATTTAGCTGGGGCTGCTACATTCAAATTATATCCACCTGTGGATATAACAGTTTATCTTTGGGGTTTGTAGGCTCTCAGACCTAAAAATTCATGTGGCATCACAGTAGTGAACTTTTTAGGTGTAAAATATGGTCCTGGATCTACATGTGCACACACCCATTAATTCTAATTTGATGTCAAGCTATAAACAATGGAGTATGGTTTTGGATGTAGCATTCCAGAAGTCTTCATAACAAAGTAACTACGTGGGAACACCTCCCCGGGATCCCCACTCAACATCCACCTGCCTTCAATTCATTCACTTGTCAGGCTGTACAAAAGTCTCAACGTTGTTACTTATCTGCATGCAAAGAAAGATTGAAAACACTTGCAAGTGAAGTACTAGGATCTCACTTTGGCTTGAGAAAACAAGTACTAAACAAGTTAGCCTAGGCTCCACAAAGTGTTTTCAGTGTCCCAGAGAGAGCTGTGTGCCTAACCCTCCATTGAGTACCTGCAGCAATCCTATGCCTGGATTTCTGCAACCATTTTTGTAACTGCCCAGGCTGGAGTGGAAAACCACTGTCCCCTGTGTAGCTGTAACAATGACACTTACTTGCGAGTACCTTTTAAAAACCAGCTTGGTCTTCTCATCTTCATGTGCAGCCACCTTACACCATTGCACAGGAGGTGAATGATCACTTCTCAGCTTCACAGAGTTAATGTCACTCAGCATTGCTGTAAAAAGGAAAGAAGAAAATTATCATAACTTTTGCTGAATTGAAGAAAAGCTCATAGGACACATGCAGAGTGACAACTTTGTTTCCCAGAGAAGACTGTGATTCTCAATTAGGGTGTCAGGAATACTGAATTGCTCCTGACCTCCTTGTGATCATTAACTTACTTCAGCTGCACCACCAGAACATGATTCTAAAAATGTTGTCAGGTGTTGTCTTTGCATTCTTCATAAGCCTGGAGTCTTATAATTTTCAGTTATATCAGTTACTGTCAAATGCTTTTGTTTGATCTGGTCAAACAATCTAAACAATATGCTCAGGGTATTCAGGATCCCTGAATCAACAAATTCCTGTGCTATGTTTCCCACAAGGTTTCAAGGATGCTCTCAGCACGTAAAAACCGTACAAGCCATCCTCAAAACAGAAGCCCACGTTTCAAATCAGCTCTCCAGTTTCCTCAAGGCTAAGCAAACCTTTCTCATCAACACTGGTCTGAATCTATCACTGACGTCTTCAGCAGCCCCAACAACATGGCAGCAACTCCAACAGCAAGCACCAAAGAGGGCGTGGAGGGAATTTCTTGCTGGCACACAGCAGGACCAGGAGGCTGCCAGCACCAGGGAAGCACAGCAGCAGCTCCCTGCAATGAACACAGAGAACCCAGCAGGAGAGCACAGTTTTCCCTCACAGATGGGTGGGGCACTGATAATTAGCTGACAAGAAGCAATCTCGCTGCTCCCCACAGTTTCTATCAGGACACTCCAATACTGATTTTGGAAAGAAAAACGCAGGCTGCACATCAGTGTTTCACAGGCTGCTGCCAGTAACCAAAGATGTGAAAATTGAATCTCCACAAAGAGCCACCCATACGAGCCTGCTCGTTTTCCCGGGAAGAAGGAACATGGACAAGGGTTTTTGCTGTCCTACCCACCCAAAGCAGCACTCCCTTTGATCAGCCAGCCATGGAAAGGTGCAGCCTGCTGCTCCACAGTGGGGCATTTCAGCCCTACTCCTTCCCTTTGATCTCAGCACTTGACCCTCTCTGCTCTCCACTCCAAAGCTGCTCACCTCCTCTGTTCTCCTGCCAAGAGGTCTGTCACAAGAACTTTTTAAAGAGAGCAAGGCTAAGGGAAGGCTTTTCTCTATGGATGATCTTCCTCATTCTATTTTCTACCTCTTTTTATTGTATATGGTGATATCACCCATTTGAACCAGCCTGTATTGCCACTTTAAAACACTGTTTGGTTGAACAAACTGATGTTCTTAAACACCAGGATGAAGGAGCTGAGGAGAAAGAAGTATTTGCTCCAGATCTCAAATCCAGTCCACTGAAATTTCAAGGGTATTTAATTCAGACGATGACTCAAAGTCAATCTCTTTGCACAATCATCATTTCTAAGTAACAAATTTGATAATCACAGTAGAAGGTCAAAGGCCAAAAACCACTGAGAGACAGAGCAGGACAAGAAGAGATGAAGATCAACAAGAGCATCTGAAGTCCTTTGAAGTGCAGACAACAGTCAAGCAATGCTTTTGGGGTCACATGCAAATGATCATAACCCACAAAACAGAGCAAGGCAGAAGAAGCCTAATGGTTTTTGCTAGCAGGAAACTTCACCACTTACCTCAAACACAAGTAACGTGGTTATTGTGGCATCCCTAAGAACCTCAAATTCCCCACCTGGCTGTATTTACTAATTGCACAGATTCTGAGCTGTCACACCTGTTTGCAGGCATTTGTAACAGCCCCTTTTAGCAGATCTGAAGGCACTGTAGGAACTGAAGTCAGGACCATTACTGCTGTCTTGGAACAGGGTAAATTGAAACCTAAGGGATAAGTGACACCCCACAGTCCCCCAGACTGCTAGACGTTAAGCTGGAAATCAAATCCAGCTCTCGACAACCTGTCAGGACACAAGGACAAGACAGCAGCTCACAGGGAATCTATCCAGCCTTAAAAGCTCCTCATTTTCTCAGAGCAACGTCTCATCTTTTACTGGCTGCATGTATAGTGAATAAAACCTGCACCAGGGAGCAAAACTGAGTGTTGACACCACCACCTCAGGCATCCACATCATAAGCCCTCAGCTTATGTTTGCCCTCAGCTAATATTTGCAGCAAATCATTCAAGTCCACACAGGTAAAGATGTCAAAAATTTTGTTACAAGGACCATATCCCGGGGTCAATTATGAATCACTAAGTTGAACTACTTGAGATGTTCAGTGCCAATCCAGCAGGATTTGTACAATCATATTTTACTCCAGGTATGATACAAGTCCTTCCTGCCACACTACCCAGACAAGTCAACTCAGCAGCTCTCATCCAGTTCCCTCACACTAACACACCTTGGAGATGAATGACAGGTATCTACAGAGATCACACTGTCAGGATGCACAGGGAGCAGCTCCAGTTCACAGAGCAAGATCACACACAACAGGAGCAGTGATCAGAGGATGCTGCAGAGAGTGAACAAAGCCTGCTGAACATATGGAAGCTCCGGGACTGCTCCACATAGAACAGAGTACATGCCATCAGAACACCTCAGAGGACACTCTCCCACACCAGCACAAACAAGAGGCACTCAACACTGTTTGGAAAAGGGAAGGGATCACTCACTGACACCAATGGCTCATGGCAAGGACGTGACCACTGAATGCTGCTGCAGCACAAAACAAGGCAGCAGTTACATCTGTCAGTCCCACAGATCTCCACAAACACAGCTGGGCACAAGTATAAAATGGGACTTTTTTAAAAATGAAAAAGCAGGAAACAAGCTTCACTTATTTTCACTAGAGAACAATGAAGGTAATAATTCTCTCTCGGGTAAACATAAAGAGGTAACTTGATCACAGTCCATAGGAACCTAGGTCAGAACAGATTCTGCACAAAAGAATCAGTCACACTTGGTACCAGGCTGCAAGAGATCTGAAAGATAGGGAAGGAACTGAAGAGGTGGAGAGTGATGAAGACAGAATAGAATTAAACAGGAATGCAAGGCTGCAGTAAGCTAGTGCTATCAGAAAGTCTTCCCTTGCCTCTGAGTGAAAAAATTCCAGTTGTTCCCTGCTTCACTCATCCTGGATGTGCAGAAACAATGAAACAAAGAATTTAATTAGTCACCTCAGTACATCCTTTCCAAGTCCAGCTCCTAGTATGCATAAAGCTCTTTTTTGGTATATAAACTGACATAATGTAAGTTTTCACTTCCTTTGCAACAGTTTACTTCAGTTTAATTTTTGTCAGTTTTGATCATGACAGATGATTCCTTTCTCAAATAAGTGTATATATACATATATATATATATATATACCGATGCGTAAGTCTTAACACATCTATTCAGAACAGCATTTTTCAAAAATTACTCAGGGTTGGATCCTGCACTCTTATTCAAGTCAATAAGCCCCTTCCACAGGCTGGAATGGTGTAAGAAGGCTCAAAAGAGCAAGGTGGCAGTAACAAGCACCTTAGAGTGCACTTTTGCCACAGTCTTCCTGAATTTAAAAAAAAAAAAAAAAACAAAAAAAAAAAACCTGCATTTGCAAAGAGAGCCATAGCAGTCAAGATCCCAAGAGAACAAAAGAGATGTTGCACACAAACACCATTACATTCTTTCAGAAAGGGGCCCTGCTGCAGTTGTTTTGAGAGCCTTAAATGGAAATGTCTCAATTTGGGTAAAAAACACAGCTCAGTAGTACTACTGTATTACAATCACATTTTGCACTGACATTTCTATAGCTACTCATTGTGGTGTAATTAGTGAAGACTCAGGGGATTTAAATTTGTTTCATCTACTGAACTTAAGTGATCTGTGCAAAGCTTCTGCTAAAGCTAAATTGTCCATTAATACAACATACTCCAAAGCTTTTTGTGGTGTTATTCTTTTCACCATGATTTACTTTTGCCTCATTGTTATTCTTAAGTAGACAACATTTCCACACTCTGAGTATTTCAGAAGCAATTCATTTAAGCCTGCAGCCTTTTCATGTGGGAATGCTAAAAGCTAAAAAGCAGCATGTATTAAGTAGTACATAACCACTGCCACACCCTGGAAAATGCATTTGGTTATGTACAGCACCTGGATTTACCCAAAGACAGAGCCAAGGTCTCTCAGCAGGAGACAGCAGCAGAGCAGCCTGCACGAGTGCAGAACGATGCACACACCTGCATCCCTCACCACACTCCCATCAAGCCCCCAGAACCACAACCCCACATAGGTGATGCTTCTGCTTTAACTTTCCCCTCTCCCAGTACTGCCAGAAGCAAATACCCAGGTTTACAAGGCAGTAAGTGCCAAGGTCTTGCTGCACAATGCAGCCTTTGAAGTTCATGTAACAAGATCAAGAAGCCTGCAGGGCAAAGCCCACAGCAAATGAAATCTGAAAGTCAAACTTCTGTAAAGGAATGACTAAAAATGAAAATGGTGGGGCTCCAGCAGGCATTGAAACAGAAGCTAAAACTGATGCAAAAATACCCCAAACCCACCTGCTCAATTCATGCCTCTTCCTCTAAATCAGATACACAGAAACTACTTAAGTAATATACTTCCAGAATTAGTAAAGGATAAGACGAAAGCTACTTGGTTTTGAGCAACATTTGTTTAAAAAAAAAAAAAAAGCCAAAATTGAAAAGCAGAGAAGATGTTTCCACACAAGAAACTTGAGCAAGTCACTCTTTTATTGAGATGTGGACATTATTCAGTAATGAATTCTGCATGGATTTCCTGTTCTGTGGCTTTTAAATCAGAAAAAAATAATCCCCACGGACATACTGCAAAACTTTATGCAAGAACTTAGAAGAGAATAATTAAGAAAACTTAAGGAATGGACTATGTTGGTTTTGGACACATTTGAAGAAAACAGATGACAAAAAGCTAAGTGACAACTACAACACTAATGTCTGTGACTAATTGCAAGAGTTGGGCCCATGAAAAGATTACACATTTCAATCTATTGTCACTATTGACCAAATAGACAAGATGTCAGTTTTCATTAAGGCTTTCAAAATTGATACAGTATTTTAAGAGAATGTTATTAATTTATGGCAAAGCATGAAAATAGTTTGGTGAAATTTACCAGCTTACCAGCTTGTGTCATAGGAGACCCACAAGTCCCCCAGGGTGTCCCTGCTTGGGGACTTTCCCTCCCAGGTCTCCTGTCAAAGCATGATACCTTCAGATCCTTCCCATGCTTTCAAAAGTGAGTCATCATCTCTTCATTGGAAGCAATAAACCATAAAAAATAAATTGTGCAAATAACCTCCATCTGTTTACATAAAACATTTTTTAAACCAAAGGTAGATCAAGCCTCATCCCAATAACAACTGGAAGGGGAGAGGGGTGGAAATGGTAATGCAAAGAACAAAAATGCTGAAGCTAAGGAGAGTTAGTTGTGCACCCCATCACACAAGAGGGACTCCACAGTTACTAGTGTTGTACACTCAAACTGCTGCCTTACAACTGCCATCAGAGGTATTTTTATCTGTCCAAAACAGAGTATTTGTTAAATACAAAAACAATTTGGAAACACATTCTCTTGTGACATGAAGAATTTGTTATTAAAAAACAATCAATCTGGAAAATATATGAACATCCTCTAGCAAGAGGCACTCCACACAGTGCAGTGCAGTGAAGGATAGCCTCACTTTCACAGAATCACAGGATCATCCAGTCCCAACCCCCTGCCTTGGGCAGGGACACTTTCCACTAGACCAGGTTGCTCCAAGCCCTGTCCAACTTGGCCTTGACAACTTCCAGGGACTGGGCAGCCATAGGTTCTCTGGGCAACCTGTGCCAGTGCCTCATCACCCTCACAGGGAAGAATTTCTTCCTAATTTCCAATCTAAGCCTGCCCTCTGTCAGTTTGAACCCATTCCCACTCATCCAGTCACTCTGTGTCCTTGTCAAAAGACCAGGTCATGTCCAGCCTTCATTCACCAGCTCCTCCAAATCCTCTTCAGGGCTAATCTCAATCCATTCTCCACTCAGCCTGGATTTGTGCTTGGTATTGCCCCAACACAGGTGCAGGACCCTGAAGAACTTCATGAGGTTAACCTTTCCAAGGACTTCTGCAGAAGTGAATCCAAATTTTAAAGCTGAATTTTAAACACAGGTTTAACAGATCAGGAAAGCTAACAACCTGCCCAGATGTTGAAACTGGATTTAAAATCTATACAAGGGAAGTAAAAAGTCTTTTATCTGGATGGCCCCATTTGCCCATATTGACAAAATACTCAGGAAAAGTGGGGAAAGAAGAACAACAGACAAGTTATCCCAAAGGAACTCTTTCTGATTGGAAAATCTCCTTCTATGACACAATGAACATTGAAATACCTTCTTAAAGGATTTTTGTTCAATGGTACATGACAAAAATCCTTTAAAACCACAAGCATGAGGAAAAATTCCAGTGATATTAATGATCTGAGTAAGACTTATCAGAACATGCTAAAGCACATGACTCTTGTGTTATAATTTGTAGCAATGTTTATCTTCAAATAACCTCCTGACCACCATCCAACCACTTTCTATCACAAGACATAATGAGACAGCATCCAGGGAGCTGTTGCAGATTAAGGACTGACATCTTCTCATCAGAGGAAAAACAAGAAGCTAAATTTAAAAATTAGAGACTGCTGTCAATTATTTCATCTATTACTATATAAATCCCAGGGTAAAGTTGGCACTTTAACATATTTATATACTTGATAAACTTTCTTTGACTAGTATCTGCTTAGTGCCTATTACTATTGAATGAAAAAAGCATGTTACACGTGCTCTAATGAAGAGTCAGTTGTTTTGGTTAATTGAAGAATACATTTGTGATGTATTCTTCAGAAAAAAAGTTTAGCCTGTGATATGGTTATAAGCACCTACAACAGGATGTTGATTACATTAGCGCATAATGCATCTTACAAAATGAACTTCAGCTGGAAAGGCTTTTAAATCAGACAATAAAAATTAAAAACAATGCTGTGTGTACAACCTGCAGTTCCTTTGGTCAAAATCTATCTCCTCAAAAAATGAGCACTTATTACTGAGCCCTGTTTGTGTGGACACAATTGGTAGAAAGTGAAACAAGGAGCAAATGAGTTTCAGAGCAGTTGACAGAAACTCTCAAAGACACAACAGGATGACAGGTGAAAATTATTTTGCTTGGAGCCAAGAATACCACCAAGCAACAAAAGTGCCCTAGAGGCATCATCATTTTTCTTTCCTTGCTTTGTGACACTTTATTTGTGTTTCCTTCTAATTGTTTAATGGGTCACTCCCACAATCTCTTGGCAACATCAACCACCAAGTCATGAAATCATTAAAAACGTTACATAATTGCATCTACTTGAGCACTTTTCCTTTAGGAAGGATACACATAATTAGGCTACAACTTGCTCTTAACCTTGGGTCATCCAGATAGAACATAAAATAAAAACAAAAAAAAGAAAAGATTCCAGGTCAAATACAGTCCAATTATCAGCTTAAGTAGATATAGATACTTAGAGTGTAACACCATCACTTCCTTTCAGCAGCATTCACAGGAAGCTTTTTGGACATTAATAATGCCTGCTAAAATAATGTTTATAGGGAAAGAACTCTTGCTGAGGTTCTAAATGACAGTATAATGTTCAAAACAGGGGAAAACTCTTCCCCAGTCAAATCTTTCCAGGCTTTTCTGTGAAACCTCTTTCAAGTGCTGTCAAGTGAGTAACAGTAAAAAAACATAAAACATAAACACAAGAAACATCAACAAGATAGTGCTTCAACACTTAACTGGGCTGCTGATGCACTACAACAGACAAAAGCAGTATCTGAATTTGGAATTTTTCTGATTCCCAAATGAGCCACAGAAAGTCAGTGTCCCAGCCAAGCAGGAAGAAATGGGTGAGTCAAAGTATTGCTGTTGTGAAGAGCGTGGTATTAAAAAGTTATGTTTATTTCTTACAAGCGAACCTTTTTAGCCACCCTCATGCCTTTTTCATTTGGAGCAAATCCCAGTTTTCCCTTCCACGCTACTTGTGTAAGAAACAGTGGCTTGCCTGCTCTGGATGTTCAGAATCTGATGTCAACCACTCCTGAGCATCTGCTGAAGCCCACAAACACAGGGAATGAGCTGCGGTGTAACAGCAGGCAGCTGCTACTCAAAACTCCCCCTCTGCACATTTCCCCTTTCTCATGATTAGGAAGTGTTCTTAAAATTACTGGATGTAAACAGCTCTCTGGTGGAATATGACTGGCTTTGTCTCATTCTGGGGGAAAGGGTTCTTTTCTGGGGAAATCCTCCTCCCCAGGCCCACAGATCCACACTTGAGGATCCACACAGCACTTGGAGGAGAAGCCACACCAGCCAGGAAGGAAGGAAGAAAGCACAGTGCACCAGCACATCACCCATCACCAGCTGGGCGAGCTCATCCAGCACAAGTGGAAGATATTTCCAAGTCCCTGCAAGGAAGCCAAAATAAATTAGGTCTTTCCTCTTGTGTGGGAAGTTTGAAGAAAAAATCTTCCCTAAAAGAAATGGTCTTAAAAGGCAGGGAACAGCATTAATCTTTACTGGGCTAAGGAAACAGCAGACTTACACAGCCAAGATGTTTCATATTACATCTGAATTATGCAGCAGAATAGCACTGAACAACTGGTAATTATGGAACAATGTTAATAGTACAGCAGCATATTTACCACACTATCATCTAACACTCCAAGACATCATGGCAAAATCACACTTGAGCCTACAGAAACAAGAGACAAGATGCCAAAAGCCTCCCATAAAGAAAAGGCTAAAAATGAAATGGCAATACAGCAAAAAACATTGCTGGAAATACTTCTAATGCTTAAGTTCTGAATCTAAGACTTCAGGACCTAACAGGTCACAGTGGTGATGAGATGGGTGAAGGAAGAGCTTCTCCCAAGGAGAACAGAGAGCTTGGCTCGTCCAGCTTTGCAAAACAAGAGCTTGAGAATTTGTCCTTAGATACACTGAACATGTATCTAAGATACACTGAACATGTAAACACCAAAGCCAAACCCAAACAATTCAAACAAAAGCACAATATTAGCACACAGGAAAAAGTGGACATAAACAAAGAGGGACGGCAGGCAAAAGATTCCTGAGCAGCAAAGGAATAGCCTTCCCATAGGAGTAATGGAAAATAGCAGACTACACAAGTTTTAAGGAAGTCCTTAATAATTTATGAATGACATTATCAGTGAGAGCTGCTTGTGACAGGGAAGACTCCTTCATGATCCCGAAGTCCTCTGTCCAATTACAGTTGTGTGGTTTTGAAGCACTGGATATGCCTGCTGGAGATGCTTTAACCTGTTCTATTGGAGCAACTTTCATTCAGACTCACTCATAATTTGAAAATTACACCATGACAAGTTTGAAGCATTGTCTGGGTCTTTTTCAGTTATCCAACCTTTATCATAACTCAAGAATTACTGAAGTCTTCCAGCATCTCTTATTTAAACAAACAACCTGCCCTCCAAATAATCCAACTCTGCAGTAGTCTTGGCACATTTCACTTCCGATGTACGCAAAGCAAACAAAATTGAACATTTTTAGCCCATTCTCCTCAATAAAAGGAAGTTTCTGCTGCCACACTTGGTCTTCCTACATCCTGCCCCTAACTGCCTGTCAATAATTTTGCCAATTTAATGGAACTCTACGGAAGGAAGGATGCTAAACCCAAGGAGTTGCAGGAAACCAGAGGAGAGATGAGCTCATTTCTCATCAATCCCACGGAAGCAGACAATGCACCAAAATGCTTTCACACACTAATTATCCAGCTGCATTTTGACCTCTTAAAAGAAATGCCCTGAGTTTGGTGAGCAGAGGGCTTGGGTGATAGCAAAAGGTTTCCTGCTGCATGATCCTAAAGGGAGACAGTAACTTCACCGCAGCATAACAGATGGGATAACAGTCTGCATGGAAAACACCCCCTCTAAACTGAATCTCCACAGTCCCTTTGTAAGCTGCAGCTTAAAAACATGTATCCACTTTAGAAGCGTAAAAGAGCACTTATCTCAAGGATTTTCTTTAGACAAATAATGAATATACATCTTTATCTACCCTTTTCCCTAGAATGAGAAAAAGCCAGTCATTTTCCACTGGAGAGCTGTTTATATCCAGTAATTTTAAGAGCATTTCCTTATCATTCCGCCAACTAAAGAGAGCTGCAAAATAAATATAGACCCTCCAGCAGCCTCATATTTTGATCTTACCTACTGAATTAGAAAAACAGATACAAAACAAAGCTCAGCATAAAGAAAAAGAAAGGAAAATGTTTTCAGCGAGTAGCGCTGAAGGAAACAGAAAGGTTTTGGCAGCAACAGCAGAAGCCGTGTCTGGTTTGCATTCACATCACCCCAAGCATGAAAAGACAGAATCCCACACCAAACGCCTATCGCAACCCGCAGAGAATCAGAAGCCTATAAATTTTATTCCAGGGGAACAGCTCAAGACAGCCGCAGCTCCATCCAGCCCAAGGCAAACACGCCTTCCCCCGCCCGTGTGCTCCAGAGCTCGCAGCCCCCACCTCCCCATCCCCGGTGCTCCCCGCCTGCAACGGAGAGAGGGAGAGACCTGGAAGCTCTGGCGCTGGCGGCGGGGCACATCCTGCAGACTGCTCCAGCCCAAGCCCGCAGGCCCCGCGCCGCCGCATCGGCCTCGCCCGGCGCTGCCCCCGCTGCTCGGCCCGCGGTGTCGCGGTGCGGTCGGACACAGCGGCGCGGTGCCGGCAGCCCTCGGCGCTCCCGCTGTGAGGCGCGGCTGGCTCGGCCCCGCCGCAGGTAGCGGAGCCGGCGCGCGGGCGGGGGCGGGGGCGGCACGTGGCGACGCGCAGCCAATGGGGGCCGAGCGCGGCGGCGCGCGGGGCGGGGGCACCGCCCGCGCTGAGGGGACGCTCAAGGGCCGCAGCCCCCGCCTGTGCGGGGCCGCGAATAAGCGCTTTCCTCACCTTTTCTTTTCCTCAGTAAATCGTGGGTTTGGGGTTTTCCGCACGCACCCCCAGCCAAGGGATCCGCGACCGCTGTCCCCTCCTCATCTCCGCCGCCTTCTCATCTCGGCCGCCCCCTCCTCATCGCCGCCCCTTCTCGCTGCCGGTGCCTTCATGCGCCCCCTGTGGAAAAACGAAATCGTTCCCCAAAATCACCGCATTCTAGCTGGTTTTATTGTGCCTTATGCTCCCAGGAGCTTTGGAGCATGAGGGCTTTCAGGCCTCTCTGCAGCTGTTCTAGGGAACTGTCATTTTTCTGACCAGACTCGCCACAGAACGTGTAAAAAAAAAAAAAAGAAAAAAAAGATCTGATTTAGTTATACAGTTGTGGCAGTGGTTGCTTGACTTGCAAGGGAGGGGAAACGACCTTGTAAACCCATCTGACCATGGCCTCAGAGGTCACAAGTTGCATCACCAAATACAGAGCTGGAAAACCACTGGAACAGAGCGAGGAAGCCTGGGCAGCGGATGAGGGAAAGCTGATGAAGCAGGAAAATGGATTAAATCATTATAGTCTATGGGATGCTAGGATTTTTATTTATTTATTTATTTATTTATTTAATATCTGGCTTATTGCTATGGTATCTACAAATTGTACCCTAAGCTAGATGATATGCAAAAGAATCAGTGATTTCAGGCACTGGCAGCTGCTAATTATTAGCGCTGGTATTACAGAGCATAACGCACTGCAAGGGACATGCCAGGAGAGACGGGGGAAAGCTTGCCCTGAAAGAAGGTGGGATAAAACTGTCTGTGAGATGCCATTCTCAATTAAATAGGAGTGATATGGTAGAGGTCCACATCTCTTTCCTGTCAGAACTGCTGCACAAAGAGATCTGAAAACAACCACCGTTTTCTGGCCAGTGTGTAAATGTTCCCTTACTGTAAGGGATGGATGAGCTCACGTCCTGAAGCAGGATCGTTTAGATGCTTTCAAATTTTATACAATATAAACACAGATGTATTTTTTATCCTTATATTGGTTGTTTCTTCACAGTTCTAGTTAAACTACATCTCTTGTTTTCTACAGTGGATTAGATTTCGCTTCTGTGTTCTGTTGGCTGTTTGATTGTTTGAGTTGTACTCAGGGCAGATCCTTGATCACTTTTGGTTTGATTCAAGAGAAAACATATACAAATCAGAAACAAAACATTCCCTCCTTCATTGTCTTAGCTCTTGGCACAACTGAGGACAGAAGATTTGTTTAGGGTTAGCTCTTATTGCCAGTCCTCCTCCTTAATTACAAGCAACTGTTCTTCAGCTTGGACTTTCCATAAATAAAGACCCTAACTGTACAGCCAGGCATGCACAAGGGTGTCACAAGGCCTGTCACATTGGAGTTTGGCCAGGAGACAACCAGACTTTGCAAGAAGCCTTGAAGAAGAGCAGCTGCAGCAAAGATGCATTATATTAATGTTTTGAAAGCTAATAGGAAAAGTGGACAATCAATCTTGATACATATCTTATTTTTGAGATGTAAAATACAAAGGCAAGATGAGGCATAACAATGGATTAGTGATGCTGTATTTTAAAGAAAGCTTAGAGGATCCTACAATTAGCAGTTATTTCTGTCAATAAATAAGATAGGGTCTCAGTGGATTGAAGTCCCAGAAAAATGCAGTACTAGGAATGCATCACCAGTCTAACTGACAAGGGGGAAGATCAGAGTCTGAGAGGCAGAAAACACAGTCATAAGTGACTTTAATAACTCAAATTAAGTTGGATAAATGTCACAGGAAGGGATAGGGCTGTATCTAATGTTTTAGCAACTGTGACTGCTCATTGGGAAGCCAAAAAAGGAAAAGCAATCCCTGGTCCTAAAGAGTGTCATAATATCATTGACAAAGACCCATGCTGTAGCAGTTACTGTGGCATCCTTGGTTTCAACACCCTTGTGGCATCAAGACAAAGAAAATCGGTAGAACTCTGCTTTTTCTTTTTCAAAAACAGAGGAGCAATATAAAACAAGACACATCTTTCATTAAAAGAAAGGACTGTAACCTCTCATGGGTTAAATACAAAATTGTGAGGATCCAGAAGAAGGTTGCAGGGTCAGCTTGCAAAACTTATAAAAAATAGTAGCAAGTCTTTCCTCGAACAAATCAGGGAGCCTGCTGGAGTTTGACAACTCTGGAAGGCAAATAGATTGTTTCATATACAGAAGAAACATCTGGAGAAGATACAGCCATAAAAGAAAAGCTAAATTTATTTTTGTGAATGGGATGGACGAGAATGGGTAAACTCCTATAATGGGAAGCTTCTTTAAGGGGAGTAATTAGGAAAACATGTCTTGGATTAAAGTGCAAGTATGAAAGATGAAGGAACACATTAACAAGTGAGCAGCAGCCAACTGCTGAGACCAGATGGTGTTCAACCAAGAATTTTCAAGCAGCTCTGAGACTAAGTGGTTCAGGTACTAACTGCTATCTCTAACTTCTCACATAAAGCTACCTCGGCATCAGAGGGGCCTGGAGAGTTGCTCATGTGACACCAGATTTTTTAAAAGATTTTGGACAAGATTGTGGAAGCTGCAGACCTGGAAGCCTGATGTCCTTGCTAGACAAATTAGTAGAAATTATTCTGAAGAACAGAAAATACTTACTGGGCACATGGAGAAGATGGCACATTAAGGAAAGTTATTATGACTTTTTAAAAGAAAATTAGTGTCTCAGAAAAGCTTTCTTTGAAGAAGTCAACAAGCTCGTGGACCACGAAGATTCAGTTTACTGTCTGTGATGGTTTCCAAGTGCAATCAGTAAGATTCCTCTCCAAAGGAAGTAAAAAACAAGGCTGCTAATGGATATGAAGCACAAACAAATAACTGATAGAAATGGAGGTAAATATTGATTTTCAAAATGTGCTGATGATAATAATCTATTCAGGGTAGGGCTAGCTGAGAAAAACTGAATGACTTTATGTTATTGATAGAGTTGATGGTAAAATGTCAGATGAAATTAAAATCTGATAAATATGGAAGGTTGACGTATGAGAAAAAAACAATCCTGATTTTGCATATATACTGAGAAACTTTGAGTTGATTTTTACCAGTGAGAAAAAAGGCCTTGAGGTTATGAGAGGTGATTCTGTGATGCTCAGCAGTGATCAAAATGGAAATTGAGAACTATTAAGATTATTGTTAAAATTTATTAAGAGAGAAATAGAGATTAAAAATGCCCTGTTGCACCTGTATCTTTAATTGCCAGTGCAGTTCTAGTGTCCCTATCTCAAAAATAGTATGGTAAAACTAGAATAGATTAATAAAAATCTATAAAGTTATCAAATAGTAGGAGGGCTTCCAAAGTGGTCATAGTTGACTCAACTGGGCCTCTTCAGTCTGCAGTGGAGGGGAGATATATCAAAGTCCATGTAAGATCTTCAGAGATCCAAATAAGGACCAGGAATCCAGACTGTTCACTAACTTATCAGGCACAAGAACTGAGGTATAGCAAATTAAAGTAGAACTAGGAAGGTCCAAAACAAACAAGAGGAGATAAAGTTTCAATCAATCTATAGTTAAGCCAGAAGTCTTTGCTTCAGGATACAGTGGGTACCAAAACTTTGCATGGGCTTAAAAAGCAGCTGGAGAATCATTAAAGGATCTTGATCTAACTCAGCAAGTTCCTGACTTGTAAATTGCTGGAGCTGGAAAGACATTTTGGGGAAGTACAGAACATGTTTGCCGTGTTCTTTCTGTCTTCCTACTCACATCTTATCAACCTCTGTCAGAAACTGCTGTGCTGAGTGGAGCTTTCATTCAACTCAATATGTTTTTATAGATTTAGGATTATTTTTACTTCTCAACCCCGGATCATCCAGCTGTTGTAATCTCCTTAAACTATTTCTGGTCATTAACTAATTGTGTAGGGTTTCTGCACCTCATTTTTGTCTTTGCCTTTCACTGTTTTCACTGGGTTTAGTACTATATTTAAGCCCGCATGCATTTTTGGCACTGCCTACTATTTTTAAAAAAAAAAAAACCAAACACCAAAAAAACCCTCATTAAAATCTGTAATGTGTTCTTCCCAGAAGCATTAAAAACAAATTAACACTTGCAGGTGCAATGCCTTCCTCACTTCTGGGAGAATGCAAGTTGCCAGTGCAATCCTAAATACAAGCTACATGGAAGGAGTGATGTTATAGGTAGTGTGCTGCTCTGGAGTGAAACAGTACACTGTATGGTGGGGAAGTCAGTGTTCTAAAGAGGTGGATGCAGAGCAGTTTGTTATTCTTCAGCCATCTAAGCTGGCCTTGTGAATTAATGTGAAACAATAAAAATATTCATACTTCCCATTTTAACTGGTGCAAGCAGGTTTAAGACTGTTGGAGTAAAGACGTATCAATACAAATACTTAATTTATGATGATGGTAGACCAGGTATGCTTTGCATCCTTTTGAGTTTCTTTTTCCTAGCATAAAGTATTTTCATGCAGTTCATGGTGTTTTAAGTCTATTAATAATTGTACAAAGCCTTAATAGCAGAGATTGTAATGTACATATTAATAATGCATTTGCAGAGAAAAATATATTAATGCTTTTCTAAATGCTCAATTAAGCAATTACCTAATGCCACAAAGCATTAGTAACAGAGACCAAGTATAACCTTAAATCATTTTATGATCCTGTAGATGTCTAAGAGTTTTTCTAACAAATCTGAGAGGAGCGCATGTAGTGAAGCAGTCTGTGAGGAGTGAAGCATCCAGCCCGCTCTAACAAACAGCTTTTGGAGGTTATCACAGCTTCTCCTCTGTGGCTTAGCTGGCCAGGGAGTGTACCATGGCCACAGGACCATCTGTGGTCTGCCACTTCCAGAAATATTAAATGCTACCATAGCAGCCTGAGTCAAAAAGACTTTTCTAGCTTCCTTCTTCTCCTTCTTTCTCCCCTGCCCCAGCCCTGTCTGGAAATGTCCAAATTAAAATAGAAAACTGAATCAATCTAAAACATCAAGTGAAAAGAACAGTCTGTAATTTGTTTAGCAAGCTTTCTTTTGTATTTAAGTGAATTTTAGCTTTCTTGTTCTAGAACATTACTAATCCCTCTGCAGTTTCTGTAGCAGTCATCTTTAAAATGCAGTAAAACTCACTGATACCATTTGTCATTTTGTTCCTGAATTTTGTTTAGGCAAATTAGTAGATTTCTTTGGAGTGAAGTATAAGCACTTAATGCCTGCTGGTTTAAATTTCAACACTGTGGTTTTGATCACACTGTTTGCTTAGCACATCCTCTGTGAACTTTGGTATATCTGAAGCAGGGACCTAAAAAAAGAATTGTTGATTAGGAAGTATGTACACACCACAGACCACACTCTATTTTGTGCCACTCTTTATCAGTTTAGCAAACTTTCTAGGCACCTTGTTTACCATTTTGTAGATAAGCAACTCTGCAGATAAATTACATAGATTGAAATCATATGGTTATTTAGGTTAGAATGGATTCCAGGAGGTCTCTTCTCCAGTCTCCTTAAAGCAGGGTCAGCTTTGAGGTCACACCAAGTTACTCAAGATCTTATCCAGCTGGGACTTAGAAATGTCCAAGGACGGAGTTTGCACAACCTCCCTGGGCAAGCTGCCCCACTGCTTGAGTGTTGTCACAGTGAAAAAGTTTTTTTCTTATATCTGATCAGAACCTCTTGTGTTTCAACTGATGCCCGTTGTCTCTTCATCTTCCCACCATGGACCCCCATGAGAAGCCTCCTTCTTCTCGATGACCTCCACACAGGTATTGGAGGGCTGCAATCTGATCTCTCAAGCAATCCCTTAGCTTCACCTTCATCCTTTCCTGTGTACATTTAAATGACATAGATTAGTATCTTGCAGCCAAGTCATGGCAAACCTGTGTTCATTCATGCCTATGCTCAGACACACAAAATACAGCCAATCTGGGGTACCAACTTTGCAAAGCAGAACCAGTGTCTTCACTGATTCAGCCTGCTGTGAATACCTAAAAAGCACTGGTGAGAAAACCATCACTCTTCACTGTGTCTTTGCTTGAGGTAAACCAGATCTGCAGTGATTGGAACGGTGAAAAGGAAGAGTCTGACAAGGCTGTGATTATGAGAAACCTCCTGGCTCTTCCTCTTGGCAGCCTTCAAGAGCACTGCTGCTGCCTGAGCTGTATTCCAGATGAGCCAGAGACAAAAGATATTTCCTTCATGTGAGCAGCAGAATGGCAACTTGGTGTGAGTAAGGCTGAGCTGCCACAGATAGCAAATGGATAAAATGGAGAACTGCACTAAGGCTACAGCTGCCTGGCACAAACACTGTCACACTGATGTGGATATAAAGCTGTTGTAGAAAAGGAAAGTTCTTTATTAGCTCTACCTCAGGGCCAGAAGGACTTCTTTTCAGGCAGCAGTAAGATCTGGAAAACTGAGCAGAAGATACAAGCCATTGATTGCATTACCGTATGCGCTCTCAAAAGTGTTTTTACCTAATATAAAGTCCTAAGTTAACTCTGTCTGGGCATAACATATATAATGCATAACTGGGCAGCAGTACTACAACTGCTGAACTGCAGGTACATCTGCAGGGCAGGTCCCATGAGATGTCCTGAGATCAAAGTCTGTGGCTTTGCTTTGGGAAGAGGAGCATTTTTGCTTATGTGAGACACTGAAGGTTGACCGTTGACCTCCAACCAACCAAACACACCCAAACATGTCTGATTCTCTTGACATGTGTTACATTTTCTCTGCTTTCTGTAAGCCCAAAGGAGTAATGAGGAGGAGGAAAGAGCTGATTTAGCATTGCCTGACAGATCCAAGAGCAATTACCAGAACCCATCAAGGCTTTTCTCAGCTGCAGAAAGTGTGAAGAGCGTATTTTGACAATGTGCCACAGGCAGACAGGGTCCTGGTGTGTGTTATGTTGTGAATAAATAGTGTCTGGCCATGTCAAGAGTTTATAGAGGGTTTTGAGGATCTGCTGAGGATCTGTTACTGAAGAGTTAGTTTCTTTTACTTCTCCGAACTGCATAACAAATTAAATAAAGCATGCTCTGAACAGCACACAGTTTTACTGTGCCATAATAGGAATCAGAGCAGGACAAAACAATTAAAAGGCTTGAAAAAGAACAGGCAAGATGGAGACACTGTGTGAGGGACAGATCAGAACAGTCTCATTTTGATACTGTAGAGATGTGAGGCTGCTCTCTGGTACCCAGAGGGGAAGGGCACAAGCTCTGAGAGCATGGGACTATTAATGCTGCCCAGGGCAGTGTTGACACATGTCATATACCTGCCATAGAAATCCCATAAGTGATCCCTCTTCTCCAGAAACAAGGCTATTTGCTCAAAGATTTGCCCCAGCAAATGTCTCCAGTTCCCACTTGTGCCAAGCCCAGCAAGGGCAAGCATGGTCTGGGACCCACCTGTCTGCCATCATATGGTCAGATGTGTAGGTCGATCATGACTAGAGCATCTTCCGTGCAGATTCAAACCATCTTCTTAGTAATTTCTTTCTTTTCCCCATTTTCAGGCTCAGGTTTGCTTTTGAGAAGTACTCATCACGACAGGCCACTCCAAGTCATTGTTAAATCAGGTTATTTTGGTTCAACAGCTTCGGGGAAAGAACTTCCTTCCACTTTTTCTCTGTAAGTCTGGGGGGATGTTGCAGCAAGGACCAGTGGGTGCCCATGTCTTACCCTAGAAATACAGAGGTAGGAGGCAAGGTGAGCATTTAGAGTTGGGTATTTAGAGCTCAGCAGTGCTTCTAGGACCCCGCTTTGGAGGGTGGACTCACCTGTCATCCTCTCCACTGCAGTAAGACCACCAACACTTCCTACAAGTGGAAGATGTCTTATCCAGAGAGCAGAAATGAAGCTGCTCTTCCTAGAAAAGTACAAATGTTGAATAACGCTCACTCGCTATTAACACTGAAGTTGTGCCAGGGTTGTGCCTGCGCCAGGATAAATCAGCACTGAAAGCGGAGAGGAGCGTTATTTGCCAGCTAGGCTGGTGAGCCAGCTCAAAACCAAGTGCCTTGAGCCAGCACATGCCAGTTTTACTCTTCCCACTGCTGCCAAATGACTTGCTTAAGATGTGGCATTTCAGATGAAGAAGCAGAATTATGTGGTTTTGACACTGTAATAAATTTATAGAGAAGTCTTCCTGCAAAAGCATGTAACCTGAAAATCCAGTTGCAGGATAGCTTGGAGGCATCTTTGGACTTTCTCCATGCTTTGGATGCTCCATCTGTATGTTTTCACTTTGACTTAAATTTGCATTGTCTATTCTTTCTATTTTTGTTCCCCTTTTGTTTTTATTTCTGTTCAGGAAAAAAAAAAGAGCATCTTTGGAATGTGTGTTGTTTCTGAACACTCTCTGCTTCAAGGTTTGTTGCTGAGAGAACATGGCTAAAGGCTGTGAGCTCCTGGGTGTTTAGATGCTGCCTCAGTGAAGCAGCAGTACAATACAGCTCTGTGGCCAGACCAAGAGGAAATACTGCAGGTTTAGTCTTTGCTTTCAAGGGTGTGCTGAGTGAGAAACCATCAAAATAATTTGTGGGAAGCATGCTGTGTTTTAAAACAAGCAGAAACATTCTGTTATTTTTGCATTGTTTGTTATAAAAAAAACCCCTATCATTCACTTTGCTTGAATATTATTTTTAAGCCTTGCATATTAACACATGTCATCTCCGTGAGCTGACATCTGCAGGACAGCAGTTCTACAGGAACATAGGGAATACTTAGGATGGACTGATGTACTCTGGAGCAGGTGAATGTTGCACCAGTTCACATTGCCTTGCTTTGCTGAGAGCTCTCTGCCTTGCAGATAGCCGAGGATGTCACAGAGTCTCTTGTACTGTACCACAAGGGCTGCCCATCCCTGCCCTGCATCACAGCACCAAGTGTGAGAGAGGAACCAGGGCTTTTCCTAGCCTTTCCTTCCCCCCTGCAGTATCGTCCCCTCCACCAGCATTGCTGCCATGTTCCCTTTATGCCCATTATCCCTTTTATCACAACAGCAATTCCCATCTTTCTGATGGTGCCCATAGGGCTTCCTGCTGTGGCAATCTGAGCTGAGCCAAGACATTTCCTTCTCTGGGATGCAACCCAAGGTCAACCCAAGCCTTTTTGATTTTGAACTGAGACTTTAACTGGTCAGGAATCAGTGTGCTGAGAATGGTAGCAGAAAGAGAAGTCTTTGCAAAACCTCTTGAAAATATTAATCCAGAGGAGAGACTAGTCACTTAAATGCCCCTTCACAGACTTTTTTCTTTCCTCTGATTAGAGACCAGTGTGGTCTTTCTTAGCCCTAAAGTTAGTTTTTATAAAGAATTCCCTTTTTAGGCCTACGGTGGTGTTTAACACTTCAAGCAGAGCTAAGGCATGGCAGCACTGCTGCACTGCTGCTACTGCAGCAGAACAGGCACTGGAGCAGCTGAATGACACTGCAGTTCTGCCTCTGAAAGTGCTTCCAATTCACTTGTAAGGAGGTTTTCTGGCACAGCTGAAAGCAAGGCAACAGGCAGCAAGCTTTGTCAGTAGGACCTCAGGGATGTCAGCCTGGCCTTTGGTGTTGTAATCCCTTGTAAAGATTATAACTGCTTTAATGAGGGGTATGAACTTTTCTGTTTGCATGAGGTTTCCTTTCGCAGTGGCATTCTACCAGGAAAAGCCACAAACATTTTAGTGTAAACATCGTGACATCATTATAGTTTATTTCCCTCCCCAAATGGAAATGCACTGATGTCACTATTAAATACTTCTTGTTCTGAAGTTTACTAGTTTAAAAACATAAGAGAGAGAGCAATGCATTAAAAAGCACAAGGGAGAAATGGCTTTAGGGGAAATCCAGAATTGCTTACTATCCTAATTTTCTGCTTCATAATGAACAGCAAGCACTAAGGACATTCACCACCACTGTGGCCATAGGGGCCAAGCTGAGTCTTTAAATGAAAAGATGTTTTCTGTAACTTTATTTTGAGTGAAATATTGGTGGGATGCTCTCCCAGAGCATTTGCTGGAGTACCATCCCCCAGCAGTGACTGCACTTGGCTGTGGTTATGTTGACAAACATGTCTACCATAGCAGGTAATGAAAAGACACTATAAAATTCATTGCAAATGTCCTCCTTGAATTTAGGAGATGTTTGATGCAATTACAATGATTGTGGAGCTCCTACTAATACTGTAGGGGTCTTACGATCCTGCTGCAGACCTTGCTACATGAAGGAGGGTTAATCCTACCTTAAACATGCCTATTTCTCTTGGCTGCTGCCCATAGGAAGTCCAGAACGCCTGGCTCAAATATCCACATCACTGTGGGAGGCCTGGAGGCTGGGTCAGATGAACCTGAAGAAAAACCAGCATCAAATTTCAGATAAACAAGGTCAAGCAAGTAGATACACAGACCTTACCTTAAGCCTTGAGCAAGGTTGAACAGTATTAAAAGACTAGAGTGGAAAAGAAAACAAAAAAAAAAAAAAAAAAGCTAACTTAAGTAATTACAGGAACAGAGATCTGCAGAACTGGAGATGAAAACATGGGATGTTTCAGATGGCTCATGCATGAGTGTGACAGTGAGTCACCTCATCACAGCTTTTCTTCTTCAACAGCAGCAAACAGAGATGTAAAAATTAATCTGAGTTCATAGGGAGACTATTTGCAAACCACGCCAGTTTCCAAAACACACAGAAGAGCAATAGAATATGGCTGTTTAAATCAGATTAGAGTTATAAATGTCACTGATAAAGTAATTGTATTCTCTGGTAATTATATGCCTATCTATATCTTTCTGATCACTTACCCTGTGTTGGGGAGGGTAAGTGTTTATTGTTTCTGGTGAAAGATATGAAGAGAAAGGTGGATAACTCTCTTGGAAAATGAGATATTTTACTTTCTTTTCAATCAATATTGCTGCTATTTAATTAGTGGTAAGAAGACAGAGCTCAGTTTGCTTACCAGCCACCTTTACCCCTTACCCCTAGCAAAAAAGTGGGGTTTAATACAGCAGAAACTCTTCTAAAAAGTCTGGTGAAGATGTAATCTAATTCAGTGTAAGTACCCTTAGTGCTTCCTGTCTTTGCAAATTACACAGTTTGACATTGCTTGTGCCATCCCATCCTTCACTGAGGATGAAGGTGGGATAAAGAGGATTTTGCATTGAAGTCTCAGACCATGAAAACTCAGCACCAGATTCATAACCCCCAAGATGGGCTGGGTAAAGACAATGGCTCTTGGTATAGGTCTTGTTTTAGCACCTGAGAGCAACAACTTTATTTTCTTTTTAACTTCTAATGATTACAATTTGTTTTGCAGTAAATCTGTCATTGCATTTCATTAAAGGTCATTTAAGAAAAAGAAAACAAAACAAAAACTTAAAAATTTTATAACCCTTCATCACTGATAACACACTAAAAATGGTATTGCACATGTCCCTTTAAGTGACATTTCTCCAGCCATCCTATAGCAAATTGAGACAAACCAGTCTCCTTGCTCCTCCAGTTGTCAGCTTGAAATGACACTGCCAGAAGCATTTGCAGCAACAAGACCTAGCTGGGAGACTGGTTTGTCATTTAATACCAATGATCATGTCATGGTTTTAAACTTGCTTTTACCTGATGCTCTGCACATGGGTGGTCAGATCCTTCTGTGTTCCCCATTTTGAGGGCAAGATGTGGCATCCCTAGAGTCAGTGGTGCTCCTTGTGAAATACAGTTGTCCCCCAACAGTTATTGGTAATAATAAGAAAAATAATTCAGGAATAAGGCTTATCTTTATCATTAAGGATAGAGTTTATTTTGTTCAGACCTGCCAGGTAGGGCACACACAGTTCTTTGATGTTTAATTTTGGCTTATCTACAGCTACTTTCTGTGTCTGCCAGCACTGAAAGAATGCATGAGGAGATTCCAGTACACAACTGGAACAAAAACTCTCACCTTCCTGATGTGATTTACTTTCTCCTCACAGCTTGGCAGCATCCCTCTGGTTTTACTGCCATGTGTGTGTCTCCTACATTAATCGCTCTGCTTCCCAGCCTGCACAGTGCACCTGGCTCTGCTCTGCACTGTGTGTGTCTGGCCCCACTGCCAGCAGCTTTCTGGACACGCCTTCTGTTGGCCTTTAGCCTGCTTGATGTGTCATGCTGTACAATGGATGCAGCACGCAGGTCAGGCAGAAAGTGTTTACTTTCTCCTTCCATGCTTTGGCTGTCGACCAGGTGTATTGAGCAACCAGACTTGCAGCGACCACCCTGCTCCTTAAATCCCCCTTTCCCTGGCAACAGCAGCAGAGTGACTCACTGCCACCTTCTTGTCCCTCTGTTCCCTTTTTTCATGAAAAAAAAAGCTTCACAGAACCTGTTTTCTCTGTAGCAAGACCTTGTTCAACTGACTGCACAATGACCTGGCATTGTTTCTGATAGCAGCATAAACAGACACATATCCTCATCCCTCCAGCAGTGCTGGTTCTGTAAAAACCTCTGCTGAATCTTATCCTCCCTTAATGGTGTCTCCCAGGTGACTTCTTCCCACATGGTTTCACAAGGAGGTTTCCTTTCTGCATCTGGAGATGCTCTGCCTGCCATACCACTGGTTCATCACCATGGGTATGGTCTGAAGGCTTGTGCTGGCCATGGTTATCTGCCCAAGTGCTTTCCTGCCAAGAGCAGCAGCAGATATGTCTTTTTGGTGTCTGTATGGAGTGTTCCAGTGCCTGTTCCCATCTCTTCCACAATCATTCCCTGCTTCTATTTCCCCTGGGGCTTTATCTCCCCATACTTGGCTTCTTAGTAAATCCTTGCTTGCTTTTCCACTTCTCCCTCTCATTTGGGTTTGTGTTTGTCTTCCTGATTTCTGGAAGAGAGAGTTGGTACTTGGCTGGAAAGAGGCCAGGAGGCAACTGCAGGTGGTGCCTTTATGGATCACTTGGAGAAGAATTCAGTCCATCAAAGGAACCAGGAGGCAATGAGTGACGGAGCTGCCACTTTCAGAGGGGTGGAGCAACACAGAAAGGATTTCCCCATCCCTTCAACTTCTGTAACTCAGATCCATCCCTCAGCAAATGTACTTATTAAACCCAAATTAATGAAGTCTTAGTGGTTTGGAGACAACTCACCCATCAAGCCCACTCACTGTCATGAAATGATAATTTTGATTTTACTGATTAACAACACCAATTACTAGTCAGGGATAGCAACATTGCTTAAAATGATAAAAAAGTTAACATAACTTCACTCCTTCTCTCCTTTCAGGGAGAAAAGAAAAACAAGCCCTTCATTAAAGCGCTAAAGACCACTTCAATGGTAAAGAAAGAGCAGCAGAAGAGATGGGGTGAGCCAAAGCCAGACTCAGATGGGAAGCTCAGGTGATATTTGCAGCTATAGCCATGGGTAGTTTGCACCAGTGTGTTCCCCATTCCTCTAAGATCTTCAGTGTACCTGCACTATAAGGGTTCGTAACCTGTCCCAACTCTTTCTTAAATTGTTTTAGCTGCTGCCTGCAAATTATTGAATTCTACTGTAATTGATTTAAGGAACAGTTATATTGGGTTAAGTACATCTCCATTATGTACTCTTACTGTTTTAATTAGGTCAACTTAAAATCAATTTAGAAAAGTTGCACCGACTGGTTTAGTTAATGTAGATCAGAGTCTAGATGGGATAAAAGAGCAAAATAATTCATTTAGTCATCAATTCCTCATTTTTTATGGCCAGATGTCAGATGGTCTAAGTTTATGGTTTTGTTAAGCCCAGCTGTGCTGGAGAATACATGTGTGCTGGGGATTCAATCAGCTGAATTTGAAAACAGCTTTTTCCACCATGCTGCCTTAAACTCCAGCCTGGATGGGTTTGGTCTCTTGTTTCAGAGGGGAGGCTTGCTGGAGGTGTTGCCAGCTACCCCAGAGACAGCAGCCTTAGCACTAGCCTGTAATTCTGCATAGCCCTCTCCTGGCTCCACCGAGACACTTGTTGAAGCAAGAACCACCCTACTTGTACACTGTTTTACTGCCAACAGCCTAAAGGCACAGTTAGTCGGTGAGGGACAGACCTGACGCCAAAAGCAGCCTTAGGGCCTTTAAGAAGGGGAAAAGTTTTGGAAAGCACTTCCAGAATCGCCTGCTTCTGCAGCTCCTCTCCAGCACCGCATTGGATGGTGGATCCAGAGGCAGGGAAGACCATCACACAGTGCTTACTCTAAATTCAGCTCTGGACTGCGAGGGATAACCCAGCACCCTGACCACAAAACCTAAATAGGAAGAATACTTCAGACTGAAGGAAAGAGAGAGACCATTTTTTCCACCTCCTGCCTCAAGCTAGGACTGTCTATGGCAATGGCATTTCTGAGTAGCTAAACCTGCCAGAAAGGAGATGAGGGTGATGGAGAGGAGAAGCTGTGAGGATCACTGAGCAGACACTCTGGGGCTCTTGTGTCCCAACCCAGCAGTTTAGGCAAGGAAGTCAGTGAAATAACAGGCTGCACTGAACCCTGGAGCAAGCCAAAATCACAGTGGTCATCAAGGGGAAGGCTCAAAAAACCAGGAAAACCCCATGGCTGGCTACAAGGATCTGTAACGTGGTAATGTTCCCCAGAATCAGAAAGGGAGACCAAGGCAGCACATCACAGCCCAGAAACATCCTGCTGAAAGCTCACCTCACCCCAGAGCTGTAGCAATTTGGGAAGCAAAACCACTGAGCATAGAGTTCCTTGTGTTGCAACACTGTCAGCATCAACGGCCAAAGACTAAAAAAAGATAAAGAAAAGATTGAAACAACCTCTTGACTTAAAAGGCTTTGGGTTTTTGTGGTGGTGCAAGGCATAGGGACTGCATTTGCTTTGGGTAGGGTATGGCAGGATCAGCTCCCTGACACCACTGTTGTGCAGATGAGCAGTGTTATAAAATGGACACCCTTGCTGGTGTGCTTTGTTGTTGAGTTGGTATTGCCCTGAACCAGTTACCCATGCCAGTATCAAACAGTTACAGAACACCACCATGAAATCGTCCTGATGTCTCCTCACCACGGCTTCAAGTAGCCACATGTGACAGGCTCAGGCACAGGGGTTTCATCTGGAAACCTCAGAAAAATACCTGCACTGGGTCTAGTCAAAAATGTCCATAGCCCAGGATAACTTTCCAACAGTGACACTAAAAACCAGGCAGGTAGAGGGTGATCCTTTGTTATTATTTCACAGACCTTGGCAGTAAATGATGGAAGGATTTCCTGAAGCAGAAGCTGTGAGCAGGCCTGCAGGCCCCAGAGCTCCTGAGGGCCCTGCCTTCTATGAACTGGCCTCATCTCTTCTTAAACCCCTTCAGACTTTTCATCACTGACATATCTTGTGGCAAGGATTTCCTTGGTTTAATGGTTGCTGGGTGTGAAATGGTTTCCTTTTCTGGGGTCAAAGCTGTTTCTTGCCAATGTCCTCCAAAGGCAAAGCCTGGAGTGCCTGGGTGAGAGCCCTGCTGCTGCTGCCAGGGTGGAGGATGCTCAAAGGGCAAGGATCGAGTTTCATGTGCTCAGCAGCTGTTAAGAAGTCTGCGTGGGAAAGGAATGGGAATTTGGGAAATCATTCACCTGATACTTGGGCCAAAGGATGAATGAGCTGCAGGGGAAGTGAGAGGTTGCTGCATCTGCCCCTGGCTGAGCATTTCATATCAAATCTGGAATTGGGAGGGAAGCCAGAGTTTCCTAGGTCAAATTTTGCATGATTTTTCAGGCGTGTGTTTTTCCAATGAATGCAGACACACCAGAGAAGGAGCCTTTCCTTACAGATACTCAATAATTAATTTGTTTAACCCAGAACTGTGGTGGTTTTGAATTCCCAGCCAAATAAGTGTTTGAGAAAAATACTCTGTGTGATTTTTATCTCTCCTCTCTTGGTGGTTGGATCAAGTTGTTCTCCACACCCAGCCAAACTTCCCAGCTGCAACATTTAAACCTCATCATAAATCACATTTTCCATAGCTTTCCATCACTCAGATGCATCTTTTCCAATGCAAAGCTCTGGTTTTCCATCCTTGGCAGAGCCAGAAAAGCCACAGCATTAGTATCTCCAAGGAAATTCCTCCTTTGCCCCTTAGTCCAACTGTATTTAAAGACAACCTTATGTGCAGTGCCATGAGGACATCAGTCTCAGGTGCTGCACAATTGCTCATCCCCAGCCTTGCAAAGGCATCATCAATAAATTGTCTTGTTGCACACAGTGTCAAAGCAATTGAGCTGGCGGGTGTTCAGGCAAATTTCAAGGAGATTATTTGCATGAAGTTATTGCTCTGCAAAGAAATCACTGTGATTAACTTCTTCATTACTGGGAAGTCTTTTATTTATTTGTATTTATATGCATAATTGTATTCACGCTCAGAGCTGCACAGTTTGTTTAAAGCTGGATTGCTGGGTCCAATGCTTCTATTCTGATTTCCTCAGGAATATTATTTACATCTCGATCTTTCATGAAAAGTTGAAGTGATGCTTTAAAAAATGTGTGTATTGACGTACATATATATATACATATACATACAATCAGACCATAGTTAGGAGATAACCTGTTATGCTTCTGCAAACAAAAAGGGACCATATTGAGAATTTTTAAAAAATAATATATTTTTTAAAAAATAATATATTTTAAAAAGAGGAAAGATCCATGAGAAGGCAGCATGGGTCTCTTTTCTAACAGCCACATGGAAAAAGGGTTTGTATATCAGCTTAGGGGCAGGGCTTTTAAAAATAGCATGATGCACTACAAATAGCCCATCATTGTCCTCACTATATTCCTAAACCTGAGTGCAAACTGCCTGATATTACAGAGCTGGCACCTGGCAGAATGCAACCATAAAGTGTCCCTGGAGAAATTCTCAGCTGCTTCGCATCTCTCCCACCTGCTGCCTGGAGCAAAACATGGGAGCACAGCACGAGGAACAAGTAGACAGATTGGAATAGGAAGGGGAAGCAAAGTGCTAGCTCTGTGCAATTAGGGACTGCTCTTGAGAAGTGAGAAGGGCTCCAAATTCTGCCTGCTCATTTGTAGTTTGTTGTCAGTTTTGTATGCAAGATGTAATTTTTTGTCAGCTACTCACAGTGTCCCCACTGACAGGACAAGGGGCAATGGTAATTGTTTTAAACTAAAAGAGAGTCAATTTAGATTAGATATAAGGAAGAAGTTTTCACAATGAAGGCCGTAAAACACTGGCACAGGTTGCCAAGGAAGGTGGTGGATGCCTTATCCCTGGAAACATTCAAGGCCATGTTGGATGGGGCTCTGAGCAACATGATCTAGTTGAGAATGTCTCTGCCCATTGTGGTGGTTTGGACTAGGTAACCTTTAAAAGTCTTAGGATTCCAACCCTCATCTGTGATTCTGTGATTCTATTCCATGTGCTGGGAAGGGGTAGGTAGATTTTATTTAGAGCTGTGGAGCCCCTCTCCAAGGAAGCCTGCCACACATGGGGACATCTCAAGGGCACTACAAGGGTGTAAGCAGCACAGGGGTGCTGCTGTGCTGCACACAGCCCCACTAGAGGAGGAGGAGAAGCAGCTCTGGTGCACTCCTGCCCTTTGCTCTGCTTGGTTGGTACACACTTGCAAAGCGAGGTGGGGGGTTTGGGCTGGCTCTGATCAACCCTCTGCTCACTGCAGCTGGGTTTAGCAGGGTGAAACCCTGACTGAGGCACAACTGAAAGAGTATTGAATAACATACACATATATGTATAAAGAATTTTTATATATATATATATATATATATATATATATAGTAAGGCACAAAAGTTGACACAGCTGTTGGTATCAGGATGCAGACCAGCAGTGAGGAAGTGGGAGCAGAGAACCCTTTCTAGAGGTACTTTCCTACCCTTCAGTTTCCCCTTCCTTCTCCCTGATAAGCACCACCCATGCCATGCCCTAACTCAGCACTAGCATTTAAGCCCTGTATTAAGCCAATATCAAATCCTCATCACATCTTCCCTTTTTTTGTTTAAAGCCTGATTTGTCTGCAAAAACAGCTTCTGCAAACCCTGTCCTGTCCCCAGCCCGTTTTAGGCCTAGGAGGTGATTTCAGACAGCTCTAACAAACAGGTGGAAAAACTTGGGCATTGGGGTTTTAATTCATGAAAAGCAGTGAGGGCCAAATCAGCTTCAGGTGAGTCAGCTATACATCCATGATATCCTCAGCACATGTTGATTCACAGCCCAGAAAAGAGAGATAGACATCACTGAAAGTGATGCCTGGGTCATGGGTAACATGCTGAGAGGTGGTGGGAAGGATGGGGATGCAGCCAGAAATGTTTCAAGGAGGACACTAAAGAAGGCACAGAGGTACCAGGACTGAGGGTCATTGGGAATTCAGGACATCTCAGTTGGGGTCCTCCAGCCTTTGCTGTCCCCTCTCTGGCCAATGCTATGGAGAGCACTGCAGCCCTCTCTGATGTTACCAAAGTAAATTCCATGTATTGATTTATCCCAGACAGTAAAACCTCACCTCAGGGTCTGGCATTTTGTTCTGGCAAGTAATCATTAACCCTCTCACCTCATGCTGGGTACAAAGGCCTGGCCACCTCTGAGGGCTGGGGGGAACCAGGCCCACCCAGCAAGAGCAGCGGGGTTTGGAGAGGGAAGACATCAACCTTCTTCACCCTGGTGGTGTCTCCACAGCTCAACTCTCAAGGCTGGGCCACCATTTGCCATTCAAATCTGTAGCAGCAGATTTTCCAAGCAGGAAAATAAGTAATCCTTACCTGGGAAAGGCACCTTCCTGGCAGCTCCCACCAAGCCAGAAGAGCAGTGGACAGGGTGGGGTGGCTTAGGGAGGCAAGGGATAGCAAAACCTCTTTGTCAAAACTGTCAGCAGGAAGTTGTTGGCTACAAAAGCAGCTCAGGACACAGTCTACCTCTGATATCCCCAGGGCTATAAACCCACTTGATGGTTTGATCTTTTTTGTTTTGAAGGCCTGTGATATCTGGATTTCCATCTTTCCATTGAAGAGAGGTTTTCTGATTTGCTTATCAGAAACTCAGATCATTAGTTCTTTCCTTCTGTTCATTCACCTGTGTCCTTTTCAATCTCCCAAGGTCTTTACTGCTAATTAAATTAGGTATTTCCTTCTTTTTATTACGAATTATCCCAGATACTCATAATCTGATGCTACCTGATACCATAGTATTTCTTAAACACCTTTTGAGGTTACTTTGTTTTCTGCCTTTAATGATCTGAGTTCTTATGGTGAAATCGTTAATGGTAACTATCCCAATACAAACTTCTTTCAAAAAAAAAAAAAAATCCGAAATGTTTTCAAGGAATTAAAACTCTGAGAAAATTCCCCCAACACCACATGACATAAATTCATCTCTGTTATCATCAGAGGAGTCATCAGTTAAAGCTGAGAAAAAATAGAGAAGGTCAAAGGTTGCTCTCAATGATCTTGGAGGTATTTTCCAACCTAAGTGATTCTATGATTCATTTTACACATTTCCTTTAAAAAAAATACCCATGAATCCCAGGAGGATAAAATATTTGCCTCACATGGCTTTGTAGGACTGCATGGAATTAAGCCCAGCTGCCAATTTACAGTCAGAGGGGCCCTGGGAAACACAGCCCCCTGTGGCACAGCCAGGCTGGGATGTTGGGATTAGCTGCAGTGGATGAATCCCAGCCTGGCTTCACACTCCATGGCCTGACCAGGTGGATGTGCCATTGATCATTCACTCTCCATGCAGGTCTCCCATTTCATCCCCAAAATGAATGAGCAGAGGCTGATTCTCTTAAATAGCTTGATGTGAAAACCGTTTGGTATGACAGATGTTGGCAGGAAATAGAAAAAAAACCGCAAACAAGCCAAATTATTTTAAGTTCCTTGAATTTGACACAAAGGAAGGGAGATTTCAGTGTTGATAAGAGAGGGAGGAGGCTTTTGGGCAGAAGGTACACTGCACAAGGGGAAGGCAGCAGTGACCTGTTGTGCCTGTCCCCTGCCTCCCTGGCAGCAGAACAGGTCACAACACTCCCCAGAGCACCACCAGCAACTTGGACAAGCCAACATGAACCCCAGGGAACAGGAGTGGTAACTCCCATCATGGGCTTCTGGAAAGGATGCTCACCACCAAGCAAGGCTGAAGCTCTTGGGAAAATGAGGGTTCCCAAGCCAGAAAACAGCAGGGTGTGTTCTTAATGCAGTTAAGGTGGACACAGTCAGGTTTGACCTGGCTGGAGATTCAGCCACAAGAGCTGTTTGTGCAAGCCAAAGCTACACCCACAAAACCTCTGCAAGTGGAAGGTAACCCTGAGAGACTGTAAAAGCACTGCCTGGGGAGAACTTGGCTTCAAGGGGCCAACAGAGAAACTTGAAGCCACTTAATGGCAAAGAGTTGGGTCAATGAGAGCCCTGTGGTGAAGATAAAGGGGTAGATCCTGTCTGCTCCCTCCACATCCTTTATGTCACCCAGCTGCTGCTGGCCTGTTCAGCTGGAGCACATACGTGGGCATTATCTTGGTCTCTGATGGAGGAAGATGAGTTTGTTGAGATCTGGCTGTACCAGGGATAACTAAGCAGATCTGCAGCATGGTGGGTGGAGGTGTAGAAACATCAGCATCTTAAAAGACCTGTTTCAGCAGCTCTTTCCTCCCCAGAGCTCTGGACCAGCCCTAAAACGCGAGGCAAAGCCAAAAGCTTCTGCCTGAGCTTCAGTTAATGTAATATTACATAAATTTTTCCCCAATGCTGATGTTTATGCAAGGAGGGAATGAAATGGGCCCTTCCTGCTCCTGCCCCTCACTTGGTACCAGTCTCAGTCCAGCCTCAAACTCCTGCCTGGACTTTGCAAAAGCAGTAATTCAGACTGTGCTGTCTTTCTACTCCCATAAAATTCAGTTCTGCAGCTTAACACAAAATTAAAGAAGATCCAATAAGTCACAGTTGATTTCTGTGGCAGGCTGAGAGCACTGCCCTGAGAGCACTTCACACTCAAGAGGTTACTGCAGCTAAAATGCATCTCAAATTCTGCATCTTCCAGTAATAACTCTGAGGCAGACCAAATACAGTATAACAGAAAGCAGAAGAACCATGTATTGAAATGTTTCACAGAGCATTGATTTATTTTTTTTTTCCCAAGGGACAGCCCAGGGATTTTTCTGCAGAGCTGTTGTACTGCCAGCATACGATTTGCTCTACTTGCCCTTTTGGTTTTAATGTCCCATTAATAATGCATCTCTGTATTTATTGCAGTTTGCATTACTGTTCCACTGTTACTTCTTGATCACTCGTTATTCTGTCTGTAGTGCCAGGCAGGGCTCCAAAACCCAAACAATGACAGCAGTGTTACTACAGACCAAGCCACAAGCCCCACCAGACTCAAAGCAGCTCCACCAAGGGGGATCATTTATCTTCCCAAGCCTGGCAGGGCACGCTGCACCTAGGAAAACAGGAACAGCTCTACATCCTCTCCGTGACCAGACCTAGAACTTTTCCAGGGCAATTTGGACAGTCAGCTCTTTCGAGGGATCTAAGCCAGGAAACTATAAAACATCATTAATGAGTAGCTTGCTTAATCCTGGCTGTGTGGCACCAGCTGTAATAGGAGCAGGAATGGACTGTTGGGCTGACTCTGGCTGACAACTCAGCTCAGCAGTGCAGGCCTCTGTGGAAGATGCTCTAACCGCCTCCCTGATCAACTTAGCATTCTGAAAAACACTGCCTAGCTGCCCCTTGACCCTGCAGCCAGCGGGGCTGGGACCTTTATTTCCCACCATAAAGCCCTCTGGGCACCCCATTACACCCCCACGGACCTCCAGCTCAGCATCCAAGATTGGGCATCACAGTACTGCTGTCCAGTTCCCACTGGGAGCATCCTCAGGCCTCATCAAACCTCTATTGCACTGTAAATCAGAATTAATATAGAAAGGCAATGCTGAAGGAGCTGGGTGGTTGCCTCACAGGGGAGTTACAGTGCTCACAAGGCTTCATAACTCTCCTTTCCCTAAGGAATTAAAACCCCAGTCTTTCTCATCACAGGAAAATGCCTTAAATGCCAGAAAAGACCTAATTGCAATACTGCTTGAGGCACGACTTCTCTCCGCCCTTCTGGATGAGGCTGCACAAACATGAGGAGAAAAGTTTCTCTGGTCTTCCAAGAAAGCCCCAGCTTCCCCTCTGGGAATGGAGCTGACCTCCTTCTGTCCTTGTCTCTGTGAACAGAGCATTATTTCCAGCAGCAGCGAGGAGTTTTGGAGCAAGAAAATTGAAATTTTCCTGTACTGGTGGTTATTGCACTTGGGAGAGGGGTTTGAAGCCCCTGGGGGCACTGCAGAGAGCCCAGAGCAGGACTCCTGTGTCCTCAATGATTGCCTGGGCTCAAGGGTGTGACCAGACATGGGTCACTGCCTCTTCCCTGGGTGCACTCTCAAAGAAGTCACCTTTGCTCTCTTTTAGTTGTATTATCCCACGCTAGTTTGAAAACAAACCAGTGGAGGAATTAATCCCACACAAATATATTGCCAGAGATTCTCAGTCAGAACTACAATTTAAAAGGAAAAATTAAAGGCAATAACAGAGAAACACCTGTTTAAACTGACAGAGTCAAAATACAACCTGCCATGCCACCCTGCTGGTCAGGTGATAGCAGTCCAGTTAAATGGTGGCTGCAGTCCCCTTGGAGTGATTGATGTGGCCTGGTTGAAGTGGTGATCCTGAAGAAAGATCTGGTCTGTCTCTGGAGGTCCAGTGGTGACTCTCAAGCTCTTCTCCTCTGGGAATCCATTGGAAGTAATGCTCCATAATGTTCCAAGCCTCAGCTTATATCCATGTGGGAATGTTCAGTTCCTCCTCTCTGAGCAGGGCATATCACAATGGGATGATGTAATTCCATGAGGCATGCTGGGAGACCTTGATGGCCCCTTAGTGGAGATAACCCCTGGATGGTGTTATCAGGGCTGGGTCATGCTGAAGATAAAGACCACTGTCCCACCTGTTTTTAACAGCTTATGAAGATGGTAATAGAATACATTTTTTTGGGTTACACTTTCCATGCAACCTAAGACATATTTACAAAACAAAGCAAAGCTCAGGGGTCCTCAGGGCGAAGCATAATCCACGCTACATAAACAGCAAGGCAAAGTAGGCATTGATGAGGCACGAAGTTCCTGCTGTTCCCCTCTGGATGAGGCAGCTGGTTGCCACGCAGGAAGCTGTGGGAGGCAGATTTCATTCTCCCCCAACCCCGGAGCAGTCATCTTCGCACCACTTCCACCCCAAAGATCAAGACTGCCACATTCCACACCAAAACACTTGTTGGATCTCAACCCTTACAGGCAATCCTCACAAGTTCTCCCATCTGACCTGATCACAGAGAAAGATTTTTGTTTTGGCTTCATCTGCCTGCCGCCAGCCAGGTCCAGGAGCACAGCCTGGTCACCACAATCTGACCTTGTGGGAAGTGTCCCTGAGGTGCCACATGCCCTCCCACTTGCCAAATACCTCAACAGATGAGGCTGCTTCCAGATTTCAGCACTTACTGGCAAGCTCCAACGGGTTTGTCCAGAAAGGCTCCGAGTGATTTAAGATCTCTGGGAGCTGTGTTGTGGCCACTGCCTGGTTACTGACCTACATAAGCATAGCAACATGAGAACCACTGACCTGGGAAAACAAACTTTTCTGCTCCCTGTCTTCTAATATTTAGCTTTGCGTCTGAGATGAAAGAAGAATTAATTTCTATTTGTATCCATTCTCATTGCCCAATTTAGGATTTATCATTTACTGAGAAAACCAAGCCTTGTATTATGATTTAATAAATTTGAACAAAGCTGGTGTTGCAACTGCTGTGCAAATAGAAGCTGATTCACTGTTACCAACACACTGAAAAGCTTTGTTACCCCTGTCTTAAAGGTAACAAATCTGCGTCAGCAAATGGGTGTTTTGTACTACAGAATCACAGAATGGTTTGAGTTGGAAGGAACTTTAAATTTTATCTCATTCCACCCCCTGCCATGGCAGGGACACCTTCCACTAGAACAGGTTGCTTAGAGCCCCATCCAGCCTGACCTTGGACACTTCCAGGGATGGGGCATCCACAGCTTCTCTGGTCCAGGGTCTCACTACCCTCACAGAGAAGAATTTCTCCCTTACATCTAATGTAAATCTCTTTTAGTTTAAAACTGTGCCCCAGCAAAACATCATTCTCCCTATTTTATACCCCGTTAAGTACTGGAAGGATGCTATAAGGTCTCCCCAAAGCTACCTCCTCTCCAGACTAAGTCCCAGCTCAGCCTCTCACAGGACACACAAGCACATCTACAGAAGCAGGACAGAACCCACAACTTATGCCCTGCTTGCCAAAGCGCATGTGACCAGAAGATGAGGACCCTTTCTGGCTGAATAAATCCAAATTCTCCTACCACAGGTTTCAAAAATCCTCTTCCCCAGCTTTCAGATCTGCATGTGCTCATCAGCCTGTTCCTGGAGTGCACATTAAGTCAAGCTTACACCCTTTAGTTTTCCAGACAGATCAATTGCTGTTATTAATGGACATAAAGAGAGCAAGAAAATTTGGAAGTTACTTCTTATTCTCTCATTCCTCCCATGTTATCACAGCTTTGGGGGTATCCTGGCACCCTGCAGCGCAGCAGACAGCTAAGAGAACGGATGTTCCCTTCTTCCAGCCTTTCAGTCATCATCTCCTCCTCTCTACAAAATCACTCTTTGGGGTCCTTTATTCCAAACGTGACTCTCCTTTGTGTGCTGCAAATAATCATAAAGCAGCAGGAGCCCCAGCCATTATTGTAGCATTCTCCCAGACCATGTTTGGGGTAGGTAGCTCACACTTCCTCAAAAAGCAGTGTACAATGAGAGCAGTAAGACAGACACTTTAAAATAAAAGATCTCAGTGCACAGAGGTTCATGGGACATGAGAAGAAAGTCAGGTTTTCTAACCACACAAAGCAGGACTTTTTTCTATCTCAGTTTTCTGCACACATGTGAGTTCTAAGCAGACCGAAATTCCTTTCTCAGAAAGGGCAGTTTAGATGAACCCCAAGCCAACCTGCTCACACCAGGGATTAAGAGCAATTGCTACCTCAGCTGCCTCTCCTTCACAATATAAAATAAGCCCATTTATATGCCAAAATGCATACTTTTCTCCAGCCTTGGAGATATGGCCTCTCATCTGAGGTTGTGTTTCTCCCCTATCACTTTTGTCCATGAACAGCAATAGCCACCTATTTCCTTTTTTAGCTAAGATACTGTGGTTGAGACTTTCCTGCAGTGCCAGTTCTTTCCGTACAATCAGAATCAGGTTTTGGATCCTGGCCTGTGCAGGAAGTTTAAAGGCAACTCAGCACTGAAAGGGAAGGCTGGATCATCCTGCCACAGCCTGAGCCCATTTTCCAAATGGCTCTAGTTAATCAGTATTAGATCACCTGGGAGCAGCACTGACTAACCACCTACTTGAATAAATGAGTTATTTAGATTAAACTGTTTTGAGCACCAAAGGATGCCACATCTCCAGCTACGAAATGTGGTATAGATGCTCTTCACTGCAGGACTGTGGGGATCCCTCACCAAACAGTCTGTACCAGTATAGATGTAACCTGCAAGTAGAACCCTTTTTGTAGGATGTTAGTTCTTTCCCGTATGTTTGCCAAACTGTACCCAACTGAGTCTCTCATGATTCTTTGCTCAATGACATGTTTTTGACAACTACAAAGCAGGTGCTAAGACTGGCGAAAGACACAAGGAAATCTTTTACACAGATTTGCAAAGTGAAACTGGACACCTGCTGAGTTAACACCATTTGTTAAGCTTCAGTGCAATTGGCAGGACATGTGACACAGTGTTAAGGGGCTGAGGCAGAAGAGGGCCAACCCAGAGACTCCAGAGGCTCTTTCACAATCCCAAATCAGTGTCTCCCATTATCTGATCTGATCCCCTTCAATGCAGCCCCACTGGAAGTGGCCTCCTCTGCTCTGGCACTTTGGCACTGATGCAGAGGTACCAGTGAGAGTGATCAGGCGCTGAGATCGGTTAGAAAACTAGAAGGCAGTGAGCAAATGCCAGAGAGCTTTAACTACTTGTGTGCAGTGCTTCCTTATTCAAATCAAATGTATAAACAAGTCTGATTTCTGAGGAGTAGCAAACAGCTCTGGGCCATGTGATTTTAACAGCCAGAGTTAAAAATGAACTCCCCTTAGAAACACAACCTAAGGGCATTCAGAATATTTCTTTGCAATGTCTTTTATTAAATATCCTCTTTGATATAGAATATTTCAGCAAAAATACTTTACAATCTGTTTTGGTAATTCTTACAGTAATCTTTTGCATAGTCATTGCTACAGCAGCTCACATTGGCATTAAAGGGATAAATCTTTAGCAAAAGTCAAGTCTCTCACTGTGTGAGATCTGTTCTACCCAAAGAAGTTAAAAGAGCATTGGAAAATACCTACAGAAACCATGAAAACTCTGAATTCACTCTTCGGCTTAAAGAAATTTAACAAATGTGTCACAGACACATTATTCTTAACAAATGAAGTAGCAGAATAGGAAAATGCATTCTCTAAAGCTTATACAAGTCATGGCAGTGCACCCAAGTGCAGCAAAAGAAGAGGAAATGCCTTGAGCACAGCTGCTCCAATGCAGTGTTGAGGTTCAGCACAGCAGTGCCCAGCTACACCTGCCAGTGTGGAATGCTGTTTCCAGTACTGGGAATTTGTCATGTTAATGGCCACAAGGCAACTGGCACTACCCACCGTGATGGGATTCTGCCCTACAAAAAACAGCATCAACAGATTCTGCTTTCACTTCTGCCTGCTACAACTGCTGCACAGCTGGAGACCCAGACCGACTCCTGCATTTTTATTCTTTTTTATGTAAACAAATAACCTCATTTTTTACACTGATGAACAGTAAATAAGTGTTTCTTTGGATCAAAATATAGCTCCTATACTCATTAAATAGATAAGGCTCATTGGGTATCCAGATTAACAAAAGTGCCCTTGCTGTGTAGCTGTAGAGCACATGCAGCTGTTATAATGAACATTTCAATCAGAATCCTTAAGTTACCACCAAAACACTATGTCAGGGGCTGTTTGAGGTCAAACAAGCCAGTCCCTCCTTTGACAACTTTTCCAACCACCAGGCAGGCCGAAGGGGATCGCAGCTCATCATGGGCACCTGGAACAGAATTCAAACAAAATCCTATTAGGAGGTTCCCAAAGGTCAGTGCTGAAAAGAAACCATGTTGGTTTATGTGCAAGAAGCTATCTGGTTCAGCACCCCCAGATTCAGAAAGGTTCTGCCACCTGCTGTCCCACACTAAATTGGGATTTCTGGGAGTAAAGAGTCCAAAGCTCTTCCTACCCCTCCTACAATAACTATTATCTCATCCCAATCTTTGGTCCAAGAAAATAATTAGGCCACACATTACTAAGCTCTTCCGATTCCACGTGGAAAGACAAAACAGTCTGGATTCTAAGAGAACACAGATTTGACCTTGCAGGGAACATATTTTGCTGACAAAATAGATCACTAAAAAATACACATGATGCAAAACCAAAATGATTTCCTTGTCATTGCTGCCTTTTTCCTTTGTTAGAGTGACTCCTTTTGATGTGTATTTTAAATCCTTCTGGCTAGATATGAAGAGAACTTTTCACTGGAGAGACATTCCATGAATTCCTTTGATTTTGTGGTTACTCACTGTAGCAAAATAGTGTCACAGAAATTTGGAAGCACTCCAGATAAGTCTGGCTGGGATTGTTTTGTTTCCACTGTTTTTGTAAGCATTCAGGCTGTTTTTCATTCATCCTAACTACGGCAAGCTGAGAGTTTATCATTAGAGCAGTAGGAAATTGGAAATAAAACAGTAAAATTTCTGCTAAGTTTGGTTATCTTTATTTTACTGAGCAAAATGCACTCAACTTTCTATCATGCAGAGGATGGGGGCAGGAACATACACAGCTCTGTGTAGGGCATGTGCTCACTGCTCTGATCTCAGCCACAGCTGGATAATTAAATAGCTGCTCCTAAATGTGTGTCAGCTGAAGAAAAAAAGCCCCTTTGTTAGATGGTTAAACAGGACAGTCGCACTGCCCTGTTTGCTCATGTGATGTTAACAAAGAGTCATTCTCTAAGCAAACAGCCCAAGGGATCTCACTGCTGATGCAGTTTGCCCCCTGCACAAGGAGCTCTGCTCAGCAGCCTGTGCTCAAAGAGCCCTGCTCAAGTCAGCTGTGCACAGCCTCACAGATCTTCTTATTTCTTTCTTACTGCTCCGGGCATCAGCCCTGAGGCACCCTTGCAGTGTCTCTTGAACTGTACAGTCAAGTTATCAGTTATATTAAAGCAAATTAAATCCAGGCTGCTGCAATCCCCATTATGACTTTGATTTCCAGCGTGGTGAAATCATTAACTCCCTCTGCTTGTAATCAGTGCAGTTCCTGCCAAGTCACCCTGCCCTTCTGTCAGCATGCACTGCATGTCTTTATTCATAACAGTATCTATACATTACATTTCACTTGGCAAAAACCTCCTCTGATTTAATTTCCAAGTCAGTGTGTGACACAACGTAAATCCAGAGAGTGCGACTGTGCAAGTAATATCCTCTTCTCTTTAATTTTACCCTAGATTTACACTTCTATGATTTTCCAATTAAGTCAATTGTAACCAATGCTATTAATTTAAACCCAAGCTACCTTCCCAGAAAAGGCATAAAAAGGCATTAGCAAAAAGAATTTCACTGATAAAAGTATCTCTGACATCTGAGCAAGGCAGTTTAAGACACAAGCTCTCCCCATTTGTAACTGGGAGCAAAGGACACAGCAGAGCAGCATCCAAGGCAAGCATCTGACTGGCAAGTGACAGAAACCGAGTCTATTTGCAAAAGGGAGGTGTAATTAGTATCCAAAGCCTGAGATGACAGAAACTGTCAAATGACACACTTAAAGCACAAGGGTTTTATAGAAGGCCTTAAATATACATGACTAGTGCTGTTGCAAATGTCCACACAACCACGTGATCTCTACACCTTCCAGAGAGGCAACTAGAGGGCAGAAGGATACTTTTGGGAATCTAAAATGGCACCAGAAACCTACCGTTAGACAAATGAGTCTCACCCTTTGTGTCTGAGAAAAAAAACCAAGATAGATAAAGTGCTAAATCAAAGTAATAGCCAGGAGGTCTGTTCTCTAAAATGCTGAATAACAAAGCTAGAGAAGATATGGAAGTTATAACATAGGCACAAAAACAAAGCAGAGAAGACAATTTTAATAGTAGAGACAGGAAAAAGGCAGATTTCGTAGTCTGTTATAAAGTTTTGCTGTAACAAGTCTTAACAACCTTAAGGTTTGTTGTAAAAATACCTATCTAATTCTTAAAGGAGTCACAGACCCCACAAATTACATGTGGGAGCTGACTTTATTGAAGCTGACAGAATTTTACTAAAAACATCTGGAACATTTTCCTAGGCGAGTTCTTAATTAAAATTTTTGCCTCTGGCATTTTTTCTAATGCAATTACACATTACTCAAAATAGTAGAAAGTTACAAAAAACCCCAAGCATATGTGAAATGCTGCAGCAAGAGATCTCAAACTAAACCATTTACCCATCATTGTTGCATCCTTCAAGAATTTGTAGCTGGTTTCAAACGTCATCTGTTGTAGAGGGGAGGAGTTGGACTGAATTCCAAAACGATTCAGCGGTTTGTAAAATCCTTCAAAACACATGTAATCTGCCACAAGTGAAAGGTGTCGAGGGTCTACCACAATTCCTTAGAACACAAGAAAGAACAATCATCAGAGTATTCAAGGGCTTAGTGTGTGGGGCTTTTTAAACAAATCAGATCCAAATCAAACCCCTTGAATCCAACCAGCTTGGAGAACATCTTTATTAACATTCTTCTGCCACGGTGTATCTGGTTTAACTGCTCCCCTCAAATATCCAAGAGAGGCAGACCTCACTCTAATACAAAACAGTATCTCTCCAAACTGAAATGAAAAGAATGGGAAACTGCAATGTCAAGAATGCTGTAAGGCAGCAGAGTTTCTCTACATAAAATCATGAAAGGTCTGCCCCATCCTTGTTTCCACAAAAGGGGATCACACATCCATCCATCTGCGATGCACAGAGCTCTCCCCCCTCACCTGGTGGGCTGCATTAGCTGGGCCCCACAGTCAGAAAGGTTCTGGTGTTCTCTGTGCATGACATCAGGCATTCTCAGAAAACCCTGTTTAGGCTAAAAAAAAATGCCCTTATTCCTAAATAACACTTGTGGAGTCAGTGTAATGGGGGACCATTAACAGCTCTGTCAACATTTACTGAGCAGTCCTTGAACAACGTGAAGGTCAGGCCATCCTGGGCTGCCAGCTGGCAAATCAGTTTGATAAAACTGCTTGCTAAAATTGCCACTGTATTAATCTCCCCTCTTTTCAATAGTTTAATTCATAGCAAGTCTCCACTCACTGAAGAGTAATTCAACATCCCTATGAAGTCATGCAGCCTCCCCAGGCTGGACTCTCTGAGTCATCTATCTGACAGAGAACATTCAGACAATACAATGCAGTGTAGCTATTTTAGGAAAGATATAAAAACTCAGGAGCCTAGAATCCTGTCATTAAAAAGGCAAAGTGAGGCAAGATTGATCCTATTCTCAGGGCCACTGTACAAGTCTAACAGTTGGCTTCCTCAGACATCAGTAATTAATTGGTCTGGACCTTCCAGATTGCAAAAAATGTACCAGAATGGAAGAACTCTGTGAAGGGGGAATAAATTCAACCTCACCTAGTGTTTCTACTGATTATAAAAACCCTAATAATTAACTAACAAGGTCTTCACAGAAGACACTATAATGATTAAAACAATGAATAGCTGCAACTTGAAAATATGCACATAAATGAAAAGATCATGCAGAACCATAACTGTAATCACTGTGGCTGCTTTTTCCCATTTAATGGTATTAAAGACTATCTTAAAAATACAAAGAAATCCTACCATATACAGCAAATACATCTTTTATTTCCTTTATAATCACTCTCAGGGCTGATTCAATTCCGTAATTCTTAGCCATGGCATGGATATCATTGCAATAAAGTCTATTGAGGTCCAAAATCTGAAAGCAGAAAGAAACAGAGATACAAGTAAGGGCAACAGCTGCTCTTTATTTCCAAATAACTTAAGCTAAGCTAAGAAAGATTTTCTTCCATTTTTCATGATCTTAAGCAGCACCAGCAGATACAGAACAACTAGGCAGCAGCTCAGTCAAACACAAACAAAAATGATTCAGAGGATTTATGTTAAGCAGCATTAAATACACGAATAAGAGCACTGGAGTTAAAATTCACCACAGGAGAAAATTAACTGAAATCACAAAAAGTGAACTAGCAAAATACACTAGCAAAACATGTTAAAGACTTCCACACAACACAATGCAATGCCCAGTGTGTCTCAGACAGCCAAACCTTTTAGCAAAAGAGAAGATGCAGCTTAAAACAAGCTTGTATTTGGAGAGTTATGGGCTAGATGAGATAACAGAACTATTCATCTCCAAGCACAGCAATTAATTTAGATGGAAGAACTCCCTCAAGTAACATTTAGAGATACTGAGAGAGAAGAATGGTGTGAAATAATCTGTCATTAGGCACTGGCTGCTGCACAAACACTGATTTGCAAGCTGCCCTTGAGAAAAGGCTCTGTTGAGCTCTGAACACATCTGGGGATAAAAAGGAGAAGGAGGATAGTTTAAGAGCTGAAAAGGTTACACGTCACCCCTGATAAATTGAAATTATATCCATCATCCACCATCTCCCCTTGAACACAAAAGATCATTCAAATCTGGGATTAGAAAAAGATTACACACATCAGAGTATCTGAACAGCTCTGCCAGGTTTATCCCTTCGGTTTGGAGAATGAATTCCTTCTGTCCCTCCTTGTTGGTACTTTCATTGAGCAGGCACCGTGTGATGCCCTTCACCTCATGGATCACTGTGCTGCGCGCCAGGGATGCCAGCAGGGAGGAGAGGTCGAAGTACACCTTTGTCAGTGGCAATGCCAAAGAAACCTAATGGAAAAACAACACATTGTAAGGAGGCTTAAACACCAGGCTCAATAACCAGCACACTGGTTATCATCACATCATTCATCCATATTGCTTTCAAGGTCTCTGAACTTGCACTGACTGCTTTTTTGGGGTGGTGGAACATGCATGTGTTTGTTGGGGTTTTTATTTGTTTTTTAAGATGTTTTGATTTTTTTCAGGACTCCAGCCATAACTTGTATTCATCAAGGGCTACACAGCAGATCATCATATACTTACAGATTAAAACACAATAAAGCTGTCAAAAAACTGTTCTTATAAAAAGTTACATGAGACGTTCTGAAAATTAGAGATTACTAAAAATTACATCAAGAAGTACATGTTCTGTATTCATAGAGGATTGCTGAGCCAGAACAGCAGCACTGCACTGAAAAGATCCATTTCTTATTGGAGCTACATGCAATCACTGTGCAACCACCCAGATATGTTCCACCTTACCTCACACCAAAGCTCATTTTCGGTGTCAAACATGTAATCCTGGATGGATGGGTGGCTCTCCACAACAGCACTCACTCGCACCTCTGCTGACTGAAGTAATTGATCTTTCCCTTTTTCAGTCGGAGACACAAAGGAAAGACGTTGAGATTCTTCACCCTCTGCTTTGTTCTGATCCTCTTCAGCACCAGGAGTCTCTTCTTCTTTTTCAGAATCAGCCTCTTCATCTTCCAGATTCTCATTAGCATTTTCTTCTCCATTCTCTTCTTCACTCTCATAATCAACCTGCAAAGAAATAATGTTGTGTTTATCTGAGCCAGAACCTCTACAGAGACACAGCACACCACGAACAGTTTAATGCAGAAACATCCTTCAGTGAATATTCTTCACTGCTGAGTTGCAAGGATCTCACCCCTATGAAACAAAGAAAATGCATTTCTGTTGTAAAGAAAATAATACAACAGATTCAGCTCAGTCTCTGTTTCTTTATAATTTTACCATTATTCCTCAGCACAGTCCAGGATGCTACAGGTTATTAAGACTGTAGCAGAATTTAGTTTTCTTTCCCTGAGAAAGTCAAATTTCTTCCCATAATCCAACTCTGATGATGGGATTCCCTCAGGATTTTTAATCATCCCACCTTGCTGAAATTATAGCACCCCATCTTTTAAGATGTAATTATGAAGTACTGAACACAGAGAAACATGCAGGGAGAGTATTAGGAACCACAGTAAGGTTTTAAAAACAATGGAATAAAATCAGCAAAAGGTAAAGTTAAGGTGAACTTCAGCACAGACAACCTGATTGCCAGACACATCTACCCAAACGCCTGAAGAACAAGGCTTTGATAAAAAGCCAAATGAAAACTGCTCAGCCTAAAGCAGAGGCTTTCCTATCTCCTCTCAAGTGGGGTTTGTCTTTTTCAGCATTTTGTTTCAATGGGAGTCTTCCTTCCCAACTCAAAACACAGAAGAAATAGGGAATTAAAGAGCAGTGCTGAGCACTTATGAAGTCCTTACCTCTTCTTCCTGGTTCTTCCTCCGTTTTGTTTCTGTAGCATCACCATCTCCTTCATCAGCTTCTGCATCAACAATATTCTCTTCTTCCTCTCCTTCAGCTTCCTGACTAATCTGTATCGAAAAATCCATGACAAACCAGATAATCAGACAAGTTAATTTCTATAGGCTCACTACTATAAAGAAATGAACTCACACTCTTGAAAACTTCAACATTTAACAAGATGAATGTCTACTAGATGGATAAGCTGTCAGACTGTTTATGACAATCCTTGAAGGGAGAGGCGGAAGGAACATGCAAAAGCATCTCAATGAACAAAGGACCTTCCCCAAAGTTTTGACAACCACTGCTACAACAGAACACTGATCTGGCAGCAAGCAGAGTGATACGCTTTTGTCTCAGAGAAACTAAAATAAACTGGCATTTTTAGAGTACAGTCTTAAGTAAACCAGGATTAAATACACAAAAACTTTAATTTCCTTGTTAATTTTATGAGAATGCAAAGACAACTTATGTATGAAGAAAACACATAAGTAGAAATTTAGTATTCACGTATCTTGTTTACACTGAAACATGCTACACTTTTCCAAATTCTGGTTCTCAAAAACAAGTAAAGGAAGTGAGGTGTTTTTCAGGTAATGTTCTTTTGTACCTTGTATTGCTCATCATCTAAATCCTTCCGAGTTGTTTTCCGAGTGCTGACTTCATTAAAAGATGCCATCTTTGTAGTCTTCCTTTTAATTGCTTCCAGAAGAACTTTAAAGAACCTGACAGAAAAAGCATCCCAGAATGTCAAAGCTCAGCAGTGCCACAGTCAATCCAAAGTCATCAAAAAACCCATTTATTTTGTTTAAGAAACCAGTCAACTCATAACAGGACATATTCCCTGCAGGTTGCAAAAGTACTTCTAGGATAAGGCAAATAATTTTTCTCAGCCTTTTCCCATTTGTTTAGGAATCAAAAGGTTGGTATCAGCTCTCTTACTATTACAGATGTAGCCATGCATCCAAAGCATAAAATTATATGCTCATCTGGATTTAAAATCTGCACATCAAATTGACCTCCAGAATAGATCGTTTATTACTGGATTTTTAAAATTTTTTTAAACGAACAAGCACATACAAAATAAAGTAACCCAGCTTGAACTTAGGTGGCCTGAAGGAAAAAGATTTCAATGAAGCCTTCTTACAAAACAAATACAGTTTATAATAGACCCTTACCATTAAATGTTTTACTTTTAACTACAAAAATTTGGTCAGACACAGGCATAGAAACAGGAGTTAGGAAAAAAAGGGGGAAATAAGCCAGCCTTTTATGATTAATTTATTTTTTATAAATAAAAAATAAATTTTAGTTCTGTTCAGTGAGAGCACCAAGGGATGCCTAAAGTATTCAAATGTTGCTTTTTTTTCTGGTAATAAATGCTTAAGCATCCAAAGACAAGGAATGAGATGTTCCTGATGTGGCTCTTCTCCAAGTGTACCAGAGATGTGAAAGATCTGCCCTGATACAATTGTGCACTGTCACTATGCCACAGATGCACAGTTTTATTCATGGCATAAAAGCAACTGTGTAAATGCTTTCTGCACGTCTGCTGGAACTGTGGCTCTGAAAGCTATACCAGCTGTAATCAATAACATGCAGGCAAAAGAGGAAGCAAAAAAAAAGGCAAGAGGAGCAAATATTAAGGTACCTGAAAGCAAACTCACCTTGTCTCCATGAAGTGCAAGATCTGCCTGGGCCTCACACACTTCTCCTCTCGATAATATTCATGGGGCAAGAAATGGAATTTGATTTTGTAGAGGCGATGCTTGTTCAGCTTGTGCTTCACATGCAGGGATTCCTCGATGTCCACTTTCTGCAAGACCTACAGAACATTCCCAAGCAGGAATGTTATTCCTTTGATGAAGACACTTCATTTACTTCCTGCAGTTCCAGACCTTTCCATAGGAAACCAGAATTACACAAGGCTAACTGGCAAACTTCTCTGGAGGCTTTGCTCTTGGGCAAAAGGACTGTACCCTATTACACTTTCTGGCTTAAACTCTTCCCAACAATTAACTCAGACAATACTGGAAGAACATCCTCACCTCCCATCTGACTCCTTCACAAGAGATTACCCTTCTTAGGGGGCCAACAGCTCCATTTTACTGACCATGCTCATGGAGCAGGACAGTATTTTAGCACATAGCTGAGTCTTAACCTGATCCTTGCTGTTTTCAACTCACAAGGGTAAAACAGAAGAGGGTAGGGCATGTAGGAAAGCACCAAGGGTGCACTCCCAGGAAGAGAGGGAACACAGAACACATCACAGTGTATTGAGTCTCCACAGAGCCACATGTTCTGCTTCTACTCAGCACAGCCATTTGTATGAGATTAGGAAGGGGTGGGGATAGAAAGGTATCTATCTGAGCTCTGACTATGCCAATCACAGCGAGATTAGCTTGTCTCAGAGACAAAACAGAACCCCACTAATTCTACAGACTGACAAAACTGTGCTTGAGAAAAAACCAAAGAAAGCGGCACAGCAACTACTGATGAGCTCAAAGAGGAAAGTTTATTTTTCTGACTCTCAAAGGAAGCACTGAAAAGGAGGCTCACCTCAGCTAAGCACACTCTTGTGAGCTGTTTCTTAAGCTGTTTCACCTTTTTGAGAGCTTTCTTGGTAGTGAACACAGGAACACTCATCATTGGTGTTTTAATGTTTGAGCTGGCCACCATTAGTATTTCCCGCAACCTTTAAACAAAGAATGATCATTCAAATTAAACATTAAAAGCACTATGCAATCAGATAATTATCTAGTTCATTTCATTAGGCAGCATGCAGCAACTGGCAGTTCCACCAAAGCCATGGGCATCAAGAGCTGTGGTTACACTGCACTGCTCCTTTTCTCTGTTCTGGTTCCCCACCAGGCACAGCACAACAGCAGCACCACCACCTCAATTAGATTATTCCCCTAGTTATGGGAAGGGGATAGAGATGATAATAAATTGTTCCAAGAAAAGAAGGACTAATGAAGTCTGTTTCATACAGATGCATAATGGATGCTTCCTCATGTTCTTCCCCTCCCCTGCTTCTCTGAAGCAACACAATCCCCTCCCACCTGAGGCATCACACACCCCCACACGAGACCAGGTCAGGACCCACATTTTTCCAAATAAACTGATGATTTGCTTTATATTAGATTACAGTATGGGGCCTTCACAGATATTTTATATCTGGAAAACAAACCATAATAACTGGAAAACTGTAAAACATTAAAATAGTTCTGAATAGACACTATTTACAAGAAAACTGAAGGGTCATTCACCCTCAATATTCTCACATATACCTGTTAGTGAGGTTAATCACAATTATATATTTAAATGCCTAAAATAAAGGACTCATCGAGGACACAGCTTTCTCACCTTGGAATACCCAATGTGACATTCATTTCACCTCTGCCAGCAAAGTGAAAGGTGTTCAGAGTCATCTGTGTTGAAGGTTCCCCAATACTCTGAGCTGCAAGAAGCCCCACAGCTTCTCCTGGATCACACAGAGAGCGTTGCCACTTTAAATACAACAGATTCTTTAATCTGAAGACAGGAAATGAGAGGTTTAGCTCAATGTACAAAATAATAAACTCAGAAAAGAATGAGTCATTGCTCTGTTCAATAAAGTTACATCTTTGAGCCAATTTCTCCTGGTAGCTTACAGATAAATACACTCCAGAAACTGTAAAATTGTCTATCCCCATCTGATCTGACAAACACAGCCCATTAACACAGAACTGGGGCCTTGGCCAAACTGTATTTTATTTCTGCTGCCAACACCCAGAATGTCAAAAGAGACTCCATTTACTCCCACTTGCACTTCTTAAATGCCTTGCTAACTCCAAGGTGTGTCAAGAGGATACTTTGGTTTTCAAGGTTACTATAAAGTATTATTTTATACGTATATGGACAGCAATACATTGCTGTTGTTCCAGAAGGCCTTTGCTAAAGCCCTCGGCAGCAGGGAAAATTCAGGTTTGGAAGGAACAGACAAACAGAGCTTCTACAGTGCAAACTAAGCACATTTGGCTTTCAAGAATCATTCTGAAATCCACAGCTTAGTTTCACAAAGGCCATGACAAAAATAAGACTTGGTAAAGACTTTTCAGTTTTAGAAAACTCATTCCAAAAAGCTATTCTTGGTTTGGCTCAGTGCAAAGAAGAAGAGACTCAGAGGTTTTTACCTATCAGAAGGAAGTGCTGGGTGCGTGTAATTCTGGCTGCTCTCAGATTCCCATTTATTAATATAACTTTCGACTCCATTTTCAAATGTTTCTGAAACAGATGCAAAGTAAGTATCCGGACGCCAAACCCCCAGGCTTGGGTCAGGACACTTATTTGTCTTCTTCAGATACTTCCTTCGTTTCTTCTCATCAAGCTCATACCACATCTTCAATAACTGAAAATGAGAGGAGGTTTTTAAGCTGACTGATTTATCCACAATAAGACCATGAGCAATCCAGCAGCAGTGAAGGAAGAAAAAGAGCCTGGGTAGAATGTAAGGGTGTACACAACACAGCAAACAGCTTAGCTACAAATACAGTGTTCTCCTTTTTGTGACATTTAACACTTTTGAACCCAAATGATTTCAAGACTCTTTAAAAGCCTGAAATACTCCAACTTATGTATCCATAGCAACTACTCCAGAAATCAGCAAAGAATGATTTTAACTTGGGAGTGAATGCCCTCAATATACTTAAACCCTTGCCTTTACATGCCTCTTGCCTACCCCTTCCAAATCTGGCATGAAAAAGGAGCTTGTTATCAAAAATTGTCAAGAGCAACACAAATTCAACATTGCTCAATAAATGAACCTCTGATTAGGAAAAACAACTTTTGCAGACAAGCTCAGAGTTGTATCTCAACACCTTCAGCATGGAGTTTCAGGCTAACTGCCCATGTTCCACCAGCATGAATTCCTTGTGACAGCAAGGCTGTGAAGCAGGACCTGTCTGCATTGTGTCCATACACAGAATCTTCATTAGAAGCCATATCATAGAGATCAGTGCCACGATGGACGAGAGGCTTAAGCAAGAGTATTATTTGGAAAAACTAGGCAAGGCTGGCTCAGCCCTCTGATCTTGGTATTCAAAGCAGGCTCTCATCCAGCTAGCAGACAGCTGTCCATGCATGGGAGATTTACTCTGTGGACATAAAAACAACCCACCACTAAAGAAAAAACATCTCCCCAAACCATCCATGAACATGACCTATTTTCTAAAACCAGATTTATCTCAATTTTCAGTCCCTGCCCTAACACTAGGGCCCACAGACTTTAATAAATCTCAGCTTCATCACCCACACAGCTGAGATGATTTCTTTAAATCATGAAACACTTCGGGATATACAAAGCAATTTTAAAAAATTACTGAATTCTGCAGCTTCTTTTAAAGGGCTTGGTCAATTCAACTGCTTCTGTGTTACCTGTAAAGTAGCAGGAACTCTTCCATTCTTTATTTCACCTCCTGGAAGCTGTGCTTTCACACTTGCCAGTTTCTTCTGAGAAAACAACAGAAAGCCTCCTTCTCTTTGCACAGAGTTTTGGTGTCTGGCTCGCCATTTTTTGATGGCTTTGAACTGCTGGTTAGCTTGGTGAGACTCCATCCTTGCTAAAGCTTCATCCAGACGGTTTGTCTTCTGGATTACCTGTAAGAAAGTGGTTTGTGTGATTATTCCATGATCACTGTAGTAGAAAAGGCAAAGCTAACTGAAAGGGTCATCTGCTGTCACTGCTGTAAAACAATTTTCAAATTTGGTTTTCAACCCAACTGAGACAAAACTCCTTGTAACTTTATGTTGTTATCACCATTCTGTAATAAGCAGTGGTGATATTGGTAAAAACAGAAGTTAATCAAACTTGACAGACTGAAAAGTGAAGTCATCTTTTTTGAATTCAAGTGCAGAGTTAGAAAAGACAGTGATTGGTGCTCTGCTCAAATTGAGACTGCTTAAATCACTCTGCAGACTTCAGATTGCTTCCATATTTTTAATACAATGGCAAATAAAACTGTATTAGTCTGAAAGTAACTGAAACAAACAACTGTTGCCACTGGATCCCTGACAGACATGCCAGATGTTAACCACGTGTTTCTCCCCTTCACCCCTCATAAATACTTAAGATTTAGTTCTTCTACCTCGTAGTTTTCTGCAATGAAAGGAAACTGCTCAGGTTGTAAGAACTGAGTTTTAGGGATATCAAGTCCATCTTCTCCATACAGAAACTGCACCACGCTGCCATCACTGTCTCGTACAGTCAGGTCATACTGAACTACCAGCCCTTCCAAATGTTTTATGATACACCTATTCCAGAGGGAAAAAATGGGAAAAAAAAGAAAAATGCCATTAAGAGGCTACAAAGCAACAAGGATAATGTAATTTTCACACAAAACCTACTGTTTTCAGTAACATTTTAAGTGTACTTAAAGGCTGATCAGGAATCCTGGAAGCCAAAGCCACACAGACACAGCACAGGTGAAATGCATAATAATATTGCAAAGCTTTCAGCATGTTGCTCCCTCCAGTGTCCTTGGACTGATCTGAGTTAAAATGAAATGGTAAATTACTCTCTATTTCTGCTGCCACTCTTTAACAGCTGTCTGGAAGAAGGGACCATCTCTCCTTTGGAACTCCTCACTACCTTCAGAAACAATTGAAAAGTTCCATCTTCTTCTATATATACTGGAGGCGTTGCTTGAGTAAAGACAAGAGCCACTCAACGTGGCCAAGAAAAAACAGAGCTGCCTGTAGCTTGTACATCTGTACTTGTACCAGGAAAAAGATTTCTCCAAAAGGAGAAGCTGCTGCTGTTATGAGCCAGTGATCAGTTTGAAATGATAATGTTTCAGTTGATCTAGATCTCTAGAAAATTTGGCTTAGAACACTCAACCTTCAGACTCCTCTGTAAAAATTAAGTATGGTGAAGTTAATTTACGCAATACAGACACTTCTAGTTTACAGTACTCTCTCTCTCAAAAAAAAAAAAAAAAAAAAAATCAACCAACCAACAAAAGGACCTTTTAAAGGCTCCAATTCTAAACCAGGCCTCTTACCTTTGCAGGTACCCAGAACGGCTGGTTTTGACAGCTGTATCCACAAGACCTTCCCTGCCAGCCATGCAGTGAAAGAAGAATTCCTAAACACAAGCACAATACCATCAGCATTTTGCTAATAAGTGCATCAACACTGGGAATTTATGTTCTTCCTTGAAAGCTACATATGAAACCACGGTGAACAAAGTCCATTTATCTATAATTGCAGATATTCTCTATTAAAATACTGAAACTTAAATAAACTTCAGTGTCAACACAAGCAGTGTTAAACTCACAGATGGTCTGATCCCAGTGAGAAATCTGCCAGTCACAAATCCTCCTGAGCTAGGGGAAAAATCATAAGACTGGAAACATGGCAGTGATTTGCCAGATGCCATCAGTGGGGGTCTTCGACCTTCCAACTCGATCTGGCCCAGCAAACAAGAAATCTAAATGTGGACAGGAAGAAAGGAAACATCACTTTTCCATCCTACTTTTTGTTCACATAAGCTTAACAATTTTTCTTGAAAAATACAGTAAAAAAAAAGTCAAACATTCACTAAATGCTCTGTAGTTCAATATGGATTTGTTCATGAAATGCTCTTGTTACTGAGGGGCAGAAAAGGCATGGAGATCTCACCTGGCCTTTTTAAGTTATTCCAGTTCCCTGACTCATCCTCAACATTACCATTCTCATTCTGTATACTTATTTTAACACAGAGGTGTGAAACTAAAAATACTGTCAATATTTTTAGGTCCCTACATTACCCTCACCATTCTCAGCAGAGTACTAAAAACAGAACAAAAACCTAAACCCAAAATGCTCTCTCTTTTGAGCTTTGGTCATCCTCTCAATATTAGATGGCATTTTTATAGTGCCTCTTGCCTGGTGTCTGTGTTGCAAAAGGTAAAATGAAAATTTATCCTTGCCACTTCTACCAAAACCAAAGATTTAGTTGTTCCTATTCAGCAGTTGAAGAAGGAAAGGACCAGTCTCCAACAGAGGCCCAGAAAAGTTATTTCTCCTACAGTAGGTTTGTTTGTGTAAACTGCAGCATTGCTTCTGAAAAGCAGCTCTGCTATTTCCATAAATCTTCATGTATTGAGGAGGGATTCAAAAATAGGTTATAATAAACACTGACTCTCTTCCATCACCCACTGAGGTTTTTATTACATTCTTCTAAATTTTTTCCATGCCGAAGTCCAGAATGAAAATCTTGCTCTGGTATTAGATATCCCCACAAGAGCTTCCCAACAGCTTATATTCTGGGACACATCACATCAACACGTGTAGCTGCTAAGTATATTCTGGCTGCCATTACCTGCATTGTGTTTACAGTGGATCCTTTGGCTCCTGACTGTACCATCAACTGCAAATTGTTCTCTGGAAAGCTCCTGTGGAGACCAAGGGGCATGCAAACCTACAGAGTTGTGGGGCAGGGAAGGGAAAAAAACCAAACATTATTAATAAGATGATAAACCAAAGAAATTCCTGTGGAAGACTTTAACAAAGTGAAACGATGAGTAATCACAAACATTGCTTCTTTATAATTTTAAATGCATCTTGAATACTAAGCCATCTCTCACTCAGGGAGGACAAGGCTGAGGAGGAGAGGCAGCAAGTGGTGCCTCATGCTGGGGACAGATATAAAGCTTCAGCCTCCAGAAGAGTTAGGTACCACTCATCCCCATTAATTAACTTAATAAGAAAGTCTCCAAACAAGATTAGTATGCACAGATGCCTCAATGCCAACCTTGTTAACTTCATTGTTGTAATTGTTTACTTCCTCCTTGAATTTCATATCAACCATGTTAAAATCCCTCTGGTCTTTGCAGAGATGGGCATCCTGCCACTTCCCTTGGACCTCCTCACATGATGCTGTTTCTGGCAAATTAAGAGCAGCTCTAACAGCCTGAAAGTCAAATATAGGGGGTTTTAGGTGTTAAGCAGGCATAATTGAATAGGGCAGGATTTCAAAAATTTTGCATTATGGAAGAAAAAAAATTTGCAAAATAGACTTACTTCAATACCACTCTGCCTTGACCTTTCAATGATTTTTTTTCTTTTGTGGTCTGCTTCGGGTTTAACCAAAATATCTTCAATTCCTGTTAAAGAGGAGAGACAGAACACAATGGTCTAAACTGAAAAAGCATCAAGGAAGGAACCACATTTGGTGTAAGGGATTTTGATAGGGAAAAGGAAGTCATAATTAAAATTATAATAATAGTTAGACTCAGGGTCTGCAGTTTGACAAGAAGGAAAAAAAATCTGAGTAGCTTTTGGATGCAGAAGTTGTAGCCCACTAAAAAAAAAAAAAAGCAACATCAACTAAGCAGTAAGGGTGCAAAATCAACTCCCTAATTTAAGATGTCTTAACTTCAACAGTCTCTAAAAAATCATAATTGCTCCACTTGCACAAACTAATGCTTTATGGTACAGCCACATCAAACTGCTTTTTTTCTTCCATCCACATCAAACTTCCTATTCCCTGAACTTTTCACAATCCAGCATTTCTTAGCTGTTTTTAAAAAACACAAATTAAAAACACAGACCCTTGTCATGACCAGACGAACAACAGAACAGATTAAAGACTGGAGCCCTAACCCCTGTGAGCTATTTGTGACGAGTCCTGCCAAAGTCACTAAAATGGTCACTAAAACAGCTGTGTCAAAACACCAAATCCCAGACTCCTGCTCCAGTTCCATTTTTTTTTCTTGATGTTTTAGCTACCTAGCAATCCCAGGCTCATTATCTTTTCCTAACTAGTTTTTGTACCCTGGCTCTCCACACGTCTTCTATCTTACAGTCAATCAATCGCCCTCCTCGCTCCAGAAGATATCCTTCCCTTTTTCCTGGCTCACAGCAGTCTGTTGGTCCCTCACAGGCCAACAGTTGACTGTGTCTCCATAACTCTTGTATGAGTTTGAAAAGCTGTGATGAAAGTCAAACATTTACCAAAAGTTTTACAGTAGACCAAGATGTGCAAGACTTGATTTACAAGCCCTTAAAGTTCTTCCATCTTGCTTTGTCAGCTGAACAGGTGAATTCAACACCTGTTGAACAGGTGTTGAACAGCAACAGCTGAATTGGTGCTTTCTACGCCACAATTATTTTTCAGGGAAGCAAAATATGAGGTTTTGATCTAAACAAAATATCAACACAAGACATTTTAACTGTGCACACTTTGCCTAGGCAGGACAGAAGAGAGAACTTGTTGGGCATACTCAAGACTGAGCTTTCTCTTCACGCTTAGAAGGCCAGCTACGCACCAATAAAAAAACAAGATCAAACAACAGAATTAGCATCTGTTATGCCCAACAATGCCTGATTTGTACCTCAGGAGGTGCTGCACTACAGCACTGCACTACTGCAGTCACTCACCCATGGTGAAGCCCCTGTAGAGCTGCAGGTAAGCAGTAAAGAGGCGCCCCAGACACGTCAGCACTTTCCCACTGGTCTCACCCCCATAGATCTCATAGCAGCAGTGGACCAGGCCATAGGCAGAGCTGCCAAAGTGAGCTTTGTCCAAGACTCCACACAGTAATTCCCCATCTCTGATAATAACCTGAGAAATAAAACACAGCTCTGAATCAGGAAAACAGAAATTTTGATCTTATTATGACCTCTACAGGTTTTTCTGTGTAATCTATATGAAAATAGGTTTAAGTTTGGAAGATTTATACACTGGTGAACAGTTAAATGTGGTCAAATTATCTGTACTTCTAGAATTTATAGTAGAAATAAAACTTCTAACACCATCTGCATTTTTCCACCTATAAAGTCCAACAATGAAGACACATGGTCTAACAAAAACAGATGGAATTTACGTAAGTCAGGACTAGAAGAGAATTTTTCCTGACTCCCAGGCCTATCCTTTAATCACCCACTTCTGTCAGTAACTGTTGCAAAATATCTGCTTTTAACTTTGTCATCTGCCTGCTTCTCACTCCTCTACTATACACACAATTTTAATACAACATAGCCCAGCCCAACCCCCAGAGTTGTTTCATACCTGAGATTCACACATTGAATCAAGATTTAGACATCCTTTTGCAGGTCCCTTTACCCAGGCTCTCCCACCAATCTTTGCTTTCCCAGTCAAATTCAGTGGAGCGTGGTTTTCTGGAATGATGTTTATTAACAACGTAGAAACAACCTATAAAGAAGCAGGATGAGTGGCAGGAATTATTTATTTCAAATATTCCCTTCTCAACATAAAAAAATCTGGCATGGATAAGAAAAACAACGTCCTGCATGTATTTTTTCCAGTGACACCAAAGTTTTGAAAGCTTGGAAATCTGACAAGACGGGAATATCCTCCTGCTACTCTAGCCTTTGAAAGATCAATGAGCTGAGACACATAATTATTCAAAAATACAAAATAGCAAAGATTTTCCCAAAAATTAGATATATTAAAAAATAAACTAAAAAAAAGCTGTCTGTTGGGTTTTACAGCTCAAAAACACACACCAAGACCTGCATGGTGTTGATGGGATCTGGCCTTTCAACCACCCTTAGCAGCACAGGTTTTAGCATTGGCATTCTGCTTACTTTGGAACCACCAGCATTCTTTAACCCAGTAAATTATAAACTACCTGTTTTCCTGTCCATAATCGCTGTGGCTTCATAATGGCAGGAGGAAAGGTGTTAATTCTTCCTTTTTTGTCTGTCAGTCCTCGGTACACAAGCTCCATGTATTGCTCTCTGGTGAAAAAGCAGCCCCGGATTGTCATGCTGACTCCAGAAATCATGTGATCCTGGATCAAGCCAGGAAGTGGCTTCCCATCCTAAAGAGGTAACAAGAAAAACTGGGTGAGTGGCTTAATAAGTTGTGTGCCTTCAGCTCCCAAAATTATTCCCCTTGGATAAAAGCATTTAAGTAATTTGCAAAGAACTCATCATTACAGCACAACTCTCTACTGAATCTCTTCGGGACACTGACATTCAAAGGAATAAGATTGTTTGGCTGTGCTGGGTCTTCTTTAGAGGAGAAGAACCACAAGTGGAGAAAGAAATAAACCTCAAAAATAAATAAATAGATTTTAAAAATATATCTCATTTATCATTAGACAAAATAAACAAATTAAAGTGATTGCATGTAGGAACAGATTTATCAGGGAGTTTTACTTGCCTTTGGCACCAGGTACTGCTCATCAGTGCAGGCTAAGGTGTAGGCTTCTGCTCTGCCCAGCTCGCTCTGTGGAAAATGGGCATTCATTTCATCCCCATCAAAGTCAGCATTGTAAGCCTTGCAGTTGGCATAGTGAAGCCTCAGCACTTTCTCCCCAGGCAGGATTCGGGCTCGGTGAGCTTGGATGGAAGGTCTGTGAAGGGTGGGCTGGCGGTTCAGCAACAGCACATCCCCATTCTTAATGTGCCGACACACCTGCAAGGGAAATTGGGTTGCTGCCTACACGGTACTGCCATGCCTCAGAAAGGACTGATTTATCTTTAAATATACACACATCCAAAACAAAGTCTTTCTGGTACTTATGCTCTGTGCCAAAGAGAATCAAGACTGCTTGCCCTTGAATACCCTCTGCTCTCCACCAAACATATTCCCCATTAACTCCCCCAAACCACACTGATCAAATCAATAAGCTCTTCATGCAAAGCCCACTGGCCTGAATTAATACCTGCCACAATACACCCAGCCCTGGACACCCTGGACTGAGGTAGTAGTATTACCCAGTAGCTGAAGCAGAGGCTAGGAATCTCTTAATTTCAGCTTTGAGTACAACACAATATGTCCTTATCTAGAACAGCGTCTTTTGAAACAGCCTCATTTTAATTCTTCTGTTAGTAATACCCAAATATCCACTTAAGTTATTACAAACAGGAGTATGATAAGTTGACCGTACAACCTAAATACTGTTATGTTTAACTCCATGACAGGTCCTGAGAGGACTCACATCACAGAAAGACTTAAATTTCAAATCTCTGCTAAGCCTTTATGAGAAACAGGGTAATACATAACAATGTGAAAACACTATTAAACACCAAAACTCTTCCCCGAGCAGCTAAATAGTAAGTTTTCAACTCTTGCAAGGAATGCAGATACAGTTAAAAAGTTTCAAAGGTTGATTAAGCTGCAGCACGGAGAAACAACTGACACAGAATCAATTAGGCTGGAGAAGACCTCTAAGATCAAGGAGTCCAACTGCCAAGGCCACCGCTAAGAGAACTCTGCATCTTGGCACAATGAATGCCACACACTGTGTTTTAAAAGCAACTAAAATCAAGGATGGAAAAATGGGGTTTACAATTTGAAAAAGTATCATGCTTCTCTTCCTACCCCCCCAAACCAGAGATGGAGGAGGACTCTGCCAACACTCACAATCTTCAGGCCTGTCTGGGGTGCCCCTGAGGTGGGGGTGAGGAGCTGCTTGGCGATGGCCTCGCGCTGGGTCAGGCTGGTGGCACTCAGCACCGTGCGAGATCCATCCTCGTTAATGACCATGGAGGCTCCAGGGTGGACCTTGGGGCCATTGATGACAGCCTGCCTCAGCTCTTTGACATTCCAGGGAGTGACTGGCTGAGGGTAAGTCAGTTTGGTAGCAAATACCTAGACAGGAGGGAAAAGAGGAGAGAAATAGCATGTTCAGTTTTGGCTTAAAAGTCTAAAAGCCACTGATAAAACAGCATCAAAAGTTAATGGATATAATGCAAACATAAATTACTTTAAGCTCTTGAATGTATCTCCTTCTCAGTCTACTCTAATGACAAATAAATACATTTCTGTTTTAAAATCCTCTACCATACAATTTTCTACTGCATAGAGAACTCAACTCACAATTTAAAAAGTATGGATTTAGATTCTGCACACAAGCCAACAAATACAGAGAAAAAGCACATTTTCACCAGGTTCACTCTTTTCTGCAAATATGATACAATGAAAAGCTCAAATTCAGGCTTGGTGTCATCTCTATGTGGTTAAAAATCCTTAAAATTTGATATAATTAGTGACATTATCATAGCCTTTCCTTAAAGGCTGCCATAGCTGTTAAAAATACACTGCACAAAGACCATAGGAGAAACAGGATCTACTTTTAAAGTTTGCACCAATTTATAAGGTAATAAAGCAAGTACAGCTTTTTCTTCTTTTTGGTTTTTTTTTAAATCCTCTTTCTCAGATGTGGTGTTCTTGCCTTGTAACAGTAAAAATTCCCCACTCTTCAACGCTCCTTCCTTATTAACACTGGGTGGGAAAAACTTCAGATGAGTCAGAAAACCTCTACATTTTAACCTGCTTGCTATGCAGCTGTTATATGCTTGCTACCAAAGTGTCAACAGTGCAGTTCAGTCCACAGCTGCACCAGAAAGAGACACTCCTCTTTTTTTTTTTTGTTTATCCTCACCATAGGGATGCCAATCTCGTTGGTCCCAATGTACATATCGGGGCAAATGACGGATCGAGCAGCAAAATCCACGCGCTTCCCCATCATGTGCTTGCGGAACAATCCTTCCTTCTTCTCCAACAGCTTTGGAAAGAGAAGGTAACAATTAAAACCTCAAAGTATGGAAAACCAGATGGATTCTTACAATGATGAGTGTCACGGAAGTGCCCACATACTAACCACAAATAGTTCACTGCTTTCTTACTTCATCAGCTTCTCTTTTTTAACTGTCTAAGACTCCACCTGCTACCCACCTGACGAATACCAGGGTATTTTTCTGTTATCAGCTTGTCCATGTCACTATCAAACACAATGTTGACATGGCTCTGGAGACGTATCCAAGTGTTGTACAGCTTATCTGCAATGCTCTGTCCTGGAATGGTTGTCAGCACAGAACGGTCCAGAGGTTCACTATCCCCTCCTGTCTCCTACAGGAGCAGAAATGAGAAACTTGGACTTAACAAAAAGTATTTTTGTTTATTAGGCTGAAATTACACCATTAATTACATTATTAAATATAGCAAATGAAACATTCACCATTATTTTGCACTGGTAGTCAGGCCATGTTAGGAATCACAGTAGCTAGAAAATCCTATTCTTAGATAAAAATAATGTCAATCTGAGAGCTTTCTTCACCTACATCACCTTGTTTTCAGTCTGAAATTCACTAAAGCAGTCACATCCAAAACTCATCAACCTCCTGTCATATATTGTAAGAACAGAGCTCCATCTAGTGGCTACATTCTGAGTAACTTAAAAATGTTTCCAAAATGTTTTAAGATGTAAATCAAGTTCAGCAGAAACTGAGTCCAGTATCAAGGAATCCTCAATAATACAACTGTTGAACAAGTATGGAACAAGGCAAGTTGACATACATTACCTTTTACCACTATACAACCATGTGAACTGTCAGAAGCAGACAAACATTGTTATCAATAAATGTTATTTGTGAAGTTTTCAGTTCTACTTAGACATCAATGGTCAAAAAATAAACACAATCACAACTGGTTCTACGAGGCTTAGAAGCTAAAGAGGCCTTTGTCCCCCCATCATTCTTCATATGACGAGATGCTGGTAAAGTTTTATTGTGAACTGTTTGTGCTGTACATATTTCATTCTCCAGAAACAGGAGCCCGTTACGTCTCACATACAAGTAATCTAATACCAAAAACCATGACAAGAAGAATCTGAGCAAAATGTTTTCTCCCTTTGCACCAGGTAGAAAAAAAGCAGAGGGAAAAAAAAAAGCCAGCTATGGAGAACATCTCCACCAGCAGATGCTCCAACAGCTCAGGCTCCAACAGCTCAGGCAAAAACTATCACTGGCACAGCTTAAATAGGAGCCTACCTGAACTCAACCTACATATCCAAAAAGCAGAGAGTAAGATAACCAGCAACTCTTACTGTTTGAATTTCTTCTCCAATTTTTATTGGCTGACACTGTTCTTTGGCCATGAAAACCAAGAGCTTCCGTATCAACTGGGCATCTTTCATCACAGCCTGCAAGTTCACAGTCTGTCCATTTGTGAACAGGCGATCTCCAACGCGATTCACGGGACGATACCTACAGCAAATCAAAATTATTTTAGAAAATTAAAGCCACTGAAAAGCAGCACAAAGAACCTCAAACATTCTATGCTAAGTCTTCAGTGCATGGAAAATAATCCAAACAAACTAACAGTGGGCATTTAAAAATTCATATTATATTCTACCCAGACAGTCATGAAAGAGGAATGATTCTTAACCAGAAATTGTATCAGTACTGTGCAGCTATAATATTCTATAATAATTTAAAATACTAATACTAAAATACATTTTTTCCATAATTACTATTTCAGTCTCCTAACGAACTCACTTGAAGATACAGCAGTATTTATCATCAATTACTAGTGTGATTTTCATTATTTGAACACTCTACTGACACTTAAGCAGACCAGTGTCTGCACTATGGAAGTCTGGATCTCCACTTCCTGCAAAAAATGGACTAAATCCCATGATTTCTACAGAATGTTGGGGAGATGAATTTTACCTTGAAGGTGGAACCACAAGTAGATCTAAAAAAAACATGTCTGGACTGAATCCTGAACTCTCATGGGGATCCATCCCAGGGAAGAGAGAACGCAAAAAGAAACCTAAAAAGATACAATAGAAATATAAAGTCATTCTCATTGCTATCGTTTGGGAATCCAAACCCCCACATGCACTTGGTCAACCAAGTCAAAAGAATCAGCTAAGTTAAACACTACTGAGCTTGTTTAAAATAAAAGCATTTAGACACAGTTTAGAAAGAACTGCCACTCTCTTTCTGGTCACATATGTGGTATTTTAGAGACAACTCCGGACAAAAGTATAAATTATGGCAAAAGGAAAAAGTAAAACAAGAGGAAGAAAATCTCCAGCTACTAATGTGACTGACTCATGAAACTGCTTTGGTTTCTCCTGGCAACTGCAGACAGATTCAGAGTACAGGCAACTCAAAAAAGAGGCTGATAAATCCATTCTCAGTCTTTAACTAGTGTAACTGTGGGGAGCAGCACCATACGAAAATCACACTCTCTGCAAACAACAGCTGTGATTTGTGGGGAGCCACAATTTGAGAATAACTGATCAAAGTGTTAATTAAATCCAGCTCTCTGGACTCACTGGCTGCCAGTCCTCCTGTCACAAAACCTATCTTGCAGCCAGGAGCCCCTAAGGCAAAAGGCAAAGATTTTACAAGGAGTTCATACTGGAACATTTGCTGACTTTGTCCACTAAATGGTGCAGAGAAAAAAGTAGTGTTGCTCTTCACAAGCATTACCTTCATTCTTCCACAGAGCCAGGATGTATTCCTTGGCAGTCATTGGTGTCAGGTATCCTCTCTTCCCTAACTGGCTTTCATCAATACCTGAAAAGTAAAAAATAAAAATAAAAAAATTACTATAAAAAAATCTCAAGAGATTACTCTGAAAGAGTTTTTTTTTTTGCTTACAGTGGTAAGTGCTTCCAGCTCAGAGAAGGAATGGAAATACTTACAAAGCATACTGGTTGACGTCTACATCAAAATTATCATTTAAATATTTGCTTTGGGAATATGAAATTAACTAAAGAAAAAAGCCGTATCTGTGACTAGTGAATATGAATATAGGTAACAGAAATAAGACTCTAACATCCAAAATTTATGCTTTATTTGACTTATAGTGAGCTGGAACCTTTCTTCAAATGACCTCATCCCCTGACCAAAACACAAATCAAGAATCAGCCTGCAGCTGGGGAACATTTCAGTGGCATTCAGGTACTACCAGTGAGACATCAAGGTTCCCATGAAACACTCAGCTGGAGGAGACAATAGCACCAGCCAGCAATCAATCCATATTACAACTTAAAGTCTGGGTTAGCTGTAGTTTGGAGAGAAATACATGGAGAAACAAGGGAAACACATGGTTTTGCTACTGAAAAGCAAAAAGATCACTTTTTCAAAAAAACAAAGCCTGAGATTTTAGATCTTGATTTCCACTTCTCTTGAAGGCCAGCCCCATGAGTCCCAGAGTACACAACTCAATGAAAAATAATTCTCTCATGACCTCAGACAGTTTTCTGTTCTTTTGGCTAAGGTCCAGAAATGCAGATTTTTGAATGCTGAAACTTCAGTTCTCCATTCACCCAGAAGCTTTCCATCCCTTACACAGAAATGCATCAATGCCAAGGTTAAAGGTACTCCCTTTTGAGATTTAACCATGCAAAGGCTATGCAGAATGTATGTAACTGTGTGACCCACCCCATTTCAGAAGACAGAATACTTCCCATTTTGCTTCTTCAGCCAAAACTCCAGAGATTTAATCTGGTACTTAAATCACAGAGTAGCAAACAAAAGAAACTCTCTATGGAAACCTTCTCCTAAGGGCTAAATAACATACATAAATCTGCTTTAATTCTGTCTCACTGTGTAAAGGACCAAGGACAAAAGAGAAAAAGTGAGGTTTAAATTGATTCAAACAATAGGTTAATTAAGTCTGGAAAGTGTCACCTACTTTCTTTTCGTCTTTAAGGAGAAATTCTTTCATAAGACTAGGATTATCTGATTTTCTTTCTGAAGTTGGTCATCTTCCTCCTAATTAATCTTGTATCTAGTTGCTGTTTAAAAAATCCAGCAGAAATTGACTACCTGCCAAAAATGAAGTGTCCCAAAACCACCCTAAAGTTGGCATAGATTATGCTTTTGTACTTCTTTTCTTGACACAGAGACACTTGAAGCTACAAAAGCACAGCAGGCTCTCAAATGGAAATTTAATGGAATTGGGTTCTCTCTGACTCCTGAGCTTTATGGTTTAATTATAACCAGTATTTTTTATGAGTCCCAAGTGCACAGTCACTGCTAGGAATCTGTGTCCCTTAAATGCAGGAAAAAAGTACAAACATATTTGAGTAAAAGACAAATGTTTTACCTGCTATTTCATCCAGAATGCCTTCCTCTCCTGACTTATGGTACACTGTAGAAGGATAAGTTACTGTCAGCTTGCTGTTGTGCTCCTTTCGCACCAGTGATCTCCGGGATCTTAAAGGAAAAAAGGCAGATAAAAGTTAATAGAAATACAATATTTAATTTCAAACCAACTATTTACTTCCTCATGTAATTAAACTTACTTGCAGTTTGGGCATTTCTTTGAACTCATGTGTGCTTTCCAGAACTGTGCTATCAGTTTATTTCTACACTCGCATACATTTTTGACCTGATGAAGAAAAAAAAGAAGACTTTAAAATATGAAAAAATAATTTATAAAATCTTTCATGAAGAATTCACTAAACATTGCACATATAACATTAACTATCAACATGAATATTATTAATATCAGTGCACACACATTCTTGTACTGATTAATTCATGCCTTGATCTGCAGACTTCTTTCATCATCTTCCCATACTGGCTGCAGAAATACACCTCCCCCCTGAGCTCTCCAGCCTCCTTTTTCAATTTATTTCATAAAGTCTTTATTTTTCAAGTCAGTACTGGAAGTTAAAGCTCTTCTCTAATGATGACTTAAGAAAGTATAAGAATGACAAAAATCACTTCTTTTGACAGTTCATGAATGTATGATCTGCAAAGTGCTTAAGATTAGTTTTTAAACAAGTGATCAAAGAATCAAAACTGGCTTACAAACAAATCTGCTCAATGATCTTAGATTTTTAAATATCTTCTTCACTCGTATTTGCCTTTACTAACCACGTGCATTAAACTAAATTTAGATGGAAATTAGAATTCAATTATATAAGTCTTTCTAAAAATTTCACTGTAATTAAGTCTGCAAGTTTGCTGGGTGCCTGAGTTCTCAAAATGTGTTCTGCAATTCAAAACAGCCAGAGCATCACACAGAGAAGTATCAACATCTGCAGGTGATGTACTGACAGCAGTATCAGATTTTTATACGACATTTACACCATCAAAACATTTCCCTACACAGACACTATTTTCCAGAAACTCAACAGTTATACTAATGGGAAATAAAATCCTTTTTAAGTCTAATGCTAGACATTTCACAAAAGCCCTCTGAACATAACACAGTTCAGAATTCCTGGACAAAATTCAGCACCTACACAGTCCAAGACAGGCCTGGTTCTGCACATTGCTATTTTAGGAGGATAGAGCCCAAGATCTCAGGAGAAGCACTGACTATACTTACATTTGAACACCGATCTCTCATCTGAGCACTTTGTAACATTTCCTGAACGTGGCGATTTAACTCCTCTTCAATTTCTGAACCTGTTGCATCTGCACATTGCTCTACAAACTAAAAGGAAGAGAAAAAATTGGCATAGCTTTATAGTTTTGAGACTACAAACTCCAAAAGGGATGGAAGAATACACATTACTTGCCTTGTTCAGAATGATTTCAAGGTCATGGACAGCATGGAGCAACCCCTTCTCCAGCACCTTCAGCTGACTTAGCAGTAAGTGAACCACAGCTCGAGGACATGTCAGCATGTGACAATTCAAACAAGAACCTCGGATTAGAAGGTATAATTTCTGGAAAGAAAAGGGGGGAAAAAAGGTTATCCTGGCAGATTTACTAGCTTGCACAGTAAGCAAGTAAACACAACTGCTTGAACTTGAAGAAAGTGCTACTGCAATTGAAAAATTAGACTAATGGTTAATTTTAATAATAAAGAATCTTGACTGAAAAAAAATTATTTCAACCACAGGAACTCAAATACAAAGCATAATCTGTAAATAAACTCTCTGCAGGCTGTCTACATAATAAATACATGAAACACCAGTGGTATCTACAGCAGTGCTGGGGCTAAGGCTGCTCTTACACAGCACCGTGACTACAGCTCCTAACAGCTCATCCCATGCAGGACAATGTGATACCCAAACCCCCAGCGCAGCAAAAGGAAACATTCTGGTCTCAGTCCTTTGCATGATTCTTCATACAATCACATTTTCCTCAAGGTCTGGGAAATGATCAGTGCGTTTTACTATTTAACACAGCTCTACACACAATTCACTCCAACTGCACAGAGCCCCCATGGCCTGAAGGCTGGGAATTACTGCTGCAGGATTTTAATCTTTGGTCAGTATGAGTATTTGACTTAGAGCTGGAACAAGGCTAGAAGTGGGTGCCTCATCTAATCACTTGAAAGTGAGGTTTTGACTCTCAACTAACAGCCTGTGCAAAAGGCTGCTACTGTAAATGGTGAGATCAGCACCTCAGAAGGGATCTCATCCCAGCTCAGGTTTGTTATAAACTGGAAGAGTAGACAGCTGTTCGTATGTGGTAGTTGTTTAAAGAAAATTACAATTTTTACTGTGCCACCCACTTAATTGTGAGATCCTATAGTCAGTCACATACTTTATGATGAATATTCCCCCCTCACCTGTCTGTCAATATTGAGTAAAATAATACCTAAAACTAAGTGCATATTTTTCAAAAACTCTGTTTGTATTGAACTATCATGACACAACAAACCTTCTCTACCACATTTGCTGTTATTGCACTTAAAAGAGAAAGCAGATCTTGGCACCTTTACTGTTTTCAAGGACAGCTTGACTAAATGAGAGCTCAGGCACCATCACCCATTTCACCAGCAATAATTCAGTGTACATACATCGAAGAACAGAGGGTTGTAGACAGCCAGAGGCAATTCTATGTGGCCAAAGTGCCCAGGGCAGTTGCTGAAGTTCTGCATGCAAGTGGCACAGACTTCTTTGGAGTCCGGAGGTCCCAGGGCCAAGTCGTACAGTCCATTCACAGCCGGATTGCCCAGGTTATCCAGGTACTGAGGGTTGGTGATGGGCTTCACACTCAGCTTCCTGGGGTTGAGAGGAAAGAGGGAAAATCGGCGGCAGGAAACAGCAACCTGACACACGCTTGAGTGGGACAGCTAGCATGGGCGTTTAGTATCTGTGTGGTTTTTTTAATTGATGGAAAGATCTTTCTGAGAAGAGCTTGCGGATGCAATGGGAATTTGTGTATCTCTGATTTCATCGTCTGAACACAATCACCCATACCACAGCAAGTATTTCTTTTACATATTTAGCCAGTCTACTGAGAAATCACATGATTTGGTCCGTGTGTCTCCTCGGGCGGTGGGAGAGCTTGTATAACACTCGGCTGCCGCCATCCCGGCGGCTGTGAGGGCCACAGCCCAGCCGGACCACACATCCCAGCATGCCGCGCGCCACAGCCCGCCGCAGCGCGATGGCATCCTGCCGCGGGGCATGCTGGGGCTCGTAGTGCCCAGCAGCACCCGCACAGCTCGGGACGGGCACACATGGAGCCTTACCTGATCTCCTCGGCCGTGTACATCCCGAAGGACACCCCGACCAGCCGCCGCCACGGCACCACTTTGGGCGGCCTCATGGCGAACGAGCGACTCTCTCCCGGCCTACAGCTGGTCCCACTCTCCCGCTGGAGGTGCCGCGCCACGGGCAGCACCACGCGGTCCGCGCTGCGGGGGGGCGGAGCCGGGCGGTACTACCGCCGCGGAGGGGAGACACCGGTGTTCCCCCCACCGGCGGAGTGGTGCCGTCCCCCTTCCCAGAGGGCAGCGCGCGGGGCGGCATGGCGGCGCGGCGGGTTGGGGGTGATTGCTGGCAGCGGGCGCTGTGGTTGGGTCGGCGATGCCGCCTCCCGAGCGGCCGGGAGAGCTACCGGTGAGGGTCCGCCGGGAGGGAAGAGCCGGGGGGAGGCGGCACCGGGGAGGAATGGCCGGACGGGCAGTGCGGGGTGTGTGGGGAGTGAGGCGGGAAGGGCCGCGCAGGTGCAGTGGGGGCGCTGAGTGCGCATGCGCGGTGGCACACGAGGCTCGCATGGTCCCGGCGGTGTGGGGAGTGCCTTTCTTCGGGGTATTCCCTGCCTTTGGGCGCCTTTCCCGGGGATCTTGTCTTCTTTTGGGCGGCTCGCAGCCTCCCGGGAGAGAGTTTGAGCTGTTAAGCGATTTTTACAGCTGAGTCTTAGGAAAAAGCAGATGAGCACTTCAAGGCTGGGGAAGCTGGGGCTCTTCGCTCTGGAGAAGGGAATATTGTGTGGAGATTCCATAGCAATCTTCCAGGACATGAAGGGGACGTATCAAGATGCCAGAGGAGGAACTTTCATCAGGAATTGTGGCGATAGAACAAGGCATAATGAGTGCAGATTGAAAAATGGAGTTTAGATTAGATATTAGGGGGAAATTCTTTACTGTGAGAGTGGTGAGACATTAGCTCGGGTTGCCCAGAGAACTTGTGGATGCTCCTTCCCTGGAAGTGTTCGAGGCCAGGTTGGATGGGGTTTGGAGCAACCTGGTCTAGTTGGAAGGTGTCCCTGCCCAAAACAGTGGAGTTGGAACAACATCTGTAAGGTCCAACTTCCAACTTCTTATCATTCTGTCGTTGCATGAAATGAGGAGGTTTTGTTCAGGGAACGCCTCAAATGAAAAAGTCTCACTTCACTGGGTACTCATAACTCATATCTGGGATGGCAAAATCATACTTAATCACTTTGTGGGCCTCCCAGGAGCAGCTAGGATTGTGCAGGGCCACAGTAAAGCACAGAGCTGTGACTGCACCTTAACAGCCTCTCCCTTGGGGCAAAGGTCAGTGTGGAGGCACTGAGGGTCAGCGCTAACACTAAGGCTTCAGTGTTAGGTTGCTTCATGAGCAAAAAGAGTAAAATAATTTAATGTAAGCCTTAGTTTGTGTTAAAAGCAGTAAAATGTGAACAGTGGTGAGAGACTTGAAGCAATGTCCTGTGACTGAACACAAAGCAGCTGCTTTGTGATAAAAAGCAGCAGAGTGAGTTCACGAGCTGCCTGCTGCAGCTGTGGCTTTGTGCACTAGTTTCTGCAGCTCTGTAGGGGCTGGGCCTCTGGAACTCACCAGAACTGATTCACCTGCATCACAACTTGGGGTTTTCTGCTTGTGTAAACACTACTTGGGTCTAAAGTATTTTAACTGCTCTTTTTAGCATGATTCTGCCTTTAAAACATAAAGTGTCTGTTCTGATTTATGTGCATGATTTTCTTTCATGACTCAATGAGTCATGAAAACTACTTTAAAAACATTATACCCCAAATTAAATCATCACGGATTTATTTTGTAGTATGGTTTTTTCCATACAACTTCTTGTCTCTTGAAATTAGGGCCTTAAGAAAAGCATCAAATATAAGTTTCATGGAAATAATTTGGAGTTAGTAACAGTGCAACTTTGCCAGTTATTCTAATGCACACCAGTTCCCTCTAAAGTTTTAGTTAATTCTGGCCTGTAGTACAATATTTCACTAATCTCTTTTTATTATATTCATGTGACTGCCATAAATTCAAACCCCTGATTGCTTTATAGGTGTTCTTCAAGTAGTACTGCTCTTGGGAAGACTGTGGACAATTCAGAAGGTAAGATGATGTAAACACCCTCTTTCCTCTTCTTGGATTTTCTTTTCCCCTGTCTTCATTGTGCAGAAATTTCCAGATAAACTGGATTCCTTACCTCATCACCAATCAGCTCTGTGCTCCAAGAGCATGAACTGAGTTGTGCAGCTCCATGAGCCTACATTAGACTGTAGTTTTAAAATCCTTGCTTTAGTACTTTCAGCTGGATCAGCTTAAATCATCAGTTTTCACAGAATCGTGGAATTGCTTGGATTGGAAAAGACCCCAGAGTTAGTGGAGTCCAGCTATTAAGTCAGCATTGTCAAGGCACCTCTAAACCATGTCCCTGAGTGTCACATGTACATGTCTTAAATCCCTCCAGGGATGGTGACTCCACCACTTCCCTGGGCAGCTTGTTCCAGTGCTTGACAAGCCTTTCAATGAAGATGTTTTGCTAATATTCAATGTAAACTTCACCTGGTGCAACCTGAGGCCATTTGCTTTTGTCCTCTCATTTGTTACCTCGGGGAAGAGATTGACCCCCACTTGCTACAGCCATGATGTCAAAGTTTTCTTTGGGCATCTCTTTGTTCCTAATGAGTGTTTTAATGTTGTTTCTCACAGTAACTCAAGAAGAAATTGTGCTCCCTCGAAAGAAAACATGGTGAGTGTTTACTTCTGGAATCTTGACTTGGAAGAAAATCAGTGCTAGACAGCTAAATGTAGTCTGTCCATCAAATCTGAAAAAGAAAGTTGAGCTTCCTGTGTTCCTTGATGCCATGTCCCACTAGTGGTTTACCTGCTGATTTGGACCTCTGTGAATATTCTTGACTCTTACTCTCTATGCAGACTATGTACACTGCATTCCTGACATCTTTTTAAAACAGTTACAACAACTGCATTTTTAAGCATGGTTCTATTTCTTTGTAAAAGACCGCTTTTGTTAAAGATATGTAAAATCAAGTTCATTTGGCTGTTTGCACATGAATGTTTCTTCCAGCAAAATAAAACTTGATCATTGATAGCTGTTTGAATAAATCCTGCTTAGAAATTACACAGCTGAACAAAAGCTATTTTGTTGGGAGCACTCAGGATGGAATTGCATGACTACAGCAAAAACTAAGTTTATGGCCAAATGGTGTCTGCATGTAAACTGAAAGTTAAGGCTGCCTTCACTTAAACCCTTTCATTGGCCTTTCCTTGTTTGCTGGAAACAGCCAAAGGCTTAAGGATCCACAGGCATAGGAGTCCTGAAAAACCTAGGTTTGGTTTGGTTTATTTTTTCTTGCAGTACATGTTTTGGAAAGGGAATTAATGTATTTATCCCTCAGAGATGCTTTAGGAGCAGCATTCCAAGGAATTACTTCTTTGTGTTTTCCCTGTGATCTTTCTTTGATAATGTATTATAAGGGCAGAAGTAATAGCAGGAAACACAGGTGCTCTTCTGTTTTTTTTCAAAATCGTTTTTTTTCCTGGGCTTGTTTAAGGACTGAGACCACTTTTGCATTTTTCCTTCCTTTGTCAAGAGTGTTATTTTATAAGTGTGGCAAAAACATTATTTAGTAGAACTGAATATCCTTATCAATCGGGATAATCCTGTGCTTGTTCTCCAAACAATGTAATGCACAGCATTCAAAGTCTGCAGCTGGGTATTAATTAAACTCCTTTGTGTTTAGGGATAAGCTTGCAGTGCTCCAGACCTTGGCTTCTACTGTGAACAGGGTGAGTGGTTCTGTGGGTCATGGAAGTGGGTCAGGCTGTCCATTTTGCACAATAGCCTTGTGCTCAGGAGGCTCTTAATTTCTGCTTTGGCCATAATTGAAAGGTGGGACTTTTACATCAGGGTTTTCCCTTTTGCTTAGAATGATTAAAAGCCTTAAAGCCTCATTTTTGTGTTAAGAGTGAGCTGCAGTTACCAGTGAAAGCTGCAATACTTTGGTAAGGTTTTTGCTAACACGGGGAGCAAGTTCTTTCACCAGTTCAGCTTCCCAGTCCAGAATGCCCTTCCCAGTCTCAGTCTAGAAAGGCTTTACAAAGTGCAATGAGTGTGTGCTCTTGCTGGGCAAAACCTGGAAATGCTGGGATGCTGTTCTTTAATCCTGTCTATCTTGAGTTCTGGAAATTAAATCAAAACCTGCAAGTCCCATCAGCTTCCTGGGACTGTTAGACTTGGGGTCCTACTTGCTTTGCAGGGCACTTAAAGCTTGCCATGTTACAGGAAGGACCCCTTTGTGTCACCATGTTAGCCTGCATGTGTGTATGTGTAAAATTGAAGTATTTTAAGAACTTTTTTTAAACAGGCTAAATCTTTTTGAACAAAAGGAACTTCTAAAATATGCATAGGTGGTGGTTATGATGGAAGAATTTATTGTGCCATAAATGCCATGAGGCAGTGTGTTGTGCCTGTGTGGATGACTAAAAACCTTTCAATCCTGGGCTCTTCTTTCTGCAGGATCCTACTGCTGCTCATTACATGTTCCAGGATGACCCTTTCCTTATGCCAAGAAACTCAGCTAATTCTGTAGGTATTTCCTTTCAGATCCTTGACAGCTTACCCACTACCTTTGTCTAGGCTATGAATACTCTTACAAATTGAAGCCTGGTTTTGATTACAAAAGAAAATGAAGTATCAGATTGCTTTCAGATTTTTCTTTCTAAAATGAGAGATGTTTTTGAGCTTGAGGTAGTAGGGCAGCATTTCAGATATCTGAACTGTGTTCCTTGACTAAGTAACAAGGAAGTAGAATACAGTGGCAACTAAAGAATAGACATACTGGCATGAATACCAGAATGTTTACCTGGAATATTGTCTTGTGCCTGTGATTTTATTAAGTTGAAAATGAAGCATGAGTTTTATTTCATCTCATCAGAATGTTTAAAGAAAATGTTTCTCCTCACTCTCAGCCTTGTAATTTGTGTCTTTCTTCATCTTGTTCTTTCTCATTTCTATGCAGCGCCTGTTTTCATTGTCAAAGGAGTCTGGGAGAAATGCTGCAAAATACATTATAAAGAACTTTCCTCAGTATTTTGACAAGACTTTTGCAGAGCCCAACGTACCAGTAAGCTTTTTGCTTTTTGTTTTCATTGTATGTGTGCTTTGTCAGTGAAATCAGCTGTCAGACTGGTCCAAAACTAAAATGAAAGGATAATTTTTTAACTGTTTTGCACACCGTATGAAAGCAGTACTGTATTTCCATTATATTTCTGTAGTGAATATTTTTCTTGGGAGTTCAATATCATATCCGGTTCTTGAGATAAAAGTAGGAAAAGCAGTCTTGTTTAGATGTTGCTTCCTCCCACAGAAGTGAGGGATGAGAATGTGTGTGGTCCCATCACCAAAAGGACTGGTGGTGTTAGGCTGCAAGCAGTGTACTGGGAGAAGAGTAAGGATATTTGGTTAATGTTTTAGTGACACTTTAGAGGAGGTTTCCACTGATGACTGACTTCCTCTCTTTGCTTTTAGTGCCTGATGCCCGAGACTCTCACACCTCAGACTGAGGGAATGAGCGAGGAAGCTCTGAGGGAGCGCATCCACCTCCGAATGGTGAAAGAGTCTGTGGACATGTTTGATCAGCTTCTGCAGGCAGGTATGTGGTCACCTGCCAGATTCTGTGGTGGAGCTCCACTTAAATTGTGCCAAAAATATTTTGGTAGGTAGCACAGGCTATGGAGACAACTTTGTGACTGTTGCTCCTTTCACAACTGACTGGTCTGGTGAAGTGTTTCTCTAGAATCACTGGAGAGTCTTGGCTACTGCTTATTGGACATGTCACTTTGGTGATAAGGAGAACAAATGATTTCTTGAACAGGAAGCAGATGAAATCCTTCTGTTGGTTTTAAATGTTTCATAGAAAGTGAAACATGCAAAGTGGTCTTCACAGCAGGGTGTATCTTAGGAGGTGTTACGAAAAGTGCTAGAAATTTCAAATGCTGTATTGGGCTTGTGCTGTTTCACAGCTCTGCCTGCCAACTGCCATTTCCCTCTCCTGCTTTATCAGGAAAATACCCTTTCAGTGACTTCAGTAGAAAAACATACTCTAATTCAGTGTTGAAATTGTCTCCTGTGATGAGTGGGTTTGTGGCAGTACTGGTGTCACACCCAGGTTTAGGGACTTGCTAGGGAATGACTTTGTGTTGAAAGAGAGCAAAGTGGTGTTCAGAAATTTTCTGATGCGGCTGTAGAGTGGTGAGCTCTTAATTTTTTTTCTCTGACTGTCATAAATTCTGATTTTCTAAAGGTACCCCTGTATCTGTGGAGACCACAAACAGCCTTTTAGATTTGTTATGCTTCTATGGAGATGGTGAACCTACTCCTGAAAAAGAGGAAGAAGAAAAAGAGGGTTTGGAAGAACCAGAGGTATGGACAACTTGGTCTCTATTTATTTTTTTCATACATAGTGGGAATGTATTAAGGTGATGTCGAGATTTTTGTACTATTTGCATGGGAGATGCCATGAGGTGGATCAGATGCAGTTAACATTCCCAGGAGATATGTCTGTTACAAAAATCCCATGAGTGACTTACTAGCAACTGTAGTTTGTATTAAGCCGTTAATAACATAAACATTGTTCTCAATCTAATTATTGCTTCCTGAATGTTATGATGGACATTATTCTAATATAACCTATTAAAAACCACCTTTGGTCCATGCTGCTGAACTTCAATGTTGTTACCAAATAGCATCATTTGATGTTAAATCATAATTGTGAGCTCTGAGACTTATTTTGGCAAAAATCTCTCCAGGTGAGTGCTTCAGAGCAGAAGGCTCCAAGGAGACAGTTCCGAAAAGGTTCACAGTCATCTGGCCCCAGATGGAGGTATAGAAAATGTTGCCTATGTTCTGTGGGTTGTGCTCTTGTATTGTTGTTGCAGAACAGACTTAATTCTTTTAGCAGCCCATACTCACAGGTGTTACTTGATAAATAAACCTGGGTTTGCACATCTTTTAAAGTGTTCATGGAAATCAGGTAGTGATTGTAGAATAGCTCAAAGTACCACAATTGTGATAAGTGAATGTCACTCCTTAGGGGTACAGCCCATTCTCTTATTCTTCATGTTGAATCCTTTTCCTAAAGGTATCTTTAACTTGGTTAACATTTATCTTGTTCATTGATTCTAGGGAGAACAACCATGCTGAAAGGATATTTAAGATAATGCCAGAGAGGAATGCACACTCCTACTGCACAATGATCCGTGGGATGGTGAAGGTAAAGTTATTCTTCAGTGCTGGGGGATTTTTTTCAACTTGTGAAATCTCACACAACCATAGAGTGTGTTTATTTTTGTTGGTTTTGCAGCATGGAGCTTATTCCAAAGCTTATGACATGTACATAGACTTGCAGAATGAAAGGCACAAGGGTGAGTTTCTCTTGGTTGTATTATGTGATCTTCTAAGTACCAGAAAGGCCCTGTTGGGCACAGGAGTGTTTGTTCATGGCAGTGATGATTGGCGCAGGGGTACGGACCTCAGCTGGATCATGGGAGCTGAATGCAGACTGTGAATTCCAGTGCAGTTGGCGTGTGGCTGGCTCACTGGAAACAGGTTTGCATGAGACTTTGCCAAAATCTGAGCCATGCTTGAACAAACTGTTTCCTGTAGGCTATAAATTCTCATTTAAAATGGGTTATGTTACATTTTCCAGCTGATGTGCACACCTTCAATGCACTGATCAGAGCAATCCCATATCTCAAGGAGAGGTTCACAGAAAGATGGGAATTAGCCAAGGTAAGGAGGGTAGAGCAAAAGTGGTGGGGAAGGGGTAAGGGTGTGGGTTCTAGGTCTGCCCTATAAGTAAAATTTTGCAGTTGTTGGAAGACTGAAAACAAGAACTTTGTCCTCAAATTGTAATCTCTGCTGTAAAGGAAGTACAGTGGTTTAAACAAAAATGCCAACTCTGGAGGAGTGGCAAATGTGAAAAATTCAACCTTGCCTTGTGAGAACATACCTGATCTAGGAACTGCCTGGACAGAAAGTAACTGGGGAAATTACTGCTGGGAGATAAAATAGATGAACAATTTTAGATAAAGACTCACTGAATTTTAATTCATGTTGTTGTGACAGAAATGGGATTTTGAGTTTTAATGACACATCAGTAAGGAAAAACATTATGTAACTATAAAAATATCCTTTATATTCTGGAGAGAATTCTCCAAGATTTATTCTGAGTTAATGTAGCCTTGGGTTTTCGTCATTAAAAGTTAGACAGTACTACTTTAATAAATAATCAGTTAAAGAACAGTTGGTCACTTGAAGGGAGTGAGAAGGATGAGGTTGAGGAAGCGTGTGTGTAACCTACTTGAAAGCTGAATTGTGATTCGTAACATGTGAAGCACTGAGGATTTGGGGATTTTGTTTTAAGGACTTCCTGACTCAAATGGCTCAACAGAAAGTGGAACCAACACTGCTAACTTTTAATTCTGTACTGAAGAGTCTGAGAAGATGTGGTGGTGTGGGCAGAAATATGTCTTTATTGGTTCTAAAGGAAATGGAAGCACTTGATATAGGTAAGAGATCCAGGGTATTTATTATATGCAGTGATTATGATATTCTAGTGCCACCTCCAGAACAGAACAGTTGACTTAGGAGTTCAGCACTACACAACACAGTGATTCCCTGATTCCAGGGAAGATAGACTTTACAAGCCACCCAAGGCAGTTCAGGTCTGTAGATCTACATCTCTACAGGAAAAAGCTTTTGATCCAGATGATGATTTTTTTTATTTCAAATAAGTACTACAAAAACAGAATATCTGCGGAATTGATTTGATGTCCTTTGGAGTGTGCTTTGACCCAGTAACATGCTTGTTGCTAGACTAAAGATTACATTAATGAGCAGAAAGGAAACTAGCTATGAAGTATTTTTGGTTTTAATTTAGAGCAGGGAAGCTTGGCTGGTGTTGGATGTCACCTCTCCCAGGTGTGTGTACATGGTGTCTGGTCCAGCATTAGGGTGGGACAGGGAGAGAGAGATTGGAGTAAATTTATGCATGCTGCCTGACTGGAGGAGCAGACTGTGAATTAGAGCTGTGCCACAGATCTCAGCCAGGAGTGTTGAGGTAACTGCAGTATTTTTGCTTTGCAGAGCCCAGCCTTGCATCCTATGATCATCTCCTCTCCATGTATTACAGAGGCGGTATGTGTGCTATCGGCTTGGCTGTGAACATGTCTCGTGTAGCAGCTGCTTTAATGCTTTTCACATGGGATGGGTGAAAGCAGTCAACAAATGGATTAAAAGACTATTTAATGGGTGTGATCTTAGTGTTCCCTGTGCAGCCTGATTCTGCTTGGGGAAAAAAAAGGATGATAACGTCATGCAGCGAGCATATGCTACTCAATTTCTGTGGAGGCTGGATCTGACAACTATGTATGTGATTTCATAGACTGTGCCACTCACAGGGAGAAGTTGCACAAGGATTTTGGTTTTCTGCAACAGCTCTGTGCACTAGAGCAATCATGAAAAATAGCTGTGCTAGAAGGCAGGAACCCAACTGTTTAAGATCCCATGCCCACAGAATTTTGGCCATAGGAAGAGAATAGGCAGAGTAGTCATAACTGCAGTCCTTGTGTTTTAAGAAACATGAAGGAATTGCTCTGAAGTCTCTCTGGTTTTGGTCCTAGGGTTTTTTTTGTTTGGGTTTTTTTTTTGTTTGTTGTTTGTTTTTGCTTTTCTCCTTTTACATTTTTGTTTATGAAATGCTTTCCTTTTCCCAGTGCAGCCTTGTAACAGACAGATTTCCAGGCCTTCTTGATTCCTTGCCAGAAAGCAGTTTTATCATTCTGAATCTGCCCCGCTGTTTTGTGGAAATCTGGCAATAGTAGGGTAAATTTTAGAGCAAATTAAATTGCAGCTGGTGTGGAGCATCATGGGAATTAAAACATTTTTTGAAATTACATTGCTTATTCCCAATTTCATACTGTATTTGCAGGCTGATGCTCTTCACTGAGGAAGTGCTTGGCAAAACTGAGATACAGTGTTTGTCTCTTTGTCCCCACAGTTGATGATCGGTCATCAGACATCATCTCTGAGGTGTTAGATAAAGTTGAAAACAGGAGCTTCACTGCCCAGGACCCTGATGATGGTAAGGACTTCTAGCTTGGCTGAAAAGGTACCTGTGAATTTCAGGTAGTTTTACTCAGCCAGGATAAAGCATGCAGCTTGCTTCTCTCAGTCCCTTCATTAAATGCTTGATGAAATGATACACATCAGGTGAATGGCAGGTTTTTGTTGTAGTGTGGTGTGAGTTTTCCTGTTCTACTTAATCCTTTTCAGAAAGTTTCATGAAATAAAACTTCATGGAAAACTGTAGTGTGGATCTGTAGGAGGGGTGTATTCTGAGCATTCCATGTGTCACTGGCTCTTTTTGCCATCTGTATGTATGCAGCTTCCATCTGAAGATGGGTTTGGCAAAGAAAGGACTGTAGACAATGTGGTGTTAACAAAGTGTTGGAAGCCACTCTTTATCAGCTTTTCTTTTTGTCTTGAGAAAGAATCCTGGAAATAGGCAGAATGTTGTACACCACCTTCCTTTGCTTCTGTCCTGCTGTGTGTGTTAAGCTCTTTCCTTCTGTGCTCTAAGTTACTGCCAGAAGTGTATAAAAAAACCCACCCAACTCATGCCACACCAATGACTCTACGTAGAAAATGAAGAGCCCTGCTATATTGTTGAACTGAGCTACAGATTGAGTTTCTAATTGAAAATCTCATCTGTCCTCTGGGAGGGTGGGTTAAGGAGCTGGTTTATGTCTCTTTAGAAGCTTGAAGTTAACAGACTCTTGTTTGCTCCCTTTTAGCCAACTTTTTTCCCACCGCCATGCAAGTGGTAAGTGCCTCTTCCCTGCCATCAGAATTTCTTTGAGCCTCTCCAGCTGTTGGAGAATTGCCTGTGAGTTTCCATCCTGTCATACAAGGTGTGGCTTTCAGTGTCTCCCACTTTCATCTTTGCTTATTACCTCCTGTAACTTTCTGCCATAATTCTGCAGTTCATTGTTTGATCCCTCCCTAATTGGTAACTTGCATGCCTGTGATACCTGCATGTTCCTTTGTGAAAGTGAGTCTTGAGGGATGTATTGACTGTTACATTTGGTAGCTTTCAAATCTGGCTGGTTTATTGCAGTGCTGTGATCTTAAAGATATCAAGCTTGCCTATCAGTTAAATAGGGCACTGGAGAAGGGAGACAATTGGAAATTCTTGGATGTGGATCGGTTAAATGGCTACTGGTGAGTGGAGATTAAATTTAGAATCTTGTGTGTCGTTGTCAGATTCAATACAAACTAGGATGCAAACACGGAATATCAGCTGGTTTTTGTATATACAGTTTGGGAATTAGATCCTTCTTATGAGCAGTGATTTCTTAGGATTTATTTTCAGTTTGTGGCCTTTGAACTGAAATCCAGTGTCTTGGAGCATCAGTTTATCTCAATACCCATCCAAAAACTAGAACAACCAGTTGTATTTTGTTCCATTCTGTTGTGTACCTGGGATGGTAACTTTGGAGGTAGCACTAAAACAGCATAATTTCTTAGTGTAGGGATGTTTTCCTAGTCAGTGCACTGGATCAAGAACTCAGGCCTGTCTTGTGAACTTGCACATGTAATGAGGTTAGTTTAGTTCAGTTCTTATGTCCAAAGGTTGCATCTAAGACAGATGTAGGTACCTTAAAACTGGCATCAGGCAGGAGGATTGCAATTTTTTTTAATATTCTAAAACGTAATGGTTTAACTTGTAATTTATTCTGCCAATTACCTAGTATCAGCATTAAGCTGTCATAAGAAACACTGCTACTTTTCTGATTACATGGAGTGTTGTAATCAGTGAAATTTCCTTGATCTGCAATACAACTCTGATCAGCACACCATCATTTGCTGGTTTACTTCTCTCTGGTTTGGTTGATGTAATTATCACTGAATTAGGACATTTTTTCTCTCTAGGTCAAAATTCTTTTCGTTGTTGTGCATGATGGAACAAATTGAGGTGGTGTTGAAGTGGTACAAAGAAATGTCATCTTCGGTAAGTGTGTTCCAGGGTAAGAGCTGCAGAGCTTTAGCATGGAGAAATGGAGCAGTCACAGGTGACTGAAATTATTCTCTTCCTTCATCAGCTCTTCTATCCAACTCCTAAAAATATATTGGACCTCCTTCAAGCACTGGATGCAGCCAACCAGTTGGAAGTGATCCCTTCAGTCTGGAAAGGTCAGTGATAGCCACAAGGCTTCATAGGTAGTTTGACAAATGCCAGGAGCAGAGCAAAGTTGGAGCTAGTTTGGAAACTTCCCGTTGCTCAGAGTAGCCATGATAAGGTGCACTACTTGCCTATAGTATCTAATCATCTGGACCCTCTGCAGATCCTTGGTTAAGATTTAATCTAGCCTCAAAATCATACAAAAGAATACAAGTCACTACTTAATCCTCAGCAGATGGTGGTGGAGGTCTCTGGCCACAGTGGGTTGTGGGCCTCACTGTGCAGCAGCAGTTCAGGTTTGTGTTCCCTCTTAGGACCAGGAACTGTTAGATTTATAGACAGTGCTTTGTGTGTTGTTTCCTCCCTGTTCTGTGACAGGGTTGTCACCACCAGCACGTTGGTCAGTGCTGGGGACCTTGAAGGCCATTATCAAGGGCGGGGTAGTAGGGCTGGCACCCAGAAATCTTGAGACCAGCAGGGAAGGGAGGAAGAAATCAGATTGGTTCAGGAATTTGGTGCACAAGATCTGATAATGAGGGGAAAGGGAATTAAATGTGACCTGCTCAGTCACAGAGAATGGCTCTTTGCTTTGTTAAATTGTGCTCACCATATTGCCAGGAGCTGGGAACAGGGGTACTGGTCACACCTACCAACTACTGCCTCTCTCTGAACAGATGTAAAACAGCTGGGGTTTAGCAGGAGACAAGACCTGCTGGAAGAATTCTTGTCTTTGATGAGCAGGGACCAGCACCCCAATGAGGTAAGCAAACTGAGCTGTGAACAGCTGAGCCCCAACACAGCTGCTCTCTTGCTCCTCCCCTGTGGGATGGTGGAGGGAACTGGGACAGTAAAAGTGCAAAACTCAAGCTCAGTCACCATTTCACATTGCAGGCTGGTGTTCCATTCCTAGGATCCTTTGGATTGTCTTCAACCTGTAGAGAAACCTCAAATTAACGCAGAGCAGGATCCCTTCTTACCAGGGTTTGGAAGAGTAATGCAGCCACATCCCTGAGGAAGCACATGGCAGAATTGAGGGATTTTTACCAAGGATTTCATTGCAGTAACTGCCTTCTCAAGCTGAAGGGTGTTAAAGGTGGATACAGCTGTCCCTACAAAGCCACCTTGGAGCTTGCCTAGTGGGGGCAGTGATCCTGCCCTAAGTGAGAGATTTGTCTCCCAGGGGTAATGGCAGTTAATACACAAATTTAAATCACATACAGACCAAACCTGTAGGAGCTGCAGGAGAAATTGCACTGAAAAGCTCATGTTAATTTCAGAGGTTTTGTTATTAATAGCACAATCTTTTCACAGATTCAACTGGCGTTTGCCAAGTGTGCTGAAGAAATCAAAGCTGCCCATGAGCCTGCTGGGCCAGGGCAGGTGCCACTGGAGTGGACAGGGAGTGCACTGGGCCATGTCGTGGTGCTGTTCTCCAGGGCTGGGAGGACCCAAGATGCTTGGTAGGTGTGAGCTCTCTGAGCTCTGGGCTTGCTGACACTGCAGCTCAAGGCTTAGTCACAAAATCAAACACTAATGACTGATGCCTTGGAATGCTAGTGCAGATAAATCCTGCTGGGAATGTGATGGGTTTTTTCTTTGTTACTGTTGGTTCTTGTCACCAGATTACAGTTTTCTGTCTTAAAAATGGTGTAGACGTTGATTTTGTATTTGGTGTAGACCTTTGTACAGCTGCTTATGGCAAGGTGGGGTCTGATAATCACTTCCCTGAGCTGATTGCTGATTGCCCACAACTTCCCATTTTCTGATTTTTAGAACTCCTTATAATTCAAACTGATAGGGAGATTAATTGGTTTAATTAAAGTTTTAATTAGCATTAACCCTAATTAAAACTCTAAATAGACTGTTTTTAGAACACTAACAGCTAGAATTTACTGTCCTACATGCTCTGAACTTGAAATACGGGTTAAAGTATCTAGCCTTTAAGGTTCTGAGCTATTTTCTGTTAAACACAGATGTTCCCTTTGTTTCATTTGAAACAAAGAAGTAGCAATAAAGGGGTATTTTAAAATACTAAAAATATGTAGTATTTTAAAGGAAACTTGCCACCAGCTGTGCTTTGTTTTCTGCACAGTTTAATGTATTTTGTGTTAAACTAACCAATGTAGTTAGCTGGCACAGATTGCATTTGACAGAATACAGCATGGGATCTGTTTCAGATATTGGGGGGGGATTGTTTCATAATTTTGGGCTTACCTGTGTTTCAGTGACAGCTCATCCAAGAGGTTGAATATGTCTGTTCCTGTTATATGGGGGTTTTTTTAACTATTGTTTTGTTTTCTTATTAATAGGAACATGATGGAGCGTTTCCAGCAGATCAGTAGGATTCCCACGTAAGTATTTTTTGTTTCTTCAGTCACTGAGTCTCCCCTTTGGCTGAGATTCTCAGTTTCTGTTATGGAATGAAGAAATAGTTTGGGATGGAAGGAACTTCTAACAGTCAGGTAGTCCAACCCCCAATTGTAACTGACAGTAGTGGTCAATTTACTTCCAGAACATGCATGTGTGTGTCTGTCCTTGTGAGCATGGCTTTTGATTTATCCAGCGGAGATATTCCAAGAGCTTTCTGTCTCCAAACATACTGAAAACGCAAAGTGGGAGGTGGTGATGTGGTTGGTCATTGAGGTGTCATTGACTGAAGCTCTGTGCCATGGAGAGCAGTGCCACTGATGAACTCAGCAGTGCAAATCAGTCTGAGCAGAATTCCTGAACATCTGGTTTGCCATGTGCTCAGAAAAACTCCAGTATGCTCTTAACCAAGCACAGGTGTCTTAGAGGTGCCTGGACTTCTGAAAATGAGTTTATCAAGTCAAATCCTAAATCTTAGGTGGTACCCTGCTAGGCTACAACAGCTTGCTTGTCTCAGGATTCTGGAGGAGGAAATTGTTTGAAGTAGAACACAATTTGCAAGGAATAGTAATGAGTTTTGTTTGGGTGTGGGATTTTTTAAAATAAAGTTGGAGCTTGCCCAAGTGAACACTATGAGTATGTCTGGTATCAAAGGGCACACACCTAGTGGCACTCTGTGCCTGCCATCTTCTGCTGGGACAGGAGTTCCTGAACTTACCACATAGCCTTCACTCTACCAGAGGTGAAATTCCTGGCAGGAGCAGAAATGGACTGGTTGAGTGATCTGAAAATGTCACCTCCTCTCACACTCTAAAGCACAGGCTATAAATTAATGGGCACCTCTCTTATGACCTTGAGAACAGTCACCATTTGCCTTTGCCTTCACAGTGACAAGGTGATGGATGAGTTCTTCAACTGTGCTAAGCAAAACAATTGCCCAGATGAGGCAATTAAGATGGTAAAGCTGGCAGCATCCCTCGGGCTTCTTTCATCTCAAAGGCTGAAAAGCAGAACAGAGGAGGAATTCAAACTCTCTGAAACACAGAAGTAAGTTGTAATATTTCATGTTCTCTTCATGCTGAAGAGGTACAGTAGACAGGGTGTTGGAGGGCAACTCCTTTAGAAAGGCTTCTCTGATGAGGGAACAGAGAACTGGCTTCAGTGTGATGTGCTGGTGTTTTGACTCTGGGACTGAAATGGCCCCTCAGTTTTTGATTCCATGCTGTATCCATCCCACCTAGGAGGAAAGGCAATTTTCTATGATGGGGTTAGCCTTTATCCACTGCTCAGTCCTGTTGTCTATCGCCTTTCTTTCCTGGAATCTTTTCCTAGCTGTGTCTGGCTGCCTGATGGCACTGTTGCAGCCCAGTAAAAGCAGGGGGATGGTATAGGATGGCCCTGCATGTGGCTGCCAGGTTCTGAGGCCTGTGGTCACCTCTCACTGCACTGCTGAGCTGCTTGCAGCCAAGCTCAGGTGATCCTCAGATGGTGCTCAGGGCCTTGAGGGACCACAATTTGGAGCCAGATCTGGTCTAAGACAATGAATAAATAAAAGCCCAACAGCCCTGAGAGCTGGCTCACCACTTTGAGGGAAACTGAAGGAGTCTGCTTTTCCAAGAGGGAGTATTTCTACCAAATGCTGGGCGCACTCGTCCTTTGAGGACAGTAGGTATTATTCAGCCCATAATGCTCTTCGGAGAGGGTTTGCCTTGTGTTTCAGGGACTCTCTTTTCAAGCAAAAGTCTCAATAGGTGACTGACGACTGAACTGTTTCACATTGCAGGAAGACACTGGAGAGTATCAAGTGGGATGGTGACAGCAGTGATAGTGACAGTGACAGTAGTGACAGTGACCGTGAGTAGCTGTCCCTCTTGCCTTCCTCTTGGGAAAACTGGGAGCAACTGCTGCTGTGATGCCAGGAGGCTTTTGTGAGGAGTGGAATTACTGAAGGAATGGCTTCTGGGAGATGCTGCAGCACTGATGACCACTCGGAGTGTTCTGACACGGGACCTGCTTGGCAAGACACTGTCCTCGTGTGCCAGCTGGAAGCTCTCCTGTTAAATCTTCTTGGTAATGTGGAACACAGCGTGGGCTACCCCAGGTCTCCTCCCCAGCACAAGCTGGCTCCTGATAAACAGCATGACTGAGGCACAAGTGGGCTGCAGGGAGAGGGGTGCTGTGCACCCTGGATGCTGCTCAGGCTGGCACCAGACTTCCACAGACTGAGCAAGATTTATTGTGGGCCTCCTATGACTTGACCCTGCACCAGTCCAGCTAACTCTGCTGAACTACTTAAAAAACTGAGTTTACTCTGTATATAAACACTGCAAATAATGCAGTATTCAGCACCTGTGGCATTGTTCCTCATCCTTTTGGTGTTTTGGGACAGGTGTTGGAGTGTAGGTGTTAAATTACACTGTGTACAGCTGGAGACTGTCTCTAATAAATGACTAACATTAAAGTTGGCTGTATTCTGATAATCCTTGAGCAAAAACTGTGATTGAACCAAAGTGTGCCTTTCCAATTGAAATACCTGGTGTTCTAGAACTATAGCAGAGCAGCTCTGGCAAGAAACCTACCAGGGTAGAAATCCATGATAGGCTCTGCTCTGGCACCAGTTCATGTGTACATATCCTGTACTCAAACACAGCTCAGTTTTTTTTTAATGCTATACAAACTAATGAATCACATCAGTAAATTCTTGCTTTCTTGCTCCTTGAAAGAAATAAAACAGTTTTAACTCTTCAGGTCATGGAAAAAGACTGACCTTGTACTGCCCAGCTGTAGTTGATGTTTAAACAGGAGACTAAAGAGCAGGAGCAAGTGGTTGAAGTCTTGTTTTATTCAGCTGACAAAGTGGCAAATGATTAATGGCAGGTTACAAACATTATTTTGGTTGGATCACAAGCCCACTTGGTAAGATGGGGAAACATTAATTCTTACACAAATTGTAGGGAAGCTTCCTGAAGTTGGTTGTCATGACAACTCAAAACCAATAAAAATACAACAGGTGGTGAAATTAAATAACAGTGCAAGGAAACAAGACTGTACCCGTGCTTTGATTTAACGCTTCCAGCCCCTGCCAACAGCTCGGTTTGAACCCTCAGGAGATCATGGGATTTCCCTCTGGCACAGAACAGCTGAACTGCCTCCAAAGCTCCAATCCTAGCTCACTGCACTTGAGTTGTTCCCAACCCCACAGCACTGGCGTATGCTGTCAAGATATCCACAATCTGTTTGGTTTCTAGGGTCATCCGCGCTTCCGTGAGCCAGTCGTGTGCCACCCTCCTTGACTCTCCTCGTAACTGGTTGACAAATTTGGCCGCCAGCTCCAGATCTCCGTGCTCAATGCAGTAGGAAGCGTAAGACAGTAACTTAAACGTGTCGAGGTCGTCAGGGCTGAGCTCAGCCGGCGGCTTCAGCTGCTGAGGGTGGAACACCAGCAGGGACTGCAGGTAGGACAGGAAGTATTGGTACAGGCTGTTCCTGGTCTCGTCGATCATGGCCACTCGTTTTGCCAGTTTTTGGACAGTGTAGAAGCGAGCTCTGAGGGCCTCCTCGCTGTACACACCCCGCGTCAGGGACTCCTGCGGGAGAGCTGCTGTTAAGGCTTCCGTGAAGGCGTTGTCGGCGCAGCTGGCTTTGATGGCCTTCACTGCGCTCCCCAGGGGCTCCGTGGGACTGTCCCCCCGTGCCTGATCTCATGCAGTATTTGAGTGCTTCCACGGACAGCCACAGCTGATGGGCCTTCCTGGCCTCCTCTTCCGCTTCTGCGTGACCTGCAAGGGAAGCCAAGGAGGGACTCTGAGTCGGGGCACATATGGCTTTGAGCACAGGCAGCAAAACCTCTCTACCCTCTGCCTTCCAAAGCAGCCACCCCCTCAGCACATGCTCTGAAGCAAATCTGTCCCACAGTGCAGAGCCACAACAAGACAACAACTTCTGAAGAACCACCTTGGATTTGCTCATCTGGGATGTCCTGGGTGCTCAGCAGTGTGGCAAACCCAGGCCTGTGAGCTACGTGCCTAAGCCTAGGTTTAGACACTCATGTTTGGGTAAAGGGCCTTTGGGGATTACAATTTTAGTCCTTAAAAAAAGAGGAATTCCGTGCTCACTCTCGACTGCTTGCTCAATTCCCTTCAGCCTGGCATAGGCAGTGTTTATATCCAAGGTGAAGTTGTCGAGCTGTTCCTGAGTAAGGCGTCTGAACTGCATCTCCTGCTCACTGAGCTTCTCTGATAGGTTCTGAAACAGAGTGGAACATCAGAATCAGAAATGGCTAGTTAATTTTATTTTCCTTGTTTTTAAGACATTTTTATAAATCTGTTGTCCTTGCTAGGGCCAATGCATACAGGAAATACAGTGTAACAGTAAGAAAACTTAGTGGGGTCAATTTAACAATTACTGCAATTGTATAAAAAATTTGTGACCTACAGCAAAAGCTTTTCAGACCAGACTGAATAAAACTTACATACTGAAGCATTCTCTATCACCTCAAGGTAAACTGGCTTTCCTCCCCACCCCCCATTTCAATCTCATGGAACACGGTTCAGGATTCTTGTCATATGAAATGTGTGCTGTGCAAGGGTTTAAATATCCCTTTAATTGCCCTGGGAACTGCTGTCTCTTACCTGCTCAAATTCCACCTTTAGGTCCTGCTCCTGGATCTTCAGGACGTCTCTGAGGTGGTCAGTGTGGGCAGCAGCCTGGCGCCGGAGCTGAGTGCGCATTTCGTTCTCCATCACCTCTCGCACCTCATCCACCTGGACACACGAGGGGTGTTACTGCACTGCTCAGCTGCTTGTCACACACTGTGACAGTGTCACACATCAGTGATTACTGATTTGTGATGTGTTAGAACAGTGGTACTGACAGAGCCTGTCTTTCATCTTAAAAACCTGCTGAGGTCCAGTTTTACCACTAAGCCTTTTCCTAAAGATGCTAAGGAAGATTCACCATGTCAGGAACTGCTGGTTACTCAGTAGGCATTTAGTGCAGCTACCAAAATAGTATATAAAAAATAGAGTAATATGTCAACTGAAACACTCAGGTGTTTATAAACCAGCTTCCAAAACAAAGTGACTTTACCTTTTCCCTACATAACCCTATAATGGCCATACGAGGTCACATCAACATTGAAATTCTTCTCTGGTGAGGCACTGACACAGACTGCCCAGAGAAGCTGTGGCTGCCCCAATCCCTTCTCACGATCATGCTGGATGGGGCTTGGAGAAACCTGGTCTAGTGGAAAGTGCCCCTGCCCATGGCAGGGGCTTGGAACAAGGTGATCTTGAAGGTCCCTTCTAACCCAAATCATTCTAGGATTTATTTTGACCCAGGACCCTATGTCCCAAGAGGAGACAAGTAACACGGCAGTCATTCCCTGTATGATTTTACCATTCTAATTTTGCAGACGTTTCCTTACTCAACATCTCCTTTTCATGTTTAGCCTGGGGGTCACCCATCTGAAGTGTCCCACCACTCAGACCATCCCAGCTGCCCCTCTGGACATTTCCATTAGCTCTTCTACCTCCTTTTTGAGCCGGAGATTTAACCAGGTGCTTCAGGCCACTTTACCTTCCTCTCCTGTTCCAGTTCAATCTCATTTTTGTGACGCTCCAGTGCTTTGGCCACAGCTGCCTCAAATGCTTTTTTATCTTCAAGTTTCTGCTTCTCCAGGGCAGACTCGATGTGCTGCTGCTCCCTGACGCGCTGCTCTGCCAGCTCCCTGTTCAGCTGGTCAATGCGGCGATGGGCGTGGGCTATCAGGGAGTTCAGGTCATCCGTGGACAACTGCCCAGCTAAAGGAAACACAGGGCATGAGGGGAGGAATGGAAACCACAGGAAACTTCTGCAGTGCTTACCCACCTCCCACTCGAGCGCTCTGGGGCTCACAGGGGTTGTTGAGCAGTGAGCTTGTTCTGGGGAAAGTCTCCGAGCACTTCAAGCCCTTGATCTGTGCTAATGCCCACCTGAGACCACTTTCTGAGCTGTATTTTCATGCCAGGAGAGAAAATATCTTATTTTTTTCCAAATTATTCCCCGCTGTAATTTACAATTCCATATCTTCAACAGTCCTCCAGATCAAATGCTCCTACTCAGATTCCTTACCCCAGATAATACCTTTCAGGTCTGGCTACTCAGAGGGCAGCACAATTCACAACCCCATTGCACCTGGTGAGGAGGAGGACCCAAGCTACCCCTGGCAGCAGTTGGTGAGCTGAGAAGGGCTCTATAAAATGCTGCAGCTCATTTTGCACTGGCTGCCAGCTAAATCACCTATATGGAAAACTGGGACTACTTGGGCAAGCATTCCTGCAGGGTCTACAGCAAGCAAGATTGCACAGTCCTTCAGTCACCTTGCTGTTGAGTGCTGGAGAAAGGACTGGCACAGGAGGACCTGGAGCAGTGGTGCTCATGGCCAGTGGGAAAACTGACCAGCAGCACTAAGCTCAGCTGTTGGATGCAACAGTGTTACAAACAGGTCAGTTTGTGGCTTAAGCCAGGTGTGCAAAATGACTGGAAAGGATCCCAAGGCATACCTCATCCTGAAATGTTCTAGGAATGCCACATTTCACACTCCTGTTTATACTGGCTGTAAGTTAAAGTCATGCCCCACAGAAACATAAGAAAGGACAAAAAAGAGAGAACTTTCACAAGACCAGAACAAGTGACAGTAACTCACCTAAGTCAGTTATCTCTGCAACAGAAAGGAGAGAGGTTGGAAAAGTTAATGCACATTCACTACAGCAAGGCAGACATGCAAAAGTAAAATAGAAAACTAAGAGCTTATCTACAGTGACTTAAACATGAGACCAAGTCCTTAGGAATTCAGGAAGAACAGTGTGTGGAGTATAAAAGTCTCTGTATCACAGGCAAGATGTAGCCCAAGACATCCCAACCACGAAAATCACCCTTGGAAACCCACATATGGACATTTAAATTCAGCCAAAGCAAGGAACAGAAGTTTGAAGTAGAAAAGTGCAACAGGACACCAGAAATTTTAGTCTGACGTTTCCAGGTTCTTACAAACAGAAGCAGTTGGTCAAGAAACAAATTCCTCAGTGGCAGTAAAAGTCAGGGACCCCAACAAGTCAGTCCCAGTGCTTCAGTAGGTTACACCAGTGAGAAATGGGGCACATGGAAGCTACCAGGAGCTTCCCTTTCCTCCCACAGAAGGGCAGTGATCACAAAACTCAATATATTCTCCTTTTATTCTGTGCAAGGAAGGAAAGGCAGCTCCATCCCCAAGGAGCCTAAAGAAGTGATTTTTCTTCAAAAGTAGTAACACCCCAAAAGCAAACTCCACAAACAATTTGGTAATTTCAAAGGTTTTCCCCACATATACTGGGAGTGTGATTGACTGGTTTTTAAATGAAAACTGACCATTCCAAAAGTCTGGTGTATTCATTTAGCCAGGAAAATGATTTTGTGGACTAACATCCGTATTTCCAAAGCATGAAGTAAGCATTAAAGTAAGAGTCTGATGTAATTCTGTATTGTATTATTTCAAGAGAAACATTAAGGCAATATTGACACCACGTTTTTTTTCAAATGGCAGTTACCACTTCTATAAAAAAATCTGTAACTCACAAACGAAGCCTTGACAGCTGCCTCTGAACACATCAGCTAGAGAAGTCTGAGATCACTTAGTCCATTTATGTTAAACCCTAAGTGGAAATATCTGGAAAAGCTGCGGGGTTTTTTGGGAATTAATTGTTTTGAACTACTACAGGCAGTAATTGCTCCATGAACATACCACACGTGGATTCTTGCAGGAGCTCATCCACAGTAATTGTGAACACATACAATCCACTTTCCTGCAGCTCTGTTTGTTTTTAAAATGAAAGCAGTTTAGGTGAGCAAGGGAACCTGTGGCAAGGAGTGTGCAGGGAGCACTACTGTGGGTGAGCTGACCACTGCTTTTGTGCAGCACTGGCTGTAGTTACTGGTGTGTTACTGTGTCATTTCAATTCAGAAACAAAATGTACTGGGGCAGGCAGGGTATGGAACAATGAAATCTCTCAGTTTCAGTGATGATGTAGAAAAATTCAGGGAGTTCATTATCATCCTATAACAATGGTGTTTTATGATACCTCTAACCACAGAGTCAGCCAAGCATTTGGTCACTGATTAACACAGATTTGACTCAAATCTGGAATGACCTGGATCCCTTCTTGGAATACCAGGGAAGGGAGAGATGTTCATACAACCACATGATATTTATCACACAAGAGCTACGTTTTGTGACACTTCCCGTGCTGCACAGGTAGAATTAATCCTCTTCATAACACCTGCTTTAGATTACTTAATTTAGTTATGAAATAATTTTCTCTTCAAACCAACCAAATACTGTGGAAATTGGGATGCTGGACATTGAGTGGTCAGGCACTACAAACCACAGTGCAACAAGCACAAGGTAACCCCACAATGGAAGACTTACTCATTCCCTTCCAGCCAGGCTTCACGTCAGGGGTGATGCTGTCCAGCTCCCGCTGGAACTCCTCTCTGGCTTTAGCCACCAGCTCATGGTATTGAGCCACAATCTTGGCCTCAGATTGTGCTGCCTGAACCTGAAACAAACAAGGATCAGACTGTTTTTCAAGGCAAGGATTGAAATTGAAGGCACGTATTATACAATGCCAAGCCCTGGGATAGTGGCAGATACAGTTACCCTCCAGCCCAAAGCAAACTCACTTGAGGGAGCACAAAACCCCACCCCGTGATATCAAACCTCTCTTACACAATAATCCTTTGCTGGATCTATCGATAATCTGTTTTGCCTCACATGCCCACTGTAACTACACAGCTATTCTGTAGCCTGGACAGGACCAAGAGTATTTTGAATTCAGTGTATATCTTAGAACATCTCCAGTTTCTTTTCTCTGCTTACAGCCATCATACAGACCTAGTAAGCTTTGCCTGCTATTGCTGCCCTCCTCAGTGAGTTCTGATGTTCCCACTATAGGGAGGGCTAAATTCACTCCAAACATACCTGATGAATTCAAAGCTGTCCTGCAAAGGGAAATAAATTTCACCTCTATATTTCTTTCCCAGTCTTCTGAACTGCAAAGTGATTTATCCACCAAGTCATTAGCACATGTTGATCTCCTCCTCGTGGTAATTTACCACTCCTCATGGTAAATTACCTTGGAATCAAGTAGGATGAATTATAAGTTGCCAAGAGCAAGGACTGACACCATCAAGCCACCTAGGGACTATTTCAAGACAGTTCAAGTTCTTTTTGAGTTCAAGTTCTCAAAAAGATCTTGCCATGTCTGATCACTGGCAATATAAGCAGCTCAAAGACTGAATACAGCTACAAGAGGATATATTTTCACTTTATAATGCACTGGAAGTGGTCACAGCACTAAGTTTTTCTGAGCTCAAAAAGTGTTTGGACAATGCTCTCAGGCACAGGGTGGGATTCTTGGGGTGTCCTGTGCAGGGCCAGGAGTTGAATTCAATGAGCCTGATGTGTCCCTTCCAACTCAACTTATTCTATGATTCTGTAACATATTTCACCCCCTGCAGAGGATGAGGTCTGCACAAGCTGCCAAGGAATCCCTACTCTAATGGGAATTACAAACAATCTGAGGAAGCTTTACCTTTTTCACCACATTGTCCAAGTCTGCGATCATATGATGGAGATTTTCTTCTGCAGCAACAATGTGAGGTTTGGCTCCTGCCAATTGAGACTTCTTGGCCTTCTCGATTACACCCTTCGTCTTCTCCAACTCCTCTCTGAAAAGAGAAGCAGCTGCTAAATGTAACACATACAGGGCTTATCATCCTAAGGAAAATTTACTTTATGCTGTTGGTATTCACAGAAAGAACTACTGGGTAACTCTACTGGTGCTTCCTATCTACCAATTCTAAGATGCTTTGACTAAGGTTTACTTTTTTTCCCACAGCCTGAAACCTAAAGATGTCAGTGTGGCTATTCCATGTCAAATGAGAATTATTTATACTGCAATTAGTACTCAAGATTTAGCTGGAGGGAAGATGGAAGTTCACTGAAAGGAGTTAGTGTTAGTAAAACTAGGTTATAATTAGACAGCAGACATTTCCAGCACATAACAGCAGCAAGGAAACATTTTTAATATAGATGGCTTACGCTTGCAGAAGTATTTTGAACATGGTGACTGGTGGAGATTAATGAGGATGGGAGAAAAATTATAGGGCTCTGTAAAGATAGATTATGGTTTTTTGTAATTAGGAAAGAACTGTTTTCCTCTAGCACAATTGGAAATCAAGGAAAAAGTGTAAAAATGTTCCTTTTCTAAATCCATTCAAACCAATTGAGGTTTCCAATTACCTCATTAGAATAAGGAACAAGCTTTAAAATAAGTAAATTAAGAAAATAAATAAAAGCAAAGATATCCAGTAGAGCAATGGAGAATGAAAGCTGGTGCATGTGGGGTTTGCATTAGCTTTGTTTTAACAATGAAACCTCAGTTACAGCTACCAGTAATTTTAGTCAGCACAGCAACATCAAAGATAAGGGAAGTTTATAATGGGATAGTAACCATGCAACTTCAAGGATGATGTTACTCTCTCAGCCTCAGAAGCATCAAAGGGTTTCCAAATTTATTTCTAACCTCATTACAAGAGCATCTTGGAGATACTGTTTGTCATTTTATTTCTGCTCCTCCAGCCTGCAGGCCACACTCAGGATACATCAACACAATTCATACAGAGCCCTGGGTAAGAGCAGTGCTCCTATTCAGAATTCAAGTTTTTCTTGGGCACGTGCTTAGTAAAAATCTAATTGCTTAAAAGCAATTCTGTGGACACAGGGAACTGTCAAAGGATACTGCAAGGTTTAATTTTTCATTGCAACTGAAAGAAGCTGGTGATGTTACTGACTCAGTACACAGAATGCAGTCATGGAGTCATCCTTGAATAGTTTGGGTTGGAAGGAACTTTAAAGATCATCTCATTCCACCCCCTGCCATGGGCAGGGACACCTCCCACTAGACCAGGACACTCAGAGTCCCATCCAGCCTGGTCTTGAACACTTCCAGGGATGGGGCAGCCACAGCTTCTCTGGGCAACCTGGTCCAGTGTCTCACCATCCTCACAGGGAAGGATTTCTTCCTAATACCCAATCTAAACCTGCCCTCTGTCAGTTGAAGCTATTTCTCCCTGTTCTGCCGTTGTAAAAAGTCCCTCCCTAGCTCTCTTGCAGCCTCCTTGGGTACTGGAAGGTGCTTGAAGGTCTCCCCAGAGCATTCTTGTCTCCAGGCCTTACAATAGGTTTAATAATAACAAAATTATTCAACAGTAAACTAAAAGGACTGTGGATATATATGTTTTTTTTATCCTACTCGAACTTACCAGCACTCCATATAAAATAAACAAGTTCTTACAAAGAACAGGACTCTTTCAGACTCTCTGGTACAGGGAGGGCTTTGTGCACAGGCACCTTAAGTTGCACATGTCAAATTAAAATGCTTGTACTAATGAGTATTAAACCATTTTTTGATTTGGCACAAAAAGATCATTCAATATGAACACAGGGGACTCCACACTTTCTAGAAACTCATCTAGTGTTTGCTAGCCCTCACATAAGCAATATAACTTATTACTCCAGACTTAACTCAAGCAACTCACTTGGCTTTCAGGAGGGCATCAGCAGCCTCGTCCACTGCTCTCCTGCGGTCCTTCAGCGCCTCCTCCAGCGTGCGCCACTGGGAGGATTTTTTCTCCCCAGCATCCTGGGAAGCACAGATTCCTCATTAGGGTGATTACAATCACTGAACAAGAGAGTTACCAAAGAGTGAAAGTCTGCAGAGATTCACATGTCGCTGAACATTTCCCTCAAACTGAGCAGCATTCTTGTGTTTTTCAACAGCACAGCTGGAAGCTTCACAAGTGATGTTTCTCTTCCAACATTTTGTTTTGAATTTGTTTGATCCTTAATGGTTTTCTTCCTGAGCCACAGACCTTTGTCCCCATGGAAAAGCTTACATGAGAATCACTGCATGGTACACATTATGTGGGGAAATCACCACGTGTATTAAAGTACTGTAATACTTTAAAATTGCTTTTAAACTTAATAGGTAAAGTACCATAATACTTTAAAGTTGCTTAATTTAAAATTAAGTTTAGTAATTAATCTTAAAAACGACCTCTTAAGACAGTTATTTTACCAACTACTAGATTAAGTCATGAGTGCTTGGTTGGTTGCCCGCATGTCCCTGCTAACTGATTAACAACTGAATTTTATCTCTGCTCCAGAACTGAATATGCCATGGCAGATCCACACAAACCCTGCCATAAGCACACCAGGACCACTAATTTTATCACTTGTATATCCCCTTCCTATTTCCTGACAAGAAACAAACAATCCAGCAAGAAGATGTTGGCAAAGGGAGTAAGTTCAATGGAATTATCAGGGTGGACAGCGTGACCTTAACTAGGTAAAAAAGGTCTTGGGAATGAAAATAAAATTAATTAAAATGCAATGTGAAAACTATTAGCCTATTAACTTGAATTTTCTTCTAAGCAGAAAGAAAATAGAGGAGTCGGGGAAAAAAACCCCAACAAAATTCAAAATCAAAACCACTGTGTTATTTGACTACACCACATTTCACTAGTGGAAAGTTAAGTTAAAACTGTGATAAATGTAAAGGCATTGTAAGAGAAGATTCCAAGTTTATTTTAATTGAGGTTGAAGTTTTGCTGAACACAATGAAAAAGAAAAAATTGTCCCCACTTGTCCAATTTACCTCAGAATCATCCATGGCCTCCTTCAGTATTTGGGAATGGGCATTCACTGCTTGCACAGCTGACTCCTGAGCAGTGATAGCCTGGAGGGTTACACGAGCAGTTGTGTTTAGGGCTCCTTCTAGAGTTGCTGCAAGGGCTGGAAAAGAAATTAAGTCAATTAAACAATAAAGAACTTTATAATTAGTAAACCTACATGTTACAGCCTCTACATCTCTTATATTACTTTCTATGACCTAAAAGAGCTGGTCATTTTGGGAACTAACAGTAGCCTAAAGAAGGTGGTCACCAAAATGCTCTCCTCATTCAGAGCAGGGTATTAAGGTCCAAGTCTGCACCTACAGCAAAACTCACTGCCCAGTGGAAGACCTTTACCATGGGTTTGCAGAGAGGTGCAGGTATATCCCATGTTCACTTGTTCTAATGGTTCTCAAGAGACAACAAGTACATTTTCATATCCTCCTTGAAGCTTGAAGTCCATTCCAACCTCAAATTTTCCATTATTCTTCAATTCTCAGTTACTTCTGAGTGGGTGGAAGAAGCTTCACCACCACTCCCTGTACTAACAACACAGGGACAACAGCCAAGAGGTGCAAGTAGCTTAGGACTCTAAAGCCAGTGCAATTCCTCAGTTCTGTCCTGTGCAACACACACAGGAGCAGCAACAGTGTGGACTTACCTGATACCCTCTCTTGCTCCTCTTTGTCTTGCTGGGCAAGCCGGGCTGCAACTTCTTCTGGTGGCCGTTCTTTAATACCGTGTCCTTTACCTATTCAGAAGTAAAAAAAGAGTCAAACTGTTTAAGTGGAAAGCCCAAATTAGTGCACAGAGGTTACTTGTAGGGAAATAACTTTCTCAAAATTGATTTTTATAGTTGGTATCACTTTGCAAATCTGACTTCTGCTCGAAGCCACGCTGAAACTACCTCAAACATCTTTATATCCATAATTGCAAAGGCCAGTCTCACATCTTAAAGACAATAGCATGGACATGTTACATGCATCTGGAGACTTAATGTTGTCTAGTTACAAAATTACAGAGGATTCAGAAGTAAAAGGCAAAGAAGTGAAAAACACTTAGGGGGCCAAATTTAAATTTCAAGTGAATCCTTACTTTTTTTTCAGTTCTCCTCTGGCATGCTTACAGAGCCCAACCAAAACAATGAAGGATGAGTGAGAAGGCTATGGTGAATCACAATTATACTCTGTTCCCTAGTGTGTGGCCACTTAAAATGCCTTCAAGAATGACTTAACTAATGCTCTCAAGACCAACAGCAAGTTGCATCTGAACTGAAGAAAGAGCCCAGACCTCTCAGCCTCATTCTGCAACAAAACCCATCAGGTCACCTCTGAATAATGCTGATGTTACTCTGCATCATGTACTTACCCCTGGCATGCTTTCTATGAAATGTGTTCATATCTAAAGGAATTAATATAATATAAACTAATCGTATTTGGAAGAGACCATCATCTAGAGGCTGGTATCTCTTGTTCAGTTTAACAATAAACAGTTTCTTCACTTGGCCCTGGGCAGAGATGCTCTTCTGAACAGCAATCAGAGAGCCACCAAGAGCAGAGGCAAACTGGAATGTACAAGTTCAGCTCAGCATAAAGTCAGGCTTTGCTCTCGTCCTCACACCTATACCTGTCCCAGGCATCAATCTCAGCTTCTCGCTGTGTTAAAAATCTATTAACAGATGACAGAAGTTTTCTGCAAAAGGCACAGAGACTCACACCTTTAAACAATGACAAATACCAACACAGAAGCAAGAATGCATGCACATGACACTACAGGATTTGGGTTTTCTTCATTGTATTCACATTTTTTTCACCTTCTTCAGTCTGTATCCCCGGAGCTGGCACCGACATGGCTACCCCTGTTGCAGAGATGATCTGTGCTGCAGCCTTGCCTGCTGTTAAACACAGTTGCAGAACACACCAGTTAGTATAGCTGAGGCGATGGCTCCATCTGCCAGAGAGGGATGGACCAGAGCATCTTCGGCCAGGGGCCCACCAAGCTGGTGAAGAGCTTAAACCAAAGCTGCTGGGAGAGGGGAACCATGAAAAGGGAACCTCACTTCGTGGAGACATGGTGGGATGGCTCCTGCGACTGGAGTGTTGGAATGGAAGGATGAAGGCTCTTTAGGAATGCCTGACAGGGGAGACAAGGAGTGCAATCATCCTCTCTGTCAATGACTACCTGGAGTGCACTGTGATCTGCCTGGGGATGGATGAGGAGCCAACCAAGAGTTTATGGGTCAGGATTACAGGGAGGGCAGGGACAGGTGATGTTACAGTAGGGGTCTGCTACAGGCTGCCTGAGTGGGATGACCAAGCAGATGAGGCCCTCCACAGACACACAGGAGAAATGTTGCTGAATAAGAGAAGAACAAGTGACATCTCCCTGGACCTTTGCAAAGCATTTGCCACTGTCCTGCATGATTGGAGAGAGATGGATCTGATGGATAAACCACTCTGTAGAAAAGGCATTGGCTGGATGGTCACAGAGTTGCGGTCAGTGGCTCAATGTCCAAGTGGACACCAGTGATGAGTGTGTTCCTCAAGGTCAGTGTTGGGACTGGGACTGTTTACCATCTTGTCAGTGACCTGGGCAGTGGGATTGATGCACCCTCAGCAGGTTTGCTGATGACAACCAGCTGAGCTGTGCAGTCATACACTGGAGGAAAGGGATGTTCATCCACAGGGACCTGGACAGTCTTAAGAGGTGGGACTGTGTGAGCTTCATGAAGTTCAACAAGACCAAGTGCAACATGCTGCACCTGGATCAGGGCAATCCCAAGCACAAACACAGGCTGGGGGAGAACAGATCAAGAACAGCCCCCAGAAGGACTTTGGGGTGCTGGTGGATGAGAGGATCAACATGACCTAGTCATGTGCACAGGCAGTCCAGAAACCACCTGTGTCCTGGCTGCATTCCCAGCAGGGTGGGTAGCAAGTTGAGGGAGGTGATTCTGCCCCTCTGCTCTGCTCTGGTGAGATCCTACCAGTGGTGCTGCATCCACCTCCAGGCCCCCAACACAAGAAGGATGTGGAGCTGTTGGAGCAAGTCCAAAGGAGGCCATGAAGGTGCCCAGAGGGCTGGAGCACCTCTGCTATGGAGCCAGGCTGGGAGAGTTGGGTGTGTTCAGCCTGGAGAAGAGAAGGCTCCAGGAAGACCTTCTAACACCTTCCAGAACCTACAAGGGGTTACATGAGAGTTGGAGATGGCCTTTGACAAGGGCATGGAGTGACAGGACAAGGGGGAATGGCTTCACACTGACAAAGGGCAGGGTTAGATTAGATGTTTGGAAGAAACTCTTTATTGTGAGGGTGGTGAAGCACTGGACCGGGTTGCCTAAAGAAGCTGTGGCTGCCCTATCCCTGCAAGTGCTCAAGGCCAGGTTGGATGGGCCTTTTGGGTCTAGTGGAAAGTGTCCTTGCCCTTGGCAGGGAGTTGAAATCAGGTGACTTTTATGCTTCCTTCCACACCATTCCATGGTAAGTGATATAATGTAATAACAAGGATGTAAGACTCAATTTTTTCCTCTGTAGAAACATATTAATTGGATATGGATGTTATTATTTCCAGAAGACAATTTCCTGGATAAACAGCAACAAGATATTAGTTACACATACACAGAGCCATAAGAGATAAACACAAAAAGGCATCACAACTGCTCCTCTCTACATAAGTTCCATTTGATCTGGCTTTAGAGTAGCCTAGTAATTATCCAAAATTAAGTGTCTTTTGCTTGCAAGAGCCTCAGAGTCCAGCACCTGAAGTTCTCTTTCTGCTGAGTCTCATATCTAAACTATGCAGCTTAGTCATTATTTATCTTAGATTCCAAATATTCTACAAAGTAAATACATTTCCTAAAAAAATAAGGGGGAAAAAAAGAGCTAAAGCCATTTTAGGCAAATGTTATGACTTGGAAAGAAAATAACATTAATTCTAAGAAATTAAAACATTTACCTTCAACCATTCAAAGGACTATTTTAATCTACTCTAGCATATATGATACAGGAGATCATTAAGTCATTTGCTTCTTTATATATGACATTCCATAAATTTACCTCCTTTTTCCTCTGTAGGAGCAGCAGCTTCTGGTTTGCCTATCTGGGATTTGGGAGCAGGCTGTTTAGACTCTTTCATTACTTCTGCTACAGATGAGATCTTCAGTGGACCTTGATGTATCTTGCAAAGTTAAAAATAAGAAATATCATCAGTTTTTCAAACAGCATGGATTACACCTTTTCCATATCTAGGTGTCGGTACCACAAATCTGAGCTTCAAAGTACATATGAAAACAGCAGTGAGTCCACCTAATTTCTTGACTTGATTTTTAATTCAGAAGGAGTTTTTACAATTTTCACCTCTCCAAAAATGCAGGTAAAGTTGTGTTGGTTTTCACTATAAACAAATATTTATTAATTTACTCATAAAAAGGAAATAATTTCATGCCCCAAAATATTCCAAACACTTCTGAGTGTGTTGAATGCAGAAACCCTAAGTTTAGCTTCACTGATTTCCTTTTGAAAGGCTTCAGATGCTGGTGGTTGGGGCAGATATACACTCAAACACAGAGTACTGTAACTTTTTATTATATTAATCCCTTAATATCCATTGTGGAAAGCCATAAGGTAAAAATAAAAACATCTGAGTTAGAGCCATGACTGGGAAAGTGGTAACTCTGCTGACTGATCTGGTTTGCACAATTTCCTAGTGCCTAGGAGGCACCAAGAGCTTGGATGATCATACAAAGTGTAGCTAAAACCAGAGGAGACAAAATTTTGTTGATTGATATTCCCCCACTCATCAAGAGCAGCCTTCTTAAAATCCAATTAATAATATTTTGGGCTTCTTGAAGGCCGAATGTCTTCTGAAAGCTCAGAAAAACGATGGCCAGAGCAGATCTTCAATATTCTTGGATAACTGTGAAGTGTTTCCTTTCACAGGCAGGAGCAGAGAAACCTCCAGGTTCAATTTCCAGAGCTGTGCCAAAGGCTGTATCAGATTTTCCCTTCTGCAGGGTCGTGCCACTAAGATTTCCAAGTATGATGCTTATGCCTGGCTCTGTACCATTCAAATCTTAACTCATTCAAGAATGTTCTCAGTCCCCTTCAAAACAAGTTCATTTAGAGTAAGTTTTGTAATCCTGCTACACCACTTACTACACTAAGCCTCTACTAAAGCAGTTAAATTCCAGCCTGTCACCTACCTCTCTCTCTCCCCCCAGTTTATTTCTGAGTATAAGCAGAGCAGCTACTCAGTTGGGATTCCATTACATTATTTTACTGTAAATAAAAATAAGTTTTACAACCCACAGACCACAATCATAGGATCATAATGGGAAAGGTACAAAGTAGTAACTGAGTTCGTAATTCTTAAAACTTCTTAATTTAAGGAATCTTAATTCTTAAACATTTTAAATTCTTGGCACATAACGAAAGTAATCAGAATTTGGAAGCTAAGAGAAAACACTCTCTTTAAAAACCAGAAGAATTAATGTGTGGGAGTGAATGGGAAACACTCACTGGTTTCTTTGGCATTGGTGTACTGGAGGGTGCAGGGCCAAGTGCCATCTCAAAGAGTTTGTCAGAGTAGGGAATGGCCTTCTCCACGCTCTCCCGGAACTGTTTGTCATAGCTGGCGTACAGGACGGTTCCACCTATCCCTCCACCCACGAACAGGAGACCTGCACCGATGACTTTGCCTACAGAAACACTGAGGAGGGAGGAGTGAAAGGGATGTAAGTTGTATTATATGGCAAACATCAAACAGCTTGTCAGTCTTCAGCTTACAGCTGGGGACCACCACTCTCCTCCAGGCCCTGCCAACAAACCCAGCACCCACTTTAAATCACCTTCACCCTGATATCACACTGGTTCATGACTAACCCAAATGTAAGATGGCACCCCACAACCTCCCTCACAAATATCCACAATATTATGGAACCAAACAAGGAACATACAAACCCAGGAGAATAAGAGTTACTCCACACCAGGAGTCTATTCTCATGTGAAACTAAGGAGCAGGTACTCCCTCTTGGCCAATGCACTGGCAGAACCAGTTGCACCCTCCAAACCCCACACATACCCGGACTCTCCGGAGTGGGTGGCATATCCGCGGTACAGCCGCAATGGACGGAGTGAGGCTCTCACACACCGGCTGTTCTGCAGAGGGAAAGCAGCCAGGGGTTAGCAGTGAGCACAGTGCAGCATCTCCCCCCTCAACAGTACAACTGGGCTGAATCGCTCCATTGCCACGACTTGAATGTGTCTAGGAAAGCTGTGACCAGCACTAGAACAGTGACGTTGTACTCTTTTCTCTAAACACACGGGAGAGCTTCACCATGAGCAACTGCCAGGTTAAGGGTTTTGTAAGCAGTCATGAGGCATTTTGAAAAATGAAAAGGAACAAAACCCCTACCCGGCTTATTTCTGCATTTACTTTAATGATTTATGTTCCCTACCTCTAGTATGGGTTAGTTCAGATGCACTTCAATCTCATGCACTGGAAGAGCTCAGTGTGAGCAGTGCAGCACACAACAACAGCTGTTTAAATACTTTAAACTATTTTTAATTCTTATGATATACAAGCAATTCTCCTTGAGCTTCCAAACCAAGACCTCTTCTTTAAAAGAATTAATAACATGTACACTTTCCAGACAGAAATCAGATTATAATATAAATTAAATTAGTATGTGAAGAGTGATATTTTATTATATTCTACTTAATCCACATTATCAAGATTTTTATCTTCTCTGAAGGACTGGTTAAGCTACTCTAAGCCTACAGAAGAAAACACACTGTTGCCCTCAGAGGTTTTTTTCCCATGTGGGAATTACTAACAGGGAAATATAGGACTCATGAGAAATCAAAGGCACAAAAAGAACTTTTCCCACAGTTGAGGTATTTTGCCCAACTGGGAAATTTTTCTTTAAGAAAGAAAAAACTAGGAGATGCTTTACTACAACATAACCCCAGAAGACAAGCCTCTCTATTTTCTTTTGCACATGGCAATAACATGCACAGCTCTTGTGGTTTAGGCCCCATCCTTGTCCAACAGCATAGACAGGAAAAGGAAGAACACTGCATTCTTATTCTTTCCATAAAGGCAGCCAAAACTTTTTAAATTAGTAGCAGGAGCACATATACAGCAAGAGGAAGTGTGCTCCTCTTAGCCCTGAGACCTTCAGGAGCCCTCACTGTGCTCTGTGGTTGGTTTTCTGGATTGTGATGGACAGAACAGGCGACAAAATAATAATAATATATTCTGTAATGTTTTTTATTATCTGACTTGACTGCCCAGGAGCATTTACTGAGGCTTCACTGGTCCTTTCAAGGAGAATTGCTGTAATAAAAGCCTCGCAAATCATTTTGTTAGCAACTTTTGAACATGTTCCTGACTCTCAGTAAGACACTGTGAAGTACAGGAGGAGAAAAATAATCGACCATAAAGCATACAGCTCAATCCAATAAAATGAGAAGGGAAAAAACCCTGATTTCCTATTGATCAGTTCAGACTGAATTTCCAGTCCCTTCCAACACTTTAGGATTGGGCTGTTTAGCCTGGTGCTCCCCTGGCAATAAGCCATCACTCCAGTGCTCCTGGCCAGGCTTTCTGGAGATTATCCCACCCTGCACCAGTGCCACTCCCTTGTCACTCCCTGTCACTGGGCTTGCCTTCTGGGTGATCCTGGAGGCTGCCACAACCATAACCCTGGTGGCTGGGCCAGCTCACCCTGTCCACATTGGCTAAAACCCCTACTCACTCCTAGTGATGGCAAACACCACCAGACCCATTTAGCTCTACACCTTCAGTGAACACATCAGCTCCTGCCCTTGGGATCAGGCTGTGCTCAGGGACTCACCAAGGCAGAGGAGAAAAGCTGCTTCTCTTAACTCAGCATAAAATGCTTTGTACACCAGAAGGGTTTTTTTTGGAGAGACTATGATTTTAGTCCAGATGCCCTTTGGACCAGATGATCTTTCAAGATCTCTTCCAAGCTGGACTGTTCTAGAATTAGCCAAATCCTCACTTCTAATTATTTTTCATCAAGATGAGAGGAAAAAAACCACAGGCCTTCCATCTGTGGTATTGGGACTCACTCTCAGAGATCTAGCAATGGGAGCAACTAATACCTCCAGAAATCACTGATTTTTTAAAAATCAATTTTTAAAGAAGCACTGTTCTCCTTTGGCCACCATAATAATATTGCTTATATTTGCTGTACCACCATAATTTGGAAACTTGCAGGTAGTTTCTAATCTCCCCTTTGCATAATGTCGGTGAGTTTGTAAATTTTTAGACTCCTGTTATTTATTTGTAATAACACCTCAAAGGCTTTGGGAGAAATACATCACATGTGCTTTGCTGTGCCCTGCAAAAGGCAGAAATAAACCACTTTCTGTTATGCAGCAGACAGAGAAAACCCTTTGGATAAGGCATGGAGAGAGCAAGGATGCTCATAGCAAAGGCACTGCAGGGCAGCTGTTTCTATGTTTTCTTCCTCCTCCAGCAGTTCTATGTGGTATTTGTTTCACTCAACTTCTTAAATGCTTTTTATTTTACATTCATTATCTACTGTTTAATCACCATGACAATCACTTTGCAAGGCACATCACACCTTCACTCTGGTTAATATTATGAGCCCCAGTGATTTAAGGACATTTAAGGATATCCACATGAGCTCGCCCTGGCACAGTGCTCGGGGCAGGAACAGCACAGCAGAACATCATTAAACAAATATCATCTGCCTTGCAGGTTTATACTTTATGTGTAACTTCCAATAACCAGGGACAGGACACATCATCCTCTGTTTATTCAGTCCCAGCTCAACCTCTCTTAGACACCAGGCTCCAGCATCCTGATCCTGAATTTCTGCAACATGGGATTCATGCACTTAGACATAAAGAGCAAACCAGAAACTTCAGGGAAGTTTGTCTTCATTAAGACAGAGGTCAGGTACAACAAGGACATCTGACCACAGAACTCTAACTGATTTCCCATCATTCAAGGCTTCTGCCAAACATCACACATTTTTACTAAAAGCCCTCTTTCTTTCAAAGAAAGCTACAAAAATACTTCAAGGAAGAGAAAAGTCTCTCTGCAGCACTGCACATGCAGCAGAAAACATTTCTGAAATTGAAGTGATAAAGATCCCCTTCTCTCAAGGCCACAGCTTCAATTTACTTGTTACAAGTTTAGTGATGCTCCCTGCACAGAGCTCACAGTAGGAGAGAAAGAATAAACTTTTCTCCGTCTCCACCAGGAGCTCTCTGGTACAGATAAACTTCACAGAGTGCTGTGGCATCTCTGTGTTTGCACAGTTCTCAGGCAGAAATCCTTCCCTGTGAGGGTGGTGAGGCACTGGCACAGGCTGCCTAGGGAATCTGGGGATGTCCGACCCCTGGAAGTGTCCAAATCCAGACTGGACAGGGCTTGGAGCAACCTGGTCTAGTGCCCACAGCAGGGGTTTGGAATGAGACAATCTTAAGGTCCTTTCCAATCCAAACCATTCTGTGACTCTTCCAGCAAATATTTACAGCCCGATGACCAACTTCCAGCTGCAAAGCACCACCCTGGCTGTTCCGGAGCTGTACACTCATTCCAGACACATTCTGTTAAAGGCTGAGTGCATGTAAATAGCCTCAAGTGATAAATATCTGCCAAAGCCTGGTTTCCATCTTCTCAACTTCCAGATGAAACTTTCCACAGCCAGGCAAACGCAGGGACTTTTTTCGGTGGGCATCAGGTGACCCAAGGACTCTCCTGCCTTACAGAGCAGCAGAGGAAATGCAGCTGCTGCAGTGGGAAAGGCTGGAGCTTTAGAGGGAAGAACACACAGCTTCTCCTTTGCTAAACCGTGTAAACAGAGGGTAATGAACATAGGGATGGAGAGCAGGATATAAAAGTGATCTAATCAGGTTATTTTTTATCAGTTAAGAAGGCAGCTGTAATACAGGTTGGGACCTTTGTAGAGCTGTCACCCTCACCTATAAACCCCTGTGGCTTCCTAAAGTTGGCCTACTGCTTTAAAAAGGCTTCACAGTACATCATCATCCTTATCTCTGCTGATAAGGAGAGGCAAAAGTCCAGGACACAGAGCACGAGTCCCACGGGCACTTCTGTCCCCGGCATCGGGTGACCCTGTCCTCCTCGTGTCCCACTGCGAGGACAGAAGGATCCCCCTGAACACGAGCGCTGGCATCACTCGTGTCCCCATGCTGTACACCGGGACGCGCCAGCCCGACCCCGCGGGCTGCCGGACCCACCGGGTGCAGGCGGGGCAGCGCGGGAGGCCGCGCCGGGAAAGGCAAGGTCACGTCCTTCCCCGCCAGGGAGCGAGCCCTCCACCCGGCCACCCGCGACCCACGCGGGGCCAGCGGGCCGTGCGCGTCCCCACCGAGCCTCCACCGGCTCCCGGGCCGCGCCTGCGGCTCCCGGCCCTGTCCCGGGCGCGGCAAAGCAGGGCTGCGGGCGCGGCGCGGCCATGGCGGCCGGGACTACAGGCCCCAGCAAGCATCGCGGCGCCCCCGCCACCCCGTTAAGGACTACGCGTCCCGGCGTGCCTTGCGGCGGCGCCTCACTCTGTCCCGCGCTGTTCTGCCGCGGTGCACGCTGGGACTGGTAGTACAACACACCGACCAGTGCCCGCCCCTCAGGTCCATTGGCAGTCGCGGCCGCCCGTCAAAGGCTGCGCAGCCAATCGCGGCCCGCGCGTCCGGAGTCATTCAGCGCGCGCCGAGCCGCGGTCACAGGGATTCCCCCTCTCCACAGGCCTGGCCCGGCCGCACGGGTCGCAGGGCTGGTTACAGCGGGTGTGGGTCGCGGGGCTCCCCCGGGGAACGCTCACCTGCTTGGCCGCGGCGAGCCCCGCTCGGCGGCACGCCCGCAGCATGGCTCGGAGCGGCTGCCGGCGCGGCCCGCAGGAAGGCGCCGTGCGCGGGTCCTGCCGGCGCCGCCTCCGCGCCCCCTCAGCGGGCAGTGCGCCTGCGCGAACGCTCCCGCCCCGCCAGGGGGCGGCCGCGCGTGACGGATCGCGTGCGGCCAATGGGAGGGCGTGGATGGGCCGCGCGACGCCGACGGGGCTGGATGGTGCCGGCGCGCGGGGGGCGCGTGCGCGGAGCGCTGCTCGCGCGCTTCCGGAACCGTCCGGGCGAGGTCGGGCGGGAGAGGATGGAAGAAAATAAAAATACAAATCACAGAATCACCGGCTGGGTCAGGTTGGAAAGGACCACAGCGGGTCATCTGGTCCAACCTCCCTGCTCAAGCAGGGTCATGTCAGAGCACACAGCACAGGACTGTGTCCATACAGTTCTGGAATATCTCCAGTGAAGGAGACTCCACAGCCTCTCTGGACAATCTGTTCAGTGCTCGGTCACTGCACAGTAAAGTTCTTCCTCACGTTCAGGTGGAACTGCCTGGGCATCATTTCCTGCCCATTCCCTCCTGTCCCATCGCACAGCACCGCCGAGCAGAGCCTGCTCCCTGCCCTGAGCCCTCCTCCAGACACTGGTGAGGTTCCCTTTCACTTGGGTCCTCCCGAGGCTGAACAAGCCCAGCTCCCTCCGGAGAAAGATGCTCCAGTCCCCCAGTGTTAATCTAACACAGCACATTTTATCCCGTTTGTTAACAATTTACAGGTGTAACCTTTCACAGCTCGCTCATAAACCTTCTCTCGCTCAGAGCTCTCAGAAGCCATTTGTACCTCATCCTTCCACCAGTCCGGCCAGATTTCTGAAGGGAAAAAAAATTAGAATACATCACTAAAGCTCACAAACAACGAGTTAATCCACTTGGTGAGTTTTTAACGATACTTTCGTAAGAGGTTTAAAAACCCTCGGGGCGGAGGGTCGGTGCGTGGCCGTTGTCACCAAACGGACGGGGACGGGGCGGGCGTTGAGGACTCGGGGGCCGTGCGGCGCTCCCGGGGCCGTGCGGCGCTCCCGGGGCCGTGCGGCGCTCCCGGGGCCGTGCGGGGCTCCCGGGGCCGTGCGGCGCTGCCGGGGCCGTGCGGCGCTGCCGGGGCCGTGCGGGGCTCCCGGGGCCGTGCGGCGCTCCCGGGGCCGTGCGGCGCTCCCGGGGCCGTGCGGCGCTCCCGGGGCCGTGCGGGGCTCCCGGGGCCGTGCGGGGCTCCCGGGGCTGTGAGGCGCTCCCGGCGCGGCCGCAGGTGCGGCGGGCAGCCCCGGTGGGAGGGACCCGGCTCGGCCCCGCCCGGCGCAGCGTGGCCATGGCGGCGGCGGCGGCCCGCGGAGCGCTGGCGGGTCGGTACGGGGCCGGGGCGGTGTCGGGATGGTTTCGGTGTCGGGGCTGGGGTTTTCTGTCTGGGGTGTTTGTGCTGAGGCTCTCCCGTGTCCCCGCAGGGATCCTGCGGCGCTGGGCCCCCCGCGCCCTCCCGCTCTGCGGCCCCTCGGCCCGGCGCGTCGGGCACGGACTGAGCCCGGCCCCGGCCCCGGCCCCGGCCCCGCTCTGCACCCCGCGGCTGCTCGGCGGGAACCGGCCCCGGGCAGGGACACCCTCGGTGCTCTGCAGGTACAGCTGCGCGGCTGCTCCCTCCTGCTGAAAACCCTTAAAAGCTGTCTCATATATATATCGAGGAGTTTCTCTCTCTGTATTTTATATATAAGTAGTTAATATATTTTTTTTATTTGTATACCTTATGTGTATTTTATGTATTATAGTGTTTCAAAAATATAAATAATTTGAAATACATTTATATTATTTTAAAACATATTGATACATTAATATATTTAAGAATAGGTATTTTATTCTACTACATATACATTGCATAATATGCAACATTATATACTATGAATTTATTATGTATCCTATAACATATACATAATAATTTATAATAGTGTGTATTAACATTGTTAGCATATTTAATAATAACATGTAGTATGATATAATATATAACGATATAATATATAACATATGTGTAATATATATGTTGAAACTCCTCCATGTATTTGTGAGTATTATAGAATCATAGGTTGGAAAAGACCTCTAAGGTCATCAAGTCCAGCCTGTAACCCAGCACTGCCAAGGCCACCACTAAACCATGTCCCCAAGTGCCATATCTGCACAGCTTTTTGATTCCTTCGGGGATGGTGACTTCCATTCCAATGCCTGACAACCCCTTCTGTGAAGAATGTTTTCCTTAGAGTCGATCTAAACCTCCCCTGGCAAAACTTGGGGCCATTTTCTCTTGTCCTGTTGTTTGTTTTTTGGGAGAAGAGACTGACCTCAACTCCCATACATAAATTTAAAAATTTAAAAAATATATATATATAAAATAAATAAATCTTGGTCTGACACACTTGGGCACCTTTGCACTCTGCAGTGGGTCTGTGTTAGCCCCAAGCCTCCCACTACATTTGCCATTAATGCTTGAAGCAGAGGTAAGTTAGGATATTCTTTGCAGCCATATTTTGCAGTTAGTCTTGCTGTAATCACTGCTGTTTCTCTTGCTGCTGATGGCTGTTGAACTAGATCATTTCCAGAGGTCCTTTCGAACCCAAGCTAATTTGTGCTCCTGTGATTAATATTCTGAAAGTGAATTCCGAATCCAAATAACAGCTGAATGTTTGCTTCTGAGTGTTCAACTGCTATTAGGAGATTTTAAAAACAAGTGTTCTGTGTGAAATAATAACTTTGAGCTGAATTTTGACAAGAGTCCAGCCCTGCAGTGGGTATTCTACACTGAGTAGGTGCTGTCCTGTAATGTTGACTCCTTGTTACCATTCAGACAAGCCACAGCTCCTTTTGATCTCTCTCTGTGTGGAAAAGGCAATGATTACTTTTAGAAAAAGGTGTTTCATTCCTGTTGTTTTCTTCCCTGTTTTGGGGTTGGTTTGGTTTTTTTTTAGTGTCATGCCTCTACTTCCAAGTTTACTCCAGCAGCCAGCGAGGCCCCTCACCTACTGCAGCTTACGGAAAGGAAAGAGGAAAAGTGTGAAGTCTGTGGTCAAAAGGTTCCTCCGGCTGCACAATGGCCTCTGGGTTAGGAGAAAGGTGAGATTTTTTGGATAATGAAAGCCTGTTCTTTACAGTCAGTGTAAAATGTAATTGTTTTCCTGCCCTTGGAGGGCAGTGTTTGGTATGGAAGTTAAAAAAAGCTCTGTGGAGAGATTCTCATTTTCCTAAAAGTGGAGGGTTTGTCCAGGTTTGCTGAGCAGTGTGGCTGTATTTGTGTATTTGCAGTGACCTACTAAAAAGCAGTGGTTTTTTTGTGTGTTTATTTTTTCCTGACAGTCTGGTTATAAGAAGAAACTGTGGAAGAAGTCAGCTGCCCAGAGGAAGCGTTTGAGGGAGTTCGTGTTGTGCACAAGGACACAGTGTAAACTCCTGGATAAAATGACCACTTCCTTCTGGAAAAGGAGGAACTGGTATGTTGATGATCCATACCAGAAGTACCACGACCGCACGAATCTCCGTGTGTAGAGATCTTGGTTCTGCACCTCTCTAGGACAGGGGGAGGGGTCGTGTGGCATGGTCTGAATTTTGGAATGTAGATCTGTTATGCCTGTACTTTTTCTAAATAAATGTGCATATCATGAGCAGAATTATGGGAATCAATGCCCAAAATAAAGGAATAGTCGAGATAATCTTCATCTGCAGTTTGTGTTTGACTTAGCAGAGGTCAGGCTGGTCACCTACACATTCTGATGTCTGGTGGTTTCCTGTGATTGTGTAACTTGGAGCAGTACACTCTAAGCAGCACTAAAAGTGAATACTTCAACATATTTAATCCTCATTTTTAAAATGAAATACATTAAGAACCCCAGGATCTATTTTGCTGTGTCCATGCTTACTGGTGGCTCACTAAATGGAGTCTTCTGGGGAAGAGAATGGAGAGCAGGGTCCATCTCAGCACTGTTGCCTGTCACAATAACACACTGTTGCCTTGTGTCCATACTAGAAAGCATAGGTAAAAAACCCACAAAACCAGAGTTTCATGGCTACATGCAGTGTTTATAACTGATTTTAAATTGTCCATCTACTTTCATTACAGGACTCACATTTTGTGTCCTCTGCCGGCTTTTGAGTAGTAGAATATATTCCTTGGGTGCTGTGCAACATCCTCAAGCAGACAAGTTGGAGTAATTTGTTTCTTCTTTCTTTAAGCCTAACTGCAGCTCACACTGCATATTCCTGGTCACACATAAATGGAACGAGCCCAAGGTTTATCATGGGGTCTGCTTGGACTGTGCAGAGCAACTAGACCCTAGTTTTGCCTAGGACTAGATCAGATGTTTTCTCCACAAAGCTGAAAGCCCAGCAAGTGTATGAAAGCAGTGCTTTAAAGCATTCCCTGATAACCCATTTTGGAGCAGACAGTCCCTGGTTATCAGCCCAGAGCTGCCTGTATAGCAGGAGGTGTACAAGGTTTGCTGTACAAGGCTGTAGCATCGCAATGAATTCACTAGTTACTCAGAGTGTTCAGTAGCTGTATTTTGTTCTTTTTCCAGTTCATAATACAGAAAGTTCTGAAGGACATGCAGCACTTAGTGAATACATCTATATACAGTCAGCCAGAATTCAGATAAAAATAATACAGCGATCAAAGTGATTATTCTGGCCTGCCAGATACATTGAACAGACTAAAGATGATAGTTTTTGTTTTGTTTTTTTTTTAATAAAGAAAAGATTAAGACTTTATTCAAGATGTATATCAAGCAGTATAACAAAACCAGCAAAACATCAACCTTTGGAATACTGTTGTAATGGCCGTCCTTGTGAGGCATCAAGTGTACCACTGTATCACAGACCTTTTCTACCCATCACAGGAAAGAAATCACACCAAGTGCACAATTATGAGCCTTAAATAGTTTGTCTAAACGCAAATTCCAACATGTTCTCTGCTAGTTCAAATACGGTGCTGGATGCAAAACGGGTACCCAAAACTAACAGCAAAAGGAGACTGTGGGTAAGGAGCACTAGGGTTCATCACGACACGAGGACTCGCCAGCAGCTAGAGGCAGCAGGTTGTTTACAGGAGGAGCATCGTCACTCTCAAAGCAGCTTTCTCCCTCCTAACGGGAATAAATTACTAAATTCCTTCCCTGCTGGGTTTGCACTTCCACGATTCAGGTTAATGATTCATCCCAGGGTGACAGACACACGTGAAGTCTGTCTTGTGTTTGATGTGATCCTGATTCAGCAGTTGGTGACTACTGGAGCTGCGCTGACCCCTGTGGCAGGAGAGGAGGCACGGAGGGTTACACTGGGCTGCTCCAAGCTTATCCTCTTCATAACTGAGCTTATGGTAAATTGGGGAGGTAATTCACAGGCCTGTGTACCACTGACCATCTCCAGCTGCAGTTTCCTTCCCCTCAGCCTCAATTTTGCATGCTTAAAGTAACGCACATTTCACTGGAGCTTTGAGCTGGGTAAAGGCTGTTATCTAGGGCTGGCCTGTTCCCTTCAGGGTTCCATTCTTCTGTCCCTCTGAGACATCAGGAGGTGCCTGCCTGCCCTACAGGACTGATGGTAGCAGCCAGCTGCCTGAAAGGCCCCAAAACTGAGCTTTATTATCTAAGCCAGATTAAACCATCAACTGAAAGACTGCTTGGTTTTAGGAGGGGAGACCTGGAAGTGCTCAGCCAGCCTGCACACTCAGAGCTGGAAGTGGAAGGGAGCTGAGAACTGCTCCCCCACAACACACTCCTAGAAAGCATCCATCCATCCATCCATCCATCCATCCATCCATCCATCCATCCATCCATCCATCCATCCATCCCTGCATCCTCTCCTGTCCCTGTCCTGCACACCCTGGTTTGCCAGGAGGGGTCAGCAGCAGCACAGGAAGGCGATTCACAGAGCCTGGCTTGTTCCTTGGCAGAGGCTCCAGAGAAAAGCTGGAACAAAAGACTTCACGGGTGGTGTTTATCCCGAATGAACACACATAGCCTTAACACTGAAACGAGAGACTTGGGGCAGCCCCTGTAAACAACCAGTGCGAGGAAGGTGAGGATTCAAAGCGAGTGGCTGTTCTCGTCTGTACAGAACACTGGAGCACAAGGAGCACAAGGAGCACAAGTGCACGTGGTCAGGCATTCACATCTGTCTAGCTATACACAAATATACAACTCCGTTGATAAATTAATACTTTTTTTCCAGAGATATGAAAAGGTTTATTTTTCTCATTTATACAGTGGATGTTTTGAGAGATATAAGGCAACTCCCTTGTCAACATTTCACCTCAGCACTTAAGAAATGCTAAACAGTCAAGTTTACAGTAAAACAGCAGATTAGACGCACATTAAATAGTTTTAGTGATAATCAATGTTAATACAGCGTGTCTGAGATTAGAACTGGTCAGATGTTATGCAGCTCTATGTTGTTTGGGTTATTTGGCATAATTGAGTGCAAACTTGTCCGCTTCTTTTTTATCTTACAGCAGCCCATTGCATAGCAGGGAAACATGGCTTGCTTGCAACAGGATTTTATTTTCTGCTAACAGTGCAGGCAGTTTTCCTATTTCTTTTTAATGTTAGCCAAAATAAATCAAATAAATTCTAAAGCTGCTTAGAAGTAAAATGCATAAGCTTAGCTCCTCAAAGCTTTTGCTGAGTATCTTCCAGGGACTGACTCTTCTGTAACTGCTCTTTAGACAGGTTTGTTTTTTATTTTCTTTCTGAAGAATTTTTCAAAATTTGCCAAGTATGACTGAATCAGCACATATAAAGGAAATAAAATTCTCAGGTAATGAGGCCAAATACTGTGGCAGACACAGGAAACACCTGCTTGCTTTTTCCATTTCCTAGCCAGGTCAGTTAAACATTTCTGTGTGCGCATAATTTATTTCTTTCTTCCCCACACATGTAGGAAGCTGTGGGGGTGACCTCAGAGATCCACCAGATGGGCAGCTGGGATATGGATGCACACCCAGCAGAGAAATGGTTTCAAAGGCCACTGCAGAGTTATCTCCAAGCCTGGCACACTCCAGCTGGATGTTGGCACCCTGGGCTGCTGCACCTGACCCAGATGACAGTACCACCATCGAGCCCCTGTGCTGATCCATTGGTGATGGCACATCCTACGTAATGCTAAGTGCTTTTCTAGTCTATGTGACAGGTCCAAGAGCAAACACAAAGGGTCACGTAATCAACTTATGTGTGAATCTCACATGCTCAACACTTACAAGAGACACCAACTTGAAGCACAAATACACAAATCCTACCTTGTCTTCCTCTTCTTTTATATTTCTCAATTATATATGGATACAAATACACCACTCCATCTGGTTCTTGTGGTTCTAACCAAACTCCATGCTACAGGAGAAACTCCAGGCTTCAGAAAGCTGCTCAGACCCAGCACTCTCCTCTGCTCATGCAAGCAGAACAGCAGCTCCTCACCAGCAGAGCAGAGTGCTGGGGCTGGCACTGTTGCAGCAGGGAAGTGTGTTTTCCCCTGGAAATGCATCACTAAAGTGACTCTGACTTCTGTTACTGCAGCTTGCTCAAGCCTGGCTTGCTCACTTTAAAACTCACAGTAGACTATTTGCCACAAGTGGTGGGATTTAGTTCTTCTACCCATTATTTTCCACAAAATACTCTCCTGGCTCAGGCTGACCAAAATTAGGACTCCCCCTTCATTACATCATTGAAACCATTTTTTTTTCTCTTGCATATCTCTTGCTCATCCTCTGTAAGTGGTTCTGTCTCTGTGAGTTTAGCACAACGATTTTCTCAGAACATGTGATTTACTTGCAGAAAGAGAAACGCAGTTGCAGCTCAGCTTTCGCTAATGCATCTTGGACATTTTGTACAGTTAGAGTACTTTGACATTTGTTATATCATTCCCAGTCTTGCGGAGGAAGGGAGGAAAGAGAAATCCATGGGTTCTGCAAATCCACTTCATCAATGATAAAGCCATAAATAAATACACTGTCAATGTAGCATCATGAGTGACTGATTATTGTTTCCGCTGGGCATTCACAGAGCAAGAGCAATGCAGACACAAATGAAACTGCAAATGTACAGTGTGGGTGGGTGCACACTCTGCAAACCAAACCAGGACCCCTCACCTGCAGGTGCCTGCCAGGCTGTCCAACCCACGTCAGGGACAAACGCCAGCAGTGTGTCACAGAAGGATGTGGAGAAAGGAGGGAGAAAGGCCATGACTACAGTGCTGTACATCAAAGCACATCCAGCCCACTGCTGTTTCCTATGTTATGAACGAGTAGCTCTTTAAGGCAGAAGAGAGACATTCTGTGGATCTTGGTGCTATTGGCTCATTGCACTCACATTGTTTCAGTGGCAGAGGACGAGGTACTTTTCTTCCTGAAGCGAGGTCTAAGGGTCCTAGGCGGTGCCTGCAGAAAAGCAAGACGAAACTTCAGCGGCATAATAGGAAACATCTTTTTTTTCCCTTACAACTCACCCATCTTTGTGGGACCTCTGTGAAGGATCCCCTTCCAGGCATGAAGTAATGGAGAAGCAGATCTTGGCCCTGAAGATCATTAATGAATGGCCAGCTGAGGACTAAGCTCTGTAAGAAACCTGTTGTATACTCAGGTTACACCAACACCTTCCCCTCTGGTGCTTGGTAAAGGCGTGGCTAAAGATTGCTAATAGCACAACAGTTGAAAGAGCCAGGACAAACTGGTGCCATTTACAGCAGCTCATGGATCTAGAGATCAATGGTGTCAACCAGCTCTGGTGTCTCCCAGCCCATCCTGCACTGTCCAGCCCATCCACAGCTCCTCAGAGGGTACAGCTCATGCATTACAAAGCTGAAGGGGTCCCCAGAAACACACTGGAACTGTAATTCCCATGAGGCAGAACTCCTAAAAATCAGCCTCTTGCTTGGGAGAGGCCAGACACAATCCGGTGAAATTATTTCAGCAACCAAGTATTGGAATTCTGCCTTGCAGTCAGCTGATGCAGAGTTTGAAAAAGGAGCCCTGAATGCCCAGAAGGAGGCAGACTAACTCCATGAATTTGGTTTCCTGTGGTTAACCCAGGAAACAGACCTTCGTTAGGCTAGCAAACAAATGGAAGAAAAAACCCTAAACTGCAGTGCCTACTTCTCTCAGAATAGTTCTTGTGTGGCATTGTGTCTCGTGAGCTTCACCACAAGAATTAGTTATGAGATATTGTAACAGAGCATGATTTCTCAGTGTGGAGCCCTGTCACTGCATCAAGTAACGCTGCAGGGTGTGGTAGGCTCTTCTACTCCATTTATGTAAACACCTAAAGCATTGTTTTCTTTAAGAGCATTGACCGGTAAGGGCCTGACAGGACCAAAGCAAGAGCTTTGTCTTTCCTGTTTTATAGGACTTTCAAACCCAAGACCATGCCATGTTTCTGCATTCCCACGATGCAGCAAAGTATAAATATTCATATAGACAAGGGACTGCAGCATGGTGAAGTTTTGTTTAGACTCCACCTAAATCTCCATTTTTTTTCTAGCTTGACCATAAACCAAAGCAGTTTCTCACAGAGATGGGACTAATCCAACACATCTTACCCCAAGTCCCCACAGTGAATCCCCAGCATCACACAGATCTGGATGGGCTGGGTGTGCCCAGAAAGGCACAGCTGGAGCAGAGCTAAGGAGCAAAGCAAGGCACAGCAGTAATGGATCCTATGCCACACCTGACTCCGTAGTTGCTGGCTTGGAGTCACTGTCTGTAAACCAGGAGCCCTGGGACACAGCCAGACAACTAGAGCAGCACCTCCTGCAGCTTGGGAGAAGCTGCTCTTTGGGAAGCCATGTGGCTCTTAAAGCAAAGCTGTCATTAGCTGCACAGCAAAGACTCTTAAGTGGGGAATGAATAGCCCTGCCTCCTTTGGGAGGCCACTGGAGAGTAGCTGGAGAGGTTGAAACAGAGCAGCCCTGACTTTGGTGAAAGCCCCACAGGTAGGACAACCCAGCAGAAGGTTGTTCTGACCTGCTGACCAAACCACTCTGCTCTGCTCCCTCCCACTAAGCCAAGGGGAGGTGGGAACAAACCCAGCTTCCCACAGGTGGAGCTCTCCTGGCTCAGACCTGAGAGCTGCTGGCTGAGGCTCCATCCACCCTGCCCAGATCTGGAAGGAGTCTTTGCCTACAGCATCCCTCACAGAGGTTTTATTTCCTCCATAACAAAATGTTGCTAAAATTGCTTTTGGCAAACCACAAAGGAGGTCTGCATTTCCTTTACTTCTTTTGTTTCCATGAAGTAATTTAAAGGGTATTTAGTGAGTTTAGACCAAGAGGTATTTGTTCAGTTGAAGATTCCAGTTGAAGATTCAAGGAATGTCATAGAAGGAAGAGCCTTGACAATATGGAAGTACCTCAAGGGGTTGATCCTTCTTTTTGGGCCTTTTGTTCATGGATGCACAATCATTCTCTTCATCATCTGAGAACACTGAGCCTTTTGTTTCATAGTTTGTCTCAGGTGGCTTCTCATACCTAATGTCCACACTTATTTCACCTATTTAACATGGCCATTTGCAGCCTAAACATGAAGACAAAGGATGAGGAAATCAGTGATGGTTTGATTCACACAAATCAGTCACCTCACTGCAAAGCCATGCATCTTCCAGAGATTAATCAGACAGAAGGGTCACACATCACACTAACAGTAGCAGCTGTGGGGTTAGAAATCAAAAGGCTCCTGTTTACAAAGCCATTATTAAGCTCTCTTTTGATTATTTTACATAGAATTGAGACTAAATTCACAGCCTCTGATGTTTGGGAGGTTGACACTAGAAAGAGATTTTTTTTGATTGCTCAGGGATAAATAAAATAACTGATTTCTTGAATTGCTGCTTCCATCCATAGCTCCTGCATCTACTGCTCCTTTACAAGACTCCAAATGAGTGTTGAAGCCCTTTGGTAAGCACAGAGAAGAGAGCTGCCTGGGAGGCAGAAATGTGAAACACAGCAGCACTAACAGACTTGAAGCTGACAGTGGTCAAGGCAACCACTCAGTCTGAGATCCACTGAAGTTCACCAAAAGTTTTATCAGGCTTTGAATGGACCCTCAGCAAGTGGGTGTGTTGCTGGAAGACCAGTGCAGGGAAAAGTCTCTCTTCTGTCACTCTGGAGTAAATGTTATGGAGGATTAGCTCTGCTGATGGATCTGAAGACTACAGACCACAAAGGCTTGATGGTTCTTAAAACTTATGGCATGATCTTTGTGGGACTGATTATGTTACACAACACAATCCATTTGCTGCCTAAATACAACCAGCAAATGAGACAGTATTTTTAATGACCAATCCAAAGCAAGAGGTACAGAAGAGGAAACTCAGCATAACCAAGCTCCCTGCATCTCCACAGTTTCTCACCAGCAGGGCTGGAGGTTTCTCTGTTTTACTGAGAAGGCTTTTTTGATTCTGAAACATGCCGGGATGGAAGTATTTGCTCCTTAGGTGGCGTGAATCAGAATTGCTGGGTCTATACTTCGGTTGTTGCATGAACATACATAGAAATAATGCTTTGTGCTTCTTGTCTCAGCCTGACTGTAAGAGTCTACTGGACCAAAGACTAAACCCCAAAGAATGAAATCAAAGAGGATTCTGAAACATCTAATAGTTACTAATCCATTTTGATTCTTAAAGCCCAAAAGAACTGAATTCTTCGACAGCTCTTGCAGAGGGGAAATAATTTGGCTACAGCAACACCATGAGTCACAAACAGGTCATTGGAGCTCTCCAGTGCCAAATTAAAGTCAGAAGCTAATCGCTCTCAGCCCACAGGATGCAGCTGCTGCTCAAGACAGCAGCCTGTGCACACCATCCTCTGCCCACTGACCCTGTGTTTCTACCCCTTTATCACCATTAGCATGGGCAGGCTGGAAGACACCACTGCCGGTTTCCAGGAAGAGCTGGAAGATGACTTTTTCCCCAGCTGCACTGAAGATGTTGATAGTCATGTTGCAGAGAGGCCCAGGATAATGCTGAAATGTTTTTCTTCTGTGTATGACTGCAGCGTGAAAACTGCACTATGGGGAGAATTAAATGTTCTCTAGACCACATGGCAAAACAGTACAGGAATGTTTTGGTTTACTATCTTATCCCTCCACTAGGGAAGTGAGCTACCCAGGAGCAGCATAGCTTTGACCCTCTTGGATGTGGAAGCTATTGTTTGCTGCCTCCCTAAACCAAATAAAAATTTAGTCAGGTTTAGTGGAAGTGAGTCAGGACTCCTTTTACTGGCCTCACTGAGGTTTGCACAGTGGCCCAAAAACACACATCCAGCCATGTGCCACTGCAAGCAGACAAGGGCTTTGCACATGAAAAAAGGAGTTTGAATGGGACAGGATGGAGGGGTGTTGGAGAGTCAGAGTTAGGGTGTTCAGTGACCAGAGTGAGGAGACACTGGTTGCCGAGGCTGAGAGCAGACAGGATCATGCAAATGTGCCCTGCTGCCCTGTTCTACAACCTCTCACTCCACTGGAAAAGAAGACAGAAAGAACCGTGAGCCTGATAATGCTTCTGTGAATCCCCTGTTTTTAGCAGCATACATTGCTTTCTTTATTACTGTTCTCTCTCTTAAACTGGATGCTAGGCAAAAAAGATACTCAGGCAGCTCTGCCACCCATGTCACCTCCACAGCAGGCACGGTCTCCTGCAGGCTCTTCTGTTCTCCCCATCAGTCCAAGCATCACATCCATGTCCTGAAGCTGCTTCCATGAAGATCAAGAGAGCTCAGCCTCCACACTGGTGCATACTGCTTTGATCTCTGCAGCTGAGAGGTCTGTAAAGTCCACTGGAAGCTGGGCTGATGCCCTCTTCTTCCCTGCTCCATCTCACTGTGAATGGGACACTGAAAACCAGCCAAATGGGAACCAGTTTTGCTTCAGCCCCACTGAACTGGAAAAAGGAAGAAGATGGGCTATCCCAGGCTTCCCCCCTACTTTTCTGAGCATTTATAAGAGCAGATCTTGAATACACAGGGCAATTTCCTTAAGATACGGAACAAGAAGGGAGGATTCCCTGCCCATTCTGCCTTGGGAAGGATATCTGTATTGTGAGCAACCCAACCTTGTGTTGATGTGCCAGACTTTGTGGTGCCAGACTTTGTCCCATGTTTGTAGAAGCATTATACTGCTGTGGGATGGGAGAGAACTCATCTCCAACGGGTGGCTGCTGTGTGAGTCTGGCTCTGCAGTTGTTTGTTATTTTTTGTGAATATGGTGATGACATGATAAAAAAACTGATTTTCTGAGACCAAGAGAGTGAGTAAAAATGTAGAACAGGAGGTTAAGCAGAAGAACAAACATACATGTGAGGAATTGGTGAGAAAGGGGATAGAGGTTTAAAGTGAATGAAAGGGTTCTGGGACACCAAGACTTGTTCCTGGAGAAGGTGAAGATTAAGGACCAAAACACGTTGTCAGGGCTGGAGTGTGTATTTTGAGGACAGCACTTGGCCTCGGGTGACCTCCAGTGTGTTTCTAAGAGCCATCTTTATGATCTGAGGCTGTGGGGCCTCAGGTCACTATCAGATGTCCCCAGAGTAGCAGAGTCAGCAGTGTGTGCTGCTCCAGGGAAGCAGCCAACAACCCCAGGGACTGTCACAGCCAGGAGGTGGCTGTGTAAAAACACGGATCATACAGCAGACCTTTGCCCTGGCTCTGGGAGACTCTCACTCCCCATGCCAGGGTGAGCTGTGTTTCAGGTGTCTCCACCTGTTACATCTGTGGCTCCACGTCTTTGTGTGAAGGGGTTGAATTGCTGCAGGAGTGGAAAATGGGCTGGCGTTGTCTCTTGCAAACATCTTTTCAGTGCACAGACCAGATTACACTCCTCTCTCCACTAAAGCAAGACAGAATCTGACTGTAAACAGTCTAAGGAAATGGACCCCTTAATTACAGTTCCTATCATGCTATCATAATTCCTCCAAAGGGAACTGATACAGCCAACACATTGTGTGGGAAGCCCTGCAAATGGGCACATTTCAAGTTAAAGCAGACATTTGAGTGCTCTGCAGAGTTGGGATCTGAGCTGTTAATGCACCACAGGGAACAACCCAGCAAGGACCAGGAAATGTAGGGCCAGATCATTGTAATCTTTAATCTCTGTAATTCAACAAGGCTAAGAACTCTCACTTGCAAAACTCTTTCTACAGCAACATCTGGGATTCACTTTGATTCAGACTCTGGTCCATGCTGCTGTGTAAATCTGTAGTTCCTATGGACTTTCACAAGCACAACACAAGTCAGGAACCTGGCCTCCTCTAAGTACAAATGAGCATATGACTTTGATCTAGATCCTCTGAAAAATCTGGACACTTAGATACAGTTACAGTGGGAATCAGGGAACTTTGAGAGACATTGGTCCTCCCCTTATTTTGCTGGGCACAATACTACTTTGTCCCATCACTTTAATTCCTCAGGAGCAATGGGGAAAACCACAGCCACAGACTACACAAACCAAGAGCACGGTATTGTATTATTGTAATGGAAGGTAAATTCACTACAAAGTTAAGCCTTTCCAGGGGATCATTCATATAAAGAGGTTTGCACATGACTTAACAAGCAGAGGAGAACAGATATTTATTATATGATGGCCATCAGCTTCTTTCCCCTGCAACAAAGATAAATTCACCATCATTTCCAAAAGACATTGACCCAAGTCCTGTACTTCCCCAGCAGTTTTCATCGCCAAACCAAGGAGTTAGGAGCAGCCAACTACACCAGCACACACTGCCCAGGAGCCACAAAACAGAGGCAGACATCCTTTCCAAAGCTTGAGTCAAATGCAACCAAAGCAAACAAGCCTAATTACATCAACAAAGTCATCCGTTAATGAAAACACATCCCACAAATGAGTGAGTTGTTAAGTGCTAGTCTATTCCAAACACCTCAGAGGAAAATTCATGCAATCTGTAACACTTACATCAGAGTCCCATAATATTTACATAGAGGAAAAGAAAGAATAAACTGTTAGGAGAAAACATTTGGGTGCAGAGGGGGAAGGAACATTGTTTCAGAACACAGAAATATTCATCTTTGCTTTTATCATATCTGTCGTTCAGCTGGAGTTTATTAAACAACAACCAATGTTTTAACTTTCTACTGGTAAAATGCAAATGTACTTTAAAAACCTACTGATTTTCCGTGAAATTTTTTTCTTCCCTAAAATAAGCAAAATAAGTGTGAAAATATTTTTAAATCTCAAAAAGAGAAAATCACAAACTGCCATTCGGAAGTACCAGTGCAACGTGATGCAAACCAGCCCTGTAAAAATTTGCTTCAGTACTTAGTAAAGGGAACAAAATGCCTAGAGCAACAGATAATTGTTGTTTGTTCTTTAAGTTCAATAAGGTTAAAAAAATCCCTCGAATTAGAGCTGGAAGCAAAACTGGCTAAGAACCAAAATAAAACCACCTACACAATTTAATTGAATTAGTTCAGGGATGTACAATCAGCTCCCTTGACACAAAGTCAATTAGTGTTTTTAAAGCACTTTCCACTGTAATAACTCATGTACCATTCATAGCACAACACAAAGAAAGGGTTGGGTTCAGCTTGTAGACCAATAAGGTGATTTGTTTAAAACACAATTAAATGGATGTCCCATCAAGGTCCTTGGTGAGCTGTACTGGTGGCTGTGTGTGATCTGTCACCTTGTGGAGCACAACCCTGCAGTGCACACCCAAACCAGACCCATTCATCACCAATGTCCCTGCACAGCTCTTACACTGCCTAAGGCTTCTGATCAGTATTTTAGTATTAAATGCCCCTCAAGCACTTGCAGTTCCAACAGTTCTCCTGATATACAGCTGATTCTTCAATTCATGATAGCTATAGTCTCTGCAAGAATTAAAATTGTTTCTCCCTCTCAACCATGCCCCAGGTCTTTGAAACAGCACCTAAGAGATGTTAGTTGAGATAACACCACCAAACATAATTGTTACTTCTTAAATGCTGGTCCCAAGCAAGACTGTTTAATACTGAACAGCGTTTAAGCATTTGCCAGGCACTGCCAAAAGACAAACATTTATCTCTGGAGATTTTCACTCTGTCCTCTCTGAAGGGGGAAAAGAGCACTTACATAATTGTACCATTGCTCCTGAATCTGCAGCCTGACTTTCCACTGAACACATATGAGATAAATCAGAAAACTGGGTAAAGACCTGGAAGGAGTTCCACCAGCAAAGGCCTGGCCCTGAACTAGAGCAAGAGGAGCTGGCGTAGCATAGGAGCTGTCAAAGAGATGTGCTGGAGTACATCTGTCAAACAGGATTGTATTTTAGTGAAGCTGCCCAGAGCAGAGGGGGATGAATGTCCTGAATTACATCAATGCTTTGTCATGTGCAGACCATGAGGCCAACAGGAGTGATCCAACTGGGCAGGAAAGGGCTCTCCTGAGAAGCCAACAGCTTCAGCACAGAGAAGCCCACCACTGCTGACAGGGACAGACCTGCTCCAGAACAGAGCCCATCAGCACCCAGCCCATCACCACTGCTGACAGAGACAGCTCCAGCTCAGGGGGCTCAGGTTGTTCTCAGCCTGGCCTTCAGGCTCTGCACAAATGCAGAAATCCATGGCACCTGCAGGCCTCATCCTTATGACACCTTCTCTCAGGATATCATCTAGGGAGCAGAATGCTCAGACTTTTGCTCCATCAGCCTGTGCTCTCCTAAGAGCTGTGGTGGTTTCTGTGAGTCAGACAGTAAAATAATTGAGTTTTACCTGCAAAAGCATTAAGGCAACTACTCCTGCCAAAAAGCCTGCACCAAGGTCTAAAGCAGTATTTAATATTCCCACTTGAGGTAAGGCTTGACTATCTGCCCATTTAGATTATAAACTCTTTGGAAATGAGAACTGTTAATGATGGGACTCTAAAACTGGCTGCACAAAAGTTTGCACCGAGGAAAGATGAGTGCCAATAGCTCAAGGCAACTTAGTCCTAGCTAAACAAAATTAGATTCTTTCTTCCCCCAGCTTTTTGTGGCACTGAAAAATGTTCACATGACGTAGTCAGCTCTCCAAGCTACCAAAGATGCACATACAAAGGAGCATTTTAATGGCAGGCCACTGTCTGAGAGTGCATTAATGCATCTATTGCCTTGGAGACAGAGAAAGGGCAGCCTGTGGAGACAGAATGAACCCTCTATGACATAGAGCCTCAGCACATCCCTATTGACATGGTCTAAGGGACTGGATTACATTGGAGAGGGGGGCGGGAATATTAAAATAAGCCAATCTGAAAGACAGGGCATGCAATTTCAACCAGATTAAAATTACTTTAGGTCCAATTCATGAACATATTGGACTGACTGCTGCTTTAGCATCATTAAGTTACTTTCCTGAGATTAACTCATGACTGTTAAGCCCATAAGGATTCAGTGATTCTTTTTATAAATAACACTTTGAAGTCAAATCCGTAAAATTGGTTTAGGCTTAAGTTAGAAGGGTGCTAATAATATGCCCTGTGAATACAAGTGAATACATAGTTGTTTCAACAGATATCACCTTAAACACGCTTCACTGTCCTGGACAGTGGCACACTCATCCAGAAAAGTGAGGGTAACAAAAATATGAGGGTGGGTTTGCCACCCACGCAGGGTGCAAGGAGGTTTTGTCAGGCTGGAACCATCAGCCTCCAAGCACCAACACTGCACAGGGCTCTGGCACCAGCTGCAGGGGCATGGGAAGGCACAGGTGGCTGCAGCACGGTGGCAGCACTGTGATCCTTTAGTCCCTCTGCTGCTGTCCCCAGTTGATTAGTGTGCAGAATAAACAAAAAGCACATGAGATGAGAAGAAAAGGAGTTACGAAGGTCTTTTGCCTCCATGAACATGAGATGCTGCCAGTCTGGATTTCTTTTTTCTCCCCAGACAAGCTGCTTGGCACTCCCATCCTCTGGCATGCCCAAATTGGAGTTCTCCCACTCCTTTCATCTGCCACTGGGAAAAAATACAGAAGTGACATGTCTTGGCTCTTAGCAACCGAGCTAACTGGCACAGCAGTTAAAAAGACCACCGGCAGCTAAACCATTCACTGCACTCCAACATTTGTAAACAAAATAAATGCTGGGGACAGTGGGGACATTTTTCAAAAATGGTTCTGCAAGAGACTGAAATAGGGAGAGTCTGTTCAAACCTCTTTGTCATAGCAGGGTCTGCTACTGGGCTTTGCTATATACTCTGCTCATCCCAAACACAAATGTCCTCTTCACCAATGGAGAAACATGAGCCAATCCTTTGGGAACAGAGCAAAACAGGGCTGGGATTGATGAGGGTTTGCTTTTGCTGCATTCCCAGTGGATTTTCCTGAGCACTGGGAGACACAGGGCAGAGGAGTTACACTGCACAGAAAGGACATGGCACATCCTCTACAGGAGAAAGGAATTAAGTTCTTCTCCAGAGAAACAGTCCCCATTGTTGGGTAACACAGGTCAGTACGGTGAGAAGCACTGCAATTCTTGCCATCAGCACACACACAGCTCCCAAACCTGCTCACAGCCTGGCCTTCTCCTGCTTTGTTCCCCTGGTGTTAGGAAACCCAGTGAGGAAGAGCATCAGGAGCAAGCCAGGCTGGGGAATACAGCCATGCCCAAAAGGGATGCATGGATACCAAGACACAGGAAAGGCAGCACTCACCTCTGAGGAGTCGGCATACCGAGCAACATGTGCACACTGAAAGAGGAGCTGAGCGTTAGGAACTCATCAGGCTAAGCCACTCATTTTAAGAAAACACTTGGCACCATTTTGAAGTGGACTTCAAGGCCCTCATGTGCTCAGGGAGATGAGTGTCTCCTCTGACCAGCATGGAGCACAGACTCAGCTATGTGCCTCATCCCAGGCTGCATCCATATGGGTGTTAAGGATGGGGTTAGGTACAACTCCCTGGCTTTGTTCTCAGACCACTGAACAGAAGAAATTTCTGACTGGAGGGACCTGGGAGTGTGGATAAGCAATGGGAGTGAGGATAAGCAGTAGGTAACACAGTGCAAAAGGCTTTACGATACCAAACACAGTGCAATACTGGGACTTGTAATGCTCTGTGCCAGGATTTTTTTCTGTAGATTTAGACTTCTTGTAGAAGAAGTCTGGCTGCTGCAATCACTCACACAGCTTCTAAAGAAAACTATCCACAGATGGCTGATCTTCCTAAACCAGGAGGGTCTTACAGGAATTAATATCCCGATGGAATTGCCATAAGAATGAAAGCAACCAAAGGAATTGCATTGCATCCTTCAGTGCAAATGCAGGTGACTCATAACTGTTCACAAAAGTGTGAAGTTTACAGCTTCATCTTGAGCACAGTTTGTGTTCCAGGAAACAACCTAAATTTCCAGTTTGAGCCTTTCAATTTAATGCTCACAGTGCCATCTAGGACTCCAGATTAAAAAAAGGTTTTGAACAAGAAAAAGGTTTGAGCTCTGTGTGATTTTTTTTTTAGTTATGATTATCCTGCACTGGAGACACTGGAAGTTCTTCCACAGTTTCACAGTCATTTTGAAGCAGCACTGTTGAAAGCAGATGTTCTGCTGTTCCTTGCACTCTGGCCTCCACCTTCCTTGTCCCATTGCTGATGTCTGTGCTGCTGCTCTCTACTGGCTTGAGGATCTGACCAGGTCAAGAGCAATCCTGGAAGTAAGGGGACAGCATTTAGCTTGAACCAATTCCTTGACTGGGGTCAGCATGTAAAAATGAGATTTAAATATGTCCAAAGGAAAAGACAGCATGGGCCAGAAACCAGCAGTTGGGTTACACCCTTTCAGTGGCAGTGCTGCCTCACACTGGCTGGATGCTGCTATGAGACTATGGGCTTTCTGAAGAGATCTGCTGTGAGTTCAGCCTCTAATTTTACACTGAAGGAGGCTGATCACAGTTCCGTGACAGTGCATTCTCTGAGAATTCAGACAACATATATATGGGTTGTTCTCACACATCTTTCTGGTTGATGGGGACTGAATACCCAAACACATCCTAATCATACATACTAGTCCTGACTAATGTTCCCCCACCTTTGTTCTGTACTGCAAAGCCTTTGGTCCTTCAGCACAAGATCAAGAAACAGCCTTGATTCTCTCCTGCTCAGAGGAACAGAGAGTATCAGAAACCACACTGTCCATTTCTGCTTTGAAATCATTCCAGATGAGAATGATCTCAGCCTGGGACAAGCTTAAGCAGAAAGGACACTGGGTTTGGGCAATACAGAGGGTGGTTCCATTGTTTGTGATCCTCTGGCCCAAGCAGCATCAGCTCTGGACACTGACTGTCCAGTGATGCAATACCATAAGGTTAAAAAGTGCAAAAGCTCCTGTTAATAAAGACAAGTCTGTGTGTGGATTGTTACTGGACATTTGCCAGAACACCACCATTGCCTTGAAAAATATTTGTAAATATTGTTCTGGAACTGACAATTTTCCATAACAATGAATAACCACATGACGTTTACAGTTCCCAAAGGAAAGAGGTAGTTCTGCCTGTGGAAAAAGCACAGGTTGGAACAGGCTTTGAGGCTAAAATGTCACAGTCCATCATTTGAGTGCTAGGACAATAAACTGAGAAATGCTGAACCAAGAGTGAAGTGAAAAATCAGATGAAGAGGTGGTGGCCTGCTACATGGAGAAAGGGGATCATCATGTGTGCTGTTGAAGGAAGGTGTGCACACACCTCCCTGGAGCAGTGGAGATGCCTCATGGGATATGCTGTTTGTGGGGTCAGCAGCCACCCACAAACCATGGCAAAAGCAGCCTCTGCCTCTTCGAGTCATCTGGGTGTGGCTTTCGACTGGGTGTGTGGAGGAAGAGGAGAAGGATCTTTCTGTGGGATGAGTGTGAATACATCTAGAGCCCACTGTGTGCTGAGCAGTCCCACTCCTGCAGATGGACCAGCCTCACAGCAGGACTGCACAATGGATAGGCACCACTGAAAGGCAGCAAATACAGCAAAAGGTAGAGGAAAAGGAGCAATTCCCCTTGCCTCAAAGGCAGCTCTTGCATATTCTACATCTTGGCCTCATAAGACACTCTTCAGCAGGCAAAAATAAGCCTTTGCTGTGTCTGCACGAGGTCGTTACCAAATGCCAAGCTCTTCACACAGTACTTTGTGTCAAGAGGGGATTCAAAGAGTCACAAATCCATCTAATCAGCACCATTCACATTATAAAAATAACAACAGTGGAAATGAAACAGGATGAGTGTTTGTGTAGCCTGGTCCTGAAGCCAGCTTTTGGCCACAGCCACAGCCCACTGGTGTCAGGAGAGCCTTTTCACATGCTTCAGTGGGCTTGGAAACATGCCCAAGAATTGTGAAACCTGAACCACTCCTGGTGCTCACAGGGGGACTGGGGGGTTTCTAACCAACAAAACTGAATTTTAGCTATCTCTTCTGTGGAGGGAAGACAAGAGAGCTCTCTCTATCTCCCTGTCTGTCGAAATCACTTTCTGTCAGATATCACATCTGCTCTGAAACACAGTCACACAATAGGATTGGAACCACCGACACCAACTTCCACACCAGGTCTGGTTGTGTTTCCATTGCTCAGGGAATGAGACCCCTCTAAACTCCTGTAAGTTAAGCCTAAAGAGCCTTCTCTTGTCTCTGCCTCACTGCTGTAAGCAAGGCTGTGCTTCCATACACCATTTGTGCAGTAGCAAAGCTGGCTTGAGGAGTTTTCAGTTCCTGGCTTCTTGATCCCTGAAAGTCTCCCAAAACACACATCTTGGAGGGTTCCAATAAGGCATATTGGCAAATTGGTTTGAGTTAAAAATAATCCCTCAAAAATAGTACAAGAAGGTATTTTTAATCTGCATCAAATTCAGGATTTGTTCCTCTGAGTTCACAGCTCTCTACTACTGGATGGCTTGAGTGGCCAGAGCTAGGCTGTTCCACCACCTTACCACCAAGACAGATTATAGGCTAATAGAATCACAGCATGGTGTGGGTTGGAAGGGACCTTAAAGATCATCTCATTCCACCCCCACTGCCATGGGCAGGGACACCTTCCACTAGACCAGGTTTCTCCAAGCCTCATCCAGTCTGGCTTTGGACACTTCCAGGGATGCTAGGCATCAGGCACAACTAACTGAAGCCCCCCAATAAGGTAATGATAATGCAAATAAAAACAATAGTAATATAAGGCCCAAAGAAACTCTCCTCAGCCTAAAAGAACAAAGATCAGTGCCTGAAGAAGGGACCACCACAGTGCAAAGCCACCACTTCTAACTGGTATTTGCAGCAGACCCAAGTGGGGTCAACTCTCAGCATCCTCAAGACAGGTCCTGTGTGATAACAAAGTCACTTGTTGTTGTCATTAGCTTTTATTGGCTAATTTAGTTAATATGTGTTTTTACGTTCAGGCATCATTGTTCCAGCTACACCTTAATTATAGACATATGAGCTTCAAGAGCTCCTATTAAAAAGGGATGGTGGTTTTGGTCTGCTTTTCTTTCCTGAGTGCTTCATCCAAAATTCCATAATAGCAGGGGCTGTCACCCCTCAGAAACTGAGCTCTGCTCTCTTGTCAGTCAAAGAAAACACACGGGGTAAGAACAAGGCTCTGTGTTCTTCACATAACCTTTAATTCCAGCCCTCAGCTAATTCCCTTAATTAGAGTGGTCACAAAGAGATCAAGAAGCAGGCACAATTCTAGCTGGAAGCAATCAAGGACAATCAATATAAATCTTCTGTGAATTATATAAAACTTTAGTTTTTGTTTGGAGAATCATTATCCTCCTATTTTAAGGTTTCTCTTAGAACACTGGGAATAAAATAATAGAAAAAGGCAAGGGTAAGATGTTTTCTTTTTTTGGTTTTTTTTTAATGTTCCTAATGTAATTTGTAGATTTGCAGTGGGACTAGGCTGGAAGGAAAAAGTAGAGGCAAACACCTCTAAACAGCAAAAAAAATTAAAACAAAAATATCTGCTTGAAGTCTGTCATGGGTGAAAGGTCACTGATGTAAAAGGTGATAGAGCATCAGGAAAACAGAAGTGCAGTGCAGGTTCTGTAATTCTTAAGAAGAGTTGCCTATTTATACTGTGAACACCCTCATGCCAAACACATAGTCTGGGGTATTTTTGCTGACTCCATCTGATGTCACACTGACTATATCCCACTATCTCTAAAGCAGAAAAATAAGTGGAGTTCAATATTTCCGTGAGGCAGTGCGGACATCTGACAGGGACATTTATGTCATCTGAGAGCTTTGAGACAGGAGAAAGAGCTGTAGGTCAGCTGTTCTGCAGTGACTGCTCATGCACATTCTCATATATGCATATATTACATGTATTTATAGCACACTAATGGGCAGAGGCAAATTCTGTCTGTCCCTTATGTCCAACTCTCCAACTAAATAAATACGAAAGGTGGAATGATGGAACTATGGCTGGGCTTAGTGTGCCCAGAGCAGTGTCATCTCACCAGAATGTGGCCTTCAGGATGTGATACAGTTTGGCTGACACATCCAATTCTTACACACACCAGAGTGGACTCTGATCAATTCTCCCCTCCAGACATTCTGACTACATAAAAAACTGTGCCCACACAAAACAGCACAAGGACTGGAGAGACCAGAACTGTATCTTTCAGTTAAAAATTTGATTAAAAGTGATTAAAGAGAGCAAAGCTGTGGCTGGAGTCTCCCACACAGCATGATGCCACCACCTGCAAGTGGAATCACCCTCTGGAGGAGTCTGTCCGTATTCTCTGCAGATGGAGAATTAGAGACCTCAATGAAATAACCAAGTGAGATGGAACAGACAGAGGTCTTAGAAGATTTTGCAAATTTGTGCAGTTTCCATTAAAAAAAATTAAAACCAAAATATCAAATTACCTGGATCCAAAAATTTTTGATAAACACTAGGTTCAGTTTGCAAAGTTTATAAACCATTTCTCAGAGATTCATTCTGAGAGATCCTTGTACAGTATTGAGAAAAAATGAGAACAAAATAAAAAACTTCTGTGTTTTGAGACGGGGGTTTGTGGCCAGGTGAGCTGACTTCACTGTTTTAGAAGCAAAACTACAAAGGCCACTCTACTCAGCATGGAATTAAGACAACTAAATTATGGTTTATTTGTAGCATTATTTATTTTGGTCTAAATATGTGACTTTTTAAAGACTTTTATATTTTGTATGTGATCACTTTATTTTCTGACTAATTACTTCAGGAAAAGCATATAGAAAACCTCATATAAAGATGAGAATAAAACCACTGCGTACCAACATTACCTGTTTCAGTTTACCCCTAAAGAAAATGTATTCAACAGCTAATGTTAAAAAAAAAAGAAGTCTGATTTTCAGAATTTGTAAAAGGCTTGAGAATGATACTGTTTAGGAAGTATCAGACAAAACATTTCTAATACAATCCAACGCCAAATTAGAAGCGGTGGCAACTACCCAGGCTTGAAACACAGTGAATGTTTGCACAGACCTCAACACACACAAGTTGAAACTGCTGAATTTCTGACTTGCCAGCATATGTTTCACAAGCTACCAAGTGCAACACGCCTGCAACTTTCTGTGGCTTCTCATCACAGCACTTGAGTTGCATGATCTTTGGTGGTGTGTGGGAATCCCAGCAGCCATCTGGAGGCCACCTGCTTGGGATAACCCTCCATGTCTCCATTTTTGAGATCTAATCTGCAAAGCTATCTCCAATTAAATGTTTTGAATTTGGACTCAAGAAGATTTCTTTAACCAATATTGAAATAATTTTTTTAACTGAATCCTCAGGAATGGATCTTATTCACAGCATGATGTTTCTTTCCTTTGTTCTTTCAGAATTTGAAAACAAACCCTTAAGAGACACAGTTTTTCCAGCATGGCTTGCAGCCCCCAGCCCAACTTTCCAGCTCAGGTTGCAATGACTTCCTTGCACACTCAAGTCCCATCCCTGGTACCAGCCAGGAATAGTAACCATCAAATGATGATGCTGTTTTTTTCTCCTAAGTGCCAAAAGACTCAACAGCATATCTGTGTCCTGAGAATTCTGGTACATGCTGCCCGCAGTGTCTGTTTCTCTCTGTTCCTGCCAAGGGCATGACTTCATTGAACGGTGTGATATTCCAGACAACACAACACTGAAAATAACACTGGCACTTACCTGAGCTGCCAGTGCCTTCTGATGCACTTCTGGATGTTTTTGGCTGGCTCTGTTTGATACTTGTTCGTACAGTGACCGAAGGAGGAACAGTGCTGCTGCTGTCTCCACGAATTGTTGAGAGATCCTGCATGCTAAAGCTCCGTAGTCTCTCAGACAGGGCTCCCTGTCCCTAGTTAAACAAGCAAGTAAACAACACAAAGTCAGATCCAACATTTTGAGACTATTTTCTCTCTTGCTCATTGAAATCCATCAGGACAATAGGAAGAGAAAAAAAAATTGCCTAGTCCAGTAACCTAGAGATGACGAAAATGTTGCTGAAAGCATCATTCCCTCTCTTGGATCATCCTTTTGGAGTGGTTCTATGGCAAACATCTCTGATTCTTCACTGCAGTGATTTGAGCTCAGAGCAGCCTTGGCTACGTGTAAAGGAGCAGGATGTTCTTGCATCTTTCTAGTAGGTACTTTTGTTCACTAGGAATGAGTGAAATAGATGCTTGGCTTCAGAGTCACAACTAAATGGCCTGCATCAAACTAACTGTCTTTTGAAGTTAATAATCTGTTAACTATGACATTCACTCAGCCATTCTCAGCAACCCACAAATGTTCGAGAACACAGAAAATCTGAAACTTTAAAGTAATAAAAAGATATTGTTAAATTCCAATAAATATTATAATGCTTTTTTTCATGCAGCTTAAGGAAGAAATCAAATAATGCAGTATTTTTCTTTCTTTTTACACTAATTCTTAATCTGACAACAAAGATATTCCTTGGTGAAAGGAATGTAACTGTTCTTTGTGAAGGATGCGATGATTAAATGACACTTTCCATTAAAACTGCATCCCATCAAAAGGCTGACTGTAAGCATTCTGTAATCCTCATACCACACCACAGCCATAAAGTAGGAACACCAGAAGATTCAATCCATACAGAATAATAGAATTATTGATGTTAGAAAAGACCTCTAAACTGCATTAAGTGACATTCAGAATATAAACTGGGTAACTGATAAAAATTACATTTACATTTAAACATTTTGTTGAGGGGGAAGGATCTGAAAGATACTTCATAACATATAGTCTTGAAAAAAGTACTGAAGTAAACACATAGAGCCTGATTCTAACATTCTTTCTGCAACTGTAAATTAGGAAATATTCAATGGATGCTTTGACTGAGATGAAATCAGAAAGATGACAAATACAAGATGGTAAATTCTGTCCTGTTTAACAAAAAGATAAGACACACTGTAGCAATTCACCGGCCACTTTCATCTAGACTTGTATTAGTCAAACCAGCATAAGCTGACCACTGCCAGAGGACTTAGGCTGGACCAGAACACATCACTGCTCCTTTCTGGGCTGCAGGTTTGAGTATCCTGACCCAGTGTGCAGGTCAAGGCCAGTGGGGAGTTCACTCTGGTGCTGGCCAGGCACAGAGAAAGGATCCATTCTGAACATCTACAGCTGAAGGCAACACTGGACACATTCCTTGCTAAAGCTGTTAGGCATCACTACCTGTCCCCTATGCACTGGCACTGATCCATTGGGGAGGCAATGGAATTATTTACCTACACATTTATCAACACCACTTGAGAAATTCTGCATGCACCGTTAAGGAAAATCAGTGCCTCTACCTCATTCAAATTCCTGAGCGCCTTACTTTTAGGGTGTGTAAGTAGAAAGGGCATCAGGTGCTTATAACTACAGTCACTGAGACAGTCTGCACTTCTTACATTCAAGAAAAGTGACAGACCAGTAATCTCCCAACTTTTCAGCCTGAAGCTTTTTGTACAAGAAAAAATGGGTTCAAACTTCCTTCTCAACTCCACATTTAACTTTCCTGTAGACTGCTACAGAGAAGCAGCAGACTTACTTTGCTCTTTCCCATTAGCCTATTCTACTCTTGAAAGTATTTTAAATGGATGGGGCTTCTTTGCTTATATACCAAGACATATTATGTTGCTTATTATATATTATGCAAGACATATTATGTCATGCATATTATGTTGTCATATGCATGACAGAGGAGTCCTGAGAACTTACGCTTTGCCAAACTCTCACCTCTACCATTGCATTTTCCAACCTGGCACAAGAGTTGATGCCTGAATTTTGGCTACTCCTGACAGTGGCTGAGCCACTCTCGGGATATATTCTCACTCCAGTTAATCCTCTCAGGCCAGTGTAAGGTACATTTACTCTGCAAGTGTTACTGGGCTGGTAACTGTAGTTGCCTTGCATGGCTGGTCAGTTGGGTGAGATCTCAGCTGCCCAGAGCTCAGTGCAGTTCTGGATGGGTTTTGGAACTTGTACTGAATTCCTGCACAGACTATTCTCAGTGACTGATTTAAAGCCAACACAAGATATCCTACCCTGCAGCCTGATTACAACAGACACATCTCCAGTGAGAGCAAGCTGAGAGCAATCTGACCATTAAATAATATTTTGCTATTGCAAAATGACAGGGCCAGCAAAGCCAGAGGGTTAGCAACTGATGAACTACTGTAACTTGAGTGCTGCATTCCTCCCTCACCCCCAGCTCAAGTGTCATCAGGGCTTAGGCTTTTAGCAACCCCCCCAGCTGCTCTGCTCAGCCAGCTAACCCAAATTCCATTTCATTCCAGCCAGCAATTTATGTATGTGGACATGAGTCAGGTTAGAGATGAGATTCATGCATCAGGCCAACCTGGCAGGGAAGATGACACTAACACTTCGAAAATGAAGAAGATGTGTTAATATTCTTGCACTGCACCTCGTGATATAGCAGCAGATAATGATCAAAGGCCCCCGAGAGAGCTTTGAAACAAGCGCCTCATACGTGCCTGTCATCTGTGGGTTTGTCACATCACTCTGTAATACAGAGCCTTGAGTATAGACTGAAGCAGCTGAGCTAAACAACTTTGACTTTCTCTAGGAAAAAGGAATTTAAGTTGCATTTTCTTACTTTTTGCTTTAATTTAACCTGATTTTCTAACAGCAAAAATAAAGATTGTTTATAAAAAAGGTAATAGCAAAATATTATTGTCACTGTTCCCACCATTCTAACAATTTCTCCAAATATCAGAAATGGCAAGAACAGCAAAGGCCTGGGCTGAGTAAGGGCACTGAACACCTGTGAAAACCTGAAGAGTTCCATTTCTTTTCTTTCCAATTTCTGCAACTTTGGTCTTTGTAGGGATAGACTTTATTTAACTGCTCCTAGAGCACAGTGTAACACTTACAATTCTTTCCCAGTTACCACATTTTTACTTGACCCCAAATAGAAACATGACAGAAATTACCATAGAATCGGGATGGTTTCAGAGTAAAATGGAAAATATTGTTTACCAACCTTCATTTCCCTGTCAGATAAGCAGCTGGTGTATATGAAATCACAAACATTTGAAAAGCCAGCATGGTGAGGGTTTGCACTGCTGTGTTTTAGAAATAAAGGCTTTATCCAGATGTAACACTTATTATTCCACAAAAAGACTTATCATTTATTAGCAAAAGAAAATAACAAGTTAATTGCTTTATTTCTCAACAGAATAGATTTAGCACAGCACATGTTTTGGGCTGTGTTTCATTAAAACAACCATGTGGAAGATGAAGAGCAGCTGTTTGGGGGATTTTTGTTTACTATTGTGGCCATGATCATGCAGATACTCTTCCAACTGCTACAGACATGACAGCTATCCCAGGAATTTCAGCACAGAGAGAGGATCCAGGTCCTGAAGCTATGTCTACACTGTAGGCCAGAGGCCTCTGTGTTTGCAGCATATCCACACAGATCTGGGCTAGTTTTATCCTAGAGAGTGTGACAGCAGTAATATCATGACAGTAGCTGTAGTAACACCATTTCACTGTGTCAACAGCAAAACAACTCGAAGTTTTTACGCAGCCTTCTGAAAAATGTGACTGGGAGGGCTGTGGGACTAAGGATGACACCACCTCTTTCTCTTCATCACTGAACACCAACAATCGTCAGGATGATTGTGCTGGCAGTGTGGGACCTGTGTTTTGGGGACTTTAGAGGACACGAGCATGAAGTGGTGCTGGAAAACTGAGCCTTAACTTCCATGAGCACAAGACTCCCTGCCTAGACTCAACTTCTACCTCATCCAGCTTCTCCTAAGACATGGAATGTCCCTGCAAGCACAGCACTTCTGATTTTACAGTGAGTTTGCTAGATGGTGAGGTTTCGGCGGCTACAGGTGGGAACAGGTGTTTCCCTGTTCCCTGATCACTACAGTGTATCTGCCCCCAAATTCATCTGATCTTACCCATAGGTGAAGGTACAGCACAAACTGAAAGTGGAGCTCTTCAGGTTTCCTTTGCCTCTTCTTCCCCCAGGATCTACCAACCTCATAAGTTCTCTTTTTACAGGGAAGAGCCAGGGCTCAGTGCTACTGAATAGGATAAAAGACAAATACTAAAAAGGATGTGGTAATATCACTGCCCAGTCACTGCTATGACTTGGTATCAACCTTATTTAGATTCATCACTGCACCAACAGTATGAGGGCATCAGCCACCAAGACAAGCTGCAGAAGCTCATTTGTGATTCTAAGCAAAGTTAAAGCTCCCAGTCATGCAGCATAGTAATTAATTTAAAACTAATTTAAGTATATATGCCTGATTTGGTCAAAATGATAGCTGTAGTATAGACATTCCTTCCTCACTCACATTATCTTCTTTTTCTTTTAAAGAGTAGGACAAAACAGAATTAAAACACTGAACTTCCAAAGCTGGCAACCTGCGCACTGCCTTCCTCTTCATGTTGCAGACATCACCATCATCATCTCCAGAAACAAACATCAACCTCTGTGGGTCCAGAGCACAAAGACTGATGCAACCAGTATTTGCCTGGAAGGATCAGAAATCCTTTCAAAAAATGACATCTGTGTTATGACAGGCACTGTAAAAGGCACCCCATCACAAAGAGCTGTAACTGTTTTGATTTCTTTACCTCTCTATAATTAATCTCTGCATTCACATTTGAACTAAAACTTTTTGGAGGGAGATGCATTTAGGAGTCTGGGAAAAATCTGGTTTGCATTCAGTGGAATTATTCATTATAAACATATATGTAGGTAGCTAAAGCTTAAGTAAATAAAATTAAGCACACAATTAAAAAATCTGCAATTTTTATAACAGTCCCATTAAATATAATCTAAACAAATAACAGTGTCTATACTTTATCATTCCTTCAGACTGAAAATATGAAAGAATGCTGTACACATTATTTAGGCTTCAAAAGACCTTTAATACCTACAAATTCCATTTTGCAGCTGTGGAAACTATGACACAGCATGACAAATCAGAAACCCAAAACTGCCAAGTCACGAAAGAGAAGCTTTTAATACCATCAGTGTTAATGCAGGATGGCACCTCCTGGCCTTTTGCATCTTAGGATCAGCAGTAAATGGACAAGCAAGGGAAAACTAAGTCACACTCAGCACCCTTCCAGCATAACACTTAATCTGTTAATGTTCTCCTCTCTTTTCTGCTGTAACCATGGTTAGTAGCTCTCCTCCACAGATGTCTGCATGCATGTTACAGCCTCCATCCTGCCAGTGTCCACTACAAGGTGTGGTGCATGTTCCCAGGATGTCAGTTATGGCTATGGTGTCAGCAGGGCTGCCCAAACCACACCTGTCAGAGATCCTGGCCCCACAACCTCCACTGCAAACCCAACCATCCTCATAGGGATCACAGCAGGGGGAGAGAGGCTCCCTTCATCCATGAGTGAGAACACAACAGCAAAAACAGCAGCTTGGCCAAAGAAGCAGCAACCACCTGAGTGTTCCATGTACAAAGCTCCCTGCCTGGCTGCTGGAGTCTCTTCAACTGCCAGCAGAGGACTTGCAGGGCAATTTGCTGATGAGATCAAGGACAGGCTTTTAAAGCTCAGCACGCAGGATCTACCCACTGCAAGCAAAGCAGACAGCATTTGGCCTCAGACCAATCTCAGCTGAAAACAGTTCAAACTTGTCTAACAACTAGTCTAACAGCTAGTCTAACAGGGAGCAGACATTAGTTAGGGGTTAGTGAAAGCACTCAGCAGATTACCTGCCCTTTTTTCTGGTCCAAATACAAGTAGTGTAAATGAAGTAGCTGAGAGACCTAGCAAGGGAAAAAAGAGAGCCATTGTGGCAACACACATAAAAGCTTTGAGAATAAGGTCTATTTGAAGCACCAGTAATCGAGGTGAGACATGAGCATGACACTGGGTACCATGTGCAGGGACTCATACACATAAAAAACAGGGACACCCACCTGTGTACTACACTTCTGAACATAGGTTCTCCCTTCCTCAGCTTTCCCAGAGAGATGGAGAAACCACACCACAACCCCAGCTGACAAGATGTCACCTAACAAGTGTTTTTAAAGAGTAAAGCAAATTATAAACACAATGGGCTATTACTCCACTCCTTGTACTTGATTGATGCTTCCCACTGGAGAAATCCCCAGTGTCAGGCCTAATGACTAATTTAGACACAGGATTATGTGAGGGACACGTGGCAGTCATTTTAGCCCTGGTGACTGACAGGTCTCCTGAGTTGTAGGGTAACACTGGGGAATTACTCACAGCAGTGAGCAGCAGTTTGCACACAGAAGCTTCCTCATGTCTGGCTGCAGGCAGGCCCTGAGCAAAACCATCAGCTTTATGGTCTGAGCACAGGCATGAGTGAAGGAGGAAATTACTTCTCCCACCATATGAACATAAATATCCTACAAGCAATATCCTTATTTATGGCCAGGGCCTGCGTGCCATGCCTGGTCTGGAAGGGCTACCTGTTTGGAAATGTCAGACAGTAATAAAGACTCAAAGGGAAACTAGCTGACGTTAATGTTGATGGTGGAAACGTGGTTTCATCCACCCTTTTTGTTTGTGCAGTTCATTTCCTCTCCTGGGAACTCTTTGTTTTTGTTTCTCCCACACTAGTCCCTCTGTATAAATTTATTGTTTGGTTCTGCTGTCCTGTGCATTCAACTGACTGTTGTTTGCTTGTTGGAGACACCAACCAAACAGCCAACAAGAAAGAGAAACTGGAAAGAGTTACCTGGATTGTAAATCAAATATCATTGGGATTTTATAGATTTGTGAAAAACAGATTTTTAAAGACTTAAGAGCAAAAGATGCATCATGTTCTTCTTTATTGGTGCAACATAGCTCAGCCATGAGATCTTTGATTTTGGATCCCAAATGGAGATTCTTTAAAAGATGCTACTTTCAAAAGCAACAAGCTCAGCCCCTCTGAGATAACAGTAATGTGTCCCCAAAGCTTCTCAAACTGTGAATGCTAAATCACTCCTGACCTCTGCAGCTCTAGGTCATGTTACTGACCAGGACACATGATGTGACCATCACAGACATGGTGTTAAGGAGATTGGTCAGAACTGTGCTCCCATTTGTTTGCTAAGCAAAGGAGCACTCTCCCTCTGAGCAGGGGATCTAATCATTACAAAGAGGCTTTATCAAGCATCTTAAAGGAAAGGATGCTCCCCACCCTGTGCCTCCCTTTTTCCCAATTCAAGTGCAGTTCTCCACTGTTAATCCACAAAGGGCAGTATGTCTCTCCCACACAAGTACTTTTCTCTCAGTTCCCACAGTAAATAGGTCTAAAACTGTGTGGTAAATTAGGGATCTAAACACTGATTTTTGGGCAATCGCACTGGCTACATCAGCCGTATATTAGAAATGAATTAAAATATGTTGTTTATCTAAAGAGGACAAAACCTAAATCATCACCAGCATTTCCCTTCCCGTGTCCTGGTTTAAAAAACAGCAGATGTACTGAAAAACTTCCGGATAAATTTCTTGGGCTAAGAGGCCCTAAGGTAATGAAGCTACAACCCTCCAGGGGAAGGTGAGCCAAAAGGTAGAAACAGAAGTGAATAGAATAGAATAGAATAGAATAGAATAGAATAGAATAGAAATGCCAGCCCAGACAGGTGGTTTGACAACTGCTGAGGCTGCACTCCTGAGCATTAGTTAAGGAGGTGGATGCACATACTGAAGCCCTCCTGCTTGTCTGCATGCCTGCTCCTTTTAACGATACACGGAGTGATTGCTGGCTCCGGCAGCACTGCGAGCCACATTTCCCCACGCATGAAAGGCTTCTGCACTGTTTCTCAGACTTATTAGGCACAAATGGGCTTTTCACTGACACCAGTCATGCATGCCTGCTCCCTCCACCTCATTTATCTTCTCCTGCCAAGGCTCTGAGCCCACTGCCAGCACCACACTGTGCCCCACTCCCCTGTGTAAAAGCAGGCACGCAATGGGCCACAGCACCAGCTGCTCTGCCACCCTACCCACAGAAGAGCAAGAGAAAGGCAGGGCAAGCTACATTATCAGAAACCTCTGGAGTACACTGATCTGTTGGCAGTGGGATGTTTTCTCCAGATGTCCTTTGAAAAGCAGAGTTGAAGCTGCAACTTGGGGATGGTTAAGTGGTTGGGAGCAGGATTTGTCATCAGATGGGGAAAGGAGTTGGTCTGTTTGGCAGAATTGGTTTGTTCAGGGTGGGAAATAAGGATACATCCAAATAGGATCTGGGAAACCCAGGAGCTTAAAAGAAAAGAGCGAGAGAGCTGGGGGAGAGTGTAAAACTGGTGATGTGTGGGTTGTAGAAAGGCAGCAGACAATGGCAGGGCTGGGCAGGCTTCTGGAAGGCAAGCAGGGACAGAAGAGCTGGGGACTAGGGACATGGCAAAGCAGCAGGTGGTAGGAGGCTCAGGTGACAGGTGAAGGTTAAGTGCTGGGAGTGTGGTGATACCACAGGAATATACACAAGTGTGCTGGAGAAAGCTAGTGCTGCCTCCAAGCCATTGGTGTCTCTCCTCACTGCAGCCATGTGTGTCTGAGCTGCTTACACTGAAACCTGACTGGTGGCAATGAAAAGCCTGCTTATGCCCAGGATCCATCTGATGGATGCACTGCCTGGCCAAGCCTTGCAGCTGCCCCATGTTTGGGGGCATGTAACAGCCCTGCTGCTGCTGTTCCCCTTCTGCTGTGACCCAAAAGCAAGCTGCTTTCCTGCTTCTCCCTGCCAAGGTGAGCTGGATAGATGGTGGTGGTCAGTGCCCAGGGCCCTTCAGGAGCAGGAACAGCTGAATTAGCTGGAACTAACTGAAAACACACAAAGAGCAGCAGGATTTACTGCCTGGGCATTTAATCCCACCACTTAGGACTGACCACTTGAAGTCACCACGTGTCACAGAATCACCGAGTAAGGACAGGATTAGAGCCGCAAATGAGATTATGCTCCTTGGTGGGGATGAGAGCTGCTGGGGCCAGAGAAAAGATCTGTGTTGAGCACCTAGCAGGGGTAATAAGACCAGATATCCAATGTTCTGTTCACTTTAGTGAGCATCAAAAATAGATTCTCTGGAGAGAGAGAAAACACCCAAGTGAGCCAGCTGGGCAGACTCGGGGTGCTTGGGACACTGACAGCTCCTCAGTCTGTAAAATGAACTGGCACAGGTTTGTGCCAGCATTAGCACAACTGTGGCTTCAAAACAAAACAAAGCAGGGAAAGGGAGGAGGGGGAAGGACAAGCCTGCACGTGGCTAACTGAAACCATAGGCTATTTAAGATAGAAAAGGGAAAGGACCAGGGGATCAGAGATAAGGAAAGTGTGGCTGTGCACAGCTTGCAGCATCTTAGCCTGCAGTAAATATATAAGCAGCAGCCTGTCACACACAAATGGTAATCAGGGAGCCAGACGCATTGTGCTGCAGGAATAAAAAGATGATGGATGAACAGGATGGATTAAAAGTGATGAATAAAAAGAATGGATAAAAAAAATAGGATGGATTAAAAGAATGATGAGATGGGCCTTGCCCAAAGATCTTATCATCAGAGACAAAAGACCATGATGTATCACAGCTCAGACAGAAAGGAGAGGACAGGGCTATGCACAGTGTGAGACATGTTCTCCAGGTAGAGGAGTCTTTAGATTTCTGCTAATTTACTGAAAACAGGTCTGTACAGAGTCCCTTTTCAGCCCAGCAGCTCACTGTGTATCGACACTGCAGGATGTTGATTTGCAAAGTCTGAGGGTCCATTTCTGCACACAAAAGCATCTTTTCCTCGCCCAGTAATATAGTGAAGCAGCAAATAATCCTCACATTCACTTGCTGGTAAAAGCCATGTTCTCCATGAAAGCTCCAGGCGCTCAGTGCTTCTGAATAAATCATCATCTCTATAGGTTCCAATTTTAACACAATCCTCTAAAGGCTGAAACCAAATGAATGGCTCACTTTCCCATCTACACTCAACACTTATCACAGACTACCTGGATACACTTAAATCATGGCATTGGGAGAGCCATGATAAGCCTTGGAAACAGTATTCTCTTTTTTCCTTCCCTGGAAACTTCCCCCTAAGAACAGTACTGCAGTCTGGTCTGGCATCTCTCTGCTCAAAGTGATTTCCACATAATTAGTCATTTAAACTTCTCTCACCCAGGATAATCTGGCTGTTTTACCTTCTCAAGTGAACAAGTAAGGGCGTTGTCATGTAGCTGACAGCAGCTGAAAACCAGGGCAACAGGAACTGCTCCCACCCCTGCCTGTTGTCTCACTCCTCTCTGGGGAACGGCTCCCTCCACAGCAGCAGGGACAGCGACATGAAGACACGTCCACACCTGCCCAATCACATCCTGAATACCTGAGGAACCCCAGCTCAGCACTTCTGTACTGCAACACACCAGGCTGTAATTCACACCAGGCAGCCCTCCCTGCTAGAACGGCGGCACATTCCGTCTCAGAAGGGCAAGGGACAGAAGTTGCTTTAACCATTCCTGGATGTTACACTGGGTATGGATTGGGGTGTTGTTCCATGAACAGCACAACTAATCTGTCTGCTTCCCAAGACCAGGAAGGGATGATATTGCTTTCCCTTCCTCTGGCCTCAAAATTCTCCTCAAAATGCAGTTCTGTCCCTTTCTTTATGCTGACTCAGGCACTTGAGACACATTTGTGGGCTCAGAAAACATACCCTTTTCTTTTTCGTTCAGGATTAACTTTCTAGTAGATTAGAGATAACCTGAGGAGGTCCAATATGCTGGTGCACACTGGGAGCTGGAGCATTACCTCATTTTGGAGGAGGAGAGCTGTCAGATTGGCTCACACTCTCTGTTGGATCTGCACCCTGAGGCACACAGAAACAAGCAACTTGCTGGAGGCCACAAGCCAAAGCAGTGAAGGAAGCCAGGGGTCCTGCTTTTTCCTCACACATTCAGAGTAATTTAAATGTCAAGGCTGAAGGAAACACTTGAACAGTCCCCTGATGTGTAAAAATCAATCAATCTATTCAATAACAACCTCTTAATCTTATTAACAAATCATTTTCCCCTCCCCAAAGTAGTGTGCAGGAAAGACTCTCCTGGCCCATTTACAGGTTGCAGTATCTTAACAGTTTTCTCTCAAGTTGTGTTGGCAGATGTGCAATACAACAATACCACACAAGTCACAGAGTTGTCTTCTTCCACCACTGAATGGGGAGTTTCATCAACCGTGAAAAACAACAACTTCCTTGTACCATGGAGATTCTTCCCTCTTTCCCCCATTGCTACTGGAGCCACATTTCAAGGCAGAGAGATTCTTAAGAAAGACAGCAGGAAAGTGGAACAGTGGGAAGGAAAACTGTGGTGCTGACTGTTCATTCCAGCTGAACAGCTGATGCAGACACTGTTGCAGTCCTGATGGAGAAACAGGTTGGCACTGTGGGTTTGGGTTACTGTTGAGCTTCTCATGTTCAGAAGCTACCTAGACAGGAGCCAGAATTACTTTGGGATTCGCACATCGTTTCTCACTGTGTCCTAAAAACAGCTCTAGCACAGACAGTCTGCAGCACCTTGTAGGAAGGGGCTCAGAGCAAAGGCAGTGCTGCAAAACTGGCATTCCTAGAGCCTATTTATGTCCCCAGTGTGACTTCTTCAGGCTTACATGGCAACAGCAAAAGTGTTAAGTGTCCTGGAGGCATCACAAAAATGTTACTTCATTGGGCATATGATACACAGCACTGCCCTAGCTCCACGTTTATCCCAGGTTTCAGTCCAGATTTGGATTATCTCACAGTCCCTGGGTTAGAAGAGCCTCCCTACTGAAGAACAGCAGTTCACTAGAAGAGAGGCCTGACAACATAGTCTGCACAATGCTAGGCAGGGAAAAGGGAGGCAATTTTTGGGTTTTGCATATCCTTGTGATCCCACGAGCATGACACACCCCTTGGACTCCCCACTTCTGTAATACCTTGCATTCAACAGGCTTTATAGACTTTATGGTATTTGGTCTCCTAAGGCTGCATTATGCATTATGCATTTTTTTCAGAAAGTAAGGTCAAGATATAATAAAATGATGTGCCTGAGGTCATAGGAAAAGCATTTGGCAGAAGAAAATAACTTCCTTCAACTCCCATTCTCATGTTTTTCCTACTACCAGTACCCACCTCACTCATACATTTCTAACTATCCTTTTGCAGCAGGCATTGTAGCCAACTCTCACCCCCAAAACACAGTGTGCACATCAATTCTCAGCCATGACAGCCCATGGCCAGAGGGCAGGACCACAAAATGCAGTTATCAAGTCCTTGCAGCTTTTATGCAAGAAAAGGAACAACAGATAACAGCTATTTTCTGGGTTTGGCTCTAAGCCAGGAAGAGAGTAACGGATATACCTCTTCAGATGAGACCTCTCATTCAATATCTATTCGTCCTCCAAAAGCAACTAATGGCAACTCCCATACACTCTTATATAAACTCGTGTGCAGAGAATTACACACCAGTTGTGCTATGTGTAAGCCTTGCATACGAACTTTTAGCCTTCATGAACTTCAGATCACATCTTCCTTCCTGTCACTACACAAGCTATAGGTCACTATACAAAACCATTGAGAGACACTATACAAAACCATTGAGAGAATCCCTACCCCCACCATCTCTTCCCCTCCACACTGTGGCTGCTGCTGGCAGTGGATGCAGATAAAATGTTAATGAGTCACCATCCTGACCTGCACCTTTACCTTTGAAGCTGCCATGACTGCTGCCGTGGCTGCGACGTTCAGCCCCCGCTTCCCAAAGTGCACAAGGGCATCGTAGCTCCGGTCTTTTGCCTGGATGAGGCAGTCATCGATCTCCTGTCAGAGCAGACAACAAAACAAACCATTAAAAAAGCACAAGAAGGAAAATTTCAGGCTTATGCTCCCAGCCTCAAACTCTTGGTAGAGTAGGTCATATTTTGTGGAAGTAGATGTCCTCCATTTCCTCCACTGTGGCTGGAGAGAAGTTCACAGCCAATGTTTGCAAAGAGGAAAAGTTTGCAGGGAGGCAGAAACTGTCATTGCAAGGTTTGGGAACTCTTTATCCTACAAATGGAAGATTGGGACCCAAAGCTGGGGTCCTGGAAGCAAGCTAAATCTGACTGAGCAGCATGGACTGACAGCCATTTGCAAACCATGCACTCTAAAGACAAATGGGATTGCCTCACAGTTAAAAATAATCATATGATGACACGGGGCAGCTGAAGCTGCACTGCCCTGTGTCCAGGACAGGTGTTACCAGAAATATCTGGGATATCTCTGTGCACATCACAGCAGTGCCCAGCTTCAGATGCCCATGGAACTGGTTGGCCCAGAGCTTCTGAACTCCAATGCTGCTCAATATACAGTAAAACAGTTATGGAACTTTTCCTGCTCTTATTCTCCCTCCCTCAAGACACTGGGGTCTGGATGATGGCAATGACTTCTAGTACTCATCTGGTGGATGTGCTGGGTTAGTAGGGCCTGAAGACTGGGAGGAGTTGCTGGTGGCTCTCCCTATTCCCTGTAGGTAAGAGGTGGCAACTCAAAATGCATGAGCCCTACTTGGGAGAAGCTCAAGCAACGGGAAGCAGAGATGGGATTGATCCCCACCGTCCTTCTCCCCACCGTCCTTCTTGGACAGGACTGAGATATAACTCTTCCTGCACTGCCTGTGGCTAAACAGAGAGCTTTCATTTCCAAGTTGCCAATGCAGGAAAGAGTTATTCACTCAGCAGTTTGCATGTTGATATGTGACCAACAGCTGTTCTTGGCCAGGTTATTCACATGAGCCAAATGGATCTGCCTGACAGTGTCCCATTCACAGCCTCACAAGTCTCCTAGGCAAGCAAATGATCCAAGCTGTAATGTACCGCCCCCCCAAAATTAGCATCTTTAATTTGAGCAAGACAATTTTTCACCAAGGACCTCAACATGCTACGTCTTACTTCACCACACTGCACATTTCCCAACCAGGCATGTGCTTGCTAAGCCCATTTTAGACTGCCTGGGCTGTTTGTCTCATTGCAGTACAATGTTTTAGGCAGAGCTGGGAACAAAGTTGAGGAGTCCTGGCTGCCAGACCAAGTTTCTCTATTTGTTATATCCAGCCACAACAGAGCACTCCAGCTATAATCAGCCAGTACATGCAAAGCAGCTCAGGAGGTATTTTTATCCCCCTCCCTCCCAACTTTTCAACTGCACAAAGATGAGTTAGTAAGCATGAGTGCACTGAACAGATGCCAGTATTTAAAAACACAACAACCACAAAGAACAAAAACACCAACCAAAAGGAGGTGATCAAGTGATAGAGGAAGAGAATCAGAAACTCCCAGTCCTTCCATGCAAATTAATGATACAGGGACTGGAGTAAACACACCACAGTTCTTTTCCACCCAGAGAGGACCCAGGCACCTGCAATTACCTTTTCTTTTGAAGACAGTGTTGGATGGACAAATTTCCTGTACAGGAGGCTGGAGCCTTTTGTGTACGGAGACAGCAGCCAAGCTACAAAAGCTATTTTGAGTTCATAGTAGAATGGAAACCTGAAAGAAAAAGAGCTGTTACTGTCTGCTCCCAATTTAACCACTGCCCTTAATTAGAGATGCTCAGCAAAGGTACGGATTTGCCAGCCTAGCTCAAGGCAGCTTTTGCTTACCTAAGAATCTAAAGATTAAAGTGTATTGACTCAGTTTTGAACACATCTCAATGAGGCATGTGGGTGAATCTTTATTTGGTTATCAGGACCATTATTTAATGTTCTGGAAGAGACTCTGCTGTGTGGTAAGAGGAGCCTTCTATATGCAAAGATCACAGGGGCTGCCTTCAACAATATCCACAGTCATTGTGAGAGAGCGAAGACCAAACCAGCAAACCAATATTTCATTGATGTATTTATGCACTTTCTGGTCTCTCTGCCTTTCAGCTTTTAAGATAAGACCAATCTAACTGAAGATGAAATACAAGGACCTTTGTTGTCCAAGGAATATGAAGGTGCAGATCCACACTGACTTTCAGGTAAGGCTGCAAAATATGGCACACATTAACAAGAGGACATGCTTCAGCTGTAACAACAAGCCAGGGACATCCTGAGATGAAATTATCCAGACTCTTTTCTGCAGGACAAAGCCCAGAGCTCAAGACTGGCCAGCCAGCAGCATCCTCACATGGGCAGGCATGTTGTTGCCAGCAGTGTGATGAATGATTGTTATACTTTGTAGGCAGGGGCAAGCAAGAGCAGTGCAGAGACCTGTGGTGGCTGTGGACCAGCCCAGCTGGACCCAGACAGGCCCCTGCTGTGCCACACAGCACTGTCACCGAGCCAGCCAGGCCAGCCAGGATCCACATCTGACCCAATGGGCCTCTGCCATGCTCTGCTCTGAGTATGGATGTGCCAGGTTGATCTCCCATCACACTGAGTATCTCTACAGCACACTTGACGTCACAGGCTGGATAAGCCTTCTGCCATTCCTCCTGACAGACCCACATAATTCATCCACCAAAAAAAACAAAGCTCCAGATGAGCACAGGGGAGGTAGATCTGCATGCAAATTAGATAGACAATAATGTCTTTTATCTCCTTTTCAATAGATCTGACATGTTGCCAAGTTCTCCCGATTTCCTTTGTCTGGAGGACTCACTCAAGGCATGCAGTGCTATGCAGGAATAGGCTATAAGTAAGGGCCATGCACTACAGTTAAATTTTCATTCTAAGGTCTACTGATCTCACTGGTTTCTGGTAGAAAGACCTTACTATAAAGGCCAACCAAGCAACAAACACTTCCAAACCTGAGCATCCAAAAGGAACTGAATTGGATAAACGGGCATTTATGTGCTCTCATCCTGACAGAGGCCACCGGGAATCCTTCCACTGGCACCAGAGAGATCACATCAGTATGGACTGCCATGGTCCTCCATCAAACCAGAAACCCAGCCTAACCAGGAATGGGTCTGGCAAAACATCTCAGATACAACCATCCACACAGCAACCTACAAGGTCTGCTGCAGTGCTGTTTTTATCTGATCCACAGACTGTGTATTTACTGTAGGATACAGCCAGGCAAGTCTAGAACTCTGCCTGTAGCTAAATCAATTGTTATTTATGTGATGACCTCTGCAAGCATCCAACTGGGCAGTCAGCTGTGCCTCTCTGACAGGCAGGGCCTGAGACTCCAGTAGTGATTTCCCACTAATGAGATACCACTGACTTCTTCCACTTCTTTCTTGTTTTTTCCTGTGACAGCACTGAGAAAGGAAGCATGTCCCCTCCAAACAAAAAACCCTCTATGCACCTGAAGCTGCTGAACCCCTGTACAGGAGTCAGTGCACCCTTTGTGTGCCTTTTTGCCCCCCTTGCAAACATTTCCATTTTCTTTTCATCTCATGCCAAAGATCCTCTCCCCTCTGGTGCTTACCAGCAAAGAAAGATATCTGTGAATGTCTCCGCTGTCGTGAAGAGGGCGAATATGATCCAGTACATCATCCATTTGACCTGGTAAACAAAAACAGTCTCAAACTATCTCTTACAGCCACAAGTGCACAGAATAACTCTCACAGGAAAAAAAAAAATCTTACCCCCTCACCCTCCCTGCTATGTATTTAGCAATTACTGTGGACTCAAAGGTGCCAGTTTGCCCCACTTCAGCACATAACACGTGTCAGATTTACACAGCCCTTGGGAAGGTGACTGTGGCCTTTAGGACTGATCTCGGGAAAAGAAGAGCAGCCTGACACTGTCCTTACAGAAACTCCACTGGCCAGTAGAGCATGACAGCCCTATCACAGGGTATTAAAAGTCTCACTTGGCTCGTGTTAGTAGTAAATGTTATTACAAGGTTGTTGGCCAAACTCCAGTTAAGACAAAAGGTAATTATTTACATAATATCTATAGCCAGGAAAAGGTAAAGACATTAACAGCCCATCCCATGATCTGGGGCTCAGCACAACCAACTCATCACAACTTACTGAATCAGTGTGCACCCCTGGAGTGGCTGTGCCTGCTCCCACCCACAGCCACACCCAGTGCAGTGGCAAGGCCAAGGGAAATAGCTTAAATCCTTTACCTGAGGTTTTAGGGGAGAGTGTTTTACCTCACAGTGGTAGTGAGAGCATGTGCTGTGCTGTCTCTGAGTTCAGCTAGGGAAACTCCACTGTCATGTATGGATGGTTTCCTTTGGGGTTACAGCAAAAGAGTCTTCGGGAATGGTGACTTGGTCAGGTAAACTGTAGTACCTCAAGTAATTCAGGAATTTGCCAATTTTTGTCACTAAGCATTAAATGGCATTTAAAAGAACAGCTCAATTATTTTGATGTATGCAGTATTGGTTCTTCATAGGATGAAAAGAGATGGTAATACAAAGGTTGCTAATTTAACTGACAACTGTTGTTTAATTAGGTGTATTTGAAAATGGAGAGCCCTAAGCAGCTTTGCTGGAATGTTAGAAAGCTTAAGGAAGTAAAATCCATGAAAATCCATTAATTAGAGAATTGGACTATGCTAGCTAAGGCTGGTATAATTGCAATAGACTAAGAGAAGGCTGGAGAGAAGACATTACAAGAGGGATATCTACATCAGGTGCTGCTCTGGAAAATGGAAGATGGAGGTGTCAATAAACCTGGATCTCACCAGCTTAGAAACTATTTCCCCATCTTCTCCTCCATACAGTGGGGACAGTACTGGTAGTCTCCATCTCCCTGTAGGTACTGGAATATTCCCTGACCACGTGTCACTCTGCTACATAATTGCTCTCCTGGGAATTATATTTATATGTATATTTATTTTTAGTGTTACAGCAATAATGGTGCTGCCAAATGCCTCAGAGCATCATCTTCCCAGGGCAGCTTCTGCCAGACTTTTTACATAACTGACTCCTCAGAGCCTCAGTGCCAGCAAGGCTCTCTCAGTTAGACATTACTGCCAGCAAAATTTTTAAACACAAACCAAGACCTGGTGTGGATGGGCTTGGATAAGCCTAAAACATTTATCAAAATGACTATTAGCAAGCAGAATAAAATTACTTTAGAGTGATACAAATTTTGACTAATAAATGAAGGTTCCTCCTGCGTCAGTGTAAATTATTACTTCATTTATTATTTTTTTTTAATCAGGCCTTAATGGATACATTGCCACAACTGGTCTTTTAAACTGAAATCAATTTTAAGGGCAGACCAGGTCTTAGATCAGCTGTTCTCACATTTGCGTCACAACTACAAGTGTCTGATGTGAGTTCCTCTTTTACAATTAAATTTCCAACAGGAATTGGACCCTTCAACAAAATACTTACAGAAAGGGACTATGGAAACGTTAAGTATCAGTGGAAGACACTGCTTGGAGATGCTTATGCACATCTTCATAATTTTCAAGCAAAGAGTGTACAGGCCCTGAGAAGCACAGCTGTGCAAGGGCTGCAGAGACATTTTGCCTCAAGTATCTGCTGTGTTCTGTAACACATGATTCTCAAAATATTCAAAACTGTTTTCTGAAGGAGGAAAATTATATAAAAAACTCTTAGCAGCCACAGTGAGTCCCAGATTGAGCTTGCACTAAAGATTTAATGGGATAGACATCTATGCTGTTATCCAGATGAGAAAATGGGCGTGTTATCCCTGGGATCTTGAGAGGATTGAAGAGTCAAGATCGGGAGGCTGAGTTCAATGGGTTCAATGAAGTTAACAGAGCTCAGGTTGTGAAGGGCACTACAAATCCTACAGGACCCCAACAGCATCCAAGTGCTTTTAATTCTAGTGTATTTCACTTTCCCTCATGGCCCCATATGCCTTTAGAAACCAGGGCCCAGGGAATATTTTTCAGCAAAAAGAAAAAAGAGAGCACACCCAGCTGCCAGACCTGCCTGTAAATAGGTCGCTCTGCAAGGAAGGATGTTTCTGTCTGAGGATTCAGTCATATGTACTTCGAGTTGCCTCCTCTTATCCTTGTTTTGAATGAGCAGTTAAAGCTTCAAGGCTTTTTGAAAAGGCTTTGATTTATGCTGCTCTTTAGAAACAAAGGAGAGCACACAAAGCTCAGGATGCCAAATGCCTTTTAAGTCGGCTGTGTATCTCACCACCAGAGGAACAGCACACATTTGTCAAGGAGCACATCAACTCTGCAGAGGAGCCAGAAGCACAAACCCAAGTCTCATTTGTGCCCAGCGATCAGCCAGTCCACCTTCAGGCCAATCTACCCCTTGTACTGGTTTATGAGCTCTCCCTGAATACAGGCAACACCTTTACAATGTGGTGAGGAGCAATCTTAGAAAACAAACCCCCAGTATAGCCACAAACCTCATTACTCACATATTCTTTGATGTCCTTTGATTTCACGGCTTTGTAAGAATAATATGCAGGGTAAAGAGTGCCAAATATAAGCCTGGGAAGAAAACAAACAAACAATAAACGGATTAAATTGATTTCCTGTCACAGGAAAGATTTCTTTTTCTTGTGTTTTAAATGTGGTTTTTGCACTAGTAAAAGTGTTAGGATTTGATTCAAGCTTGAGTGCACTAAGTACAGTACAGGAGTGATTTTGCATCACTGAATTCAGAGCAGCTATTGCCAGTGACTTGAATGAAGAGCAGAGATTCAGGCTGATTGTCCTTTTGCAATGGTTTCCAAAGTTGTACTTTATGAGTTACACGCAAAACAAAACAACCAAACCAAACAAAAAAGGCCACCACCACACTTCCAAAAGGAAATTAAAAATCTGATTTTGAAACCATGTACCAGGACTATGGGAGTATTGCTTTCAAAGAGAGAATATTTGTCTAAAATCCATTCTACCTCTATTCAATACTTTGAAAAGCTGGCAGATGATAAAGCAGGATCCAAGTTCTACAGGTGCAAGGGTTTGGATGCCTTATCCTACATTACACCGGAAACAGGGAAGAACCCTGTACTGTTCAGAAAAGTCAATTTCATTCCGCATGAAAGGAGGAGGAATTTGCCACCCAAGATATGTCAACATGATCAGGCCTAAAAATCCCAGCTCTGCTGTTCTTTCAGACAGCTTCCTTTCATTTTCAAGTCTGAAAGGGATGCTGTCAGCTTCAAGATTTCATGTCAGAAAGGAACAAGGATCCGTAAGTTAAAAATAGCACTACTTAGAAAAAAATGTGGAGAATTTTTTATACTAGGTTCTCTCTGCACCACTGCCTACATGCTTATTCACTTGGATTATTCTGGACGTAAGCATAGGCTTGTCAAAACCACTTTGCCCTGCCCAGGTTTCAGCCAATTTTATTCAATGCAGGAGGATGATGCTGCAAAGTCTAAATTTAATAGGTTGCGGGGTAATGTTTATTGGCTCACAACTACCCATCTTTCTGTTGAAGCCTTTGCTTTAAATTCATACAACTGCTCCCTCTGCTCCTGGGAATGAAAATGATCAATGTTTCAATCCCTAATTGTGGAGCCACACGGATCTGCAGTCATCTTTTTCCATCCTGCCAGCAGTGACTGTGTGCCGTGGGACTCATAATTACAGTCAAGTCCATTACGTGCACAAGACATTAAAAATTAACACTCTGGGATATGGTGCACTGTTGAACTTCCCGGAGCTCGGGAAGGTATTTATGAAAGAATGGGGTGAGCCAGCACACATCTTGATTTCCAAAGCAGTGACTGAAGGCAATTTGCCTGCTATTCATCATGCTCACTGTAGCATGGTTTAGCAGAACCTGAAGCACAATGCAGACTTCAGAAAAGCAGCTACTGAGTGAGGAGATTCAACATTTTACAGAGGCTTCACACTGGCTTCAAAAAGCTTTGCTGGAAACAGTCAACTCCAAACCCACAGGGGCTGTGCTATCTGCAACGATCAGATACAAACACTCAGAAATATTCTGGGAAACCAAAAGCATTTTTGTCCCTTGCAGTATCCCACCAAACAGCAACATGGGTTAAGGCAAGGACAAACACACGAACAATGGCTTGATCCTGTTCTCACTGAGGCTAATAACAAATATTCTGAGTTCAATGGTAGCAGGACCTAATCCAAAGAAGGTAGAGTTCACAAAAGGAAGAAAGCTACAATATTCAGAAAAGAACAGCTGAGCACATGAATAACATTTTTGGCTCTCCTTATAAAAAGCATTGCAATGCTGTTCTTCCTTCTTGGCCTGGGCTTGCTGCTATCTCACGGTTTTATTTCCTGCAAATAATCACTAAATGATTGATATTCATTTCCTCAGTTTGGGCTGGTAACAGAAAGTCACTGGATCCTGAAGAAGAAAATGGTTTATTAGGAACACCAGAAAATAATTCATTGCAGACAATAAATACTTGGGGGAAAAATCCTGTGAGGGAAGGTAATTACAATAATTTTGCATGTGCAGAGCAAGGGACAGTTAATAAGATGATGTGATCTCCCTAAACTGGAGATTGAGAGTTTAACTGATTTGCCTTGCAGTGAGTTGTGTGCATATATGGACATTTATTACTGCTGTGGTTTACCAGACTGAAAATTGTTTTAAGGAATGTTGGAAGCCAGTCTTGTCACTGCTGTGGCTTATTAAGTGGCTTGGGGGCAGTTAACCTCTGGGCACACCCTACAAATGGAAAATAAAAAATGTTTGGGCATTTCTGTAAAGTACATTCAGGGGTTTTGAGACAAATACTTGCATATAGGGATATTCCAGAAAGTCTCTTGAAGTTACTGTCTTCACTTGGCTTTGGATCAGGGTTGAGTACAACTGATTTCATTCAAACACACACATCAATCCTGTATCTCTTCCCTCAGTTCCTCTACCCTGCTGAAGACAATAATTCTCACTTCCCCCTCATCCAAGCTTCCTGTGTAATTAAAGTTATCGTTGATTCCTGCCTTCCTTCATCTCCATGCTCAGACTGTTGCCAAATCACTCCTTTTGCACGCTATACACAAACCCAAGGCTGACCTTTTGTCCCTTTGCCTAAGCCATTAAGTCTTTCTTTGTCCAAGTGTCCTTTCCACCTCCCTGGTGTGGTCTCTACCCCACCTGGCTGCGCCAGTGTTTAAACAACTCTTCCCTGTCCCTGTCACCCCACTCCCAGCCTAACAAGCTGAAATAGCTTATCTTTGCTTTCCATGCCTGAAAAACGTCGTTCCTAACTACTTGGTTTGGTTTTTTATCACATCCCACCTTGCTCCCTTCCCTCCTTTAATGCCTGCAGTGCCACCACCCTCTTCCTCTGCTGTTCCCTGTATGTATTCTCACACACCCTGGAGCTCCTGTGCTCCTTGCTCCCCCACTGCATATCAGTCCATCACCTCCAAAACAGGCTGTTCCCTGGCAGTAATCCTGACAGCCCCCAGTTTGACAGATAGCAGACCAAGCCACACCAATTCCAACCATATCATTCCCCAGTCTTCTTCATCTCTATAGTAGTCTTCTGCAACACTTCTGATGTTCTCTGAACCAGACCATAGGACCTTCAGCTTTCTTCACACATCCCTAAAATCACAGGATGTCCCGCAGTTCCCTCCCACAGCTGCCAGCTAACCTGGAACCTTCTGTGTTACAGGCACTGACTGTCTGCCTGGTGCCGGCCAGCCAAATTAATGACCTACCTATGGAGTCAGCACTGCAGCTTTTACCTCCTGGCAGACACTGCGGTGGGACAATCTCCTATCCAGCAGCTAATTCTTAGGAAAAACGTAGAAAATTTATATTTGAGACCTCTCTGACCCATCTATTTTGGCCACAACCACTTTGCAGATCCAAAAGTTTTGCCGCAGTGGAATAACAGACTACTTAAGTCTCATTTCCTTAGGAAACCAGAGTCAATCCACCCCCCACCCATCTCTATATTTCAAAGCTCCTTTAAATGAGCCATGTACCCAGGAAAGCCTTGGCCCTTTTACCCTCTGTGCAGAAGCAGAGGTCCTGATCATCAAACCTCCCAGAGCTTGATGTAGAGTAGTTGCTACATTTAAAGCTACAGAAATGTTCTGTAGTCTGGGCTAAAGCAAGCACAAATCCTCAGGGTACAGGGAGAGGCATCCATCAGCGAGTCAGGAAAAGCTCACTTGCAGCACTAAACAAATAACCACAACAGCCTAACAGTTCTTACACTGCTCCATGCTGGAGGTCTACACCAATTACAATCGCCTTGAAAAAGGACAAAACAGCGGCTGTAAAGAAATCACTGAAGAGTCAAATAATTGTGCAATAGGAGGCAAAAATCTAAGTAAAAGGTTAGTCTGCCTAAAGAATAGGATAAGGATTAATGCTGAAAATCTTATAATCCTATTAGGCACCTCGGCAGCAGCAATCCCCAGTCTGGATCGTTACATGTGCTTCTGGTCATTCTTTGTCAAAAGCAACCCGTAGAGGCAAGGGGGGAAGAGAAAGACAAGGAGAGTGGAAGTGCACAGGGGAAGATCCATGAGAAGAACTGTAAAGGTTGTAATTGTTTCTTTTGCAACAAAGACAAATAACTGAAGTTATTTACTCCTTCTCCTGATGCAGTGTAAGGGGATGCTCAACTCAACACAGAGAACAAAGGGAAGGGAGAAATCCGATCTCTCACCAGGAGATAATACGTGGAATGGATGAACTGTATTTATTTATATAATTACATTATGTAGGATTTGGGGCTTTGTTTTGGTTTTCATTATTCAAGTTTAGCATTAAATGAGACAGGAAAGGATGAAGTTTCCCATACTGGGGGGTTTCCTGATTGTCAGGGGAATAGGAAATCAATTGAAGTGTTGGCTCCTCTTCAGCAAACCCTGTCATATTCCAGGGGAGCAGCTGCACCATCACCAAAGCTCTTTCTGTCTCCACTTACCAGGACAGCCACAGTCAGACCTGGCTATTATATCCTTCTGTTCCTTCTCTGGATCTGCTGAAGCAGTGACCCGACCATCACAGAGCAGAGGCTATCCCAGCTGTGACAGTATTCCTGACAGAATTTAGCCTACAGCCTGGGGAACAGCCTCAGAGCTGCAACCATGACCTGAGAGGATCCCACAGGACATGCTGAGCTCTGATTTGGTAATCCTGCTTTCCTCATGGAAAAGTCATCTACCCACAAAATTGACTCTCACATTTCATAAAGTAGCCACTGAAATAAATGGACTCTCAGTGATTCTTGGGACTTTTTGCCAGGACTCAGGTTACCTCCAGAAACACCTGCACATCCACTCCCTTGAGCATTTTTAACCACAGGGATATTTTCTGGGTGGTAACCTGCTGTTACAAATATACTAGCACGGGCTGTCTACATCCCAAGCCATCCAAGTTTTGCTCCTCTAGTTACCATGCCACCAGCAGTGTTTGGGCTGCCCAAACACTCGGAACATTGTACTACCACAACACAAATAGAACAGCCCTTATTTTGCCCATAAATAACTAATGTTCCCGTTTCATCAGCACACAGCAGCCAAGATGGCAACTTCTGCACACAGGGATAGACACATTTAGGAATCACTGAGATATTTCCTATTTCCTCAACATGTTCACTGGCTAGTGCGTGCTTCTTACACACAGAGCAGCAGCTGAGCTGTCACCATGCCAGCATTCCTCACTGATACCACCAAGAAGGGTGCCAATAGGTCTGTGCTCCTTACTATCAGTTCTAATTAATGTTCACACAGTGCCACAGATTAAAAATAAATGGCACTGCCTTTGCACTAAAGGCTCCCAGTTGAAATCCAACAGTTGGGGACATTAAAATGAGTAGTGCATAAGGTCAGGGAAGGGTTAATGTGAATCCCTGAACAGACCAAATGCCTGATATTCAAGAAGGAGCTGGGGTGGAGGAAGCACCAGCTGCAGAGGAAATTCTGGGCTGATATTCCCTAGGAGGTGGCTCCTGCAAATTCATTTGTGGTCACTTTGCAGACCAGTGGCCCCAGCAAAGTGGGGAACTTGCCTGTTTACCCTCAGGGTGACAGCTGATGCCATCCCCACCTTGGGCCCCAAGAGATGTGGATACCTGACCATGCCAGACTGATATCCTGATACACTGAGAATACCCATGACAAAAATATCCCCCAAGGAAAGTACTGGGTCCTGATACCCCTGAAAGAGATTAGGCTCACTTCAAACTCCATTTGCAACTTGAATCAGACATCCTTGTGGGGTTGGTTCAGTGCCCAAGGACAAACATGCAGATGTGACCATGCCACTTAGTCAGTCATGCACTGCCTTTGCACTTGCACAGCGACCCAGTACATCCCTCTGCGTTGGGAAACATTTCTTCACACCTCCTTGGTGGGCGACCTGCTTACTCTTCTGACCTGCTGAGACCATGTCCTCACACCTGCACTTCCAAAGCACCATACACACCCACAACACCAAGGATGCAGAAGGCAGACCCAGGAGAGCTCTGTGTCTAACACAAAGATGTTCTGCTTTCCATCTACCTCTGACTTTTCAGCCAGGTTACAACAGAAGCAAACTGAAACTTCATCTTGGTTAATGTAACCTAAAGGCTGAGGAAACCCAATCACTCCTCCTGGCATAACTGTGGGTCACAGGGATGCCTGACTGGCCTTCCAGCAGGAATAATAAGTCAAGGACTGTCCTTGATGGTTCTAATTTAAGCAGTCTTCATCTTCCCCAAGCAGCACGTATTCCTCTCCAGTTGACATGACCCTTCTTTGTTTTCCTCAGCCAGGGCACTCCTCATATGGGAGCTGGCAGACAGCCAGGCACAAAGAGGTGAAGAGCAATAGCAGCAGGGATGGGTGAAGGAATTGGCCTTGGCCAGCCTGAAGCTGTCACACAACTGCACTTGGATCACAATAATCCCATGCATTTGGGGGCAGAGTGGTTTGAGAGGCTGCTCAGCAGCAAGGGACCTGGGGGTGCTGGTTGACAGCTGGCTGGGAATGAGCCAGCAGTGTGCCCAGGTGGCCAAGAAGGACAATGTAATCCTGGCCTGTATCATCAAGGGTGTGGCCAGCAATTCCAGGGAAGTGATTGTCCTACTGTATTTGGCACTGGTGAGGCTGCACCTCAAATTGCTGTGTTCAGTTTTGGGCCCCTCACTTCAAAATGGACATTGAGGTGCTGGTTGAGGTCCAGAGAAGCGCAACAAAGCTGGTGAAGTGCTCAGAGGACATGTCCTATGAGGAGCAACTCAGGGAACTCAAGTTCTCTAATCTGGAAAAGAGGAGGCTCAGGGAGACCTTTAGAACTGACAGGAGGTTGTAGTGAGGTGGGGTTGGTCTCTTCTGCAGTGCCTAAGTGAAATAATGAGAGAATGTGGCCTTAAGCGGCACCAGTGGAGGTTCAGATTACGTATTACCAAAAAAAAAAAATTATTTAAAGAGTAGTTAGGAATTGGAATAAGTTACCCAAGGAGACGGTGGAGCCACCATCTCTGGAAGTGTTCAAGAGACATCTGGATGTGGCACTTGGGGGTATGGTTTAGGGGTGATTATGGTTGTGCTGGGTTGACAGTGGGACTAGATGATTTTAAAGGCCTCTTTCAACCTCAGTGATTCTGTGAACTGTTACATTTACTCACATTGAAATCTTACATTCAGACTGGTCTAAAGAAGAGAAACTTCTCTCTACTGTTCCCTTTTCCAATACTTCCTGTCACAGGAACAAGATAGAAATGCTAAAATAACTCTATTACTGACGGAGAGGCCTTGTTAAATATTGGGATTGTTATGATAATGCACGTGATGCCTACTACAGCTTGACATTCCCAGTAAAACTAGCAGCAGTGAAGGGTCTTCATAGGGTTATGTTTACATGAACATCTTTGAGTATCATATTTAAAGTCCATTCAAGATTAGGCAGGTACTTAACCCTTCCCAGGGTTACTGTTCCAGACTCTCTTCAAACTCAGGTAGAATTCCATCAATTTACACTCAAGCCAACACTTAAAAGTTTTCTTTCCAGCCCTTCAGAGCAGAGAATGCCTTTGTAGCTGCTATAAAAATACCCCACAGCTCTGCAGCTATTTTAGGAAGCAAATTCATTGCAGGTAGAGGTTTACTAAACTGGTCTGTTCTACTTCACGCTGCCTTCGGTGGAGCTGTCGGACCCAGAGTGCTGATCAGAGAGGGGAATTTGTTGTCACCGAGACAATGTTTGAAAGGGGGTCTGCGAGTAGAGTGTGCATGCTGGAGCAGGGCCCTGACCCACGGTGAGAAGCTGCAATCAACAAGAACACTGTGCCTGGCACACCCCAAGAGGCTCTGGGCAGCTGCCTGTGAGAGATAGTGTTCCGTGGGCCTCGCCAGAGGCATTTGAGCTGCTGCTGCTCCTCCCCTCTCCGCGCTCCAGCTCAGCAGCACCGCAGGAGAAAACAGCCCACGGCACTGAGCTTAGTCCCAGCGCTGGCACAGCCCACGGCTTCATCACTCGGTTGGGGAAGAAGAAATAATTCATCAAAGTGTGATACTGAGGGCAATAACTTCTGTGCCTTTCCGAGTAAAAAACATTGCTGTTCTGTGACCGGGTCAGATCTTCACCCAGCTTCACTGGTCCAAAACGGCAGGGCTCAGGGTCTGTGTGCCCTGATGTTTTCCCGATCCAGTACTGACCGTTTAGCTCCGGCTTTGAGAGCTTTGTTTTTTACCAAGCCAAATAAATGGCAATTAAAAAACTAAACGGTATGTTTTAGATGGGAAGGGCTGCTTTTCCTGACTCTGGAGAGAGGGATGTTTATGTGGGAAAAGGCTTTTTTAGAAGCACTGATATTATATTCTAGAGATGACAGATGGTCTAAAATCTGCATTGTGATTTTAGCCTACAGACTTACGGTAGGCTCATGATATGAAAAGGAACAGAAAAACTTATAACCTAACCAATCTAATTTCTAGGCTAAAAAAAGGTATAAAATATGGACTGCATATCAACAGAGAAGCTCTGCATTATTTTCATAGGAAACCACATCACGCTGCAAGTATTATTTTAGAATTATTTTGACTGATACTATGTGAATCACCTTTTAGGAAGTGTAACCGCATACAGAAATCTTAATTGAGAGCATAATCCTACTACATTCTGTGTATCCAAAAACTCAGTTCAGGTTATGGAAGACTTCCACCATCAAACCACAAGTGCTACCACTGTCTGAGGAAGTAGTGAGAAACACAAAAGCCCCTGTTCATCTACCCCTTGCTGAAAGACAGCTTTAGACTTCTTGTGGTATACTTATGAGACAGAAAACAGGAATAAAAAATTAAATGAAACCATAACACATCCAAATCAATTGCAACATAATCTCCTTAGAGTACTGTCACTGCAGCTTCCCAGGGACAGAACATTACTACAAGTGCTTAACTAAATGCATGGAATATTTCAGTTCAATGCAATTTAAAAACTAAACTAGAAGATCTCTTTGGCCCAAATATCCAGCTAAAGGCATGAAAAATTTTGACTTACCATGGATTACCAATGGTTCAATCCACTGTAACAAATCAAACAGTCCCAAGGATGCTGTGAATACCACTGGGTCTTGGAGCTCTCCACAAGCTCTTGGAGGAGGATAGAAGCCCTGGGTAGATCTCTCCCCTAGCCAAGGAGAGCGGTTTGGTACAGAAACAGCTATCAGGCATAGTCATGGCCAGCTTGGTGCAAAACAACCTGAGGTGAAATCTTACTATTGTTCCATCCCCCTGCCATGGACATGGACACCTTCCGCTAGTATGGTGGATATGGTGGATGCTGGTGAAGTAACAGTAAACAGTGTAATTCCTTCCATCAGGAACTGACTTTCTTACATCTCTGAGGACTCCAGAACATTAACCAGAAAAACCAGAAGACCAAACATTTTGAGGGACCAGCCTCAGTGAAAACAAGTGGGACCCAATACAGACATAACCTCTACATTCCAGAGCTAATATCTACCTCCTAGTTAAGGAAACAAACAAAAATCCCACACACACCTTTAAAACATTTCTTCTCATTTTGATAACATTTTTCAAAGAAGGATTTCAAAGTGCAGTATAAGTATTACTAATGTGAATATCAAAACTGGTGGCATTACTACTGATTTCTGATTATTTCAATTTCCTTAGTGTTTTACGTCAACTTTAAAGTATAAGAAAGTGAGACTTACTGAAATTATACAGGAAGCTCGTATCAGAAACATTAACAGTACCCAGTTTTCAACTCCAGTTTTAAAGCAAGAGTGTAGGAAAGCTAAGGCAAGATGATTCTACAGGTAATTTCAGAATATTCAGCCCAGCTCCACGCTTTGATTAGCACGGGTATCAGAATGCCACATGCTAAATATAACAGCTGTGACATTGTCAGGAGTTCACAGGCCATGCAGACCAAGTTTCTCTTTCTGGCCCACAGACATAGATTGGTATTTCTTCTGGGTACTAGAAACATTTTAGGGAGTGGCTGGGCACCTGCTTTCTTACTAGGACCTGCATAATTTTTATTTTAAAACAAAGGGAAACAAGAAACTGTCATACAGCTTGAAAAGGAGAGACTTCTAGTCTTTTCTCACATGTATTTGACAAGGGTTTCTAGTGTGAATTTAATAGAGTTCTTTTCTCCAGGGTCTTTTCTCATTTCATTCATCCTTTTTAATCCCTCCATTTTATACAGCTAATAACAGAATTGGAATGAAATGCATGGTGCAACTGAGATAATCACAAAGGGAGAGATCTCCAGCTGGAACTGAACTGATACAGAGCAGCCTCCAGTCCAACCCAGACATAAGGGAGAGGAATGCAGAAGGAAACAAGCCTCTGTTCTGAAGCCACAGACCAGTAATGCATAATCAATCAGATCTGCTAGCTACACCTCTGAATTCAGCTTCAACTACCAGGACAACTATTTGCCTCTAATTAATATAAATTAGAAGAAAAATTACCATTTAGTGGCTGATCCTAAATCATGGTGTTAGGATAAGTGGTGCAAAACAGCAGGTGGGAGAGCCTAAATAATACCCTGACCCAGCACCTCTTAGGGCTGTCCCAGGGCAGCATCAGTCCCACAGGGGTGACACCCATCATGACAGCTAATGGGAGAGGCTCCCCAGAGCACTTCACAGGCTGGGGGTGGTTAGTAGCTACAGGGGCATGAGACTTATTATGGGATGCATGGGCAAACAGTGGACTAGGGCTCACACATGAAATGAAAAGCACACCAAAACGACAGTACAGTGGCACCTCTTGTTTCACATCTCCTTCACATACTCACCCACAATGGTCATGATATAAAATACCTACTGAACCTCTGAAGCTCTCCTGAAGAATATATGAGACACCCAGCACTTTGGCTTCTGAGTTTCCAAGGAGCTTTATTGCTAGTGCTCACTGCAGAGCAAGAGCATCTCCTCCAGAGTTGAATCTGGAGGAACCAGACTCACCCAGGAACAAAGGAGAAGCACCAACCCCCCGCCAGAGATAAATCATGAGTCCATTTTCTCCCATATCAACAAACAGAAGCTGGGATGTTTAGAAAGCCCATCAACACTAAACCAAACCTCTGCAAACACCTTTCTTCCCCACATTTTCCCATCTGAGAAGAGAGAAAGCAAAACTCACATGACATATACCATTTAGTGTGCCACTGGAAACTGTCATGTGAAAGAATGGTGAATGTAATGTAAGGAATACAAATGTGTCCTTTAGACTAGAACCACAGAATTTAGGTAGGAAGAGATCTCTCAAGTCTTTAATCCAAAATAGGACTGAGTTTACATGAGGTTGCCCCAGGCCCTGTTCAGTGAAATTTTCAGTATCTCCATCTCTGGACTCCTGTTTGTGTTTTCTCACACTTTCTCACACAAAGAATGCTTTGAAGAATTCTTTATATTTAATCAGAATTTCCTTTGCTGCAACTTGTTTCCATTGCCCTTCTGCTGTGACTCCACAGTCTTCTCTGTAACAATCCACCACATTTTTGAAGACAGCAATGACATCTCTCCTCCCCCATTTCTTGTTAAGGCTGAACAAACATCCCACTCATCTCTCCTGGTGCACCATGTGCTCCAGTCCTCTTCTACTGGACTCACTGCACTTTGCCAGTGCTCTCCTTATACCAGGGAAACCCAAATGGGATACTCTGCTCCAGCCAGACATCCCCTCACAGCTGCCAACTAGAGGGGAACAATCACTTTCATCAACCTGCTGGATAATCCTTTTACTTACCCAACCCTGTGTCGAGATCTGGAAGAGAACAGCACTGCATCATTCCTACGATCAGAGGTACAGAAGCACCAGGGATCCACTCCCTGAATGATGAGGAGATCCTTCACTGCTGCTTTGAGAGCCTTCCTCAGCCCCACCCTTTCCTTTGCAATTGGTGCTGTCCCCAAGGAGCTAAGCTGGGGAATACCCACTTGACTGCCAAGGGAAGCATGTGAACAATAGCACCACATTGTCTTAACTCTGGGACCTAGACCGGGTTGCTGTCAAGCAAAGAGCTTCAAAAAGAGGGACTGGGATATGAAATGAGTGTTTACAAATACTGCTTTAATTCTCTAGCTTAGCCATTTTTAGTGAGCTAGAGGAACAGCTAGATTTCCCTTATCTCTACAGCCACATACAAGGCTTTGTGTCATTAACTCTGCAGTTTACTATAATGGTTTTATGGTAATGTCGTTGCATGATTTATTCTTACATAAAGCCACGAGTAGAGAGGTCATTGCCAGCTTATTTACCCCTAGGCCAAACACCATGGCCCACAGCATGTATCTAGAGATAAAATCACACATCCTTTCTTCTACTGGAACTGGGAACGTCACAGAATTAAATTACCCATACATGGCTAATAGTCATGCTATGATAATTTTTTTAAGGATCAGAGGCTGCAAAGCCTTGATCAAGCTAAAATTTATTTAAATTGCTTTCTTAAAAGACAATCTCCTCCAGAGCCCCTAAATTCATCCTTCGGAATTTGGAGAATTGTACTTCCAGGTTACATGAAGAAAGATTAAATGAAACTGATCCTAAGAAGAGTTATATTCAGCACTTTCAGTGGCTTGACCTATATTATTAACAGTACAAATACACACTCCAAGGTCCAGGAATCTTTAATTTCTCTGACCTAATCATCCTAAGAGGCTTTTCAGGACTAACTGAGCACAAAGCAGTACCCTAGGCACAGAAATACCAGCACCTCTCTAAGTCTTACCATCCTCAATTAGTTCTCTCCAAGTCTTTGGGAAATAGTTGAGTTCTCAGATCCCTATTGCACATTTTGGTTCCACATCGGCCCAGCTAAGCATTCCCCTGGTTGGACATCCATTGTGCAGTGCTGACACACAAAAGCTGCATCTGCTGTGCCTTTAACTTGCTGGTGTTGGGCAGGATCTTGTCACTGTTTCTGGCTCAGAGCATACTAGCACACAGTGTGGGTGGACTAATATACCCCAGGTGGAGACTCAGTTGCCCAGCCTCCAAAATTCATGTCATTCACTCACACTTGCATAACCCTTGCATATTGCCCAGAACTGCAGCTCAAGTTGGATATTTCTGGCTTGCAATTCACTTTGCAGGTGCATGGGACAGATTCAACTCATGCAAGTCGTACAAAGCATTCCAAAATATCTTTGGTTTTGCTTGACAAAAGGTATGTACAAGTGTATACATATCAAGACAAAAATACTGGAACTTAGACACATTTCCTTAGCCACTCTGGGATGTTTCTTAAAATGCAAGGCCTCTCTTCTGAACTTTAAAATCTCTCTACATCTATTTAACTTTCCTACATCATGATTCACCTCAAAACTAAATATACTTCTGCTACAAAGAGAGAATTTCTTCCCTACTCCTACCAAATAATTTCATCTTGTTAAGTACCTCCAGGTTTTGTACTCCTTGACCAATATTTGATTTCTTTTTAATTTCTGATATTTTCCAATCTTACCATAGCTTCTTCCTGAAGCTCAGCAGGTTAAACACTTCTCTGTTACACCAAATAGCAGATTTGAATCCCTGTAGTAATTCTAGCAAGTGATATTTGGGACCGTAGCTAAAGGCAAGAGAGAGAAAGGGGTTTCTTTTCACTTCCACCAATTTTCACAGCACAGCTACTATTTACCTACATTGTATTTTTTAAGAACCAGCTATTACCTAAAGTGCAGGCAAGACTCACTAGCAAAGACAAGTATCTGCTGAAGCATTTCATGGCACAGCACTTCATACTGAGAGCTGTACAATGGCATCTGACAGTTTGAGATTTTGGACAAATAGATACCTAGGGTAAAAAGCTTTACTGAAGCCTGAGATGACAAATATCTACACGTCCCATTGACCATGCTGGACATTAAATGGTTTTCACCACTGGAAATCAGCAGCTTGGTCACAGCCCAGGCAGTGTGAGATCTAGAAAGAGAAGTTGCAGTTTCCAGGCACTGCTTCTGTGCCAGCCTTTCCCACCTCCATCATTAGACAGTGAGACAATCTCGCTGTGAGCACATCTGAGCAGTTCCCACATTTGCTCATTTATTCTCATCAGGTGATTTCTTGGAAGCAATTACAGGAACATTTCCATGCAAAATAAATTATCAGATAACAGTTTCTCAAAAAAGAGCATGCAAACAGCCGTGCAGGTTCAGAGTACAAATCAAAATATCTGATGCCCACAGATATATGCAATATATGCACATATTATAAAAGTCAGGATTTAAAATCCAGTTTCTCAATTTGGTGAAGAGATGAAGGGGTTTGACTCAGGTTTTTTCAATGCCTCTAGACAGCAGCATTGCTATCCAGATACCCAATCTTCTTTCTGACAGATGTCGTGTTCCCATTTGCATTCAATTTTGATCTCTCCCAGATTTCTCATATCTCTCTGAATTTCAGACTTTAGCTGAGAGTCTTAGAGAGTAAAAGGGATAAGTCACGCCGATCTCTTCTATTTTGCATTTCCCCAAACACAAATGTGATCAGATCAAAGCCTCTGATACAGGCACAGCTCCATTCCTACACCATGAGGAATATCACTTTGTCTCAGGCTTGGGTAAAATGCCAGTGCATTGAACAATTCTGAATGGAAAAGGCTTTGCCCCTCTTCTTTCTTTCGGCTTAGCGACTTCACCTCTTTTTCATTCTCACCTTCCCTCTCAGACATATACCTTGCAGCTGGCAGCTACTCAAAATGTAAAATAAAATATAAACTGAGGCTTAGGAATCAGATGGAGACTTCACAGAAAAAACTTGAGAGGAAAGCAAAGGGGAAGACAGCCAATTCTTCTAGGACCATTTCAGAGATTTCTAAATAAGCAGCTGCTTGAGAAGGCAGCTTGTACTTTTGTGGGAACGCCCACACTGCGTGCTATCTTATGTATGCTTTTCCATCATTTCTTATTCATTAATACTGCTGGTTTAAATGCCACAGTCCAGTGTTTGTTCTCTTTCCCAAGCAAGGGGATTCACGCTGAAGGATGACAATGTTGCAACTGCCACTCTACAGGAACAAAGCGTTGCTATTTTCAAATGAAATAGTTAAACTGCTTCAAACACATGTAACTGTGTAAAATGTGTCTGGAGAATTGGATTTACACAGACTTCAGCCATTTATGGTCTGACTACCCAGAGTGAGGTTCTTGGTTTCAAGAATATACATAAATTATAATAGTGTTTGAATAGGGACCTGATTTGTTACAGCCAAGTATCTGCAAACCTCAGCAGAATAGTAATTGAAAAAGAATGCTGAGCTATTCCAGTGGCTGTATAGCACATCTGAGTGCAAAAACCTCAGGACACACTATATCAAAGATACGAAAAATATCTAATCGATAAGTAAATCCTTGGGGGTGAGGGGTGTAGTTTTACAGAATGAGTTTACACGACATTAAATATGAATTACCACAAACTACACAAAACACAGACTGGTTCACTTCAAGTACCATACAAAATCAGGCATAGTATTTATAAACTTAAAATGCATGTCCTGCCTCATGGACAGCAGGCAAGAATCTTTCATTGGCTGTTTGCAGTCCCTCAAGCAGCTCTGCTGATTCTGCAGTGATCTAGGAATAACATTTTGGAACAGGCATAGCATGTGTATCATCAACAATGTATGTCAATCCCCTCAGGCCCTGGAAATGGCTGTCGGTGAGCTGCTGGGGTTCCCAGTTGTGGAAAGCCTGCAAAGCAACACTGGTTTAAGACAGCCAGGATCAGGGATGTGAGCTCAGAGCTAATGGCAGCAGCCACAGTTACACAGCACCCTCTGCAACAGAGCTTCACACAAGGGTATAGCCATGGAGCATGAGAGATTACAGAGTTTCTACTTGTCTGATATGATTAATGAAGCTTTAAAAATATATATGCTAGGGTGCATTAAGGCATTAGGATTCTTTAGATTGAATCTAAAGAGAAGGTGGTCATGCTCTTCATCCTCAGCTTTCAGTGGGTATTAATAATTCTTAGAGAAAAGCTCGATAGTGAAGCTCATCAGAGCTCCAGCGCTGAGGTCAAGGTGTCTTGATTATGGGCTTTGGGATGGCCCATTCGATTGCCTTTGGTTGCTGAAGGGCAAGTAAAGCCATATTCCTACTTATGATGAAATTCCCAATACTAAAATGAAAAGCAAAAATAACTGTCCTGAGAGAATCATGCTTTTAGGAGCCCTCTATCCTTGATCTGTCACCGCTCAAAGGGCAGTTTAACTCGAAGCTCATAAAGAACACAAGTCCTCCATTGAACTGGCCAACTTCTGTCCTGTAATAAAATTTCTAGGATGCAGGTGGCACCCTCTACAAGGCTCTCATCATTCCAAGCTACAAACACAACCTTAGATCTCCCATCTGGGTAGATTTACACCACTCACCAACCTCAGCAAAGCTGCACCACTTGACACAACTTGAAGCTCTGGTATTGCCTTATGGATGAGAAAATTATTGAGGTTTGCATTGAACCAGCATTTTTCAGCTATTTATTTAGTTTGTCTGCAGAACATCCAGCCTTAATTCTTCAGGTTTACCACAAGCCAGGACTGGGAATTTTTGTGGCAGTTCTAGCTAAAATTTGGCAATAGACCTCTTAGCCTACTTATAAGGACAAAATAGAGACGCTGTAATTATTTCAGATATAAACTTTCTTGTTCCCTCATGTGACTTTTTTCTTAGAAGGTTACATTAAGATACTTTCTATTGAATTCCATCTTTTTTGTTTGGATGAATACACTTCATTTCACACAGATTCTGTAACTCTGATCATGCAGCTATAAGGCTTTTTTGAGCACATAAAATGATACACTTATTTGATTTCTGGATTAGAGGAAAAGAATTTATGCAATTCCTGATGGATTGAAGAATCTCCAAGCCTTCTTAGTGAATGTGTTCCTCAATTATCTTTAAGTGTTCGGGTGTTAAGAATTCCCATCTCAGAGTCAGCTGTAACAGAACACACCATTCACAAGGTCTCACAATGCTGTCCAAATACAAATTTAAAACCAGCTTTACTCAGCACAATGAGATGGGAGATCACAAGCAGACACAAGGATAGGCAGTAGAACACAGAGGCTCTTGTAGACCTGTTCAAAATGACCACAGAAGTCTCTGTTGCAGGCTCATGACAGTTACAGCTATATAAATATCCAGATATGGATATATCTGTGAGATAGATTATATCCTGAGGAAGCATCATTAGACCTCAGGTTCTCTATAAGTCATTCGAGTCAGCAGGGGATTGGTTTGACGGATTGCACTCTGACAGCTATGAAAAGAGGTGAGCACATTATAACAAGCAGGAGAAAATTCCTACAACATTTATGCAGGAAATCATTTACTCTTAGTTCAGTGGCTGGGTTTTTAAGGTATGTTTTAAAATAGCAGCTTCCTCTCTGCATTTGATCCTATGAGAGAGACCCTTTCTGTATATAGGACAGCAGAGTGTGTTGCCATGGAAATTATTACAATCTACTTAAATTCCAGCCTTATCGGGTATATTCCCCAGAGTATCTCAATTTAATTATTAATGTTCTTTCTAAACAGCAACATCTTTCTGTTTTGACCGAAATCCTTCTAAGCAGAATGAAAACAATAAACCTGGAAAGCAGAGTCCTTTGTTCAGCTACAAAACAGGTACAATTAAGCCAGGGAAAATGCAAACAGCCTCCAGGCTGCCTTGACAATGTGCTTCAACTCAGACCTAGACAAATTGTTTGGAAGGGGAAAAGTCTCATTCAGTGCCTGTGTCCATCATGCCGCTGGCCTCTCTGCTGTGATTTCCAGCAAAAAACAGCAGCCAGGATAGTGGGCTTTTTTTGCAGAGGGACATGTTCAGTGGAATCTGAACACTGACCATCAATACATTTTCATATAACCACCTGTCTTGAGCTCATTCACAAGTCAAACCACTCAATCTTTTTCCATGAAATATGTGACTAAACCCAAAGTCTTTCAGCCTAAGGGCAGTTGCAACATTCATCTCTTTCTTTCACATGTCACCATGAATTCTGCAGGTAGATTTTAGGAGTCAGATGGTATTATTGAGACTGATCTAACACCAGGGATAGTTTCTTGTGGGTCACATAATCTGAGTGGATCATAGGTCCAAGTCCACAGCAGAAGAGGTAGCAGGACAAGCAGAACCCTTCCATGAGCAGAATGAGGCTCAAGAGCCTCAAACTGCTCATCCACAAAAGGGCCTAAGGCAGAGTATGGCCCAGAGCAGTCCTGTGGGAACTGCCCAAGCTAGAACAGCCAGCTCATCATGAGGGCTGTTTGATGTCACCTGCAGCCTGAGCAACCTGCTTTCCCCATATGCTCCCAGCAAGTGTCAGAGCATTTGTGCTGAAGACATCGAGACAAAGATGACCATGAAATATTGTGGTGAATGGAGAAGGTTGTCTCCCTGTAACTGCTCTGCTCTTCCCCATCACCAGGTGTTTCCCATCTATCCTCCCTGAAGGGTGTTCTTCCTGAAATGCCATACAAGATTCCTGATTTCACTTCTCCTTGAGTGCTTCTCAGGGACTGACAGCAGGAGGACTCTGCCACAAAAGAAGCTTGTCTATGTAAAACATCTCAGAGCACCCCTGGACTTCTGACCATTGGTTTGGAAATTTCAGCTTAAAACTCATATTTGCCTTGCCCCTCCAATTCTGCGCCAGTGGGGGTACCTCATTCCCACATCACAGTCTACCACATATAAAACAGAACTGGTAGGGTTACTAAGACTATTTTACAGGTACCAAATTAGGAAAGAATAAATAATTTCCCCTCTTCCCACAGGGAATTTACAGCACTGTCCTGAATCCGGGCTCTTGGTATTCTCATATAAAATCTGCAGCACAAGCCCTTTCCTTGTATGAGGATGGTTATTTGTCACAAGCCTCCCTCCAAAACATGAGGCAAGAAATGTCTATCAGTGTTTGGCTTTCCTCTGTAAACACTTATTTATAGGCTGGAAACAAGAAATAGAATGAATGAGCTGAACGAAAGGAAGCAGCAGCATGAACCCAACAGCAACAGAAGTGTTTCTTCTGCAGGAGCTGCAACTGTTTGTTGAGGCTGATAACATTGGATTGCCTGGTAGATTCACAGGCAGGTACACACATTGTCCTGGCATCCCTGGGACCCATCCATTCCAGGCATGAGGGGCATTCTTTGTAGTTCCTCACAAATAGGGTCTTCAATATTGGTTTTGTTCTCCTGTAAAATTTGCCATTTTTGGAAAGCAAAATATTACCACTGGCTCCATGAGAGATAAAGAGAAGAGACTGCAGCTTTACTGACCAGTTGATTGATTCCTTCTTTGAAATTGGATGTTTATTTATTAGCAATTAGTACATGAGCAGTAAGGCAAGCATTTGAAGAAACAAGCCTTTCCTAAGCATGACACCAGCTGTCCCCCTGTCATTACCAAGAGTAAATCTCCAACTTGACAACTCTGCCTCCACATAAATGTGTGTCCCTTCTGAAACATAATCCTTGCTCTGCATTTCTACTTACTGTACAACAGCTTCTCTCCTTCTTTGATGCCATCCCTGCCCCTCTTCTGGCTCTGTGACCACTTTTACCAGGCTGCAGGTTGCTGCTTTACCACCCAGAGCAAGTTAAAATCCCTTGTCCTCCCCTGCTCTTGTAAAATGTCTACAAGAAACAAACAGCAGGGTATTCTGCCAAGAAGTTATGCCCATTATGAGGCTAACAGCAATAGATGGAGTGGTTCTGTGTACAAGGCTTGGGAAAGTGCCACCCATGTTTCTAGCTCCAGCATGGTGCTCTGGGTCTGGAGTGCTTTCCCAAGTCCTACCTGTGGAATGAGCAGGCGTGTCACCTCAGCCATTCTCTTCAAAAGCACACAAGTCATGGGAAGATAAAACACATTCTTCATTTTGTCACTTCTTCTAGCTCTTTCTCACAATTCTGCTCACCATCTGTTTTGCCTGTATTTCATCAGTTTGAATTAGGCACTCCTCAGAGCAGGAATTCTATCTTACTACATGCATGTGAAATGCCAAAACAGAGCATGAACACTGTACCAGCAGTAGTGTCACAGAAATGACTGAGGAGCACAGGATCAGTCTCAAAAATTATTCTCCTAGAATGCAGAGTTGCATGTATTCATACCTTATTTATTTTTCTATTACCACAGAACTTAGAAGAATCAACTAGAGACTAACATCCATTGTCTAGGTATTGTAAAATAAAAAATTCTAAATGAGACTTGCTGCCCAAAAGAGTTTGCAATCTAAGTAGCATACCAGTGATAACAAAAGTATGTGGCACCTTCCCCTGCAAAAAGTAGCATGTGATAAACTTCAACCACACAGGTGACCTAAGTGAGATTTTGCCATATGAGTGTTTTGCTTGCAAAGAGCCTGATTACATGGATGCATCCCTCCATTAGGCCATTTCACCTCACAAGACCTACCTGAAATCTGAGTGGCCCCAATGCAGCCAAGTGGACAAATGAACAAAAGGAAATCCAGACTCAGATCCTTGCTGACTAATGAGGACAGGGAAAAAATTTTGTCATACAAAGGTCCTGCAGCAACCCAAACTGGCCAACACTTCTGCAGCACTCAGGTCTTCATCCACCTTTATGATTGGCCTGAAAGTTCCCAAGTATCAGCTCAGTCTGCTGAGAGCACGGAAGCAGAAAGACAAAAGCAGTGCTCAGAACCAACTGCTCAAGAAGTAGGAGGTGTGATTGTATGTTGTCCTCCTTCTTCCAATTAGTACCAAGTATTTCCTCTTGACCCAACAGCTCTCCATGTAACACACAACTTCTGATGGAAGCTCCTTAGACGTGCCTGTCTCCCTCTGTTAACTGTAGTAAAAGCACAGAAGAGTTTCTCAACCTTTCCTAATCACCGGACAATCCAAACTTCAAAAGAAACATACAGCTCATTTTATATCCCACTGCTGCTTAAGGAGAGACGACAAATAATAATTCACATGGAACTGGCAAAATGTTAATCTTCTACAAAACTTAAATTCAGTAGATAGAATTACAAAACTTGTAACTAAAAAAATAAAGTAAAAAATTGTATTTTCTGTCTAAATCGGTTAATACATAACTGTCGCTGTTGAGCCACTAGCTGAGAAATGACCCAGGTTCTCAGACAAGGAAAGAGAGAAGGTGTTTTTATTATTTTGATTTCCATATATATAGTCTTCAGAGGTCACCCAGATTGGTCAGCCCGAGACCTCCCCCTAGGCCCAACTGGCCAAGCCCGAACTGACCTAATCCGGAGACGTTGTTTGCAAAACATCCAAACTTTATCTTTGTTTATGAAATATAGCAAAATGTTCTCACGGAAAAGACCTGTACTAGCCACACATAACTACCTGTATGAGGACTTCTGGTATAGAGCTGTAACATTTCCATTGACTGACTGATGTTTTGTGGACTGCCAGCCATCTGTGGACCACAAGGTCCAGTACCTTGGATCTAAATCTCCCTCCTGTGACTAAGAAACCAATTTTAGGCACTGTAGAGCCTGACTTAGTAGCCTGTATTAGGCAGTCTGGCTGTTGCTTTCTGCTGTATGTGACACTAAGGAGAGCACTGAGGATCTGAAAGGGAATAGGTCATGATTCAAAATACTTCAGCCTTTGTTTGTTTGACTGCTTCAGGTACCATCTATTTAAGTATGTAGTTTTGCTCTATCCCTCCCACCCATCAAAAATCCATAAAAAAGGCAACACACACATTTCCCAATCCCCTTTTATCAATTTATTGAGCAATGTGCCTGGAGAAAATAAATTACCTGTTACTCTGTGGAATATTGGACACATCACTTGATCTCCATGTGTCTCGGTGCCCTTACCCATACAATGGCAGTCAAAATCATTCTGATGACACAACACTAAATTAATGCTTCAAAGTGCTTTAATACAGTGGATGGAAAGAGTCCCACTAAGGCAAAATACTGTACAAAGTCAGCTGCAAAGGCCAAGCCCCTTGGCTATATTCCATAGCTTCCAGGTTGATAAAACATCCTTCCTTACCACACCACAACCAGTAAGATCTGTCATGTGCACACCAGAAAAACTTCCCCGTTGGGGCCAGGAGTATTTGCAGCACATCTGTGCATGGGCAGGAGAATCTGGGTCACGGCTGCCAGAGCAGCAGGCAGTGCTGTCCCCTGCAGCGTGATCACACGGTCACATTTCACATCAAGGGCACAGCAAATGTCGCACCTGCGCTGGGCGCTCCTCTGTCACTTACTGTCACCAACAGGTTCTGCCCCCTCAGCAGAGCCAAAGGTGGCAGCAGGGATGCACATGGTGAACACCAAACTGAGCTGGCAGCCACAGAGACCACATGCTCTTCACACGAAGGACAGCAGCAGTGCAAACCTGCAGCCTCTGTTTTGAAGGGATTACACCACCTTTTTACAGGTAAAGTTTATTAGTAAACTCTGCAAGTATGGCAGGTGGTCTGCCCTTCCCACTTTCCAGCTCCACAGCACGGAAGAGTCTACTGCAAACTCATCCCACAGCCTTGGCCGAGAGCTCAAGCTACACTTTGGGTCCTTTGCTGTATTTTCAGATAATTTTACACTCCTGGTACAAGGCCTGTAGAGAGCAACGAACACCTGAATCCTTCATGTCACCTGCCAGTACCAAGTAAATACAGCAGGCTGTGAAGGACCTTCATATATGTGATGTATGTCAACTGAAATGCAAATGCTGATGTATCAATAACCAATACACGATATATATCAAGTGATATATATATATATATATATATATATATATATATATATATATATATATCTCAACTGAAATGCTAATGCTGACAAGTCAATAACCAACAGCTTGAAGCTGTGCTCTGCTTTTATGAGAGCAGCCCCTGCCTGCTTGAGTGAATCCTGTCTCTTCCTCTCATAAAGAAGACACAAGTTATCATTTTCTACCATCAGATAATATCCATGATATGATTTTTCAGGCTTTGTTTCATTCATAAATTTCTTCAGGCTTCCCATACACATGAAAAGCGGGAGGAGGAAGGATCTGCTGAGTTTCTCTAAAACGAAAATTCTTCACTGATATAAAGATGAAATCAATGGCTGACTCAATAGCACTATGGATTGACACCAGATGAAGATGGGGGTGGCTGATCTCACACAGCCTTGCTAAAACGGCATCACAATAACTAAGAAAGAGAAAGCTGACAAACTGTGACTGGGAAGGAAATTTCATGCGTGAATTTAAAGAATTCTTTGGTTCCCTTTGATTTTGTTTAGAATCCAACTACTTCCAGGGACAAACGGAAGAAAGGATGCCTCTGACAGATCCCCAAATCCCTGTTACTTCCAGACAGGGATGGAAATTCCCAGTGAACATATCTAAGGCTGCCATTCTCTTTCACATCAAAACATAACAGAACAGAGAGGCCATTAACGGTATTTTGATTTAAAAGAAAATAAATGCAGGCCAAAAAAAGCACAATTAAGGCTGTGGATTTTCACCATGAAGAACATATTTAATCATTTTATAATAATTTGCAATGCACTTCTAAGTTTCTCACAGGAGGAATCCAAATGCCTATGTCATCACACAGTGTCATCTCACCTACTGATAACCTGTCTAACCCAGCCTCATTGCTACTGACATTTCCTTCCTCTGCCATGTGTGCCAGATTGTAAGGTTTTCAACAGACAGTGTAATGTGCCTAACTTTCAGAATCAGAGCCAAAAGCCTTTATTTCTGTTCTGCATGATCCCAAGCCCATAAACCAAATTTCACGTTTCTGAGAAAGGAGAGGATTCCCACGCCAATCCAATAAGCTGCATTTATGTACACCACTTTTAACTTCAAAGTGCCTGTACACAACAGCCAAAAGTAGCCAAAGTAGCCAAAAGTTGGTGTGCACTGCAGCTGAACTGGACTGCAACAACTAAATCTTTCTCCTGGAGAGGCCTCTACCATTTGAAGCAAACTGAATCTCCTTTGAAATGGATAGCAATAGCTTATAGTTGGTAGGACAGACCATTGGTCCCTTCTGTCTGCCTCAAGGAACAGTTCATTACACTTCACAGATGAAGAAACTGAGATACAGGTGCTGCAGGACGCCCTTTGAGATGTACTCAGAGATGAAGAATAAAAATAGCGCTGTAATTAACCCACAAATAACTATATTATCCCATTCCAGTTATTCTGAGAGATATAGGAACAAGTAACTCCATGATGCAACAATTGTGATTCCAGTGACCACAGGCATTCCTTGGCGGAAAAATCACCTGCAATCCACTGCCATGAGAAAAAAAACATCCTAATTTTGTTCTCACTGAGATGAGTAAAAAAAATACCTGGGAGTAGTGCCACAGGAAAATGAGAACTGAGCTCTTGGAGAAAAAAAAATATCTGGGCACAGGACTATCTTTTTGTTTTGCATTTGTACAGAACCTAGTGCAAATTCTGAACATAATAAGCACTGAACAGCCATGGCAGTGTAAGATGCTGCTCTGGGGTTCCCAGCACACAGCTCTGCAGGCAGAACAGAATTAGCCAGCACTCTGGAAACAAAGCCCAAACACTGAAGGTGAAATGAGGTAAGAGAAGGTTTGCAGCCTGACTTCCTGCTGAAAAAAGTGAGAAGTGCTCACAGGTTCTCCTTCAGCAACATTTTAGAAACAGAAATTGCCACGACTGAGCCAGTAACAACCAAATCAGAGACAGAGGAAGCAGCAAAGCACCAAAGAGACAAAGCAAAGGCTTGCTTTTTGTTTTAAAGTCCTTTCAGTTAGCTGAGTCATATCAGACATTAACCCCTGTGGAGATCAGCAGAAGTCATAAGAGCACAAAGCAATATTCACAGTGTGACTAAAGCACACCACACCACTTTCCTCATAATCCTTATCAGCTAATAAGATTTAATGAAAAAACAACTACATAGAGACAAGCAGGGGAGCAAAAAAGCCCAACCAGGTGGCCATCCTACTTAAAGCACAGCTATCTGTACTGATGGATCAACTAGTGATTTATAATGAGATGTGGAAATTGGATTAGACAGATTAAATCTTTGTCATGATCCTAATCTGAAGACCACTGTACACCAAGGAGTCAGGGATCCAAGTCACAGTATCCCTGAATGGGTGCAGATCTGTGCTGTGCTGCAGGTGTATCCTGGCTGTCTGGCCTGTGCTGGGATGCACATACCCCTTGGGATACAGGACCAACTCGCTCATCACCTGAAATTAAACCACCTGCCCATCTTTGTCTTCATCTAAGTGTAGCAACAAGCTCTCTTGTGAACATCCTTTTCATCTGGCAGTAGGAGTGATGAATGGCAATGTATTTAGAAACAAAAAGAAAATGCTCAGAGAGCTGAAAAGATCAAAGTGTAAGGGAACCTTTCCACAGACAGATCTGCATGGTGTGCTGCGTCAGACTGGAGGGTTCTTCCATGTCAGGCACCTCGGGGTTTCCAGGATCTGATGGAATGTATGATTATTTATGCTTTCCTCTTTTTCTTTGCAATGCTACCTCTAGCAAATGGTGTTTTAAGCAATACTTTAGAGAGTCCTAGTTTATTGCTGGGATCATAACAAACCAGAACTCCCTGGTGCAAAACATTCTTAAAGGATAGATGTACACTCAGTAGTGGAAAGAAAGTGGTGACCAAGCTTGGCCTGCCCTAGGTTTCCTTGCAAAATTCTTACTTACTTCTATGACTACTAAATAATTAATATTTACACTGCATATTCATTATTTGCTATTGAAAATGCAGCATAAAAAATAATTTGTAGTGCCCTCTGCACAGCTGATTCCATGCTGTGACATGTTATTTAGATAACACTGAAGAGAACAGGAAGGTCTGTGTGCTCAGCTAATTACCTGACTGGTCAACTGCTCCAGGTCCTGCCCCTATCAGATTTTTGCCCAGTCCACATGTCTTAGATGAAATCACCCATATAGATGTGCATGTGCTGAGACAAGTAAGTTAAACTGCCATCTCTGTGTAGACATTCTTTGTTCTTGAGGATTAGCTGGGTTACAAGATAATGTGGTTTTTTTCAAAGTGGAAATTAGTCTAGTAAAGAAGAAATAAAAGCTGCCTTAGACAATACATGCTACATCTCACATTGCTGGCAGAGATGTCTACACAGTTATACTGTTCAAATTAAATCTTTTAAATATTTAACACACTTTCCCACAATGAAGTAGAAGCCAAATAATAGCTAGCTGCAGCTGAATCCAGATGACAGACTTCCAGGGGCTAAATTCAACTCTACAGCCCCCTAAAATATTCATATCTGACACTAAATGTCTTACTGATACCCAGATGTAAGTAAGATGAAGGTGAGTTTTCCTTTTGATGTTTCATCTCATATGGCAAAAGAGACCTTGAAAATGCTTTTCTGGAAACATGCTGATGGTGCAACATCATGGCACGTTTCTTTCAGACAAAGACAGTGACAGGCCCTTACATACCCTCTAAAATAACTTAAGAGCACAACAGATGTTCTCCTGAATCTGCAGGAGATGCATCTATATGTACCTGAGAGAAAAAACTGGCAAATTATTCATCTGATGCCATATATTAGCCTTCCCCAGTCACATTTCCAGAAGGGAGATCAGCCATCCTGCTGCCCCACCTTAAGCCTGTAATCCCCCTCCTCCAGGAATTTTCCAAATGGCATAAAAAATGCCTTTTTCTCACTGAACCTTTTCTCAGGTAGGACAGATAAGCATATACCTCGAGCTTGCTCCGTTTTCCCCTGTTGCCTGGGAAGAATTTTCAGGTAATTTTTACGTGTATTCCCACCTAGAACACTTTCAGCCATGGAAAAGCTGTAGGACAACTGCAAAGAGTCATACGCTTCTTCTCCCAGGCTGACAGGTTAAAGGGAGAGCGTGACCGTCTTTTGAGAGGGTGGGTGACAAGTTGCAGAGAGGAAAGGAATATTTGAAATGTCTTCTGCAAAACAGATAGAAGAAAGCGGCGGTGGCGGCTGGGAGACCCCGCGGCCGCCTCTCCCACGCCCCCTCGCGAGCCCCCGGCCGCGCCGAGCCCGGTAACAAAGCGCCGCTGCCCAAATCCGTGTCCATTTTCCCACCCGTTGATGCTCCGTTCCCCCTCCGGACCCCAACCGCGTCCATCGCCGAGCGCCAGGCGATGTCACCCGCTCTCTTTCTCCCCTGTCACCTTGCGCTGTACAGCGCGGCAGCGCTTCGCCCTCCACCCCCCGGTGATTTTCTCATGCTGGAAAATCCCATCTGACCCACCTACCTCCTGCCTCACCCGCCGGGCAGCCGAGCGCCCCGGCCCCGACAACAACCTGCTAAATTTAGCCCAGTATCCACAGCAGGGGCGAGCGGGACCGGCGGCGCGGACACCGCACACACACACGCGGACATGCGGGCGCACCGGGCACACGCTGCAGGTGCCGAGAGGCAGCTACTCACACCACTAGCCTGGAGATGATCCATGAGACCATGGCGCTGCCGTGTGCCGCAGGGCTGGCTCTCCCGGCAGGGAGGGCTCGCCCGGTGTCCTCGCCCGTTGCCGGCCGCCGCCCGAGTGCGCGGGGCGGGCGGCTCGGCCATCCGGCCCCGCAGCCTCAGCGCAGCCTCACTGGCGGCGCCGCCCGCAGCCAACGCGCAGCCGGGCCCAACCGCCCACACTGGGCAGGGCCCGCAGCCGCCCCCCACGGGAGGAGGAGGAGCCCCCCGTGCTCCCCAATCCCGCCGGACTCCCCAGCCGGAGACCCCGCGGCGTGCGCGGAGCTTTTGGGTGCGGAGGTGGTCCCTGCCCCACCGCAGCACCGGCCAGGTACGCGGGTGCCTGTGGACCACCGCAGCAGAGCAGGACATGAAGGAAACCCTACGGACTGTTCACATCAAAGCTAAGGCACGGGGTTGAGGGGTGTCTTCGATCCGTGGAAGGAGGGTTTCCCCATTTCCCCCCACCCACCAAAGTGTCCAGGCACAAGGGACAAGGGTATTAGCCACGCGATCCAGGTAAATTCCCATTACCATCAGTGATGACAAACAGCAATCTCTCCTCAACATCAGTTTTCATTAGGGGGTCTCATGGCTGTCAAGTCCAATTTCCATGAGGAACAGCTGCTCACACACAAAACAACATATGTTGGCTTGACCTGCAGGTTGTTCTCCTTAAGTTTCCTTTGGGTTCTTCTTTTCCTTTCTTTGACCGGCACATGCCAAATGTGATTAGTTTGCCTGAAATCATCTTCCCTTGCTTCTTTTCCCCCGTTCTACTGGAAGCAAACATGGCCATGGCAATTCATTATGAGATTTTGTCTTGCAGTAATCCTGAGATCTTAAGCTTGCCACCAGACCAGTCCCAGGCTTTACTTGGAGGTTGGTATGTGGAGCAGCTGGCCTGTTTTTGGCATTAGGACCTGGGCTCCAGCCACCCTGGGTGCACTGCAGGATCCTTGTCTCCATGCCACTCACATTGCTCTTTTTGAAGACTGGGCATCTACAGCAAATTTTCCCCATCATTCTGAGACAGCTTAGCTTAAGGAGGCTGAAAATCTCTCATGTACTGTGAGTAACCTGGGAGGAACTCTTGTAGTGAGAGACTGAACATTTCAAACCAGAGGTAGCAGTTCCCTGAGCTGATCACAGACTTCTCTAGTCCCAGGTTACCACAGACATCCTCCCAGTTCAGTCCACAGTATCCAGCCCTTATCACAGAAGGGTTTGGGTTGAAAGGGACCTTAAAAGTCATCTTGTTCCAACTCCCTGCCATGGGCAGGAGCACCTCCCATTAGAACAGGTTGCTCAGATCCCCATTCAGCCTGACCTTAGACCTCACCTTTCTTCTGCTGAACTCAAAAGTTCTCCATAACAGAATCACCTTTCCTTATGGTGGCTCTCTGGATCTGGTTCCCAGAAAACCAGTACGCCTACGGACAGACAAACCAACAATCCACAACCTTCAGGCATAGACAGACACGTAGTTAAAGTTCAGCACCTCTAGAAATTAATTTTCGGGGAATATGTGCCCGCATATTTGCCCGAAATGAATTTTCGGGGAATATGTGCTCCGCTGGCGGCAGTGGATCTGTTCCTCCAGCAGGGGGAACTTCCACCCCGCGCTGGGACCTGGAACGCGCTGTCACCTCCGCACCGCCGCGGCGTTACAGCAGCGCTTCTGCTCCCAACGCCGGAATTTAGGGTTACAAACGGACTGGGAACCACAGCTGCACGTATGGAGCCACCACACACTCCTGCCCCAGGGACTGTAAGGACCGACGGGAGCAGCATTGCTCCAGCCAGCATTTTGACTGCTGTACAGGCACCACAAAGGCAGGGCTGGGTGGTGTGCTGCAGTAAGCAAGTGTAAATTAGACGTCCTCTCCAGGCATGCTTGCTCTAAGCAAGAACTGCCTTCTCTCCGAAAGAAGCCATTAGGTCATCCAGCCCAAATTCTTGAAGTAGTGAATCATCCTGTGGCTGTCTTGTATATCGTAGCCAAATAAGTACTTGGAAATCTGTTACCCAAGATTTTTCCCGTGTCAGGATTATTTAGTGTGAGCTTTTAGACTGCATGTTGGCAGACAATCCACAACATTGTTACAATTAATGATGGGATATTTTCAAGTACAAGGCACAGACCTCTCTGCAAGAATACTTGTGTAATCACCACAGTACACAGAACTTGCCACTTAGTAGTTGCTATGTATTTCAAGCATAGTACATGCTGCATATTTCCTGGACCAACAGGAGAAGATATTGGATCATAAAGACAGATAATACAGGGGACAACACCCAAAGCTGCAGCAAAACGTTTTAGTGCTCAAATCATAACTCAGCCTCATGTCCTTCAGCTCACCATGTTCACTACAACTTGCCATTGCTGCTGACCCCACTTCTCTCTTCTGGGCAGCAAACCTCAGAAAGGTTTGAGGATTTTTTTCTGGCTGGAAGCAATCTGACAGGGGAAGCAGGACATGGACCCTTGTGCTGCTGCTTTGTACACAACCGGCACAATCACCACCCGATGACTGTTGACTGATGGTAGCCTCTAATGTACACAGATAGGTAGTCTGGTGATGGCAAACCTAAGAAGCCCGACTGTGTATGTAGGGAGCTTTACTGAAACAGCTGTTTGGTAAACAGAGGTGAAGGAGAGAAATTCAGCTCCATTGAGTCACCAGTGGAAGGGTGACAATGCCCCCTACCTACTCCTCACGGGCTGTGTCTGAGGACAAGTAACACAGCCCTGGGACTCTGAGCTCTGCATGTGACATCCCAAGCACCCTGGAAAGAGGCTTTGCTTGAAGAAAGCCTTTCATTTGCCATTAAACCACCTCATCCAGTCTATGAAAAAAAAACCAAACCGAACCGAACAAACAAAAAGACCCCCCAAAAAACAGAGACACAAAAGAAGAGTTAAAGTGCAGGAATAGATATGAATTAATTTTCACAGCCAGCTCAGCAGAAACGCCATCCAATGCAAGTGGGATATTTTGGAACTGCTTTAGCAGTGGAAGGTTTGGCAGTGAAAAATCCTACACAGATTGCACCATTAGATGGTTTGATTTCTGTTCCCCAAATTATAAATAAATCAGCTTTGTTACTCAAGGCAGAGCCACCACCCTTGCCCCAAATACTATGCAGTCTTCTCCTAGAAACTACTTTTCCCAAGAAGTTCACAGCCATGGAAAAGTCAGACCCCCCAACAGCTCTACTATAATCAGACTCATTCCTCTCTGCACCAGGGAAAGGGGATCTCTGCCTCACAGCTGAACAACAACTGCCAAGCCAGGGCTTCTTAGAACAAAAGCGTCACTGACATACATGCACAGGGCACTCTGTTACCAAAAGTAGAAAAGGTCAGGAAATAACAAGTGCAGACAACTCTTACATACTCCAATGGATCAAACCTACACCAGAGGCATTTAAGAACAGCTGAAGTGCAGACTACCCAGCCAAGAAATGTACCCAGGAATAGAGAAAAGTATCAGACAGAAAACCTGCAATAGTTGCGTGGTGAAGTTCATGTGGCAAAACCAAAAATGAATATAAAAATAAATAAAATACACATAACCATAGTGCACATGTATATCATGCAGTATTGTTACAGCACCTAAAAAGCATCAGGAGAAGAAAGATAGTTTGATCAGGAATAAATATTCTGCATCCCATCAAGGAATGCACACACACACACACACACACACACACACACACACACACACACACATATATATATAGACAAATATACTCAGCTGCTTGAAAGACAAATGGCTGGTGTTCCACCCACTGGAACGGAATGGGTCACTCCTTGCGTTTATCTCCTGACTTCTAATTGGGAAGCAAAACAAAAGAAACAAATAAATGAAAACCTAATGGGGCAACATGCACAACTAGAGCAAAAATCCAAGAAGAATGCAGCTCCCAAACACAGTAATGAAAAATTCCCATTTCTGAAATGACAGCTTTACTAACAAACACAGAGTAGACAGGAATAGGTTAATCCTATTTGTGGGGAGTGTTGTAAAAGCACAGGGAGACATTCAGCATTTCCTGGCTGCTGTTTCCATCTTTATTATTGAATTAATTGCTTCAGAGCTATGGCCATTAGCAAAGAGAGACTAAGAAATGCCTATTTTGTCTCAAAAGTGGTGTGGTCTGGCATTTGCACTGGGAATTGTGATTTCTGAGAAACACTCATTTCAGTGACTCACTACAAAAGCTTGGGGAAAACATGGAGAGCCAGCATATTTGAATGTTGTCATTTGGCTTTAGGTAACCAAAATGGGAGCACTTAGCCCCAGTTATCCAAATACAAAACTCTGCAGCACAGAGCTCAGCCACTCATACTCAATATCTCAAATATTAAGCTCTGAATACCTCAAGTTGTGCATCAAAAGTGTCCTCTGAGAAGTCAGTTCTTTGCTTTCCATATCCTCTTCTCTAACTTACAAGATGCAAGATGCCTCTGCCTTGGAATAAATCCATGTGTTTTAGATTAATTCATTAGTGGATCTGAGGTATCTGCAGACCTTCCAGCTCCATAAGAAATTATTCTAGTCCAGCATGTTTTCCACTCTACTATTTCTGAATCCTAGAATCATAGAATATCCTGAGCTGGAAGTGACACACAAAGAATGAAGAAATTGCTTGGTTTACAGCATTTTATAAATTGATTAAAAAAGGACTATATGTTAGACTGTGAATTACTTTTTCAGCCTTAGAAGTCAATATAGATATTTAATAAATTACCACTGTTATTACAGTACTTCTGACACTCAGGTTAAACTCCTTGTTCCTTGTTAGCTGCTACCATCTTTCTACATATAAGCAAAAAAATTAAGAAACCAAACCACAACAACAATAAACCCAACCCAAAAATCCTGCAATAGTGATTTTGAATAATAAGGCATACTGTCAAAACTTGAAACCAGTAGAAAGACCAAGCCTATCTTATCTTTAAAATAGGACATTTAATGGCCATGGCAAGCTTCTGGGGATGATGCACACTGAGTCAAAACTAGGGGAGGTTACTCTTCAAAGTTGCTCATGTGTGTCCCTCTGGGCCCTTATTATCATCTACCTCCAGGGAAGAGATACTGAGAGGTACAGAGCTTTGGTTTGATCTAGTGGGTCAGTTCTTACATTCTTGCTCTGGAAGGATGGATTGTTCTGAATTTTATTACTGTGTAGTGTTTAATGCAGGCAACGACAGTGAACGTACTGAAGGATAACTTGACCATGTTCTTGACCTTAAAGCAGACACAGAGAGAAAGGAGGAAGGCAATTAAGTGCCAGTGTGAACATGACATTTGCTCAAGAGAGATATTGAGAGAAATATGGTCAATGCACGGCCTTGAGGTTTCACTGCAGTGCTATACCATGCAGATAGGAATGCAAACGATAACAAGAAGCTGTAAATAATGAAAGGGGCCCCTCTGATGAGCAGAAGAGAGGTTTCCTTCAAGGAAACAGAGAAGGAATGTGCAGGAGGCTATCCATAGCCCTAATTATGTCAAGAGAAAGCTGCAGACTAGTTTTAGGAGTTTCTAGAGACTGTCTCCACAGACTGATGTAATAAAAGAATTGACGGCAATAAGAGAGGAAAGCAAAATGGGCTTCTTTGCCATCCCTTGCTGAATCACCTTTAACCAACTAATTTGGTATCACAGGCACTGCTCTGTTTAGCAGTATCCTAAATACATAGGTGAAATCACCCAAGCAATTACAAGGCTAACATAGCAGGTAAAAACATGTTTTAGTAACTGTTCCACTTAATGGTAAGTTTTAATAAAAGGCTGACATTGACCTTCAGGATCAGTTTAAATCCCAGCATAAACCAGGATGTGGTTTCAATTCCATGCAGAGCCCTGAGGGAGGCAGAAGGAAATGAGCTGCCCTGGCACAGCTGGCAAAGATGCCTTCCCTTAGGAGCTGCTCAGAGGTACTTGCAGGTGAGCAGCAACCTCGGTGTGAGTGCACTCATTTCTCCAGGGGTTTTCTCACACTTCTGCCAGGATTTTCCTCTTCCTCCTGTACACCAGAATACACCTGCTTCTCCCATGTGCATCCTGTCCTGTTCATCTCAAGGTGTGTAAACCACCCACTGCCTTACGACTGCTTTGTCCTCAGTTACAAATGCAAAGAGAAATGCTGAGTGTCAAAGCATGGAGCATATTAAAGACACTGACTCTCATACCATGTATATTCATGAATATGAAATTCCACCACACTAAGCTACTTCCAGTTCTATTTCATTCTGGGAAAAGTAAAAAGGATGTCAGGAAAAAGACGCCTCTTTTTTATGGACAAGTTACATAACTAAATTTTTTCTCTGCAGTCAGGATATATGAAAAACTTGCAGCATCATCCTGCTTCTCTCCTTCTCATTATGTGGCAGTAGGAACAAGAATTAATTGTCTTCCCAGGGACAAAAAAGGCTACATTCCAAAACTGAAACAGGAAAAAAAAAACCCCAGGATCAAAACCAAACAACTTAAAGGGTTCAGTCAAGAGAAAAAGACAATGTAAAAATACATCCATTGTGGTAAGTTTTCAAGTTACCTTCTACAGGCCATTTATAGAGGCCCCCCATCCCTATAAACTTTACTCCCTTCTAAAGACTTACAATATCTCACTTTAATGCCACTATTTATGAGGCCAGATAATGGTTCCTTGACTTGGTGCTTGCTTACAGCTCACAAAGGTCAAAGTGAGTTCTGTGGGCATTGCATATAGACAGCTCCCAACACTTGATATGGCTACTGAAAGTATTCTAACATGTTTCTGAACCATGCATGCCTGACTGAGGAAAGCAGCAGTAGTTTTTTCCCACAAATAGTGATCCACTACACCTGCTTAGCATGAGATTTGAAAAGGCAACAGCTGAAAATGGAAATTCAGACTCCTAGCAGCCTATACTTCAATACCACAATGTACTCTCATGAAGAGAAAAACAGACAACAGAAAACACTGCTTTAAAAAAAACATCATCATAATTTTAAAATAGCTTTTGTGCTCAACCCCCATTTTCCATATCAGTCTCCAGCCAGAAAAACTGCAAGTTCCAACTTTTCGAGCTGCTAAAAGAAGCATTTGCAAGCACATGCTCTCCCTCCATACTCCAGTAAGAGACTCATAACTGCAATGCATGCAGGTGATGCAGTGTTTTCTGTGCTCTCTTCTCCCTCAGACACCAGCCCAGTCATCCTCTGTTGAAAATACTTCCCAGATCTCTAAGAGCCCAGAGATTCTCCAAGTGCCACTGAAATGAAATGGACAAAATACAGGCAGTGAATAGCAGTGCCAACAGCAGCAGTGAAGGTGTATCTCTATCCCACGGGAAATGTGCCAGCACATCATACAGTCTTCCCAGAACTACCCTGACACCACTCAGGGTGCTGCTGATAAAGGTGTTGCTGTAGCAACACAGAGCTTACTCTGAGGCAACTACCCAGGAATGTCCTCAGGAGCCTGGGGATGATTTTCAACTCATACCAAGCTCAATGCTGCTGAGGCTACACCTGACTTGGTACAATAACTGAGTAATTTAGGTTGCAAGTAGCCCATGGAGGTCATTGTGTCCAACTTCCAGCTCAAAGCAGGGCCAACTTCGAGCCTGCATTACACAGGGGAGGACCTCATCTCCAGATAATACTTTATAAAATAATCTAGACATGATTTTGTGACCTGTGGCAGTTACAGTGCAGTGAGAAAGGAGATAGTTTTACCTTTACAACAACTCTGTAAAACTGGTGTGGTAGGCAGAGACCTGAAACTGTCTTAACACTGAAGCTGTCTCCCCTGGGGCCAGCAGCATGGCAGTTATCAGAGCACCGTGCAACAGGTTGTGTTACAACCTCTTAGGTCAAGACACTGTTCTTTTGGATGGAAAAAATGGACTTTTTTTCTGCAAAAGTCAAGTGCATTCCTTCTATTCACTATAGGCAAGAGGATTTCAAACCTTGGCTTTGGGTTATAGTAAATACACATGGTGGGCAGCTGCAGCCACTACTTAAGAGTTAATCCCCATAAAATCCTTCATTAATCTAACTACAATGATCAAGTAGCATGGAACATATTCAACATGGACAGAAAGTGTATGTTAGATTAACAGGATTACCTGTTGATGAGGGTAATATTACCCTGTATTTATTCAGCACTTCTCTGAAGAACAGAAGGTACCTTTCAAACTTAGGTAAATATTTATTAATCCCAGAGGTGAAAATATAAGTGCAAAGAGGTTAAGTAATAGCACCAGTTCCACACAGTAAACCAGTAGCACTATTCCCAGACATACTTTAACACACCATTTCTTGAGCTGCAGGCTGGTATGACCAGCTCATAAAGTCCTAACAATCACAGCACATCCTGTTCTCCCATGCTAACAGGCTGCCTACAAAGCAACATTTCCATGGCCAGTTAAAGCTCCATTTTCACTACTCATGTTTGGCTGACTTTGAAAGATTCTACACAATTACACCTGGGGAGCAAGCATACAGCTTACAATACCTTCCTTTGCACTGTTGCATGTCCAACACACTGCTATGGAATTGTGAAATGTAAACATTCTGTACCATCTACAAATTTTATATGTGTCTTTATAACCTGTGGTCATAAGTGACTGCTTTGCATTCTTTGTGTATAAACAATAGATGTGCTTAAAAGAATATGATAAAATAATGAACTTGAAGAATAAAGCTCTCATTTTTCTCCCTCCTTTATGCCCACAACCAATTTCTGTGATTCCTGTCTATAGACATTATTCTTCTAATGATCATAAGGTCACTTGTAGCACGGGAAAACTGTCAGACCTGAGCTTACGCCGTACTCCTCATTAGCCCATTAGTGCCTCTGACAAAGAAAAAGTCCCCAAAACTTCAATATCTGCCTAATTTGGGCAACAATGTGTAAACCAGAGTAGCATGGACACCACCCCATTTTAAGTTTGTATCTAGTTCAGCATTTACTCCAGCAGAAATAGTGGAACATAAGTCAATAATTAGGGACCTCTACAGCAAAGGAGGAAGATCAGACATCTCTGAGGGATAATTTGTCCCACTTATTCTAGACATCTATTTTAGTATGAATCTACTTCTGGAGATGCTTCTCTTCACTCCCTGCAGAGTAGGTTTAGACAATGAGATGCCTGCTGGTGGATGAAGTTCATTAAATGCATATTTTCGTGCTGGCAGTTTGTGACCTACATGTTATACAAAGTGAGATATATCCAACCTCTGCTGCAACCAGAGGCACAATGCTAATCATCTCATGGGGTGAGTCAGGGAACCAAACACGTGACATATAATCATGCTTGCTAAAATTCAAAGTCCTCCAATGATCTGCTAAATTTTTTTCCAATACTACATTTATAAAATAATTTTCGGCCCTGCCATTTATTTCAATCACCTACAATGTTTCCCTACTTCTTTTGTAACAAATCCATCTCTACTACCCCAACCTGCAGACATAGAGGTTTTAAGCTACTCCTCATTGTTTATGTGTCCAAGTTTGCTGGACAGCAGAGACAGCCTGGAGTAACTTGGCTGTGCTTCTTATATTCCCATTAGAAAATTGCACATGTAAATTTTATTATGTGATAATTTGTGCATAAGAAATAAGAGTAAAAAGCAGCACCAGAAATACATGCTGCAGCACAAGTTCCTCTGCACAGGAAACTGGAAAATGTCATTTCCATTTTTGAAAAAACTGCAATTATGCTATTTAGGGCAGAAGATATTGGGAAGTAGGAAAAGCTTTCAAATTTACCTTCTTATGCATTTCAGAAGAGATGAGAGACAGGACAGATTGCAATCCTCCTCTTACAAGAAGACAACGCTGACATATCACTTAAATCAGTGGATGAAATTCCTAGTTTCACTGGAGTTAGGAATCTGCTTTAGAACCACTGTTTTAATTTTAGGCATAAACCATCAAAGCCTAGGAGCTGAAGAGCAGCCATTAGTCCCTGACATCTGCGAAGAGAGACTAGTGAAAAGACATTCTAAAGCTCCATTGACATGGAGTTCACTTGGAGAACTTTACAGAGAGGAGTAGAAAATCATGAAGTGGTTTCCAGTGACAAATACAGTATGTGATATAATTACCAGTGCCAGTTCCAATGCCAGTTCCAATGCCCACTGCAAACCCAGTGGCCTCAGAACTGCCCAGTGCTCCCTTCTCCTGGGCTGGCTGGAGATGCAGAGACCTCTGCACATGGCACTGAGAGAACAACAGGAACAATCTGTAACCCACAGTTGTAACTATTTTGAAGCAATGCTGTTACATTTGCTCTAAAGAGAAATTACAGTGCCTATTTCCAGTTTCTGGACTGAAGGTAGTGGTGGGGGTGGGAGCCAGTTTGATGGAACAGGGGTATCAGCTGCTGATTCTGCTTTGAATATATTTTACTCAAAATTTCAACTCTCACATATTATTTCTTGCATTGCCCCTTTATCTGAAACAGATGACTCAATCCCAATCTAATATTAAATTTCTTCTGGGAAAAATTCTTAGCAGCTGCTTCACAATCATGCTTTTTCCCTCTCTGGCATTAAGGGAGCATAAACACTTATTAAAGTTTAACAGGGAAAGTAAATTTGAAGATTAAAATAATGTTTAATTAGTAGCTCTAATACTCATAAACTTTCAGGTGCACAACACAAAGCAATTCATAAGAATGATTATTCTTACAGAGAAGTGAGGTGAATTAAATGATCTGCCTTATGACACACTTAGTGTTGGATTCCAGATCTGGCTCCCAGTTCTGTGCTATACCAACTAGGTCACATTTAGCAATATACAACTTTTAAATATTCCCAGATTTATATTCACCAATATCTGGTATCTTAACATTTCTTAATATTTCAATTTTTATTTTTATTTTTAGCTTCAGTGATACATTACTTTAGCTTTGTTAACTTAATATCAGCACAATATACAGAATTATTTCTCAGCTGACCCTTGATATGAAAAAATACTGCATTTTTCCACCGGAAACAGTTACTGCAGTAGCAGGTAAACCACACAATATATCCATTGCTCCAGTTCACGGGAGAGCTGGTTAGGGACAAGACAGAAGAACCAGAACCAAGAGAGGCAGTGTTCTCTGCAGGGAGTGGAAGAATATTCAGTGCATCAATAAATTCATGCACATACAACCACCCACTGAGATCACCCTCCAGTGTGTACTTCCTCCAGTCAAAAGGCTGAGCCTCTTTTTAAGTGAATACACATTCAAGAACAGTGAAAGTTCTTGTTCAAATTGCACATACTTGTAACTTGACAATCTCCCAATGTTCACCATTCTGTCAGAAACTACATTAAATTAGAGAGGCTGAAAGAGAACTTTGAAGAGAAAACGTGGGTTTGAATAATCAAAAGAAGCACTGTGAATTTGGTCCAAATGATCTTGGAAAAGTACTTAGCAGGGTAGTTCAAAATCCAAACCATTTCTATCACTAATCTAGGATTCACTGACCTGACACCTACACATGCCCAGCAGCCCGAGCCGCTGAAATCTCGTCAGATCCAAAAGAGAAGGGTGTAAGTTTTCTCCCAAGGGAAGACACTCCATCACAAAACAGATCTGTTTAAAAGAAAGAGCAGGAGGCACTTGAAATAAGCTGTGAGGTCCTCTCTGGCACTGGTAGGGAATGGTGTGAAGTCTTAACTTTGCCAAAGCCAGGTTATGCTATTTCAATGATGAAAGAGCCTGGACATCAGTAAGTAGCAAAACATAAGTAACATGTTCTGTTTTCAGTTTTGGTGTGAGGCTTTTGGATGTAAAGCTTAGTTAACAAAGAAGAATTTTCCTCAGATCATTACACAATATTGCTTAAAGTTCACTGCATCTCTTTAGCTATGTTTCAGTGTCTCCTTTTGTACATCACCAAGCCATTCCTGCTGTGGTGGTGGTTTGTAAGACTTGATTCAATTATGTCAGCCACGATAATATTGATTCGCATTCTTTTATTAAAGAATGATACCCCAAATCCTTTGAATTATCAACTTATAATGTATTAATACCTGAGGGCAAAGGGCTTTTTTCTTCCACAACAGGCCTTCCTGTGGAGCAGCCAAGGAAAAACAAAACCAGCATGGAACTACTCACCACACTTTATGTCTAATGTTTGTTCATGGTTACTCTGTAAAGGTTATTGCATTACTCTATCTATAAATATCTATTTAACTTTAGAATTAATCTGCAAAATTTAATCTCTAATTCTAATTAATATATAATTAAATAATTAAATGTTAAATTAATAGTCAATTAAAATTTAATAATTGATCTTGATTTATCATCCTAAGAGTCCTCGCACAATTTCCTGTTTCTACAGTTGGGATAGCAAATCAAAATCCTACTAACTCATTGCTAGCAAAAGACAATCCCCACTGTGGAATGGGAGTGGAAAAGAGTAGGTCAGCATTTCTGATAGAGTTTGTCCTTCAGCAAGTAAACTTAATTGCACAAAATTAAAATGTACTTTGTGTCAAAATATGTGACTCCTTCAGTGAAACAATGTTAACTAATGTTAGACACAAATGATTTTAAGTTACAGTAATGAGATAATCGACCTGGAAGCAATCCTGCCACTCTTGTAAAGCTGACCCAGGTGAGGTGTGTGGAGGTAATGTGGCTGCACCTGAGCAAAGAGCTCATATAGGCTTTTCTCTTTCCAAGCTGTAACTAGAGCTAGGTTGGATATGAGTAATAACTGATCTACATTAGCTACTTCAGGAGTAGTTGAACTACATCACTTTGGTACTAGTGAATAAAAACGTTCCTGCTAGTCTGTTTTCCCTTGTTCTTTAGCACCACACTTGAAGACATACTGGAGAAATGAGCTATTGGTTATCTCCAAAAGCCTTGTTTCTAGCTCACAGAATATTCTGGGTTGGAAAGGACCCACAAGGATCACCAGGTGCAGCTCTTAACTGAATGTCCTGTACAGGGATCAAACCCCCAAGCTTGGTGCCATTGGCACCAGGCTGTCAGCGCAGCTGGTGCTTTCATAGCCTGTCCATAAGCACTTACAACTTAAATTACATGTCCTTACACCTCCATCATTAATTACTAGAATATAAAGGACTCCATATTCCTCTTCTGTGCTTGTACAGCCCCCTATTCAGCAGGCCTTTGATTGAGAATGGGGACCCTTAAATGTTGCTACAGTAGGGATTTTAAAAACCAGTGTCCATAACGTCTTGCACTGATCATTGCTTGCTGTAGCTGCAAACACACTTGTAGGTTTATCCTGGAAATGCAGGAGAGCCCTGAAAAACAATCTGCTCCCTCATATGGAAAGCATCTTTAGAGAACATAGTGCCATGGCAGTTAATGTTACCTATGGCTCCTTCTCTGACTGAAATGTCCCTTTCTTGCACAGTGCCTGTGACATCAAATACTTTTAGATAGTGGGAGGCCAATATTCAAGCACAAATATTTGAATAGCACATCCAGATTTTATATGCAGAGAGGTAGGCATAAATGCCTGAATGTGCAATTGTTTAGGCATAAAATTGGCTATTGAGTTTTATTGCTAAATTCCAATTTAAACTGAACTGTTAAATTCAAATAATTAAATTCAAATCTCACAGCCTCTCCTGCTTTTCTTCCTAGTGATACCCCGCACAAGAGAAATTGTCTGTTACTTAATGGTGGCTGAAAGGAAGAATTTATTCCAGTGTGTTCTGAAGTTACTGTTTAAAGAGCTCCTATTTGCAGAGATTACTCCTTTCTCATGTAGCAGCTAAAGGCTTACCTATTACTGGTTTAACCCCGTAGGTAGGGCCAGCTGGAAAATGTTATGCTCAAGACTTCTTGCAGGCAGAAGAACAGGCTGAAACATGCTGTTTTGAGGTTTCATCAGTTCTTCTTATTTACTGCACTGCTTTGTTTTGCACGTACTTCAACAGACATTGTGTGTTCCAGAGGTAAATAATGCAGAGTGAGACAGTTACCCCTGTGCCATTATCATAGAGTTAGTCTGAAACTTATTTATGAACATTTTGATGTTTGTCTTGACACACTGAAGGTGGGCATATACACACACAATATTTCTAATAGACATTAGTTTTTGTGGAAACTATTGTGAGTGGTGATAAAATAACCAGTTAAGAAAAACAATAGTACTTTTTTACTATATTGTATGGTTCTAATACTGAAAACATGTCCTTAAACTATGCAGCAAATTCAGACATGTTTAGAGTGATAATTTTAAATTTTATGTATTCCACTTTTTGACCCAGGGCTTTACTGATTACCTTTAATTTATAACTTTTAAAGAAGATAGATAATTTAAGAAAAATATTTTGTTCTAATTTAACTTCAAGGAAGAATCCTTGGGAAGGGAAGCAAGTTGTTGATTACATTCTCTGTTTCAAAAGAAAAAAATCTCCAGTTATGTGGTTTCTACCCAGCCCCTGGGTTTTGAAAACCTCTACTCTTTTAGGACATTACAAGCTTGTTTGTACCATTTTCGTGCCTGGAGTTTTGTCCAGGCTTCTGTCAACTTGTGCTCTGTCTGCTTCCCCCTCTTCTCTTCTGGTCTCTGACAATTCATTTTATTTTATGTATAGTCAGAATGCTGCACTTTGATCAGATGATCTTTTAGCATAATTTCCTATACAAGTTCATTTTTGAGGGCGTTCATGGACTCTGTCACCCCACACACTCAGCCTTCTAGGCCAGGGCCTACCCAAAACATTAAATTTTAAAACATCTTTGAACAACCTCCATGCCACTCTTTGCATGTGGGAGCTGCTCATTCACAAAACTCATGTTGTTGTCGTTGAAATCTCTCCTTAAAGCTTTCCTTTATTCTGATGCTAATAGGAGAAAAATTACTATTAGGCAACTGGAGTGCTACCAACAGCTTGATCTATTGCATTGACTAATATTGCTTCATTATAGTCTGACATCCCTCTTCCTGCATGTATTAATCATCTACTCTTTGAGGCAAAGTGTTCTCTCTGCAGAAAAACTAAGAGCTTTAAATAAGGTTATGCAACATCTACATGGTGTGACGTGCCAATTGTACAGTTGCTGCTACACGAGTCTAAAGCCTACAATGAAACAAATAATTTGGTAGCTTCACATCTAGCTTGCTTTATATAATATCACAAATTCCACTTTGCAATTCTGGTCTATATAGTAAATATTAAAATATGAGAAGCAAACATACCTGTTTTTTCTTTCAATGCCAGCTAACGAGTGGTTCTTCATACTGCACTGGTTGCTGATCTATCAATTTTCCATTATTCAATTTATTTATTTGTTTCTCCCTGCTGAAAAACGCACCTAGAATACTAGGTTCGTCTTGTTGATAAAAATTATTGAGGATTCCCTACAGTCATCAAGGAAATTGGACTGCCTGATTTCCATGCTGTGAAGGACAGTAATTTCCTCACCATGCCACATGAGGGATCTTTTTGTGCCTTTTGATTTCATACATGAACGTGTTTGTTTGAGTGTAGTAGGCAAGTGATCAGTGGAAGCAAATTGGTGGGAAAAGCTTTAAAAAAATATTAAACCTAAGTGTGGGAATGGATTATTGGAGAAAATGGAGGATGAGACCAGAACATGGCAGGAATATCTTGCTGTTCTCTGATGGGGGTTTTTGAAGCTCAGCTCTCTGGTGACAGAAGGAACCGTAGAGAAAGCACAAGCTGAGCACCATGAGTTTTTAGGAAACTGGATCAGTCAACAGCTTCTTTGCCTTGGGTACTTTCTGCACTTTTGGTCTTCTTCCTCCCACGTGCTCTGGTGGGAAAGTCTAATGGTAGAGGAGTATGTGTGTCTTTTTGGGTCACTGCTGAACACCTTCACCCTGATCACAGTCACATTCTCTGTTTAACTCCTTGGTTCTCACAGGACCAGGGGAAAGGCTTTAAACTAAGAGACAGTCTGTTTAGATTTGATATAAGGAAAAAATGCTTCCCTGTGAGTGCAGTGAGGCATTAGATCCCTCACAATCTAGGCCAGTTATGATTCTGTTCTCTCAGCTTGTTACTTGTAAGAACACACAGGTCACATGTTGAAGGCATGAGCTGGTGGAAGCCATTTTCTTGTAGATGCAACTACAATAACCCACATCAGCCACAACTGGAGCACCTCCGCAGCCTACCATCCTCCCCAGGAACCTCGGGCACACTGTTATTTTGCGCTGTTTCGCCCTGTGCCCTGTCCCCTGCCCCACAGGGCCCGCCTGTCCCCATTCCCCTCAGCATGACAAGATGGCGGCCTGCGGGGCTCCCCCAGGTGCTGGCCCCGCCCCCGTGCGCGTGCGCAGAGTCGCCCCGGAGGTGCCACCGCCCCCTGTGCTATATCTGAGTACGCCGCGAGCCGCACGTATAGGCGGCCGCCTCACACCCTCTGGCCTCGCTTCGGATCCCTCCGCCGCCTCCAAAGGCGGTTCCCATAGCTGGAGGCTCGGCGCTCCCGAGGCGGGAACGCGGATCTAGAGAGGCAGCGGGGCCTAAAGCGCGTTCGTGGCTCCCTTGGAACTCGGCTGCAGGCGCCCCACGTGCCGGCCCCCGAGGGACTCCTTCTCTCGACGCTCAAGCGGAAGGACACATCGTTTTTATTTTTTTAATCCGCCATCTGCTGAGCAACGGTTTCGGGGGCGTGGCCGGGCGCGCGGGCCCCTTCCTCCGGGCCAATCGCGGCGGGAGACTCGCCGCCGGCCCCTCCCCGCTGGCGCGGCGCAGCCAATAGAGCCGCGGGACGGGGGCGCGCGCACGGGTGAGGGGGCGTGTGCGCGGCGCGGCGCCGACAGTGTCGCTTGGTCGCGGCGGCGGTCGGGGCGGGGGGGCGGAGGGGAGCGGGATCCGTGCCCGGTGTGACTGCGGGGTGCGCCGGCAGCGGGGCCGGGGGGGAGCAGGTGAGGGCAGGGGCAGGGCTGGAGGGCTGCCCGGGTGGGCAGGCCGGGGTGTTGGTGAGGCGGAAGACGCTTGGCCCGGTCGCCTTCCTCCTTCCTTCGGCTGCCGCCCGGCGCTTCGGCTGCTCGGAGGAGGGAACAAAGAGGCGGCGGGGGTGGGAATGGCCGGGAGCTGCGCTACAGCCATTCTGGAAATACCGTCTGGTGTTTCCTTCCAGCCACCCCCGCCGAGCAGTGATTAACAGGACGGTGGGCGGGGGGCGCGCCCTGTGGGTGCCCGGGGGTCCGGCTGGAGCCGCTTGGAGAAGCGGGGGGAGTCCGGGAGTGGAAGGAGGAAGCGCTCACCGCCCTGCCCTGTGTGTTTCTCTCCTCCTTCCGTCGCTTTCCTCGCCGAAGGCCTCCCGATGAGTTAAAATGGTGCTGAGGCTCGAGGGGAGCTGGTCGCTGCTCGTAGGGAAGAGGTTCCTCTGCCTGTCGGAGGAGGAGGACAGGACGTGGGACGCCAGTCTCATCTCGGAATGGCCCTGGAAGTCGGGCAGGATCCGGGCTGTGTCACACACGGACATATCCAAACCAGACTTGAAGGTAACCGGGAGCTTGCAGAGAGAGCTGCTAAATGGAGAGCGTGCTGGGGAAGTTGGTGTGGCTGTGTGTACACGTGTGTGCCCATGCTGCTCTGGGGGAAGAGGGAACCATTGGAAATGTGTGCCCAAGTCCCCATGTGCTTGTACTAGTGCCGCAGAATATCTCAAACTAATTATAAACGTCCTTTCTTCCACCGGCATTTTGAAAAGCAGGCTTTTAGCGCATCCACTGTGCCTGTGGTTTATTTCCTAAAAGTAGTTTAAGGTCTTGCCAGTTGTGAACAAGTTTTTGCTCCCAGATTTGAATCCGAAACCCTCCAATGTTGTTGGGATTTGTGGCTTTTCTTTCTTACTTATGAACAAGTACTTGGGTTTGAAAGACATACCAAATTCATGCCTGGTGTTGGAGGTCTCTCGGACTCTTCTTGCGTGGTGGCCTCTTCTTATTAATGATTACCAAGGGGGGTTTTGAACAAGTAGTTGGTTATTGCAAGCACAGTGTAATTTGTTAGCTGTGTATTTTGCGTGGAAGTCAAGCGATGTTTATAGTTTGACTGTGAAGTTAAGGGGCTTTATTTGGTAACTAGTCATTAAAAGTATTCAACCATGTCTGGGCACTTTCTAGAGTGTAGCCTGAGTACTTACTCCCCAAGGACAAAACTCCATTGTAGCAGCGGCATCTCTTCCTTGTTTCTGCGGAGGACTTTGGTGGCTGTCCTGTGACAGCAGGAACAGCACCAGCTTTCCATATAAACTGTCTCCTTGCCTTTTTTTTTAATGGGAACAACTTGGTTACCTCTGATGAGCTGAAGAAGCGCCCCTTCCTTGTCAAACAAAAAGAAGCTGTGGGTGTTTCCAACTCTTTCTTGAATGCGTAAACTTTGTTATCAAACTTGTTGTTGTGGATGTGCGGCAGGGGTGGAGCTTTGTCCATCTTTGGGCGCAGGGCTGTGCCCTGTGCCGTGCTTGTAGTATGGAGGAGGAGGTTCTTGGTGCAGAAAGCTCTTAAAGGGCTTTTTCTTCGAAAAGGAGAAGCAGCAGGTGCTGCTGGGGGGCTCTATTGTGAGCTTTGTAGCTGGCTACGCTTCTGCCAGAAGCGATTGACTGGATGTGTTCTCCAGTTGAAGTGTTAAAGAAGTTGCAGGGTGGACAATGGGGGTGTGGAGAGCTTTGTACCAAAACAAATCCCATCTCCTGTCCTCTCAACGTTCTCTGGAAGCATGATAGACCCAAAATAGTAATGGACTGAGAAGGAGGATTAAGTATTTTTACTGTAAAAAAGTAGAAGTATTTCTTTCAATTTTTGTTTTGCATTAAAGGACTGTCAACTGCAGTTGAAATTATTTTCTCAGCTGTGTTTTCCTGTGTGTGCAGTGTTGATGCTGTAGACAAAACAAGCCCTTCTGGTTCTGGTAGTTGTTACTTATCTCTTTCATTGTTTCTGTGCACCTCAAAATTACTAAGTTCATTTCTGCACCCATTAGTTCTGTGACTCCTGGCTGTGGTAATGCTGTTTGTGTGCATGTTTTCACTTGCCTTTCCCCTGAGAGGGACGATAAAACACCAGGAAATGTTTCTAAGATTCACTCAACTGAGATTTTTTTTTGCTGTTTGTTAGATGTATTTGAGCTGAATTGCTGTATTCTTTGGGAAGGGGAAATTATTTTTCCAAGAATGGAGTCCTTTATCAAGATGTTCCAATTCCTGTATTCAGGCCAAGTTGAATTTATGGTCTTTCCCAATCGTTTGCTGATCTCTCATATTGCCTATGAAATTAGGGTAATGCTATCTCAAAGACATTGGTCAAGCCATCGTATTTTTTCCATGAAATTTATTTCCTTTTGAAAAAATTTGCATAGTTGTTTCTGAAATTTGTAAGGATAAATAACAGTTAAAAGCAGACAGGAAATTGCCTTCTTCACATTACATAATTTGACCACCTTTACTATCCTACTGTCGTTTGTGCTTTCGATAAATTGGCTTAAGTTATTCTTTGGGATTGCTATCCTTAAAATATTTCTGGGAAAAAACAGCTTGTTTATTCCAGTTCTCTGGAGCTTGTGAGAAGTCCCTGTGCCACTACTGTAGGCAGTCCTTTAGTGGACTTTTTAGGGGTGTGTGTATTTTTCCCTGCTTGTAAACACCAGTGATAGTGTTAACACATTTAAATGTCCTTGAGCAGCACAGAACTTCTTGAGATGGGAAGTTGTAAAGTTAAATGGGAATATTAATATTTTATGTGACAGTAATAATGATAAACTAGTTAATATTGACTGTTACTTATAGAATACTGGGTCAACCTGGGATGCTTCAGTGATTGCTTGATTATATGACAGGCAGTAAGTGTGCTGAATTATAAGTACTTTTAATGATTTTTAAAAATTTTTTTTAGTAAATTGATGGTTTTTTTTCTTTTCCATGTCGAATGTGTCTGAATTTTATGGGTAGTCATTCATTCATTTTGCTTCCTTTCTGTAGATTTGTGTAGAATTTGATGATGAATCATGGGAAAAGCGAAGATGGATAGAAGTCTACAGCCGTATGATGATAGCATTCCTGGTGGAGCAAAAGCTGGTATTGGCTGAAAGAAAAACCCAATCCATGCCTCCTGTCCAGTGGCCTGCAATGGCAAGTACACACTTGGCTTGGCTCACTTTGGTTCTGCAGTTCTACCTTCTGGGGATAGTGTTGTCACCAGTGTGAATTTCTCGAGTGCAGCCTCACTCTTGGGTGTCTTGTGAAGGGAGAAAACCTCATTGTGCAGCTTGAGCTGACAGAGCTCATCAGCATTTGGTTTGTTGTGCTTATGGACATAAGAATGTGTTTTTATGACTTTGCTTCTCTCTCAAACCCCTGTTCTGTACAATGGTAGTTCCTTGTCTCTCTAGTCAGATGTTTTGTTCCCTTTTACGCAAAATTGCTGTTCAGAATAGAGAGAAAAAGTGTAAATAATCTGTATTTTTATTTTAAATTCTTCTTTGACTCTGCCTCAAGTATTGTTAATGCTACAGTGATTCTTGATCCTGAGACAAAAATAATTCAAATGGCTGTTATGTGAAATCTGCCTGGCACAAATGATTTGTGAGGTTTAGATTTTCTGCATATAAAAACCTGAGCTACACTGTACAAGGAGAGAACTAAGCTTTCTGTACCTGCCATGCATGGCTGAATAGGCAAATTAGCCAGGGGAGGTGAGCAGGGAATATTTCTTAATGTATTCGGCCAGTTTAGCTGTGCTTTACTACTTCGGATATTGCTATTCAAGAAAGTAGTTGTGAGATAAATGAAGATGCAAAGGTATAAACTTGCTGAACATGAATTATGCTGAAGCTGTAGTCTGTGTTTTAATACTCCTGACTTTGCTAGGTATAAAGTGTGCATTGTAATTCATAGTGCAGCATTTTAGCTGATCTTTATTTCTTAGGCAAAGTCAGTCTAAGCAAATATTTATTGGAAGTAAGGCCCAATAGAATGGGAGAGGAAGAGGAAATATAAATCCTTAATTTTATTTCCTGGGCTGTTTATTGATATCAGCAGTTCCACTGGTAGATTTTGCTGGTAACTTTCTTATTTGAGCTTTGCTGTTGTCCATTTCCAAGTATCTGAATAGTTCTTACTGGATACTTGTCTTCAGCTTTGGCATAAGGTTCTGCCCCCTGTGTGTTTGACATGTCAGTTCATGCAGGACACATGTTCCAAAGCTCACTGAGCAGAGGAAGATGTAGGGTCAACTGTAGGCCAGTATTGGAACTTGCCTTGGCAACAAAAGACACTTTCTCCCTTTACTCTCACATAGGGCAGGAAAGAGGTTACAAAAGAGGTGTGTGGATTGATTTATTTAAAACTTGATCCCAACTTACTGATTCAAGTATATGGGAGAGTGTTTCTGACAAATGGAGTAGCCTTGTAGAAATCTTGTAATGCCCAATTACTCCTGGGGAGACTCCTGTCCCTCCTGTGGTGATCTTGCCCCTCTGCCAGTGCTGTCCTAACTCAGGTGAAGGCAAGAGAGTATGTGTTTGGGTTTTGAAGGACTGACCAAAGAAAGACCTTCTTCCCCTAACAGAATGCTTTCTTTTTTAGTTGGGGCACAGATACCCCTTTCGGGTGGGGAGGAGTTACTCTTGCCACTTCTGTTGTTCCAGGCTCCTGGTGCCTGTCCTCTCAGATTTGTACAAGACAAAATTTAACTTTGGACATACTAGGAAGTGTTCAGAAGCTTTTAAAGGAAATTCTTGTTTCTTGTCTGTACTTAAAGCATTTGGTATACCTGAACACAACTTGATCATTGCATGGCAATGTTACAGCAACTGTGAGGCTGTCCAAGTCATCCCAGGTGCCTAAATTAATATTTCAGTGTATTATCAGTGTTGCACAAGTTTCAAGAACTTTAATGTACCATGCTGCAAACATTCATTGATTTACTAGGTATTCCCCAGTCTACCATAAGGAGGGGTTTTTGTAATATATCCACAATTAGAACTAATATATCAATAAATTTTTCATGTTGAGTGATTGTTAATGACAGCCACCTGCACTGAATTTTTCACTCATTCTAATGAAGGAAATTAATTTCAGGTGTAGTCCAGTAACTCCTTCATTAGGTATGTATTAGACGTTTCATTGGAAACTTGCTTTGTCTTAAAGAGTTGCATGTAGATGTGGTAATTTAACAGAGAAATAGATGCAAAATTAAAGTAATTTTTTAATGGAAATGGTGAATGATGAGATGTTCTTACTCTGTTTCTAAGTATATGTTTATCACTTTTTTTAGACCTACAAGTCCTTAGTGGACAAAGCTGGCATGGGATCACTGGTTTCAGTGCGCTATCTGGGTGAAGAGAAATGTGTTTTTCTTTCTAAAGACCTCTTGACGCCCATCCAGGTAACCTTGAATGGCATTGTGAAGATGAAAGATGAATCTCTTATCTTGACATTTAAGATGCATCAGGGTAATGTAATCTAAATGCAAACTTCAGATGAGTAAAAACTTGTAGTAGGTGTTTATTTCTGTAACTCATAAATGTCAGTTCTGAATGTTATATGTCTGATAAAAACCTGCTGAAGCTGATTTGGGACATGGTCATTTAGGAGAGCTGGATGAGGGGGTGTGCTAGGACAGTTACTCAGCTCAGGTGACAGCAGTTGCATGTTGATCTGGGGATAACCTGGAATAGTTTCTTTTTGTTCTTTTGGACATGACTGCCCTTCCTGAGAAAGGAGTTGCAGGAATGTTTGGTATAAATGTTGCTGTTTAACAGAAGCACGTCATTGCTAATGGTAAACAAATGAGGAATTGGGCAGAATGTAAATGAGGTGGTTGAATTACATTCCCTTTATTGAGCACCAGAGGGAAGTTTGTTAGTGAAAATTAGGTATAGGTGGGTTGAAACAATTGTCCTTTGTGACTGACTGGGCAGGTATTTGGAGGAATAGTATCTGCTAAAGATAAAGGATTTAACCTTTTTAGGAAACTATTCACAAGCCCTGTAAACAATCTGAAATAAAAACAGTAATGGATGTCCCATGTTGAGACTCCAAGTAGTGCCATGATTAGTGTTCTACTTTGACTTGTTAACAGTCAGCAAATACACAAGTCCTTTTGATACACTAACAAGAGAGTCACTAAAAGCCAGATTTGAGTTGTAGATGGTTGTCTTGCTTGTGTTGGCTCAACAGCAGGATGGAGATCTCTTTATGCAGAAGCCTTATCTCAGCACTGCAGTGGAGAAGACTACTGGCATCTTGAATAACAGTTTATTGACTTCTGGTTCTTCAGTCTTCTGCCTCTAACAAATACCAGAGCAATGCCTGGGACAAAAAGATAAAAACCAACCCCAAACCCTTTCGTTAGCAGTCTTTGAGCCTTGGGTGGAAACTTGCTCTGACCTTTCCATTTCAGAATCAATTCTCATTCAAGAATTTGAGAAGAAAAAAAATACTATGATATATGTACATTGGTGAAGAATTATGAATAATTTAGATGTAGCTGACTTTATTCTCATTCATATAAGCATTTTATAATGGTGTCTTGAGGTGGACTGGATCCTGGCATTATTATAAACAGGAACATAAAATATTTGCATTTGGATCTGCTCAGGACAAATATGTGGATGCTTTTGAGAACTTAAAATCCTAAGTTAAAGAATGGATGGTTCAATTCAACTTAGTGCTCATTAGCAATGTAGTACAACAAAGCTGGGATTTTCAGAACAGTATTAAAGTGGAGACCTGGAGAGCTCACTTCAGTCTGTCTTGCAGATGCTTCTTGCAAATTGGTGGTAAGAAATTGATGTCCGCCTCCAGTCCAACATCCTAGAAATGATGGGTCAAAGATTAATGAGAAGCTTGTTGGATATGTATGAGTTGTTGCCATCTTTTTCTGAATATTAAAGGATTTTTTTAGTTAAAAGCATTAACCTTAATGCAAACTTTTTTTTTCTTTCAAAATAGGATGTGGACAGTTCTAGGCTTTCTCTTAAGGATGATCAGCATGTAAATGAAGAAATTCAGGCTCTGGTTAAGAAGCACCTTGATGAGACACGCTTGGTCCAAGGTACATGCATACTGTGGAGTGGAAAACTGACAATAAATGCTCAAGTCCAAAAGGAAATCCTTGCAGTGTTGGTTTGATTAATTGGTAATCTGTTCTAGGGAATAAAAGTTTTTTTAAAATACTGACTTTATTCTCACGGCAGTGAATGCAAAATGTCAAGGAATGTAGATGTTTAAGTTTCAAGCACTTCTTTTGTAAGAATGAGTATGTAATTTAGGCACATATAGATGGCCTGGTACTTGTGAAATAAATAAAACTTGTAGCAATTCTCAAGAGAATTATTTTGAGTTGTTTATTGCTTCAAGTAACTTCAGTTTGGTTGGGGTTTTTTTTAGCGATTTGTTGCTTGTTATGAAAACTTCCAGGCTTCCAGGGTTTTGTATAGATGCTTCCTTTTTAGTCAAATTAAAATTGTTATTTTGTTTACTATCTTTAAATTCTTAATTACTGGGTTCATACAAGCATGTTTGCAGTCTTGTGCTTGCACATGCAAGGAATATCTTATCTTTAAAGGTAAATACTACAGCTTAGAGTTGTCATTTCCAATACAATAAGGACAGAAATAATTCATTTTGATAACTGTGATGATCTTCATGCCTCCTTTGTCCTAAGCTTCTTTTCTTTTTTTTTCCCAATTTTGAAGGTGGGAAAAATATAATTGGTTCAAAAATTAGGATTTATAGCCTGGATCCTTCTACTCAGTGGTTCACAGCAGTCGTTGTCAATGGTAATCCAGCTACAAGAACTCTAGAAGTCAACTGTCAGGAGGTAGGAACCAGTTGCTGTGGTTTACAAATGGATGTGGGGAATAGGTGCAAACTTTTATTTATATCTCCACCAACACCATTTTTATTTCTGTCTTTTCTGTAATCTTTAAACATGGGTGTCAGTGTATTGCAGAACAATATTACCCCAAAGTATTTCTTTATGCTGCTGGTAGATTATTAAATAACAAATGTCATTCTATGAAAAATGAGGGAGACCTGGAATTTTTATTGGAAGAGCGAAGGAAACATGATCCTGGTTTCTTTGCTCTGTGCTGTGCAGACAGTGCTCTGAAGCACCAGTTTGTGTTTTTGTGCAGAGACACTGTCACATGCTATGTTGTTAAATTCAGCCTGGTATTCAAAGGACCTAAAGTTAAGTGTCTGAGCTTAGTTCATGCCACAACATCTAATATAAATGTATTCAAATAGTGACTTTCACCTCTCTAAATGGCTGCTTCTTTGTTTCTTATTCCTTTTCAAGATTCCAGCTTTAAAAACGCTTGATCCAGAGTTAATTCATGTTGAAATCATATATGACAACAATGGAAAATGTGGTAAGACCTATTACTTTCTGTCCTTCAAATACTAAGTAGGTTATTTGTGATTGACTAATCTTGATCTCTTTTTCCAGATAAGTCAAAAAGAATTGGGGGTGTGAAAAGGAAGTCATCTGAGAACAGTGGAAGTGTTGAAGCTAAACACACAAAATCTTCTCCCGAGGTAATGTCTTGCTCTGTTATATATGGCTGTTACATAATGATTATGTCACTTCTCAAAACATCTTAAATAAGGATTAGATTGGAAAGTAGAATGATAAATATAATCCCTTGGAGGGTGTGTTGAGTTCTCTCAAACTTGTCTGGGCATGAATTGAACATCTTGCCTTGTGATAATTGAAACAAAAGCTACTGAGCCTTGAAGGTTGGTGGTTTGTTGGGGTTTTTGTTCATTTGAATTTTGTTTGGTTAGGTTTTTTTAACTTCTTTTGGCCCCTTCCTTCTACTTAGGAGTTAGCCTGCCTGGTCATGTATTCTTGCAGTGGGAGAAAACACAAAGGAATTCTGAAGTTTATAACCTTTGCTTTTGACCTTCTTTCTTTAACTGTTTTGTACTTGAACCCAAAACCTTCAGCTGCACTTGGATGCTTTGAGGATTCAGGCTGCACACACAGCAGTTGGAGGTTGTTTCAGTATAAAAAGGGAATGTGACTTTTCTAGTACTTTCATGTCTCCTTTATTTATTTTGTGAGTGACCTGCCAGGTATCACTAAGAGCTAAGTTACCCAGATTGTCTTTTGACCTTTGAGAGTTTACTTAAGTGTAGAAATGCAAATGAAAATCATGGCTTGGTTGAAGAACAGTACTTTCCATTTTCCAGTCTGCCTTCCTTTGAAGTTGCTAGATAATTTTATCACTTTTATATTCTTTGGGAAATGCCTTGCAACCATTTTTACAAAAGGGGTACAATTGAATGTGCCTTGTAGTAAGGAAAGTAGAAGCTGTTTGTTTCTCTGATTTTTTGGTGGGTGTGAATATATGGGAGTGATGAGCTGAAGCTCTATTTTTTGTTAATAGGTATGTGATAGCACTTTGATTTCTAGTGTGGAGTTAATTATCTGCAGCATTTTTCTGAGAGCTTGACTTGGTGCCTGGCAGCTGTGTAATACCAAAGCAGAGAGGAAATATTTTGGAGTTGATGCTAATGAGCCTATAGTGTAACTTCCCAGCAGTAAGTGGAGCATGTGGGAGTAAAATACACCTGTTGGAGCTAAGGAGGGACACCCCTGAAAACTGCTGTTTTAAAGACACTTGTTAATTTGTTAGGCCTGTTGTATTCCTAAATGAATTATAGATTTGTTAGCCTGGTGATTTAATCAACACAGGTTTTCTTTACTTAACACTTTATAAAGTCTTTGTACAGTAATTTCCTTGCTACAGGAAAGTTCACATCTAGTTTTTTGGTAATGCTGTCAGACTTCAGTTTTAATTTTCTGTGGGATTTTCAGCTGAGCTCAGAAATCTATTTCTGACTTCCAATTACTGCAATTACTTTAGCAAGACTGTGGCACTGGCAGCTACAAAGAGCAGAACTTTCCATTTTCTTTTCTACTTGCTTAATACACTTCCCTTCCCCCCAAAAAGTTTGTTGTTAATTGAGGAAAAATGAATTAACATGAACAGTCCTTCATGGAATCTCTAAAGTTTAAAAGGACATTTCAAAGTCTTTCCATATCATGAACTGAGTGAGTCTTTATTTGGTTTTATTAAACATGGTAGGAAGAGTATTAAAATATTTTTATTTTCAGGCTGAAGCCTGCAAAGCCATAATTTGTTATCCTGAATTTTCCTAATTGCTAAAATCTCCATTGCAGGTTTCTCCCAGTCAGGGACATGTGCAGTCAGTACCCACTGTGCTGGGTGAAGCCCTGCTGGGATGTACTCCTGCAAATAAAGACCAAAGGCACCCAGGCCTGCCCCTGCCAGCTAACTCACCACCCAACCTTGGTGCAGAAACTCCTCAGGGGTAAGGAAGCAGTTTTATGCTTACATAGACTTTTTTACTCCAAAAATAATTCTTAATCTTAGCACAACAAACTGAGGTCGTTTTAAAGAGATGTAATAACTACTCTTCTGTAATACCAGCATAGAGAAGTGTTGGATGTAATTGCCCTGGATTTGTAATTTACTTCCTAAGGCCATGTTGCTGTTTATCTTTGAGGAAGTGGCCCTTCAATGTCCCAGGCCAGTGTCAGTGCTTCATTGTACCCATCTGTAAATGGATACACAGGTGTGGTGCCTACTTTGTCAAATGCATTCCTCCCCTGCCCCTAAGAACACCAGAACCTGTTCAGGCAGGTGTCTGCCTTCTTGCAGATCAACTACAGGTCCTCAATTATATTTCTGTTGAACTTTGAACTTCTTTGTTACCCTCAGTTCTGTCACAAAATGGATGCAATGGGAGAAATAGTGTGACAGGAAAACTTAAATTTGAAGTACTATAGGGGTTTTTCTACTAGTTTTGTGTCTCTTACATTCTGACTGTGGAAAATATGATTTTTAAGGGTTTTTTGTCAGAGGTTTTACAGTCTCCAGCATAGACTTGTCAGTCTGTGCCAGTCAGAAGTTCCTTGAGAATCTTGCCACAGACATGCAAATGAAATGCATTTGGTTATTCAGCAGTTGCATGGAGAAAATGAGAAAGCAGCAATTTAATTGTGAGAGAAGGTAGCAGGGGAGCAGCAGCACCCAAATTTGTGTGTGCCTATATGAGTGTAGAGCTTTATTGTTCTAACTCTTAAAAAAAAAAAATCAAAACCAGGAAAAACACTGAAAAACACAAACCTATTTAGCCTCACACAAAATCTAAAATATTCATACATCAGAACTCAAAGCACATAATTAAATAATTAAATTTCTTCTTTCAAGCTTCAAGTGTGACTAGATTGAGCAGCTGATGCCCTGATTTGTTTGACACCTTTATTTTTTTCCTAATAATTGTATGTTGTATTTCAGCACATGTAGACGAAGCTTACCGGAAACTCATCCTTCCTGTCTTAATACTGGAATTAAACCATTGAAGGAAGACCTGACAGCCTTTCCTAAAGTGGGGTTTGTGTCTAAAGAGCAAACACAAAATCCTAGTGATCAAAATGGTAAATATACCTCTTTGACAACATCAAGATCTTCATCTTTGAATGATTCAGCTAATGAAAAAGGAGCCAACCTGAAAAATCCTAATGAACCTCTTATGAAAGCCACAACAAACTTTCCCAAGGAATGCATTTCTGTAAAACAGTTGCAGCATCCCAACCCTTCCGTAGCAATACCCAGAGGCAGTGGCACTGTTGAACTGCAGCGGACTTTAGATTGCAGACCCTCAACCTCAGATGCTCACCTTCTGTCCTTTAGTGAGTGTGGGGTTAAATCACAAAGCAGCTGCAGCAACCACAGCAGCCACAAAGGAAACAAGATTGATGAACTTGCAGACATGGAGTATTTTATTAGAAGAAATTCAAATGAGATTCTTTGTGACAGAAGTGAAAGTGAAGGCTTTTGGACTGGAAGTGCCAAGGTCCAGGATAACGGTAAGTGTTTCTAAAATTTCCTGTCATTTGAAAGTTCTTGTAGTCTCTGTCAAACTACTTAGAAGTAGGTCGGTTGTTACATATGCAGAATTAGTAATTTAAATTGTGTGAGTAAATTAGGAATTTGAGTCATTTGTGTTCTCTGTTATGAATGCAATAAGCTTGAAACACCCTTTCCTGATAAAGGAACAGGACAAATCATTAATGTTTAGAAATAAATTGTTATGAAATGTATGCAAGAATAGAATGGCAAAGGAGTTTACAGAAACAAGGTTCTGCTTGGAATCCAGATGCTGATAGCATAATGAGACTACCTTTTCTTAGCAATGGTCCTAAATGTTACAAGCATTGTGAGAGATGAAATTGTCCTCAACAGAGCTCTGTTCAAGCAGGACTTTGATTTAAAAACTGTCATGAGAGCAAAACAAACAAAAACCCAATCATGACCACCACCAAAAATTTAAACCCACCCAGTCCCAAAACAACCCATCTTGTTTCTGTTTTCCATTTGGTGAGCTCTTCAGGTTCTCACATGCAGCAGGAGGGGAAAGGCTGTGGTTGTTCATGGAGCTGGACTCCTGGTGTCACATGTCCTGCTGTGCATCAGGTGGTGTTGCTGATGGTTCAGGATTCTGGGAATCTCCCTAATACTACTTTTTCCTCCCCCCCCCAGTCTCCTGTTGCTTGGTCTTGGATTACCATGTGCTGTTCCATAATTAGCACGGATTCATAGCCAGCCAAACAGTCACTGTTGTGTCCCTTGCAAGGCCTCACAGGCAGTGTAGGAGGAAGGGAAATGTTTGGCATCTGTTACAGTAAGATGCTGAAAGCTGTTGCATCATGAAGGGGGAAAACAGGACTGAGAAATGGCCTGGTTGTGCTTCTGTCCTCATTTCTTGTGAAATGCAGTTGCTGCATGCCCACATAATCTGCTCAGGGCTCCAACTCTGTCTGAAGAACTTCCTTTAAAAGCAGATGTTCTTTCAAAATGCTCCTCTGAAAAATCAGTGAAAGGAGCTCTTAAACTTGGGCCCACAGACTGTGTGACTCCAGTGGAACTGCAGCTTGAGACAGTTCCTGCTGTCTGGAAAAGAGGTTTCTGCCAACTGCAAATATTTTTAGCATAACTTTGTTTCAACGTAATAAGAAACTCACAGGAGAGCTTGATGTGGCTCTTTCACTAAAATCTATTTTCTGGCACTTGCATGTGAAAAACAAAGGCTTTTCTAATCCTGGCTGCTCTTCCTTGCAGTAATTGTTCGCAAGTCCATCTTATCTGACGCTGCAAAAGTGAAGAAGCTGCAGCAGAGCGGGAAGCATTTGTGCAGGATGGCTCCTGCAACAACATCGCCCCTCACCTGCACAAGTGCAGGGAGTGCCGCTTGGACAGCTACCGCAAGAACAAGGAGCAGAGGGACTCCACTGTCTTCTGCCGCTTCTTCCACTTCAGAAGGTAAGAGCAATTTGGATACTCTTGAACACCTTGATACTCCTTAAATGTGAAAGGTGAAAAAACCCAGTGTTTTGTCCAGAATGGTGTCAGGTAGGTCTCTGTTTCAAAGCTGCTCAGTGTTGGTGTGTAGCTATAAGGCCAGTGTACCCAACTAATGAGCAGCTGCCTATGGTTTTTTAGCCCTGAGAAATTATACAAGTGCTTCATTTGAGTAGAAAATATTTTGGCAGGACTTTGTGCTCTTTATTTTGCTGTTCTGGGCCGAGTGCCAGTAGGATAACATGAGTTTAGTTTGAGTGCTACAGCTCAGTAAAATTTGAGATACTAGGGAGAGGGTAGATTCTACACAAGTTTCCTAAAGTTTGGTGGTTGGACATATGAAATGTTACCTGTGAACCCACGGCTGTGGAAGAGTTGCAGTAAGTGGCTATGGGCTTTCAGCTGGAGACATTTAACCTTGCCATGGAAACATTTAATCTGTGCACCCACTAGAATTTGGTTTTGTTGCTAAAGGTTTAAAAAAATGTAAATGTGTTACTAATCTGTTATTTAACCTCAAATTAGAGATTTTGCCATAGTAAGTCTTTGTACACTCTGAGTGAGACCAGAGTAACAGCAAACTATTCTAAATCATTTTCTCAGGGTAACAATCCAGACTTGCATTGCAGTTCAAATTAGATGAATCCTTCAGTTTAGAACTTGAAACTGATGGAACTGCTCCTTTTTATTGAATGGGAAGTCTGCCAGATCTGGAGATGGCATTTGTCTGATGACAGCAGCTGCCAGCACATGTTCTCATGCCACAGTTAACACTACAGTGAGCACACATTGCCATCAGAAGTCAACTTTCCTCTACAGGAACTATTTTCCTTTACCTTTACCTTTACTTTTCCTCTACCTTTTTCCTTTTTAGTAAAAAGGTTCCTGAGCAGAACTCTTCATGTTTTCCATTTAAGACACTACCAGCAATATAGATCTCATTCTTTCCACCTACTCAAAATCAGTCAAGAATATATCTTACTCAAATTTTGCTTGATCTTTTTGACAGCTGCTTCCAAATGAATTGTTACTGAAATATATTCTATATTTAGGGCGTTCTAAGTTCTCTTGTGAGTTGTACACAGTCCTAGATAAAATTATTGCTGTTGCCATCTCTAGTTGTGGCCCTTAATTCTGCTGCATTTTAAAAATTGTAAATCTGATTTGGTTTTGTGTGAATAAAAAACCCCAACACTACAATTGTTGTAAGGTAGATTTCCTAACTAAAATCCTAGATGTTTTCAGTCTTCTTTTCTTTAAAACAAGCATTGCATTGAACATGTTTAATGCTAGTGACCAGTATGTTTACCCATGTCTGTTGTAACATTTGAGTAAATTCATAAGTCATGCATTTGCAACTCAAGCATTGACTGATTGGAATGAATTTAAACCAATACAACATTTGAGGGTTTTTTCTCCTTTTCCCATTTTTCATCAGGTTGCAGTTTAATAAGCATGGAATACTGCGTGAGGAAGGTTTCTTAACTCCAAATAAGTATGACCCTGAGGCTATTAGTTTATGGCTACCTTTATCCAAAAATGTTGTGGGTCTAGATCTGGACACAGCAAAGTACATCCTTGCCAACATTGGAGACCACTTCTGCCAGCTGGTGATATCTGAAAAGGAAGTCATGTCAACGATTGAACCACACAGTAAGATCAATTTGTATTTAAATAATCTCTGTTTTCACAGCTTTATGTGAAGCTTTAAGCTTCTGCATGAAAATAAATTGCATATATTTGGAAATGTCATGTAAGACTTCAGTGTCCCTCTCTTTTCAGAGAGGGAATGGTTAAGAGCCACTGTAAACTAGTGTCAACAACTCTTTGCTCCTCCCAGGGATGGGGAAAGGGAAGGGTAGTTTCACCCTTCTTTGTCAGAAGTTGTTTCTCAATTTATCAAATTATTTTTCCTGTTACAAAATGTAAAAAAAAAAAACACCTTAAACTAGCAGATAGCTGACAACCAAATCTATTCTTGGCATGTAAGTGAAATAAAGCTTTTACTTTGCACAGGTTCTGTTAGATTGCTTTGGTGCTATTTTATTGTGACTGCATCATGCACCTCATGCTGTCTGTCAGTAAAAAGAGATATTTTTACTCCACCTTCAAGTTTCCAGTACCACTGTTAGAAGTGATTATGTGCAGCCCTACTGGGCATGGATGAGAGGGGTGCTGGTGATGGGGTAACTGATTAGGGAGCTTAATTAGTGACAGGGCAAACTTGGCACCCCCAAACACAGGTTTGGCCACATCAAAATATTTCTGTAGCAAATGTGAGCAGACAAATGGGGAAGTCTGTCATCTTGCATAATCACTTATTGGAGTAGAATGACTTCTAAAACTGTATTTGTTTTGTGGATTTTAAGTGCATGACCAGGTGCAGCACAGTTTAGGAGATTGCCACTGTCTGCTGTGTTTGGGGAGTGTTGGCATTAGATAAAGATCCTCTCAGTTTAGCACTCACTCCGCTGTTCTGGAAAAAGAAAAAAAGCTCAACAGGCTTGAATGCCCTTCAAAAGGAGAGGGAAGACTTGAGATATTCTAGAAATACTTGCTGTGGAGTCTTATCTTGGGCTACTTGGAATCTGCAAGCTTTACTCTTGTCTTGACCTGCAGCATATTCAGGCCTGGGGAACCAAATTATCTGTAGCCAGAGTGAGATATACAGACTGGAATACTCAAACACCTTTAGGAGGGTGAAGATTTGGGGGGCATTGATGAAACAAAGGGGAGGTGTGGTGTTTCTTAATAGCAGAGGATGCATCTGTTGGCATAGCTACCAGAAACATCTTCTGCTTAAAAAGCACAGACATATGTGAGTTCTGGAGTTGGCTTGAAAGGAGCAAAATCTCATTAATTCCTCTTTGATTTTATTGCTCTGGCTAGTGAGAGTAAGGGAGCTCACTTTCATGAATATGGAGGTTATTTTCAATGCTCTGGGCAGGAAAGAAGTAATTTACAGTCTACATATGTGATGTTCTTTGAACAGTTCATTGGGAGAGTGCTCAGTCAGCATAGGAAAAAGGGATATTCTTCTACCACCATGACTTGAAGTTAAGGTAAATATAAGTGAATTATCCCTGTGTAGTAAAAGATTGACCAGTGTAGACAGAAGAACTTGTTAGGTCACGTTATTCCTTGACCACCAAGTGCCAAAAGGAAACAGAATCAAACTGCAGAGAGGAACCAGAAGAACAGGAGAAGTAGAAAGGGACAAGATTCAGAAAACATATGAAATGGCATGCAAAAAATAACAAAAACCTTTCATCCTTTTTGGGGGGAATTGAAGAGTTGACCTAGAAAATGATAAATAAAGTGCATGTTTTTAAAAGACAGAGAAGAATGGAGGTGGTGATATTTAGACCTGTGTGTCTTGGAAGAATTCTGAAGCAAGCAGTCAAACAATTTTTACCACCTACTTAAGAACACATTGTGCTAAGCTATTCCAGTGTTGTTCCATACATAGTCAATGGGCATTATTCAGAAGAAGAACAACAGATGTCTTGGATCCTGATAAGGTTTTTTTAGCATGCATTAGGACATGGTCTCTCATAACTTGCTTTTAAAATTAAGAAACATTGTGGGCAGGAAGGTTTCAGAGGAGTTAAAAGTGTGGAAGGTGGTAGGAGGAGGCAGGTGTGTGCTTTTTGTCTAGTCTAGTTTTCTAGCTGGCAACAGAAGAAAATGGAGATCAGGCTAAAATAATTTGTACATTTTCACAGGAAAATAATACAGCCCTGGAAGGGCTTGTAATTTTTTGCAAGATACTACCCTTTTTGGGGATGTTTTTAGTGAACTGAAGGAGTGACTCAAGGTGAGGAAAGGAGAATATAATGGGTACTTAGGAAACCTGAACATGAGCAGCTGGTGCTTCAGAGAAGAGAATTCACCCTTCTGAGAAGGTCAGAGACTCACTTATAAACACATAAAACCTCTCAAAAGGAAGAGAGCTACTTGCCCACCATGCTGCTGAATTGAGAACAAGGACAAGCTGGTTGTGACAAGCTACACATTAAGCTTAGCTTGCCAGCAGTACCTGAATTTATTTCCTGGAGTAGCTGGGGAATTTCCACTTAGGAGAATGTCAGCAGTGTATTTGTCAGCTTGGAAAAACACATGTCAGGAGTAAAAGCTGTGCTAGTGCTGCACAGGAGAAAGCAAAGTTGCCTTGGTTGCTTGGACTGCTCTGTAGCAGCAAAAGCATTTTTTTGGAGTTCCAATACAAAACCAAGTCTGAGTCATGTCACTGTAGTTTTTAAGTGACTGTATATAACATGCAAATACTGAATTTTTTTTGAACTAATGCTTTGACTGTCCCTTTGCTGCCCACAGGACAGGTGGCCTGGAAGCGTGCAGTTCGTGGTGTTCGTGAGATGTGTGATGTCTGTGACACCACAATCTTCAACCTGCACTGGGTCTGCTCCAAGTGTGGCTTTGGGGTGTGTGTGGATTGCTACAGGATGAGGAAAAAAAATTCACATGAAGGTGGGAGTGCTTCTTGGTACCTGAAACAAAGGGGGAAGAGGGGGAAATAAAATCTGTGTATTCAACTTGGAAGTCAATGACAACCTTAAACAAGACAAACAAAGCATTCCCAACAAAAAAGACATGTTGTAGACATGTGCTTTGGTATATCAGTAATAATAAAATATGTGGCTCTTCACAGCGGGATGAAAGATGCAATAACAAAACAATGTAATGGTTTTGTTTTACAGATGATGACTCAGATACTTTCTCCTGGTTTAAATGTGTGAAGGGGCAGCCACACGAACCAGAGAATCTAATGCCTACACAAATAATTCCAGGAAAAGGTATTTGAAATATTTGATTGGGATAAAAGTGTGCTGTAGGTTTTTGCTACCTTTTGTATTGTGTTAATACTGTACTGAGTGAAATTTTATTTTAGTAATAAAACTAGTAAAAGCATAAAATTTATTATGCAAAGAGTGGAACAGCCTGTGTATTTAATACTGTTTCATTATCTTTGACCTTTACAAAGAAGTAGCACAACTTCTTGTTTGATGATGAAGTGTACTCACATATCTTTGTTACCTGCACAACACACACAATTTCTTTAAAAGTCTTAAGTGCTGAATGTTGTGATTACATGTGAGCTCACTGGTGGTTCTCTTCCTTCAGCTCTCTATGATGTTGGTGACATTGTTCACTCTGTAAGAACAAAATGGGGAATAAAGGCAAATTGTCCTTGTGCAAATAAGCAGTTCAAAGCACTATCAAAGCCAACACTAAAGGAGGAGTCAAAACAGGTATTGTTACTGTCTCTGTCTGTGCAGTTCAGTTTGTATCAGTCTGTTGCATATTTTTGAAGCCACTGCTAATCTGACTTTGTAGGTTGCCAGCCCTGACCTCTGTGATAACCCCACCATGTAGGGACAATTTTTATGCACTGTTCATCTTTCTGGTTCAGTTCTTTTTTTAAATTTTGGGGAAAATTTCATTGTGTGCCTTTGACACACTGAGGCCTCAGTGGTGACCTAGCCTTGAAAAAGGCTCAGTGAGGATTTTTAGAGCAAAAATAAGATTAGATTGAGAGGTCTGTTAAGAATCTGAAGAACAGATGAGTGGGAATGGTTGTGAAGTGTAGGCTATTCTTTGGGTCCTGGAGATACAATACATGCAGCATCTAAAAGAATAAGGTGGAAGAACACTGGGACTCAGGAAAGAACTAAACATGAAAAAAAAATGTGAGATTTAGAGCAGTGTGGAGAATCACTGATTTCTCTGGCAGTCTGGTAGAAGGCTTGCTGCTTTCTTTTTAATTAAAAATACAATAATTGAAATCCTAGTATATATATATTTATAAATGAATGAAGTATTTTTTTTACTTTCAAAAATAGAACACAAATTAATATCTTAAATTTGTAATATCTTGCCAGAAACCAGATTAATTAAATTATTTTAATTTTGTTAGATGCTTATTTGTAACCTTATTTTAAAAATAAATGTTAGTTTAGGTGTAACAAGCAGGTTTGACTTGATTTTGGTGTTAGTAATGAACAGGAGTGACAAAAAATATTATCAAGCGTTAGAAGTCTGGATGATGATTATATGAATCAAAAGTTAGCATGTGGTTGACCTGGTTTCAGTCTTCTGAATCAAGATTTCCTGTGACTCTGGACAAAGAGCGGCATCAAATTTATCTACACCACTTCATAGAACTAGATACTGCACTGGTAAAGTTTGAAACCTTTTCTAATATGTCAAGTTTAGAATCCTTATTAAGCATCAGCAGTCAGTAAGAGATGAAATAGAGAATGTAGCAATAGGCAGACAAAGGAGCAGAATTTCTTAGCTGAAAATTATTTGTGCAGAGAGAGGAAATGTCACCAGTCCTGCAGGAGTCACAGGACAAAGCAGCAGTTCTGGTTAGTCTGTTCCTAGAACCTCCAAATGACCAGATAAATCAGCTTCCAAGGAGATGGACAATCCTACACTTGGATTGTGCTGGCCAGGCCAGTGCTGCCTTTAGGCAGATGTAGCTCAGACCTGGCAGGTGAGTGGATTTTTGCTGCCACCTTAAGAGAAAAATCTAGGAACGTTCCATTTCTGTTTTAGTCCTCTGAACTAGAGTTCCAGCTTAGCCCTGGCCTGAGCATCAGCTATCACTACAATTGTGGCAGCTGCTGTTAAAACTGCATTTGGTTTCCAAAGCAATCCCAGAAAATGTACCTGGGGAAACTTGGCTGTGCTTTTCTTGAGGGGTGATGTTCTCTGGCTGCTCCTAGAGTCAGATCCCAAACCCTGCTGAACTGTCATCTCCTGGTCCTGAGCTGCAATGCTGACCTCTTGTGGAGATCACATGTTTTGAAGGGCCAAACCACTTTATTTTTTAAAGAACGAATTTGGGCATATTATTGCTTGCTTTCCCTTTTTGAGTAGAGTGTGTTTGTGTCTCATCAAGTTCTCGCTTTGCTTTTTCAGCACTTGGCATCTGGAGACAGGCCTGGCATTCAACACAGCAGTTTTGTCCTAAGCCCACAAGTCACTACACATGATCCTCCACTCAAGTCAGCACTTGGAAGCAAACAAGCTGCTTCTGTAAATACTTCTCCTTCATTAAATTGGTTTTCAAACCTAACAAGTGGAAATGTGAATAAAGAGAACAAAGGTATGTGCAGAACCAGTGAAGAGTAAACCCTTTGTGGCTGTTTGTGAGAAGAATATAGGTCAGACCCAGCAATATCTTGTGCTGAGAATGATGTCATGTGCCTGCTGGGATGAGTGTTCAGTGCCTGTGCTGCAGAACTGGCTATGGCAATGGCTTGGAGTAAAGCCTGGCAGGGTTAGCATATTCTGTTTCAAAACCTGGATTAAAATCCCATTGATGCAAATATTTTTGAAAATTCAGTTTGAGAATTTTTTTTGTTTTGTTGTTTGGGGGGAGGCAGGGGAATGTTTGGGATTTTTTTTTTTTTTTTTAGAATGTGGGATTTTAAAAACTTCGGTTTATTGAGGGAAGTGAAAGGAGTATTTTATCTGCATCTATTAGGAGGAGATTTGTGTGTGTGTATGTATATGTACATACAGACATGTATGCATGAGGGAAGATCTCGTCTTGAAAAAAAAATCCGGAATATGTATTTCTCACGGTTTACCTTTCTTCATTTCAGAGAAACTTCTCATACCGATTTCAAAGAATGAAAACAAACCTCTCCAGACACTCCCTAGCTTAGCCAAGCCAGCTGCAGCCCTGCAGACATTCAACAGTGCAATATTAACCCCTGTGAGCAACAACAACACAGGCTTCTTGCGGAATCTGTTGAACTCTTCTGGAGGAAAGGTACAGCAAAAATTCTGTCCTACAGGTCTGAGTTGATTCCAGGCTTAGATTGTGTTCTAAACCTGTGAACAACTGCAATAGGCAGTTCACTGACTTGTCACAGTAAGCAGAATTGTGTTTTTATTTGGGAAAAAGGACTAATTCAGTTTCTGTGTCTTGGTGCTCCAGTTAGTAGTAGCATAATGGTACTAATATCAGCAGGTCTTGTTTGATGAGGGATTGGGAACTAAGTGATAAAGCAGAGTAACTTCCTCAGGCTAGAGTCTGGCAGGTGCATTGATTGGGATGTCTTTTAGACTCAAAAAAGAAGCACCAATGAACTTGCAGATGGAGTGAAGAACCTTCTGTGGTGTCTTTCCCCATACCTTATTTGCAGACTGGTTCCCTTCAGATGTTCCTGGGCTTTGTCTGCTCTTACAAATGTGCCTTCAAAGTGGTGGGGAAGAGTACTGCCCCTAAGTGTTTTTTGCTAAAAGTGTATTTCTGCTCTTTGATATAAAGCAAGTCCTGTTCCCTGCTGTATCTCCTGGGTTTCTGCAGTGTTGCTGAGGTGTAAATCAGAGCAGAACTTGTTGTGCCAGAATTTTGTAGACAAAGTGTCAGAAATGGCACTGGCATTTAATTATGGCGCGTTTCTAGACAGCAAAGTTCTGCAGTTTTTTATTTCTGTGCATGATAGTGATCTCAAGTGAAAAAAGTGGAAGTGGCAAATATTTTCTTTAAAGCCTGCAGGACCAGGCAACAGAAAAGAGCACTAATTTTTTGTTCTTTTTTTTTTAATCAGACAGACAATGGACTGAAGAGTACACCTAAAATCCTTGATGACATTTTTGCTTCCCTGGTGCAAAACAGAGCCATCACAGACTTGCCTAAGAAACCTCAAGGACTGACCATAAAGCCCACAATCATGGGCTTTGACACACCCCACTACTGGTTATGTGATAACCGCCTGCTGTGTCTTCAGGATCCCAACAATGAAAGCAATTGGAATGTCTTCAGGGAGTGCTGGAAGCAGGGACAGGTATTCTCCTTTTCCTGCTTTCTCCATTTGCAATTCATGCGCTTTGTCCTTTCACTGAAGCACAGGTACAACCACTGTAGTGACAAGCAGCACTAAACCATCAAATGTATGACATGAGCACTGTTACACATCCTTATCTGTTTTTCTGTTTAAATCAGTTTCTAAACACAGTGCTGAAATTATGGCTCTGTATAAAAAGCTGCCCCATAGTTTGAAACAAAGAATGTTCAGATGCATGGTAAGGCAGAATTCTGGTAGGACAGGCTGAGCATTTAGTTTGCAAAATGCCTGCATTTCAGTTCCCAGTGTATTCTATGTATTACCCTGTTGTAGTTACAATTTTTGGTGTTTAATAATTCTTCAGAATATATTCTTTCTTCCCAGCCTGTAATGGTGTCAGGAGTGCATCACAAATTAAATGCAGACCTCTGGAGACCAGAGTCCTTTAGGAAGGAATTTGGCCAACAGGAAGTGGATCTGGTTAACTGCAGGACTAATGAAATCATCACTGGAGCTACTGTAGGGGATTTCTGGGATGGTTTTGAAGATATTTCAAGTAAGTACTGTGAATCTTTTTTCCAAAAGCTGAAATACTCAGCAGCAGTGATTCTGCCCTAGCACAGATTTGTGATCCATAAGCAGCATAAAAGATGTTCCAGGCTTGCTCTTCACCCTGGACAGTTTGTCTGCAATGTGTCCTTACCATTTATGCTTGTGGGATTGTGGAGTGGATGGAAACTGTCATTCCCATGAAGCACTGTCCTTCAAGAGTATGTTTGGCTGCCTGTAGCCTTTTGGGGGAAACATTCTGAGGAAGTTTGGGATCTTCCTAGTGAGTAGGTTCACCTGCCAGCTTTTTTTTTTTTCCCTCCAGTTGAGTGAAACAGAAGAGCATGTGTAGGGCTGGTGTTCACAGGTTAAATTGTTCTGCTGTTTTAACTTGAAGGTGCTTTTTGGTCCTGAGGAACTGAAGTTATTTTGTGTAAAAACAGATTTAGAGGAGGTGAGCTTGAGGTTTTCCAGAGGAATTAATACTTGCCATTGCATCTGGAGTTCTGCTTTATCTGTTTGTTACACATCCTTATCTAAGGATCTGTTTCACTGTTTAAATCAGTTGTAAGCTTAGGGAATTTGGTACTTAAGGCAAGAACAGTGGGAGGTGGAAGACCCACACCTTTCTTTGTGTTACTTGATCTCTGAAGAGGTTTGGCTTCATCAGCTACTTTTGGCCTCAGACACAAGCCAGCTTTTGAGCTAAATTGTAGGAAGTGCTTGGGCAGGGAAGCAGTAAAGGCTGCCTGTCTGTCTGACATCTCCTGTTGTAACATGTTTGTCATGACAGTGATACCCTACTCTGGTGTCAGAGGAACTTGTATGTCGTTAGTTCTACATGAAAAGTTGTGGAATGAACATGATTTTAAATTAAGATAAGGATTTCTTTGTCTTGGCTCTTCAGATTCTGAGTTGTACAACTATTAAAAATGAAAACTTGTTGATATTTCCAATTAGGTCGCCTGAGAACAGAAGAGGGAGAACCAATGGTATTGAAGCTTAAGGACTGGCCTCCAGGAGAAGATTTCAGAGATATGATGCCTTCTCGGTATGAATTTCCAAAGGAAATGTTACTTTTTTGTGTGATACACCCCCAAAATAATGGAATGTAGGAATACTGTCACATTTTGATACCTGCTTCAGCTTTGAGCAGCAGTTGGTGACATGAATAGTTCTGTTTCTCAGAGATGTCTGACATAAATTCAAATCCTGCACAAGTTTCATGATAAATTTCTATGTTGTTCATTGTATTTGTTGCCTAGTGAGCACCTAAAACTGCTCCTAAAAGCCTGGGTCACTGTGAAACCCAAAGTTCAATTGAAACTTTTTTTTTTGCCAACTGTTTTTAAGTATTTGAACTTAACCTGTTTGATAATATTCCTTGAGATGATCACACAGTGGAATAGCATTTCTCCAGAGCAGTTAAATTTGTTTATCTGCTATATTTCTGTGTCTTTCTTGTTTTGTTCCTTTTCATGGTGTCCAGCAAACCCCCGAGGGAAGAAGTACTTCCTTTACTGAAGAGAGCTTTTGTTGCACTCTATTTTACTCTGCTTTTGGTTTTATCAGTACCTAATGCCAAATTTTGCTGCATTTACTTTAGGTTTGATGATTTGATGAAAAATATCCCATTGCCAGAGTACACTAGGAGAGGTGGCAAGCTCAACCTTGCCTCTCGACTTCCCAACTATTTTGTGCGACCAGATTTGGGTCCCAAGATGTACAATGCTTATGGTAAGGAGTTTTTCACTCTAAAGGTCATGTTGACCACATGTTCAAATCAAAATTTACTGTAGATTGTGACTCCTTGCTGATGTAGACAATTTGATTAATCCCATGGATCAGGAAACCTTTGGCTCACGTATAGGTATCAAGGATGTCCAGAGCATGATATGTTTTATTAAATATCTTTTTGTCCAGTTGGTTTCAAGCCAATAGTAGTTATTCCTAGTCTTTTCAATGAACGTGGTCTCAGCTTCTCTTTCCTAAAGCTTGCTGCATGTATTTGTTGTCTTGCTTCTTCTGGCTGTATTGCTTTTGTTACTCTAATATTTAGGCTGTATCATTTAGTTTTTAATCTCTTCCTGACCAGTTCTTTCCATGTCTGGTTCATCTTTGTCAATCAGAAGACATGTAAAGTAAGCAGCATCTTTACATGTCCAGTAAAGAGATCATGGCTAGTAAATACTGTAGCAGCTGCTTAGAGTGAAAAAGAGGTTTTGAGAGTGCTTTTTTCTAAACTGCTACAGAAACCCTTTTCTAGCAGGACTTAAATTTGACTTTTATATATCACACAGGCTAGATAGAGATGCATTGATCTGTATCAGCCTGTGGATAGATCACTTGGGAAACCACAAGATGGAGCAAGGTCCTGGATAGAAAGCATATTGCTGTTCTGGAAGCATGTGTTGATAGAAATAAAAGCTCTCTAATCTTTTCAGAAAGTGATGCTGAGAGTGGTGTAACATATCTTTGTCTTACTAATGGATCTGCTGCTCCTTTTTTTTCCCCCCCCTTTGGTTCCTCCCCTAGGCTTAATAACACCAGAGGACAGAAAATATGGCACAACAAACCTCCACTTGGATGTGTCTGATGCAGCCAATGTCATGGTCTATGTGGGGATTCCCAAAGGCCAGGCTGATCAAGAAGAAGGTAAAGTCTTTGTGGTGTCTGGGGGGAATATTTCTGTAGCTGGAGGTCAGATCCTTTAGTGTAACTGCTCATGTTGACTCTCCACAGAAGTGCTTAAAACCATACAAGATGGTGACTCTGATGAACTGACAATTAAGCGTTTTACTGAAAGCCGAGAAAAGCCTGGAGCTCTGTGGCACATTTATGCTGCCAAAGATACAGAGAAGATCCGGGAATTCCTTAAGAAGGTAAGCTGGTCATCTTAAAAAACTGATCTCTTGGCTGTGTAGGCTTGCAAATCTGTGTCTTTAGGCTTTTCTGCTCCTTCATAACTTTCATATCGTAGTTACTCTGGAAACAAATACACTTGAGTTGTACCCAAGACAAAACTTGCCCTGTGCCATGAGCCTTGTAGAATCTGAAATGGGTGGAGAGTTGAAGCTTGAAGTTACCTTGTATGTAGATACTCCTCCTGCCCACTCTTCTCATAGATGAGTAATGTTACATAGTGAACAAGAAAATAGCTGGTTTAGATTTAAGGAAAAGCACCGTTTTTAATTTGATGATTCTTAGAAGCATGTGAGATATTCTTGGGAAATGTCAGAGTAATACATGGTACATAAAGCTCTTCCTTGTTCTCTCCCTCTTACTACCTTTTTTCCCCCCCCCATACCTCGATGAGGTTTGAATTAAGGGAAAAGCATGAGGTATTTTGTGTCATGTTTTCATGGGAGTTAAGGGTTTAGCAGAGATGTGCTACTAGGTCTAAAAGGACTTGTTTCAGTGGTTAAATTTACCTCAGACAGTGCAGAGTTCTTTGTGGTCTTAATTCTGAAATTTCTTTGGTGCTCTAAAACTGGAAAGAGCCAATATGTTGATCTTTAAAGGGATAAATGATAGGACCTGAAAAGCTGTTGGCCTGGTCAGCCTGATGGCTCTCCTGGTGGAAGCTTGGAGGGGCTGCAGCAGACTTATTTAGTATTAACAAAGAACAAATCTTACAGTTGATAAAACAAGGTATGGGTTTGATAAGCATTAGCACTTGGAGTTTTGACAGTCTGTGTCTCACACCTCAGTCCCTTGTATCACACTTGCTGGCAGGTGTGGTGCTTTCAGCAGCTTTTAGTGGAGTAGAACCAAACTGTTCATCTCCTCCCAGATGAGTTTTTGGGCTACAGTCCTGGGTGTAAATGGCTGCTGCAGCAAGTTGGATGTATACAGGAACTTCTTGCAGAAATTCTCTGCCCACAGCCCTCAAATTTCTGTCCTAAAGTGCTTGTTGTGCCTCCCAGTCTTGTTTCTCCTGAAAATCTGGTTTGCATCCTCTGGGTCAGTGAGCACACAGACTGATTGTGGCCTCAAGGCAGACACCTGCTGAATTCCATACTTGGTAGTGTCTTCCAGTTAGAGGCTGTAGAGTCAGAGGATCTCTGAATTGTTTCTTGGCTGGAAGGGAGCTCCAAGACCATTTCATTCCAATGCCCCTGCTTTCTGCAGGGACACCTTCCCCTAGACCAGGTTGTTCAAAGCACTTCCAGGGATGGAGCATCCAGAGCTTCTCTGGGCAACCTGTGCCAGGACCTCACCACCCTCACAGGAATTAATTTCTTTCTAATTTCTTCTAATCTAAATCTCCTTTCCTTCAGTTTAAAGCCATTGCCCCTTGTCCTGTCACTTAATGCCTTTCCTTAGTTCTTCTCCAGCTTTAGTAGTGTCAGAACACTGGTTCCATGTATGATAGTGGTTCTCAGTGTGAACACGTGTTGCTTCACCCTTCTGTTCCTTGACACTCTCAGCTGGAATTACTTGCATTTTCCATATCCATGTTTGCAATGTGTCTGTGAAGCCAGTGGGACCTGAGAAATGTTGAAGCCTTGACAAAGGTGTGAGTAAGGATCCAAACTTTCATTGTGTAACTCTCCTACCTGAACACACGGTGGAAGTCCCTCTGGCACATGTTTGTATGAAATACCACAGATGCAACTTGACTGTCCAGTCAGACTGGTGTGTTAAAATGCCTGGTGTCTTGTGACTTTTCCAGGTTGCAGAAGAACAGGGCCAAGAAAACCCTGTAGATCACGATCCCATTCATGATCAGAGCTGGTACCTGGACCGATCGCTGAGGAAACGCCTTCATCAGGAGTATGGAGTTCAAGGCTGGGCTATTGTACAGTTTCTAGGAGATGTAGTTTTCATCCCAGCAGGAGCTCCACACCAGGCAAGCACCAGGGACATGTAATGGCCTGACTGCTTGGGCAGCCCTTTGAGCATGTGGCTAATGCTTGTTTGTTCTTTCTAGGTTCATAATTTGTACAGTTGTATTAAAGTTGCAGAAGACTTTGTATCCCCAGAGCATGTCAAACACTGCTTCTGGCTCACTCAGGAATTTAGATATCTGTCACATACACATACGAACCATGAAGATAAATTGCAGGTAACTTCCCAATGCTTGGTGCTCTTGACCCTTTTAAAAAAACCCACTAAAATAACAGACAGCCCTCACCAAACCCAGGAGGGCTGTGGCCATGCAACCCAAGTTGCTTTTGTTTTCAGATCAGTGTTTAATGCATTGGATCTTGGAATTTCAGTAGTGTTAGTGAACTGTTAGTTTTTTAGTGGTTTTGAGAAAGCCCTCTAAAGCTTCTCCTGAGCTTCTTTTGAGATGTTTTCTTCTGCCATGTCGTCTTGTTCCCCCTGCCCTAGCTGAGCTTGCAATGCTCTCCTCAGTCTCTTCACTTTCTATCCTGTCAGAACTTGAATTTCATTTTCCCAAGTTCGTAATTTACATGAAGGTCAGGCAGATGAGTGTGTCTGAACTGACCTGCACAGGGTGTGGGGACGGAAGTGGGAAAGCTGGAAAACAATCTGTGCTGTTTGCTTGTAAAACCAAGCACCTTTTCCTTTCCCCCAGGTGAAGAATGTCATATACCACGCTGTTAAAGATGCAGTTGGGATACTGAGAGCTAACGAATCCAGCCTTAGCAGACCGTGATGTAGAGCGCCTTAACCACACACTATGAAACAGAAGCGTTGGCAGCTGTTTTACCTACTCAGTCAGGACCTCTGTGGACTTTGAGATTATATGAATGTTACCTCATCTTCCTTTCAGCAGTACCAGAGGATCGTGGTACTATGTTCTGTGTATTCTTCCAATGTTTACAAACCTGAGATGTATATGTAGTAATATGTATGGACTGTGGCATACTGTGAATGCTCAGTTGCAATAGAACTTTATACGGAGTTGCTCTCCAAACTGTACAAAATACCTCCTATAGAACTGTTGGGAACTATTCCAAATTACTCGTTTGAAAAATATTATTCAAGGCATTGTAAAGCTTCAGTTTTTAAAATTTATTTTGGGGTGGGAGGAAGTATGGAATCACTCAGTTTAATAACCAATTTACATAAAAAGTTAAGAATGCAGTTCTGGAATTTCACATTAACATAGAACTAGCATTTAAAAGTAGCTTTAAGCTATTGTATAGTAACATAGAGATGGGAGTTAACCATCTTTAGGTAAATGTATTTAAATTTCTAAATGTTAAAAGAAACCTTTAATCAAATGTCTTCTGTTTGAAACTGCTCTTTAATTTGAACTGATGTTTGATTCTCTTGTTTTTAACACTGAATGGTCTACATAAAAATTCTTCTATTTCAGATACTGTTGTTTGCGTGTCTTCTTCGGTTGACTCTTTAAAATGTAATTAATTTGATGCAGTACTTCGAAATGCAAAAGAAAACTCTGTATCAAACTGTTCATACTGTTTTCTAAAGTATTTGAAGGCTTGGGGTATGGGAATTCAGCAGCAGATCTGTTTGTAGTTATTTTTGGTTAACCCAAGCATGACTTAGCTGACTGACTACTTCTAGTCAGCTGCTGCCAGTGCTGTGGTCTGTATCCACATGAGCTTTGCGGCTTCAGTCTGAAATGGTACACACAGAACTCAGGGTTATTTGGAGAAAGACTAAAAACATTGTAAAACTTAAAACAAGGGGGCCGTGAGTGGAAAAGTGCATCTCTCATTTGATGAGATACCCTGAGACAAAATTAACCTTTCAGTTCCTTCCCAGCACTGAAAGGTGCAGGCTGGCTGTTGGGAACAGGCAGGCAGGAGAGGAAACCACCTTGGTAGCCAAGTTCACTTCTCTGAGTTTATGCAACAAATTGAATTCTGCAAATCCCTCTCCCTGTAGTACTTCACCTGCTGCTTGTGATCAGCATTAACTGGTTTGAGTCTGTCTTGGGTGACAGGATGATTCTTCAGAGAAACTTCCTCTGACTGCTCCCTCAGAAGTGGGGACAGACTGCAGTGATGTGCAGGGAGTAGGAGTCTCATGAGAGTTAAGTGAAGTGGACTTGGGAAAACCTTTTCTACACAACACCCTTTCACTGGTTTCTGTGAGAGCTTTCCTCCACCTTCTCTTGCTGACACCTCTTGACAATAAGTAACTTGTTCTAGTCCCTTCAGCTGGCTTGATTTGGCCTTTTGTGCTTGAACTTGTCAAGTATGCTTAACAACACTTACCTGAACATTCTCCCTTGAACTATCAGTTGAAGTAGACGACAGAAAGCAGGTTAATTGCTTTCCTTGGAGCCAGCTGGAGTGCAGGTACCTCCCAGTGAGAGGAGTCACACTGATCCTACACACCCTGTGCACACATAAATCTGAAAAGACTCTCCCTGTTGAAGCTGGATTTTAAGTTCTTACAATGTGCTGTTGTTCAATCTGGTTTTATTGCAGCTCTTACCCACTCCCTTCTTCAGCTGCTTCTGTTTCTGATCTGATATTTTTGAATTTAGGACCACAGGAACCAAACTGTCTCACTTGCCTGTTATTGTTGCATTTGGGGTGGAGATTGGAGCACTTGAATGGCAGGAGTACTTTCCCTCCCCCTAGCACAAAGGTGAACAATGCTTGGCTCCTCCATGCTTTTATGGCTGAAACTGGGAGGTGTTGGACTCCATCCAGCTGTGTGCCTTGTGTTTCTTCCTACCCTTGCTGTTGGGATGCACTTACTTACAGACTTAGCTTTCTTTTGGTAAGTCTTAAAATTAGGAGCTCTGGCCTTTGCCTGGGAGGTGCCTATAGCAGTGACAGGTTTGGGTCAGAGTTTTTTGGCTTGCAAACTGCCTTTTGTGAGCCATGACATCCATTTTGCCTGAAGCTTTTCCTTGGGAGGAGACACAGCTCTCCTTTGGCCCTGAAATGTGCTATTTGAGCACAGCAGAGAGGCCATGGTGTAGCCACAGGGGAAGCATTGCCAACAGCCTGGTGAGTCAGGGCTCCCCTCCCACTCTGCCAGCTGACCTGCCTCACTGTGCTACAGGCTCCTCTGTGATCATACAGGGCTGGAACAGAGTGAAAACTTCTCTTTAACTATGCAGTGAAGGCCCTAAATGTGCTGAAGAAAGGTGTTACAAAACCAAACGGGAGGCGTGAGAGGTGGATAGTGTTTCTGAAAGAGGCCAAAGTGATGCAAACTAAACTACATGACAGTGACTGTTAGAAGCAGCTTTAATAAAATTTGTAGTGATTCAGGAAAACACAGTTCTGACAGTGCTGGAGGTTTTTGGTAGCAGATTAAACCAAAGTGCCTGTTAGGGAAAAATGCTGCTTGAAGATGAGAATATATTTCAGGATTTTATATCTAAAAATACATAACATTACACCACCCTTGCCATGTCACCACAGGAAACATGGGCTGAACAGAAAAGCAGAAGAGACTGCATTCCCCAAGAAGTATATTACAGTAGTTTCTTGGAGAGTAAAATCTTCAGGAAGAAAAAAAATAATATATATATTACATAAGTGAAAATACATTAAGGTTTGCATTTTGAAGGTAGGACAGAATAAAAGAAAGCCAACTGTACACATTGCTCCTGTCCCTAGCTCCGCAGGGTGGCCAACCGTGACTGCATGGCTTCGATGTCCTCCTCCTCATCCACAGCAGCAGCTGCTGCTCCCATGGGCTCAGGCTCTGGCAGAGCATCTGTCACTTTACTGGGTGCTTTACCCAAGGCCCCTGCAACAAAAACAGGCTCGTTAGCATGTGTTAGGCCTTCATTTAATAATTAGTGGCTTTCAGGGACATCTAAAATAGTCCAACCGCTTACTGCTGGTGGAGGTCACACCCCTGAGCTGTGACAAGGCCAGCCCAGGGCTGTTTGGTTGCCCAGCAGCGCTGACCTGCCAGCCCCTCTGAGCCTCTGCACTCCTCCCCTTCTCGGAGGCTCCCAGCTCTCTCCAAGCCCTGCTGCCTGGCTGGGAGCTCCCCCTGCCTGCGCGGTGCGATGGGAGCTGCTCCAGCCAGGAAACAGGATGGGAAAAGCAAATTAGGATGCGAGAAACAAGAGGGCAGTGTGCCAGGTGTTGGGCACAAGGTGCCAGCAGGGCAGGAGCTGCACTTTCAGTGTGGTATGGCTGAATGCAGCCCTGGCACTTGGATTTGTCACATCACATCACAAGCAATCCAGGTAAAAGGAGCATTCTAAGCATTCTCAAAGCCAAATAACTGAACCAGTAGAGCATTACTTCATGAGCTGAAAGGCTGAAGTTGTGGCTTTGGTTTTAAGAGGGTTTTTGTGTTTGTTTTGGGCTTTTTCCCCCCAAACAAGACACAGCATATTACTGCCAGGACTCACAACACAGCCTATGACTCAAGGCAGTGTAGCTGAGTTTATTTCTTGGCTTCATTAGTAACAGTACCTAGTCAATCATATAAGTTCACCTTGTTTAGAGGATTCACTGCACAGCCAAACACTGATCTGTTAGAGCCTCAATTACATAACTGCACAGACAGCAGCTGATGGATATTAGTTCTGCTTTGCTGAGCCCCACTGGCCTTCTCAGCCAGTATTCCCTGAGAAACCAGTTTGTCAGAGCTCTCTGCCCATCACCAAAGGAAGAGATGCCACTGGGAGAGCACAGTTCAGTCAGAATAGATGAAGATTTCAGTTGCTGCATGTTATTGAACAGAGCAGGGACTTGGCTCCCAGCAACACCCACAAACTCACCAGCTGTAATTTCAAAGAGGATTTTGTCAATTTCTGCCTCGGCTTCCTCTTCCATCTCCTCCTGATCCTCCAGGCCTTCAAAGGTGTCCTCCAGCATTTCCTCTATAATTCCAGCCTAGCAGAAAACAACAAGGCAGCAGCATGTGATGCCTTTGGAAACAGCAGAGTAAGAGGACATTCTTCCTACTTGGGAAATGGGGTTATGCCTATCCAGGCATGTAACAACCCTCTGCTCCAGCTTTCCAGATGGAGGTTGTTGCAGGAGGATGTTACACACCTGCCCTCAGTGCAAGGATGTCTTTCTACAACTGGTGCATTGGAAAAGCAGGAAACTGAGGATTGAAAGTCTCATGTTCTCACTTTGAAAAACTCAATTTAAACTAAAAGAGGAGAGATTTAAATTAGATAACACTCTTCCCTGTGAGGGTGGTGAGACACTGGCACAGGTTCCCCAGACAAGCTGTGGATGCCTCATCCCTGGAAGTATTCAAGTTCAGGTTGGATGGGACTTGGAGCAACCTGGTCTAGTGGAAGTTGTCCCTGCCCATGGCAGGGGGGCTGGAATTACATGATCTCTAGGATCCTCTCCAACCCAAACCATCCAGGATTCCATGGTTATTTATTGTTCTTGCATATCTAAACCAAGAATCCAGCCTGCTCCAAGCATGTGAAATGCAAGTGCAAATTTCAGTCATGCAGCATGAATTGTGTAACACACTGTAAAATTGCTCCTTGACACACACAGCTTGTTTTTTTTCCATCTGCATTTGAAAACATTCCTTTGCAGGCCCTGCAACCTATATATGGCCATATTATGCTGGTGCACAATGGTAAAATTATTTAGAAATAAACTTATTTGAACTAAACAGTCTAGAATGGTAAAAAGGAAGAAAGTGAAACAATTTTGGTAGTTGAAAATGTGGTAGTCATAAGAGAGACCTGATACTTACAAATCAGAGCACTCATCACATGGAGACGCTGAGCTAGATGCTTTAAACCCAGTGACAGTGAGTTATATATTAATTAAGGCATTTTAAACTTTTGTAATGAGCATTTAACTGTGTTATTTTGGCTGGTTTTGAGTTAGATCTTTGTTGGCTGAGTGTCAGTAGAAAACCCTGAGAAACTACCTCGCTGCACCTGCAGAAAGGATCTCCATGGATCCATACCCCTCAGAGAATCTATAGCTGAAGAACAAAATTCAATAAAGAATTGTTTAATGGTTATGATATAACTAGAGATTAATTAGATGTCATAGAACAAGAAAGATATCTTGAGAGAGTTAAGGAGTCAAAGGCCTATACATCCCAGAAAATTTGATTAATACACTGCAGGTGCAGTAAGGGAGCCATTTCATAGGCTTTTACACCCCAAAAAACTTAATCAATAGTAATTGTCTAACCAGGACAGCAAATTTAATAAAGCACTGTTTAGCTGGATAAATCTTGGGTTATCCATTAAACAAAGACAGATGAGATGTTCTGGTAGTAATTAAAAGAAACAAAACATCTATACCATGATGCAATAAATTGGGCAGATTTTTGGCAGTGTCTATAAAAAAAATCTTCTATGTTATAGTGTATACAAATGCCTGAAAATCGTTGTCCCTTTGAACATCTCTATGGCAAAAAAATTCCCGATATGTTCCCAATTTTGTTATTAGGAATGTTTGTCTAACAGCTTTTTGCTATTGGATTTAAAACTCTTTGTTTCACTAGTATCAGACTGGAAACAGAATCACAGAATGTCCTGAGCTCACACATCTCCTCTGACAAGGGGGCCACCCAAGCAATTGCACAGCTCAGTAACAACCACATCATGTTCACCCAAATCTGATTTATGTGCCAGATCTTACCTTCATCATCTCTTTGGACAAATCCCTCATCGTTGCTTGGATTTCTGGGATTTTTACTAGGTTTTGCATAGCTTTCATGACTTCTGTGCTCTTCTGCAATGAACCTGCTACTCTGAGGACAGCTGTGAAGGAGAGGCACAGAACAGTTTGAACAATCCATGCACTGCTGAAAGCAGAGGAATTACATCCTCCCTACATGGACCTTTGTTTACACTTAGGCAATTCAATCTGAAAAAAGAAAAAGGCATTTCACTTCTTCATTCTTGACTAAATTCCTGGAAAAGCCCAATTTGCACCCAACCTTGGAAAAGCCACATTTATAGCAAAGCTACTGGTCCTGTACAATGAGCAACCCAGGGGGTCTGCAGATAGATTTTGACCCACCTGCAAACAGTTCATTAAAGACAGGGAGAGAGAGGGGCCAAGTTGCTCCTCCCCAGCCCCTCAGCAGCCAGAGGTGTTGCTGAAGGTTTTAGCAGCAGAGCTGCAGTGACTGCTGAAACCAGGGACCTCCTGCCTGACACTGGGTACTGGAAACTAACTCTGGTGGAAGTTCTGCTGCAATTGTTTCACAGCAAAGAGTAAGCGATAAAATTAATACTGAAGCAGGTAAGCTGAAAATCAGCTTGTTTAAACTGAATTTAGCAATAGTCTTTCCAGACGATATTCTCATAATGTAATTTATAAGCTCTCCTCATATGTGTCGATGGTATACCAAGATCAAAAAGCAATAAATGAGGGTACTTTGAAGTTTTTTGAATTCTGCCATCTAACTTTGCAGCTTCCTGGACACAGAGAACTTACCTGTTTGTATATTAAATGGTCACTCCTTAACGAAGCAAAATGAAGGTACAGCATATATTATTTTTCATTTTAATAATTTCTTCAAGAGCCCTACACTTGTAACAAACTAACAGAAACCTTGCCTTGAGTGGTCATTTCTCAAATTACTACAAACCCCAGACTGAATTCTAGACTCCTTCATATTTTCTATCTAAGTGTATCAGAACATTCCCATGCAGATGAAGATGCTGGCAGTGGTAATAAGGAAGAGGCTGATTTGAGTTTTTCCTTTTAAGGGACACCACAAGTTGCAAGGATGGCCCTACTTCCCTTTCCTGAGATGCATGGGGAGCCACATTTGAACCATGATAAAATTACACTTACAGTTCACAATGTGACTCCTGATTTATCACTCATCCGATGTTAAAATCTACTTGGAGAATGCTGGGGTGGGGGAAATGCTTTGACATTTCAGCATGTTGACCTCCACTAAGTCTTCCCCTGTCTTTAAAGCCTTCTGCTCTGCTTGTTACAGGCTGGAATGTTTCCAGCTATGGGAAACACTGCAGGAAGTCTATTACAACAGAATCTCATGTGGATAAGGAATGAGGGAAATATGCTGGTTCTGGAAGAACACAAAGGGCCAAGGAGGGCTTACAGAACACAGGTGTTAAGCCAAGGAGCAAATGGATTCATCCACACCAAGAAAATCAAACACTGCTCCCCCATGCCCATGTAGGTGTTAGTAAATGTACCCAGACTCTTGCTAGAGAAAGAACCATCTACAAGATGAAGGGAATTCTACTCCTGTGACAGATCCTAGCAAAATCAGTGACACAGGCTCCACAAGGATACAGGGATGTTAGGAATGCATCCAAACTGTTTAGGAATGCACACTAAGAATGTGCTCCAAATTGCTGTGAGTTCAGTTTCAGAGCATGAGATTCTTATATCACTGCAACCCTCAAGCTCTGAGGTGTTAAATCATCTTCAGAGCAGCTCGTCAGAGGAAACAGGGAACCAGCAAGGATGTAGGGAAAAATGTGGGGCAGGAACCCCAAGAAACTAAAACTGGGAGCTCCCTGACTACTTCAGAGCCCAGGGTGGGACACCCATCCAGACAGGGCAGTGGAGAGATAGCCTCAGAACACCCTGCACACTGAGGGGGGTTATTGCCTGCAGGGGTACAGGACTCATCACAGGGATGTAAGGGAAAAGAGCACGTTTGGACACAGGAGAAACTTATGATTGATCTTTTAAGGGGATTACAGGAACGTAACTGAATTTTAGGGAAACAAACAAAGATAGTTTGGGGAAGGACCGGAGTGGATCACAGAACACACAAACCTCAGGGCCTGCAGGACTAGGTACCAGCAGCTCAGGCAGAGCAGGAGCTCTGAGGCCAAGTACCAGACATCTGGCCAGCTTACACAGAGCAACTGAGAGCAGCTCCTGGAACAACCCATCTATTGTGTACAGGTATGTGCGTGTTCTACTAGTCAGTAGAACATATATATGTGCATTCTACTCATCAGCTGAAGAGGAAGAGCAGGATAGAGGTTTTCATGTTTGTGTGAAAGCTGTGTGTGTTTATGGGATGGTGGTAAAGGCTCTGCTCAGAGAGTGTGGGTGCATGTGCCTGCTGGGATTAGAGAGTGGAACTGCAGCACCCTCACAGCCCTGGGCCTGCTATGGAAGAATCTTCCCAGGCTCCTGAAGCTCACTGGAATCAGCTGCCTTTCACAAGAGCAAAGCTGCTCTCATCTTCAAGCTCTGCCTGCATTTGACTTTGGTTCTGGACAAGGAAACCTCAGACCTCACCTCTAATGTCAGAGCAGTCATTGTGCTTGGGCTCAGCATTTGCTCTTACCAAGCTGGTTCTTCATCCCCATGAGGACAGAGTTCATGTGAGCTTTGGATGCATAGAGTTTGCTTACAGCCCTCCGAGAGCGGATCAGCTCCTTCGCCAAGATCACGCACACATCTCTCTGATTCTTTTTGGCAGCATCCTTTACTGACCTCTTCACCTTCTCCTCTTCCCTCTGGATATCTGGAGTACAGAAAAACATAGCAAATAGTGACAAATTCTTAAGGATATGGAAGAGAAATCAGTCATTTGTTGGGGTGTGTTTCCAATGCAAAAGAATTGTTTCTGCTTCATTTCAGATTCCCTCTGTTACTCAAAGACCTTGTTATAGGCTGATTTATATTTTAGCTCATTAATTCAGCTAAATCTTAATAGGAAAATTTTCATTACTGAACATCCAGCTCTGTAATTTCCTTTGCAGTCAAGAGTACTCTAAAGGACTGTCTGAGACTATTAGTGCATGATGCTGAGCTGACTAAAAGCTTAAGAAGCAAAAAAGATCCTGTAAAAACAAAGCACTCTGAGAGGATGACTTGACTTACAACTTCAAAATAATTTCCTATTAAACTGGCCTGATATGTATATATATATGTGTGTGTTTGTGTGTATATACATATATATATATATATATATATGTATATATGTATATAAATATACATTTAACTTAAAACCTGTTCAAGCTCTCCTGGCATCCAGCTTTGACTGAAATGACCACAAGAACAATTATTTCAAGGAAAGCCTCTGTTCAAATTTAGTTTTGAGTCTTTTTGATTTATGCCAGAAGAAGTTACATGTTGGGAGAATCAGAAGTTGCCCTTTTATAAACACAAAGGCATCGACACACACTTTCTGGCACAGGTCAACTTCAACACAGCTTCTCAGGTGGGAGTTAATGAACCCTGTACCCAGATCAGTTATTCTCTCAGTGTCATTCACTGGGGTCTTTACATTAAAGGACTGGCAGAAAGCTGTAGGATCATAGTTAACAAATATAGCCTTGCTGTTTTCCTGCTATTATTATCAGAAATACCACAAACTTGAAGACATTTCTATGTCAGACAGTGGACTGAGCTGCGTTCCAGCATATCAGAGCAGGTAAGAAAGAGCTAAAGTGCTCCAGCAGAAAACTGAAAGCACCAGGAAAACTCCAGCAGTACTGAGAAATACAACATCCCCTTTGTCAGGCTGAAAACAACCCCAAGTACTGTGTTACCACACCCAGACTAGTGTAGGGCAGCCTGTGCTCGAGTGAATGCTTTCACTGGCATGACCAACTGCTGAGTATGAGATTAGTGGCACAAGTATGCAAGAACGGTCAACTCCATTTCTGAAGGTCAGTGCCAGCTGCCACACCTCGAGTGAGCCAAAGTCACGTCCCCAGTCCCTCTGCAGCACTTTCCAGCACCAGAGGCACAAAGCAGCCCAAGCACCTGTGAGAGGGATTCACAAGCTCAGCAAAACACAAAGTTATTGTATTACTCCGACTCTGTCAACTCAAAAAATTCAGTTCTGAAGTAACGAGGATACCTTTCATTTCTCCAACCCTTCCAAGCTCTGAAAAACAACCTACCCCAAAGAGAAATCCCTACAGCAGCAGGAGTCCAACAACAGATGGTTTCAAACAGTGTGTTGCTATTTCAGTAACTGCGCTGACCAGGCAAGCCAAGTGTTCCCGTGATCCAAGCCCACTCAGCTCATCCCAGGTGGATCTACTGTTGCCTTGTCCAAACACATCTAACACAACCTTCCCCAGGGAAACTAAGGCAGGTCCCAGCTTAGCATCCTTACTTAAAGATTGCAAGGATTTCCTGTGTGAGGCTTAGCTGAAATGAGAAAGTACAGCAGAATCCAACTACAGCAGATAATTTTTGAGAAAACATTCAATGGTACATGGCTGTCATCCTTCAGGAGCAGCCTGCTAGCCTGGCAAGTGTCCAGCAGAGCCATGTACTTCCATAGGTGGCACCTGGAAAGGTGTGAAACCCTAGCACAAAAATATCCTGCACTTTATTTTAAGGGGAATTATTAGAAGAAAGTTGGTGGTTAGCGCTGAATTGTATTCCTTTGAATGTAGGGCTCTGAAATATAGACACATTTAGAGCTGCTAAAATTATTAGAGTTGCATCCATATTGAAATATCACACTACCATGTAACCTAGGATCTGTATAGGCCATTTAAAGTAAGGCATGCAAGAAGTTAAGAGAAGTCTGAAATTTCAAGAAACATCAGTAGTGAACATGTGGGTAGTTTGCTCCCATGGAAGATGCAATCTCTTAAAACAAATTTTTCTAGTAAGATCAGCCACGTTGTAGTTCCTCTGTGCCTGATACAGCCACACAAAGTGCTGGAGAAAGCAAAAGAATTCACATCCCTGTACATCAGTTTTCCTGGGAAAGACATAAACTCTGCTCCTCGTATTAGAGACAAGGACAGACTTTGTACTGCACTAGCAACCTTCTCCAACCAACTCAAACAAGTCTGTAAGAGGGAAAAGACACAAATCCTGCCAGGTTACTCCAGAGGCACAGGGCTGGGGGAAAATGGGGAAGGGAGGAGGTACTCCTCAAGGAGTCACTCAAAACAGGCATGTGCCTCATAACCAGATGCTGACACAAAATATCCTTCACCAGCACATCCCATAGACAAATCCCAGGGACAGGGGAGAAGACAAAGAAGGGGAAAACAAAACCCAGACCCAAACCTATTTTCAGGCTTAGGGAAGGCAGGCAGAATAAATTCTGAACTAACAGCAGTGCAATAATAAGCAGCTCCTCTGCTTTTCAAGATACCTTCAGCAGTGTAAGGCTCATCATTTAATAGCAAAACAGCCACCACTGAGAAAATACCTTTTTTCCCTTCATCTCTTCTGTTTGTAATTTTACCCAGCTGACAGCAAACTACTTTTGCTTGGCATGTGCACTTTCACACACCAGTTCATGCCAGTGGAACTTTCTACATGTGGAATTATATACCACACTGATACTACTCATTAAACCAATGTGGGTGAAATTCCAGATAATAAGTCTAATACATGTTATCCAAAGGGATTTAAGAGTATTATGTCTTACTGGGAGCATGAAATATTCATGTTCCTTTGAAAATTTTACTTGGATAAGTTCACAGCCACATAATTTTGTAACACAGACTAAGTCTGGCCCCGGGATCATCTTCCTTTATTCCAAATATGACAGACTACCCCAGGTTATTAAATTTCACAGCCTGCCTCAATTAAAGTAAAAAAACCTTGAAGGCAGACAGGGAGAATAAAAACAAAAAATGAGACACAAGTACAAACCTCTGATCTGTCTATCAATCACTCTCATTTCTTTCCTTATCTTCAAGGACCATTCATTGACCTTAAAAAGAGAAAGTGAGAGTTACTTGAAATTCCAACTTTAAAACTATGCTTTTATACTTTCATGTAACTTAAACATTCAGTATCAAAGGCAGCACTTCAAAATGCACGAGCTTCGAGTGATGTTAAAATATTTCATTATTCAAATAACAAACCCCCAAAACATTGCAGAGATACCACCAGCTACTGCACTGCTCTTAATGTTCAGACAAGGAGTTAAGGAGGACCTTTATAGATCCCTCCCAACTGAAACTCTTCAATGATTCCACGATGTGATTTGTGAGTCAGATGCTTACTCCCTAGCTAACTTCCCACATCAGAGCCATGTCACTGTACAGAGGGAACTTGCCACAGGGGATTTCAGCACAAGGGGCAGACTTTGGCACAGGATGACAGCACCAAGAGTGCTACTGCCCATTTCAGTCAGGAGGATCCCCAGGTCTCCAAGCCAACCCTACTCAAAGCAGGATCAAGTTCAGACATCAGGCAGGTTGTTCAGGGCTCTCCCATTGAGTTGTGATACTGTTTGAGGACAGAGACTTCACAGCCCCTCTGAGCAACTGCACTTAAATTACTCCTGTGGTGAAGACCTTTCCTCATAGAATCCTGGAATAGTTTGGGTTGGAAGGGACCTTAAAGACCATGTATTTCCACCCCCCTGCTGTTGGCAGGCCACCTTCCACTAAACTAGATTGCTCAGAGCTCCATCCAACCTAGCCTTTCATGTCCAGCTCAAAACTCTCCTCTGGCTAGTGGTGGCTGTAGCCACTCTTCTGTCACTGGAGACACCCCAAAAGTACCTGTCCCTGTCTTGACTACAACCCCATCAGAGGCAGTGAGAGCCTTTAGACCCTTGCTCTCATGTTTTGACTGCAGGCAACAGCCACCATTTGAGGTGCCCAAGCACAAAATCAGCTTTAAAACCCCCACAAACAACCCAAAGGCATGCATAAGTGCAGAAATTTCCAACAGGTTTCAGAAAGTTCCTGTACCTTTAGTTAAATCCTGGTTTTAGAGGGAAAAAACCCAAACCCTTGCAGGACTGACTGCAGCCTCCCTTCTTCTTCAGAGCAGAAGAGAAAATGTCCTGAAGAGTCATTCCTCACTCATCCTAACAGAAAGCTAACAAGGTCTCTTTTTTGGGCTACATGAGAGGGGAAAAAAGCAGGGGGAAGAGACTGAAGTAAAACATGACAGAGCTCAGGCTGGCCAGCTCTCCTGTTTCAAATGGAACACCTACCAGAGATTTGCTCTACCACTTGTATTCTAGAACAAACCAACACACAAAAAGCCTTCATGTACAAGTACAATTAGCAACTGTCAAATGAACCATGGCAGGATTTGCAGCTTCTCTCTGGGATGCACAACCTAGCACAAAGACACCATTAAATCAAGACTGGTTGTGTGTTGTCATCACTGACAGCAGAAAAGTCTTTCACAGCTCATTCCTAGCATTGCCAGGAATCAGCTGGTTGACACGACTGACCTAAAGGCAGAGCTGGGTGCTTATGCCTTCCCTGGTGCTCCCAACTCATCTCCTGTTTTGTGTAAGAGGAGGAGGAAATCCCATTGACTCTACCCAGGCTCCTCCATTGTTGAGCAATTTGTTGAGCTGCAAAGAAGCCACACTGCCATCTCACACAGGGACATGGATGCAAACCACAGCACAAGGCAGCAATGCTGGGAACAGAAGTATGTGGTCCAGCTGAGCAAAGATAATTATCCAGAGCACAACTCCATTCTGATGAAGCTATTCTGCTTCCACTCCTGATCTAAACAAAAGCATCACTCTCAAAGCACTGCATCACACCAGAGTCAGCCAGCAAAGCACTCAGCTGAAAAGAGCCAACTCAGACTACACTGGAGGAAAACCCATTTTTTAAGTTCAAATGATCCAGACATGGCATTAAAAGTATAATAAATCCCCAGCTTCAGACAGGCTGAAATGCATCACTAGCTCTTCACAAGGACTGAAGATATTTGCCCTGTATTGATTATAAACAAATTACCTCACATCAACAGAGTGGGCATACAAATGCACTGAGGGCAAATCATTGCCATCACAAAAACTCAACTTCTCCCCATCATCATCCACCTCCTGCAGTGCTTGGATGGCTCCCTCTAGCCCTGCAGGGACTGACTGTATCTTGTGCACAGCTGCTGGCAGACATGAGGTAAGTAGTGCTGTTTCCGCATCAGCTAGGATGCAGAAACAACTACTTCTTCTTCCTTCTAAAGCTGCAGTTAGGTACAGGAGAAAAGTAATTTCTTACTATTAATGGGTTTCTCAATATCACTGTTATGGCCTGTGAAGTCACCACAGTGCCAGCCTGCACCCCAAGGGAGTGCTTCAAACAGCAAGAGGACTCATGTCACCTCTCCCTACACCTGTTCCACAGTGCCTGTGCAGGATTTTCTGCAAAGAATTTCAGAATCATTGGGATTGGAAGGGACCTCTGGAAATCACCCAGTCCAACCCCCTGCCAAGGCAGGGTCACTCAGAGCAGGTGACATAGGAATGTGTCCAGGTGGCTTTGGAATATCTCCAGAAAGGAAGACTCCCCATCCTCCCTGGGCAGTCTTTTCTCTGCCACCCTCAGCACAAACAAGTTCTTCCTCATGTAGAGGTGGAAGTTACTGTGGTTTCATTTATGGCCACTTATTGCTCCTCATCCTGTTGCTGTGCACCACCAAAAAGAAGGCTCAAGGTGGATGAGAGAGACCATCCTCCAAGCACTCCAAGATGACCCACAGACACTGTGCTACTGAAAACATGACAAGTTTAACAGTTAGGGAAGGTAAAAGGACATGAGGCAAGGACTCCTCAGTGCAGCATGACCACACGTGTGGGTTACAGAGTTGTCTGGTGTGTTACTCCACCCCTGAGAGCAGCAGCCTCCAACCCCAGCTCTCCCTGGGGGATCTTGTACCACACTCAGGAGCAATGGAGACTGACTCAGCCCACACGGTGCTCTGACACACGCAGAGGAGGAAGGGAAAGGACACTCCCAAAGGTACATTCCTCATCTAATTTTCTCACCCAACAAGCAATAACCATAACCTACTCCCCTTCGACTCAGCTGCTACAAAGCATCAGGGAACATCTGTGACACTGCAGCTTTTCTAAGCCTTCAGCTTGAGTGCCTGTTGTCCTCCCTGCTGCTTTTCCAGTACCTCTAATGTATTTGACCTTCCTCTCACCCTACAGCAGATTTTTTATTAACACATCAGTAGCTACTTATGAAAAGCAACAGCGTCTCGATTACTTCATTTTACTGTGACATCAGAAAGCTGTTGGTAGAAACACAGTTTGTCTACAGACTCATCCTCATCCTCCAAGTCCCAATATTTCAGCTACTATTTCCGAATTCTAAGGTTGTGTCTGCAGGAGGAGCTAGAATCACAGAACCATACAATGTCAAGGGGTTGGAAGGGACCTTAAAGACCATATAGTTCCAGCCTCCCCTGCCATGGGCAGAGACACCTTCCATGCCAGACCAGGCTGCTCAAGGCCTTATCCAACGTGGCCTTGAACACCGCCAGGGATGGGGAAGCCACAGCTTCTCTGGGCAACCTGTTCCAGTCTCTCACCACCCTCACAGGGAAGAATTTCTTCCTAATATCTAATCGAAATTTCCCCTCCATCAATTTGCACGCATTCCACCTCGTCCCGCCACTTCAGTTCCTGACAGAGCCCCTCTCCGGCTTCCCTGCAGGCGCCTTCAGATCCTGGAAGGTGCTGTGAGGTCTCCACCCGCCCGCTCCCGGGCCGCCTGTAGCCAGGGCCGCCTGTAGCCAGGACCAGGCCGAGCCCGGCCCCTCCGCAGTCCCCGTCCGACGCCATGGCAACGCCACACGGCCCTGCCGCCACTCCCCCCGCAACCGCCCGGCCCCCGCCGCTCCCCGGCCCCGCCCCGGCGGCCCCGGCCCTCACCAGCTCCTTGGGCGGCTTCTCGGGGGTCTTCCCGAACAGCCCCATGGCGGCCGCACCGCCCGGCACTTCCGGGTTCCCACCCCCGCCCGGGCCGACAGCGCACTGCGCCTGCGCCGCCGGCACCGCAGCCCCTCCCCCTGCGCTTGGGGGCGGAGCCAGAGCGGCCTAGCCCCGCCCCCTTCCCGCCCCAGTCACGTGCCGCTGCACACGGCGCTGCGCACGGCCCCGCCCCGCGCGGGAGGGGCGGGAACGCGCTGAGGGGAGCGGGGCGGAGCGGGCTCTGGTCGCGCCGGGCGCCTCACAGTGGGTGTGTTTGTAACTCATTCTCGGAGTCGATTAGGTTGGAAAAGACTTCTGAGATTATCGAGTCCAACCACGAGTGAACACCCCAATGCACTGAGTGCCACGTCCAGTCTTTCCTTAAACACCTCCAGGGACAGTGACTCCACCATCGCCCTGGGCAGCCCATTCCTGGGGTAATCACCCTTTCTCTGAAGAAACTCCTCTTAATATGCAACATAAACTTCCACTGGTTCAGCTTAGGCCTATCCCCACTTGGCTGCACCCTCCTGTCAGGGTGCTGTAGAGAGCAATAAGGTCCCCCTGAGCCTCTTCCAGGCCGAGCCCCACCTGCTCCCTCAGCCACTCCTCATCACACTTGTGCTCCAGATCCTTCCCCAGCTCCGCTCCCTTCTCCGGACATGCTCCAGCACCTCAGTGACCTGTTCCTGCAAGGGCTGACTCCCACGCCGGTCCTTCCCCTGGGATGGCCTGCAGGAGACCCGAGGGCAAAGCTCGTCCAAGCCGCTGCCCACTCACCCCCAGCTGCCGGGGCTCTTTCGGAGAAATCCCACCAGCCTGGCCTGGCTCATCCCACCGCCAGGCCTGGCTCATCTTCACCCTCTGCTCTGCAGGGTCACCTGGCTGAAATGAAGGGACAGCTTGGAGCTGCTCCGCTGGAGCTCCAGCGAGTCATTGCATCTCTTCATGCTACAGTGCACAATCTGAGACTGAGAGCGCTAGAAATAAATCAGTGATGCACAGAGAGCGGAAAAGCTTAGGAAGAAAAAGGTGTTATTGACTTAACCAAACTCTTAATACAATTATACTTACTCTCATTATTTAATTACTAGAGAGAGACATTTTAATGACAGTTACAAAAATGTAGTGTTTCACCTTTTGTCATCTTTCCCTCCAAAATGTAATGTATAACAAAGATCTACACAAGCTTTGGAAAGGAGAGCTCTCGTTTTTGGACTGAGCACCGGCAGTGGGAAAGCCAGTGCTAATAAAACAATAATTGTTGAAATTGAGACCGGCAGAGAGCTTCAGAGATTATTTAAATCCACCCTCTGTAACAGCAGCACAAAACATCAATGGCCTTCATTAAACTTAACAAATAAGTAATACCCTCACCTCAGTGGCTTCACATTTTGTTTACAATTGGTCTCCAGCTTCTAGGCACGAGACATCAGAGAATAAAACACCACTTCAGGAATGTTTAGCATCTCAGTTAAGACACTTCACAAGTGCTAGCACAACCCAGCCCTGGGAGGCAAAACATGTGAGCAGCAAAACTGCTGACCTTGTTACAGGCACAGTCTTTTCTCCTTTGCTCCCGTTCTCGGGATGTTCGACTGTCAACGCGTCAGGGAAGGGCTGTCTGAGATCCTGCACTCGGTATAAAACAATGTTACTTAGATGCTTCTGCTGCTACTGACATGAGCATTTCATAAAATAAACACATCCAACTGCTTTTTCTGCCCTGCTGGGACTCCCAATACACTCTGCCAGCTGCTCAAGATTCTGTAACAGATGCGTTGCCGGGAACTGCATCACAACAATTTATATAACCCAGACACGAGGGGACCGAACCTTCCGCCACAGCTACCTGCTGGTCATAATTACCTGCTCCTGTGGATGTGCCCTCAGTGCCTCTCCTGCTAATTAAACAGCAGTTTGGATCATCCATCAAAAGAACTGGATGAGTAGAGCAATTGAGGCCGTTAAAACAAATCTTCAGCTGAAACAGGTGTGCACAAAGGTTTGCAAACAAGGCTGAGGCAGTGCACAGGAGCAGAGCTGCGGGGGCTGTGTGTGAGGGTGAGGAGGTCAGCCTTCAGCAGCAGAGCTGCACTCCACAAGCACTCAGAGCTCCAAGGACACAGCATTGCTCCAGCTTAGCACTCAGCATTTGGCAAACTGCCGGGGTACCAACCAAAGGCTACAGCGGGCTGTGACACAGCGCCTCACTGTGTGTGTCAGCACCTCAGCTACAGCCTTATTTATACTCACAAAACTTCTCCTTTCTCTTGGCAAGGCCCCAGTTCAGTGCAGGTTTCAAAACAGTCTTGAAACAATGTGGATTTCAGCTACTCCTGACAAGCACATACGCCACGCTGCTGCACAAATTGGAAGCAGAAATGATCTTTGCCCTCATTATGTCTCTTCACTGCTCGGCCGAGGCTGTAATGACAGAGACAGGGCATGTACTGGCAGGTCTCAACTGGAATAAAAATGAGTTTCTGGACCACGGGAGAGTTGCTGATATTGTGCCCCTTGTACCTCTCTGCTTCAGTACTGCCATGGGAAAAAGGAAATGAGAGAGGAAAAAGGACTCAGTAAATTAAAAACAGCTCTTCTGCTAATTACATGAATATCCTGTTGGGAGCACACCTGGTGACAGGAGCTGTGAAACATTTGTTAATAAAAAAAGAGTGCCCAGGTATCCTGGACAGATAAAACAATGCCAGCAGCTCTGTGAACACCAGCCTCCCAATGCTGCAAAGAAACAGGTAGATGAGTTGTAACTGCAACAGGGACCTGTGTTCGCATTTCCTATTATCATCATCTTTATCTCCTTATCCTTTCAGATCACATAGGCAAGATTTAGGAAAGAAATAAAACAAGACAATTGAAAGTATCTTTCTAGTTTAGCCTTTTCCTCTACTCATATAATATCCTGCTCTTCCCCCACCCCACCTTTTTCTTTCCAACCACCAATTCCTCTGTATTTTCAGCCAGATGATTTCTGAAAGGTACAACCACAAGCACAGTTTCATATGGAAATTTAAACAAAACAACATACTCATTTTTTATGGCACCGAAGAACTATCAAAGAAATCAGAAATCACTTCAGAATACCAGCACAGTTGGAAGCTGGCAATTTTTACCTTTACAAGCCACTTTTGTCACCGCATGACAATATTCTGCTCCTTCACAACAGTTTGCTTTGAGGCTGTAGAGGGACCTACCCTAAAGTCTTCCTAGATGTCTGCAGATGAGAGTGCTGGAGAGACAGCTGGTAGAAGAGGGTCTCCATCTGGAAAAGCAGCTCATAACCAACTAGAAAACCACTGATCAAGCAGAGAAGCACCTCAACACAGCAGACTTATGAAGGAAGTAGTTCCCAGTGAAACACCACTGCGTTCTGCTTGGCCAGTGGCTTGGAGCACTGAATTCCTGCATCCCTAGGAGATGATTTATTAGTCACAAAAGTTGTGTTATATTTTTATTGTCTTCACAGATAAATCAGGCCAGCAAGACATCCGTAACCATACACACAAAATATTTATCAAAACAATTAACATTACAAATCTCCTTTTAAAATAATTTATTTCACCGATTTTTTTTAAATGGTACTGTCTTACAACATACATTATTCAACAAAGATGTGCAGAACAGACTCTAAAATAAGAAACACTTAAATTAAGCAATTGTCTCCGATTAGAATTTCAATTTCACCCACATCCTAACTTGTAAACGTTTGCTGGAATACACTTCTCTTGTAGGCTTGGTTTTTGTGCTTACAAAAACAGCATCAAGTTTCCAGATGTTGAAGAGAACAGGTTATTGTACGGTAAGTTTGCATTCAGTTCAACATACAAGGCAACCAAATGATTCCGTTGTTAACGTTAGCATCATGTATATTTTAGTTCACTGCACTAACATTTAAACTAAAACTTCAAACCACGTAATCTTTTAAGTGACTAACATTTAAAAGGCAAGCAGTAATATCCTGAAAGCTTACAAAGGACATGGGCACACAGCTAAGACGGGGGCTCACTCGACAAAGGCTGCGGGTGTGTGTATGGCTGCTTTTTTTTGTAGGATGGCCACCTGCAGACGGGGCAGCAGTGCCGCCCGCCCGCCAGCCACATCACGATGCAATTCTGGTGGAACACGTGGCCACACGGCAAGCCCATCAGCAGGCAGCCCTTTGCAAAATTTTCTAGACACACCACACATTCTGTACAGTGCAACATGTCGGAGGGCCAGGCGGACCAGTCTGGCTCCATGTCACCCGCGGAGCTGCACGAGCCGTAGGACCTGGCTTTGCACTCGCATGGCTCGTGGTGACAATACTGACTGGCACACGAACAGGTCTCGACGCTGCACCGACACTCTCCCTCACTGCACCTGTGAAACGTGCTCAGCTCATCGTCCTCCGAGACTTCTCTGTCGCTCCTGAAGACCTCTTTGTTTTCACTGTCAGAGTCACTTTCACTGTCTGGAAAGGTTTCCAGCATTTCCTCATCAGAACTGGTGCCGAAGCATTGAAACCTCCACATGGGTAAGTTTTTTATATAATCAGTTGGTATGAGAGGGTGAAGCCAGAGATCGGGGAAGGCCAGCCGCTCCAAGAACAAATCCGGGTCTTCATCCCAATCTGAGTCAAAAGGGAAGTGTTGAAAAGAAGCGATGGGATGAAACAAGTAGCTGGTGTACCAGTCCCACAGGCTCGACAGCCACTCCAGATTATTAGCGTTTACTTCATCCGTGTTGTTATTGCGTCTGCGCTTCTTCTCAAAGTAATCAATTAGTAAACCGTGGCCAAGGTACGTGCTGAGGAAGAGGGCTGGATGTGAAGAGTAGAACATCCAATCGGCCCTCACCCAAGAAGCCAAAGTAGTTGTGTTAGAGTACCTGAAGAGTTTTAAACTGTACTCATAAAAGCTGTCTAAGTAGGGTAGTTGCAGAAAACCTAACACTGGTAGCCAGGAAATAATTAATAGTGAATTATACGTCCCTAAAGTGCTTATAAGAACCACAAAACGCTTTATAGTGGCGCCTTGTGTAATAAACAGGTCCATCCAAGCCATCAGATTAACCAAAACTAAACTTAAAACAAATAAATCGTTAACTTCTGGTTGCAACGAGCGCAAAAAGGAATCCATGGCACGTAGTGATATAAATTCACCAGTGTTATTTCCATACCTGTAAATCCCCTCAGGAGTCCTAAGTATGTACGATGGTGTCTTGTAGATACCGATTTCTGCCATGTAACTTTTATTGTCCCAGTTTTCCACATTCACAAAAATAAACTCTACTCTTCCAGTAAACTTTACACTTAGTGCAGAGAAGAACGCTGGAGGCTGGTCGAGGTTGGCAAACAGGTATATTTTCACCCGGTACTGATCACTTTTGTTCCATTCTTCCTTCAAATGTTCAGAGTTGTAGATGGTTTTGATCCGAGAGGCAGCATGGGCTGTGATCCATTTGAAAATGTGCTCCACTTCAATCTTGCGCCCGCTGTATTCCTTGAGCATGACCTTTCCCTTGGAGGTACTGGTTTGTGGAACCGACATAATGAGGGTGGATTTCAGCCAACCCCTCCTCTTGCAGTATCTACAAAGAAAACAGTAGATTAGATTACTGAGTTTCATAACCCTGGGACTGAGTCCTTAAATTTCTATTCTAAGCCCCAAAATGAGACATGCTGAGCACCTGGGAACCCTTAGATATAATAGCAGGAAATAAGGGCACCCAATGTTCTCTGGCGAAACATTTTTATTCTCACAATATATTCATACCTTACAGGAATGTTGTAAAGAGATATGTATTCATAAAACAGGAAGAGGAATAGTGTTAATTTTCATGGGTCATTAAAGTAAACAAGGCCATGCAGTCATTCATGCTTTGTAACTGAATTTGAACAATACACGAGCTGACTGTTCACTTTAAAGCTTTAGCATTAGAAGCTACCCCTCCTTGGCCTTCCAGCCAAGAAGAAAACCACTCCAGTGTAACTCAATATCCCACAGCTTTCCTAGTGCTTCCTTCCATCCTAGTTTTGCCAAGCAGCCGTGGGATGAAGTCGAGCAGACACTTGTCTGTTTGCAGTTGCTTTAACGAAGTTGACAAGTATCCACTTCCTACTGGTTCCATTTTGGCAGGATGCAAGACAGGCTAAGGGGTGAGATGAGAGAGCTGGCCACAAAACCAGTGGAGCAGGAAGCAGACACATGCTGCTGGATGATTTGGGCTAAAATAATATCCACACTGTCTGGCAGGCAGATGGGATGAACCCCAAATCCTAAAGAACCTCTTTAAAAAACCTAAAAGAACCTCTTTACAGCTGAACTGTGAGTCATGGTCCAGAGCCCAGTAACTCTGAGCTGAATCTGATGACTCACAAGATCCCTTCTCTCATGCATCCTTCCTTACCAATATCACTGTACCCAATTATCTAGTCCTCCTTTAAGGAAATATCTGGCAAGCTTCAACAATCAAAATATGACAGAACCAAGAGGCACACAAACTATCTCTGAGAACCCTGCACACTGGGACCATCAGACTCATTTACCAGCCATCTTACCTACATCCTCTCTGGGTTTGGTCTGTCAACATGTATTTGGACAATTAAACTCCCCAGGAATGTGAATGCAGCATTTTTAGAAGGAGCCATAAAATACTGCCCTGCTAATAAAGGTATCCTGATTACTACAACATGCAGTATTCTTCTGAATTTCAGCTGCAACCTGATGAAAACTATTCACAAGGGTTTACTCGACAAAACATTTCTTGTATTAAAAAAAAAAAGAATAAATTTAAAGCATAGTATTTGATCAGAACATTAAGGCTACTTAGGAGCTATGCAAAGAGAAACACTGCCAAATTTTTAAGATGTTCAAATACCAGAGTTTTGATTCTACAAGATTATTTTGCATGAGCACCAGAAAGCCTAAGAATTTCCTCTTAGAATTAACATTAAGATTTCTGTAAACATTTAGGACTTAAGCTGTATAAGATGTGTGTATCCATACATGCCACTGGAATTCTAGACTAAGTCTCCTGTCATGTAAAGCAAATGCTTTCAAAAAAATGTTAAAAAAAGCCTCTGCTTTTTACAGCAGCAGAGAATTATTAATAGCTTCTTTGGCTCTGCTCTTCTTCCTTGTTCAAAATCATATGCAAACACAGTGACTCTTGCACAGCACACTGTGTTGTCCAAGGGTGTGTGCCAGTTTATATATAAACATACATTTGTCAGGGAACAGGATTTGTCAGTAATTCTGGAAGGCAGGCACTGTATGCAAGGTTCACGCTAACTTGTGCTTCCCCCTTCCAGATGGTGATAAAACAACTCTAAAACTGATATATTCGGCTTTGTCCTAAGCAAGCACAGTTCCTGTCCCCGAATGTGTGGACTGTAAGGCCAAACTCTTCTCTTCATTCCTCTCCACTGATGTATTATGCTCTCCACAGTCTAATCATGCATTTCCCACGCGACGCTTTAGGAAGCTGCAGAGCTGATAAATAATGTAATGGAGCGTTCTGAGCAGACTTTAGGAGAGATAAAAACACGAATAAAGCCACCTTCTGTCGCAGCTACTTTTACAACACAGCAAGCCCTGCTGCCAGAACACAGCTGAGCCTTAAGATATTCTTGGGATTTAGATAATCCTTTAAGGATATACCTGGGGTCACTGGAACAGTTAAAAGTGCCAGTACGTATGCCGAATCTTGAGACTTTCTTCACCATTTTCTCCCAGTGGACTTTACCCACCAGTGGGCTTCTGTCGTTTGCTATGACCTATTGCCAAAAGGAAATACCAGTTTAGTATCACAGTCAGTTTGGTTCCTGAAATAAAGAGCAAGTTTCAAGAAAACAGAGAGCCAGTCATGCTTGATACTCTTTCCCCTTCTTTTAGGACACAGATTAGGAATACACAACTGGGAATCCTGGTAAATGTCTTTGGAAAGTGAAGCTCTGAGACAGAAATATAGCTTCTGCAGAAAGACGGAAGTGCATCATCATGTTAAGATACTAAAATCAGTGGTAGTTAACAAAAACTTTGGTAAAATAACAAAAACTATCATTAATCAGTTCAGAATAGGGGAGAAAGGAAGGGGGTGCAGCAGGTTCCTCTTCTTTGCAATAAAAAAAAAAAGACAATCATTTTATTTAAATTCTCCCTCAAAAGTTACAGCATACCAAGGAAATGTTGTCTCAGAGCAAGTAGAATGAGTGGGAATGCATGTACCTGGTACCAGATTAAACTGCCAACAGCCATTCCTGAGCAGTGAAACTACTGATTAAACTCCCAGATAATGCCTAAGAATCTTGACTCCTTCCAGCTTTGCCCGTGACTCACACTGTAACTTTATTTGACTGTTCCACCAACTCCAGTGTCCCATCTGCCATTTCAGGATGATCATTTTACTGTGATCTATCCCAAGGTTTAATTTGTTCTAATCCAGTATATTAAAGTCATACTTCAGGTTACCTCGTTGTTAGCTTCTGCTGACACAGACAACAAAGAAGCAGCATTCCTCCTCTGACTTATAACTGCACAGGGAGGGGAACAAAAAAAACCACAGGAAAATAAAATCCTGCCTGCCTGCAGTTGACAGGTAATTTTGAATGACATGACTGATCATGCACTATTCCATGAGCCGTCACATTTTCTATTTTAGAAATGCCTCACATGCTTCTGCAGGCTTACTGGCAGCCACTTAAAATATATTTTTAAATTACATTTTGAAACTTCCATTTGTTAGTTTTTTGTTTACCCGCCATTAAAGTTATCCCAGTTGTTTTCTGACTTAATAACCTCAAATGTCAGCTTGCCCCTGGAAGTTGGGCTGTCACCGTGATTAACAGCTCTCTGTGGACATGCTGAGATTCAACCTAGAAAGTGTGTCCAGCCTTTGAGATTCATAAATATTATCTGCTTTGTCATAAGCAGCAGCCTCTCAGAATCTTAAAATAAGAGAATTCACCAAGCAGAATGTTCTACATAGGGAAACAAACTGAAATCACAGATTACATTCCCATTCCACTGAGCCCAAAATGTTTAAACAACACTAGGTAAGAATCCTTCAAGTTGTTCTCAAAACTCACGCATCACATAGAAAAGCCTTTTTGATTAGATAAATGTAACCTTCAAGCACCAAGACAGCCAGCTGGGAAGTCTGCTGCATTACTGAAGCTTCTTTACATCACCCAATATAAATGAAGTTTTGGATATTCTAAACTTCTTCCTTTCAGGCACTTCAATCAAGGGAGACCAAATTCATAAAGACACCTTAAAGCCAGAGTATCCTCAGAGCTACTACAGGCTGATAAATGCATCCAACAGGGCAAGGAACCACTATGTTTTATCAGTAAGCATAGAAGTAAAGCTTTGGTGACTGAATCACTCTTTGGTACAACTACTCAAAGACTGGCTTCTTCCAAAACTCTTTGTGCATGTTCTGAAACAGTGATGAGAGAATGTTAATGTTGTGTGCAGAAGGAGAGATCCTGCTCACTGTTTTTTCTGCCTGGCACTACAATACTCACTTTAAGTGTCAAGACTAAAATTTGTTGCAAATACAGTCACCAATGTATTTTACTGTCATCTACCTATGCTGGTGGAATTTTTAACACCAACTTAATTCCTTCCCTATGAAAAAGTCTTTCCTCTTGGAGGAAGTTATTCATACTGAAGAATAATGACCTAAGTAGCAGTCTGTATTTTGTAACTCCACAGAGGAACCCTACTATGGTTTTGCACACTGAAGCTTTGTGAAATTTTCTGGGCTCATGCTTTTTATGTCATTATGGAAAAAAGTCCAAATAAACATGTCCATTGCAGCTGCTCCTTGCAGACAACACCCACTTACAGCACTGGGAGTTCACCACGCTGAGGCAAGGCTTTGTATTTTGGAAAGCAGTCATCACCTCTATGCATGAGGGAGTCCAAGAAAATACTGCAGGTTAAGCAATCAAAATGTACTTCAGTTTAATTTAAAAATAACCTGCAAACACTTGTAACAGATTTTATTTAAGAAGTGTGAATTTTGATAAGTTAAGAAATTTAGCTTAAAAACCTGTGACTGAGGAGACTGGGAATTTGAATGTGGAAGAGGCCTGGAAGTTCTTCAAGCCCATGGTGCTAAAGCTATCAGGATTTCATATTTCAAGTAAGGAAAAGAAAAAAGGTTGTCAAGTCCTGCACTTCTTCCTAGCAATCACTTCCAAAGAAATGTTAGAAATAGTTTGACAATCTACAAGGATTGAAAAAAAGGTCAAAAGGAAGAGCTATCAAAGGAAGATATGCAAGGAAAGAAAAGTAAGGAAAAATGAGCTATTCAAGTTAGACCATACAAAGACTATTACAAGTTGTACCAGAAGGTTTTTCAGTCATATGAATAAGAATAGAACGGGGGGGAAGCAGCAGGATCACCAAACAATGAAGATAGGATAGAAATGTAAGATAATTTTCTTTTTAAAGTTAAATTAATGCTATGACTCAGTTTTCAGTGAAGGGGAGGTGACTGGCCACGGACCAGTTAGCAAATTTATGGGAAGAAACTGGACCACCTGAAGGTGAAAGCAGAATTCAAATTACTCAAAGCACTTAAAGCAGAGTGAGCAGGAAATCTCCATCCCAGAACTGTAGCACAAACACACAGGATCACAGGTGAACCTGTGAAAATTTCTTACAAATCCCTGTCAGACCAATTCACATTTTGACAGGAGAATAACAACTCTGTAGCTATATTTAAGAGCAAATGAAAAAAAACCCAAAACCCCACCAGTTTGATTTCAATAGGATGCAAAACTGTAGAAGAAATTTTAGAGGTGCAGAGACAGTTGAATTTTCCACCTCTTTCCAGCATGCAATTACTAGGGATGTGTCATTCCTGATTGAGAGTTGAACTTCTGCTGAAGGAAAAGAACTGAGTTTCGAGAAAAAGGGAATGTAGTACCCTGTTTGTAGTTTGGTAGAGTATCAGGTATTAGGCCACATGGAAAATTTACATGGGAACTGCAGATAGGCTTTTATAGTGAGTTAAAAAAAAAGGAAGTTTTCAAATGAGCAAGAAATTTGCTACAGTGAAAAGACATCAAAATGCCAGAAAGGAGCTAACAGACTTCTTAACAGATTTACCTTAGAGCTCAGTTCAGCATATATTCCCATTAATGCCCTTCCTGAAGGAACTTGAAGTCTCCCAAAGCCATTTGCAGAAGACAAAACTGGGAAGCAACATCTATGTGGGAAAGAGGATTATAATGCCACGCAGGAAGAGCTGCACAAATCTTGTAATGCAGAGTGTCACACATGAAATTGAATTCAGTAATGAACAGGACACTTGGGGAGTTCATCAGTTAGAAACAGCGATGGAAGAAAATGCTTGGGGCTATCAGTTGCTTCACAAGAAAGCATGAGCCATCAATATTAACTGGCTGCAAAATAAGCAAAGCTCAGGTTATATCACACCTGACAAAACAAACTGGTTGATTGACCTCACTTACTGGGGGGAGTGGGGTTGACATCAGGAGTCAGTCACACTAAAGGGTAATGTCAACTTAAGCCCAGTAGGAACAAATTAGCCCTGAATACACCCAAGGCAGAAGTCAGACACACATTTCCAAGAAGAAAACAGTCAACAGGAGTATTTGAACAACTTACACTGTCTTAGAGACAGTAATATATTTTTAAACACATATTCTACAGTCTAGCAGAAAGCTGAAATAGCTCATCAAAAAGGTCCCTTCCAATCATACACTCTATTTAATGTTACAGAAAAAAAGCCAGAGCTCATAGGAGAAGGTACCTTTTAGGAGATCAGCTAACACAGCTGGAAAACAAACACCATGTTTAGAGAAGCACAAACCCTTCCAGCTTTGCTTATTATTAGCTATGTTCACAATCTGTGACATATCACATGTCAGACTGACAAGTAAGACAATGAGGGTAACTCAGTTAATCCATTAATCATCTTAATGGGCCAAGGGAATCCAACAGGATCACAGCAACTGCGCTATTTAACAACTTCACATCACAGAATGGATGTGCTCCCTAACCCACACCTAACCCAGACCAGAGGATTGACTCTGACTACAGGGTCTGAATTACCATCCTGGTAATACTGAAAATGCTGAGATCCTGATGACTTCAAAATACAATTGAATAGGGAGCTTTTACATTGGAAGAGTTCTCATGACATTGAATTACACAGAATTATCCCGAAAGAGTTCAATCAAGAAACTAATTAGAAAAATAGAATTATTTTGAGCCACATGTTAAAGTAGTCATAGTTTTGACATCGAAGAACAGACTTTAAGAGTAAATATCCTGGAGACAGACAGATACAAACACTTGGAAAAACAGGAGTAAGTCAGCAAGCCACTTCGCCTCTCTTGCCTAACCTAAACCCAAAGTGCATTGGGTAGGTGCATCAATATTGCAATAGCTGCTTCATAACCATCATCGATCCAGCTGCCCCTCTATTTCCAGGTATCATTAAACATTTTTAAAGATTACTTTATGAAACATACATTCATAAACTAAAAGTAAAAAAATGACTGAAATTGAAGAGGCTTAAGGAAACATAGCTGATGTTAGAGTTTGCTGTAGCAATGCAATATGCAAAGACAGACTCCTCTTTTGGTACCCTTGCAGTACTTGAGCATGACATGATAATGACCTCATGTCATGACTTGAGCATTCTCCTGTTTTCTGTGCATTTAAATAAAATTTAGTTGAATTACTTTCAGACAGGTATGCAGAGATCTCAAAAGAAGTCAGAGGAGTAAGATTTGCTCCCAGTAAGTTTTGAAGCTTGCTCACAAGGCATGACAATGAGTCAGAGATGGGCAAATGCAGAACTAACACCTCACGTACTCCAGCTCTCATTATTTTAACCAATTCTAGCTGGGATAGCAAATGTCAGATACACCTGCTCATACCAACAGCACACAGTTTTGAACACACAGTAATAGTCAAAACTTGGGTTACAGCTCAGCCACGAAGATGACTCTAAATGCTCCTCAACTCCAGGCACTAGGGCACTGTGACAGATTTCAAGCCACCAGGAAGAACAAAATCTATTAAGAGACACCATTCCCTGCTGCACACACACACACATACAGGTAGTCCTCTCAGGAGCAGTCAGTCCTCACCCAGCCTCAGCAAGCCACTCTCCACATAAAGGAGTACAGACATTTGGATTGGAAAAAACGGTGTAGTTTTGCCGAAGGCAAAACCGATTTCTAACTGATTTACTGAATTGGTAAGGTTGTATGAACATGAAAATTGTCCATCTGGTTCAGCGGTTTCCAGTTTGAGACACCCATGAACTCCTCCACAGTGTCTGCAGAGGGAAAATGAGCAGAGGAAACTAAATATTACTGTAAAGATTCCATGCATGCCCTAGAAGATTTTTAGGGATCCACATAAAATGGATCAAAAACTCAAGTCATAGAACTCGTTCTCATCAATGACTATGCCGCAAACTCTGCTTCTATAGATAAAATAGAAGTAAAAATACAATTAATTATAAATTGACTGGTAAATTACATATTAGAAGCTTGGGAAAAAAGCTCACTTATTCCAGATAATGACGATAAGTTTCTACATGAATGTCTGCACTTCTATTAACTCTGAGACATCTCACTTTCTGTTTATTATTTGACAATGTGTTGATGGAACTGAATTTCCACTTAGACTCCCTTTCCTAAGAATTCACAACTCATTCAGAATCTATCCATATGGACTGAAGATATCTTTCTTTTCTGAGAAAGAGATTGTGAGAAATCACATCAAAATAGGCAAAGACTACATCCATCATAGCATGCAAAATTAACCACCTCAAAATTACGTGTAGTTTCTCAGGGGAGGTGGCGTGATCTATGCACTGATCTGGACAGTCAGTTAAGCTGTCAGTTACGTCAAAGATTGAGAATAAATGAGCTTCTGCAATGAACTAACACAGATACACAGGCAACACAAGGACCATTACATTCCAGCTGATGGTATTCTGTGCCCTTGACTGGATGTGAAGCCTCTGAAGAAGGAAACTGAAAGTTAAAATCAGGTATCGTGTGGTAAATGATCCTGAAGCACTACTGGGAAAGACACAAATACTGAATTATGTATTTTGAAAGAATTGAATGTTTCTACTTTGTTTCCTTTTAGCAAGAACAGCTAATCACCTGGCAAAATTCAAAAGGCAAATAAATATGACAATTACTCATCCTACATGTAAGCAAAAGAAAGAACAAACAATCACCACCAAAATGCTCTAGGCACATCCCTTGCCTTGTGACTACACCACTTGTAGTAGAAACTGAGATGCAGAACAGACTGCAGAATTTTATATCCATAATAATGGCCTTTGCACCTCTACCAGACACAACGAAAATGTCTGTCCTTGTACCTCAATGTCAGGAAGAAAGTTCCCTTTACTTTTCTCTGCCACAATGCTATTGTAGAGACTTCTAAAATAAAAATATACATTCATTTAGATTTTAACTTCATTCAAAGAAGATTTTTATCTGTAGATCATTTATGTTACTTTTTTTAAAAGCCATAATGACTACAATATTGTTGAATGTGACAGATTTCTAGAGACTAAGCAGAGAGCATGAGCCATAGCCGAGTCTGGAAAAATAAGAATGTTACTACTTCAACAACAAGACGAGCAGCTCCAGAAACTACCACTCACCCTCCTTGCCAGCCAAAGAGCTGCACAACAGCAGCTGGCAAGCAAGAAGAATGGCATAAGAGGAAAGGTGATGAGATCATGAGCTAATAGGAGAAAGAACACTCTGCTGCCTGTGGCTCTATGGAAGCACCACACAGGAGCTGTGAACAGCTACACTGGTAAACAAATTACCACTGAACCAGGATGCTCTGCATGTGGATTTCCAGAAGATAAAGAAACAAAGCCACAAAACACTGATTCCTTGACTCTGACTTTCTTCAAGGCATTTATCTTGCTGACTCTAAGTGATAAATTCACACCTCAATTTTGGTCAAACATATCAAGAAATAGTAATTGTTTCCTCTTTTTTCTTGTGATTCTCTGCAGCGATGGCTATCACATTCCTAGCCTGTGCCACACCAGAAATTTCATTTATTTGCACTGGAAAATAGAAATCATCTTCGGAGTATCAGTCCTCTCATACATCATCACAAAGTGTTCAAAACAACTCAACCAACAACAGCCACTGTGCCAGCTGAGACAGAACTGCTCCTCTCCCTCTGCTCCTTTCCAGCAGCGCCCCCAAAACAGGGATTCAGGGTTCAGGATACTGAAAAAAATCTGGAGATCCTTTCTGCTTCCCAGGCAGTAGCAACAGAGCAGGGGAAACTCCGACCTTGCCCGTGGTCACCAAACCCAGCCATGAGGCATCCTCGCTCCCCTGCACGAGCATTGAGCTGATTAATTAGCTGGAAAGTTTCCACACGATTCCTAATGGTAAAGGAGGATGGGCAAGGGAGGGCAATCAAGAGTTAGAACTGGGAATTGATGGAATCAAGAGTTAGAACTGGGAAGTGATGGTAAAAACCAGCTCTGCAGGAATGAGGTCTAAGAAAAGAGTGTGGGAAAACCTGTGAAAGGACAGGAAGAATCCAGCACGGGAGTTACCCAGACAGGAGTTACAGTGGGGAATGGAGCAAATGAAAACCCAAAGCGATGAAAACTTGAACAGCAAGAATGAAAAATAGAAATTTTACATGTCTTGTGGTTTTTGTTGTAGAGAAACAGACAAATAGTGTTCAGCAAGTAAATTATTCAGTAAATTCCACTAATTTTTTTTTCCACAGCTATTGTGACCAACTGAATAGCTGAGCAAATATTCCCAGAATGATGACAACATTCATCACGCTGGAGATATCAAAACACAGCCTATTTGACCTGCTATTAGGATGCTAGTGGAAAATATATTACAAGTAAAATTCTGCAAGCAACAGACAACAGAGAACTATTGTATTTCACCCTTTTGAGCTGTATGGGGAGGAGGGAAGGTTTTTCATAGCATATTCATGCTTGTATTTGTCAACTAGCTTGGAGACATGTAAACTTATTTTCAGCACTTTCTCTCTGCTTGAGGAATGCCCTCCTGTATGATTTAAACCTCAAACTTGGATCCAATAAACCCCAAATACAAGTCTGAATGTAATCTGTCTTCTTGTCTATTTTGGGGTGAGATCTGATGAGGTGACAGTGCAGGTGTAATAAATAGATCATGAAGATTTAATGACTTCCTGTTAAATAGAAAACATGAAGCAAGACCAGACAAACAAGGCAGGTGCTGTCAACGGGACAATTAATTGCCTGGTAGGGAATTCACCTGATGTGGATGTTAGCAGGAAACTTATGCCTTAAAAAACACTCTCTTATCAACAGAGAAGTTGATGTAGAAAAATAATTTCTACATTTTGGTCTAGTTTGCTTATGTTCTCAGGAGTGATGACGAATTGCTTCAGAATCCTATTGGAAAAAGTCTGTCTTTGTTTTCCTAAATGATCTCTAGTTGTCATGCAGCCCTGAGGAAGCAGGCTCTAAAACTGCTGGGCCCAAATGGTCTGGGAGAAAAGTTAACTTTAAGCCACTGGAGTATGTTGTAGAAGCAGCCCACTAGCCTGGGAAGTGGCAGATTGAGATCTTGCTTTTGTGAAGAGGCAACAGAGATTTTACAAGTGCTGTAAGCCCCTTGGACAAGCAGAAACTTAAAGTGGTTGGGTCTGAGCATACAGTGCAACCAAAAGAAAGAGCAACACCAGGAGCCTGTGCCAGCTTAGAGCATCTGTACTACTGCACCTACTTCACACATTACCCAGGCTCTTACAGTTGCAGGGCCAAGGACTCACACACTCTGTGTACTTCAGTGTGTGCTGCTTCTCTTGTTTTCTGGTTCTAAAGTGCCTGCTTTTCAAAAAGCAATCCAAAGAATTACAGGCTTTTTTTTTCTTCCTGTCTGTGTAGGAACTCTGGCACTTCCAGCCTTTCTTGTTTTATTCCTCTATTCCTCATCTCCTGGATGTAGTTGATCTTTGTCACCATCTCTCTGTTACACATTTTTACAGCTAGTTAACTACCCTCATAAACTCCTCCTTTGAAACACATTTTGGATGTGAAAAATATATATAAAAATAAACGGTCAAATTTATATACCTGTACCAGCCAGATCCCATCTTTTGTGTCTTCTACAAGCTCATAGAAGTGCATTTCACCACTGAAGTTTGTACTGGAAACTGATTCAGAGGCCTCCTCCTCCTTGAGAGCTGAATAAAGCTCTCCTTCCATAAGGTCTCCTGAAAAAGACACAATTGGAGAAATTCAGTTAAAATGGCACTGGAGAAAGATTACTTCACAAATTCTAGTAACAGTTTAACTAACTGTATTTGCATGGTTGCTCAGGGAGCCTTTTCAGTACAAAGGTAGCTAAACTTTAAGTTGTTATTATAATTCCATCTCTGGTGATGGGACCATGAAAAATCTCACTTCAGTCAGATGACAAAAGACATGAATGCACTGTTTCTGATTACACAGATATACCACACATACAACCCAGCACACAAAGCAATAAAAAACCCCATTTTCTAAGGCTCATTCAGTGCAAATAACAACATTCAGTGGCTGAGAGAAATTTTAGTTGATACATCTTTGCTTTTGTTTCACAGGATTGCAATTTTGCAGCAAGCAACTTCTTAACACTGATTAATTCAAACAGACTTCCAAAATTTAAATCATTAATTTTGGACCAAAACCCAGTTTCTGGTCCTGTTGCCAGTAAAAATCTCAGGCAGAATAATTTAGCTGTGCTTCTATTTGCACAGTTGGGAAAAGTTCCCATGAACTGCAATTGCAGCGATGTTAAGAGCTCACGGTAAAATCATCTGATTATGTTTCCTTCGTAATCTCATTTCCTTCTCATGTTTTGTTTCATAATCATTACAAACACTGTTAATGACAACTAGCATTCTAGTAATTAATCTGCTACGCTTTAAGAAATGAAGTCTTGTCCAAAACCAGTTTCCTTAAAAATACAAGAATAAGTGTAACAGCTGAAACCCTTGAGGGGTTTGCAAAAAATATTCATAAAATTTAGAGAGAAGGAAAAAAACCCAACCACGGAAAAATGCTGCAAAGCCTGTTTGTATGAGAAGTGTTTCCATGACATTTGAAGAAGTTGGTTAATACAGTTTGTTTGGAATTAAACACTTCCCTGCAGCATATGCAACCCAAACATCATGACATCATGAAAGTACCTGACAGCCAAGGATTGGAAACAAAAGTGAAAGTGCTTAATGCTTTTTACTGTTGGAGCAGCAGAGCCAATAAACACCATAAAAACATAAATAAACAATGAACAGTAACAGCAAATTAGATTTAAATGCCAAGGATTAATATCAATTATTTAAACCAGCATTTTTAAGGTTATATGACAGGCACTACATCCATCCAAATCCTTCTCCCTCTCTGTCCAGACATTAGAGACCCTGACTACCTATCTTGATCGCTGGGGTTTCTCCCTCTCCTGGATCAGCAGCCCTTCCATCATTGATTTAAAAGCAGCTACCCACATTTTCCTGCTTGGCTGGCACTACAGCTATTACATCAGCCCCATCTCCCAGTCCTTGGGGCCAGCTTCCTCCAACTGCTCCAGGCAGCATCCTTACTTTCAGGACACTTCTGACATTCTTACATCTCCACTGCTCTTCATCCCTCGCTGCTCATCACCCCCGAGAAGTCCATCTTCTTCATATGCTTCTCCTTACTTCCGAAACACCTCCCTGCCTTTTTCCAAGCTGTTTTTCGTATGCAGGAACTAGTTCTGCTCCCCTTGTATAAAAGCACCTCAACCTTGGGTACCCATCCCTCCTGCTCCTCAGCTATGAAATCATCGCTTTCCTCGGGGCCCATCTTGATAGCCGTACATGTAATAAACCCAGCAAACGGGTGGGAATACAGGGGACCAAGCCGGCCCCAGCTGTAAACAGTAGCCTACTGCAGCTATTTGGAGTCTCTCCTCATTTTTCGCGGCAGACGACATTCGCTGCCATCTGTGCCACCCGCACTGACCCGACCGCCCGCAGCGGAACTCCCGGGGAAGGGGAGGGAAGGGCCGGGAAGGGAAGGGAAGGGCCGTCGCTGGTGCCCCGTCCAGCGCAGGCCTTTCCCTCGGCACAGCCCGCTCGGGCTCACAACGCCGCGGGGCTTTGACCGTCACCCCCTGAGCTCCCCGGCTTCTCGCCATGCACCCCCTTGCTGCGGGGAGCCAGCTCGCTCCCCAAAGCCGCCCTGAGAAGGGGAGCAGCGCCCGGGTGTCCATCCAAGGGCGGCCGGAGCCCACGCGGGGGCGGCCGGGCAGCGACCTCCGTCCGTCCCGCCGGGTCACGGGGTAGCTCCGCGTACCTGACTTCTCCACCAGCTCCCGCACATCCTTCTTCTCGGGCAGCCCCGAGTGCCCCAGCCCGCGGCACTCCAGGATGGTCCGCAGCTTCCTGAAGCTCAGCGCCACCGGGTCCACCAGCTGCGTGGCGAGGAAGCCGCTCTCGTACCACGCCACGGCCTCGAACACCCGGGCCAGCACGAAGAGCGCCAGGAAGTAGAGCAGCAAACAGCACAGCTTCACCCACATCTTCCCGGGAGCGCCGAGCCGGAGGCCGGGCTGGGGAGGGAGGGAGGGGAGCGGGGGCTGTCAGGGGAGCGGGGCCGCGGCCCCCCCGCCTCCCGCCCGCCGCTGTCGCTGTCCCCGCCCCGGCGGAGCCGCGGAGACATAACAGTGACGTGAGCAGCTGGCACCGCCCCCCCTGCCCCTTTTTCCCCTTTCCCCCCTTCCCCTTTTCCCCTTCCCCTTTTCCTTCCCTCGCCGTGATTCAGCACTGCGGCCCGACCCCGCATCACCGGGCTCGGGGGCTGTCGCGTTCCTGCCCCCGGCTGCAACTTTGGACCCTGCGGCTGCGCTTGCTGCGAGAAAAATAATATATAAATATCTCGGCTGTCGGGGAGGGAGAGGGCAGGATCTGACCCGACCGACGCTTTTCATGAGAAGAAAAATATTTGCAGAGCCAGAACTGGGGAGCGATGTTTGCAGGGCCGATCTGTTGGGGCAGTTTTAGGGCAGCTTAGTGGACACAGTTGTTTTGGATTCGGGCTGCTGGGTGTAGGGATGATCCCTCCGCTCCTCATTCCCGCACGCCAGCCCCGCTCCCAGCCCTTGGCTGGCGCGAAAGCAAATTCCACAGTGAGATTGTTCTGCACGGGTCGCAGCTCGGACTCTGCAGCTTTGCCTTGGCACCCGGCACTGGGAGCTTGTGCCAAAGCGACAGCCAAAGGCAAGCATGAGCTGCACCCCGACTTCGGACAAGGGTTTAAGTTGGGTCTGTGCTCACACTGGAAGCATTTTGGAGCACGGCATGGATCCCCGCTGAAGTGGATCCACAAAGAGCCATCCCAGGCTGTACAAGAAGTGTTGGCCTGCAAAGATACAATTTAGCTACAAAAAGCGTATTAAAAGCAAGCTGCTGCGTTGAGATGAAGGCTCTGTTCTGAAGGAAACTCAACACTGCTTTTGTATGTTTAGTTATTTTAAGAATCCATAATTTGCATGAAAATTGGCAGCTCATAGAGATGAGCACAAAAATAGCACAGCTTAATTTTAAAAGCACTGAGAACCCCCCAGAGTGTACACGCTGTAATTCTGTACTATCAATTTTCAAAAAGGCACACTAATATTGATCTGGAAAAAAGCATTTACATCACTGTACTCCTCAGAGCCTTTAAAACACATTTACAGGTTTCTCAGTGTGCTGATACGATTTAAAAAGGAAAAAATTCAACAATCCAGGTTCAGCCCATTCTATGACACAAGCACCACAGCCTCTTCCAGAAGAAAAATCATGACACTGTTCTTCAGGAATGGGCTTGTTTTGGTTCTTGAAAGGGGGAAGAGTGCAGGGATTGCAGATGTAGCTGCTCACAAAGCCCTTATGGGCTGGTAAATGTGCCTTGCACTGGGAGTCATATACAACTCTATTCTTCAACATTTTTATGAAGAAAAGATAAAAGTGGACTGAAACCCAGTATCTGCTGGTGCTGCTTGGTTAAATACACAGGGATTTTGACACCTCTGTTGGGTTTGCAGCGAGCCTCGGGTGGCAGGTCCGGGTGAGACAGAAGGTACTGATGGGGGGACTCGAAGAGGCTGGGTGAAGTGCTGTTCTCTCCTTCACAGCCTGGGAAACTTCCACTGCAACAGCCAGGGCCCATCTCCCTAATGTGCAGGTGGCAAAGCATCAGTAAGGTGAATCCTTTGCCCTTGGCAAAAACCAAGGGAGTGGCTTTGTCCCTGCAGCTGGTGGAGCCAGGGGACAGTCAATAAAATACACATTTCCCATCACTTGTCGGGGGCCTCAGGCAGCTTCTGAGCCCTGAAGTGCCCCAGGAACAGGGCTCTTTTTCAGCAGCTTTGTGAAGGCCTGTTTTGTCACACATACAAGAAGTTGCCTGATTTCTCCACCTTTTGTTTCACGTGAGTGTGAAGTAACTTCCACCCGTGTGAAATGAGGGGTGGGACTTACACGTTTGAAGAACTTTGTATATTTAACTTTAATTAGAAAACATTGCTGGGTTGGTTTGAGTTTTTTTGTTTGGTTTGGGTTTTGGTTTGGTTTGGTTTTTTTTCATGAGCACCTCAGACCCTACTCCACCAGATCCCTGTGTTTGTCCCCTGTAATTTCTTCGGGGATGCCCTCACTTCCCCCAGCAGGAAGGCACCTCACACCAATTACTCGTCTATGCTCACAGCTGAACTATTTGCAACACCAACTGCTGGGGAGGCTGTCACCAGTGTGTCATTTCCTAGTGCTCATGGGCTGAGCTAAATGAGGCCCCTGCAGAGACAAAGCCAAGCATCTGCCAGAACTCAAAACCCTCGAGTCGTTTCAGGAAAGTACAAATGATGTTTCAAGCCAGTATTCAAAATCCCCCAGCACAACCCAAAACAAAGCAGCTGCCAACACTGAAGCACCAGGAGGAGGGGCAGGTACAACCAAGAACTGCAGTTGATGAGTTGACCAAAGGCCTGGCAGAGTAAATCTAAATGGATCCAGCGCCTATCCCTGGCTCTCTGGTCCTCTCTTCCCTCCCACCCTCCCTGATGCACTAAGCTGACCCTACCAGAAAATGTTCTGTTTTCTTGATGTAGCTGTCATTTGGTTTCCAGTTGCAACTTAGAACGTCTTTGACATGTCACCCGCAAACAATCTTTCAGAGAGTTTTAATTATCTGGAAAATCTAAATATCTTAACGGTGAATTGAAATTTATTTGGGCTGAACACAAAGATGACACGCGCTGGCATTTTTAAAGACCTCAGGGTTAACACTACTTAATTAACAGCATTAAACAGTCATCAGTCAGTCAGTCCTATGTTCACAGAGCAACTATTACAAATGTGAAGAGAATGGAGAATATAAATTCCACCTTTCAACAAAAGCGCAAAGCAGGGATCTGCTTTTAAATAATTTTGGCAGCAAAAATATTTTACTATAATTTAGGAGCTAATGAGCCCAGATCCTGAGAACTGGGACAGCCAAACCTGCATTCTTTTTATCTGCTGCCCCTTGATAAATGGTAAGGATTCCCTCTCCTCCCCCATCCTCTCCTACGAGCAGTTGCTGACTGTGCAGCCAGGGAATACGGACAATAATCCACTTTCCAGACTTCTGTGGGGAGCATAAGAAAAGGATTGCCATTTTGAAATCAGTAAAACAGATAATTTAAAATTGTTATTCAATCCTTTACCATGTTGAATTAATATCACACCTTTTTAAAAAGAGGTTATCAAGATAATAGTTCAGGAAACTAATATTCAAACAACCTGAAAGACAGTTTTCCCAAGAGCCAGCTCTGTAAATACAATTTATCTTGATGACAGGAATTGGACCTCGATGATCCTTGTGGGTCCCTTCCAGCTCAGGATATTCTAAGTCTATGAATTTCTGGGAATTCACTAACACAGAAATTCTTGATGTGCTTCTTAATCAATGTGGGTGCACCTCAATACGTTTTTAGGTGTGATATGAAACCGTGCAGGAAAAATCAGATGTTTCCTGCTATGTCCAAGTGGCCAATGGGAAGTAAATTTGACAGAAGTGTGAATCTGTAACACAGTGACCACTACTGACAGCTCAGTTAAAGCTCTGGCTGTTTCATCATGGAGTCCTGGCATGGTTTGGGTTGGGAGGGACCTTAAAGCCCATCCAGTTCCACCCCCTGCCATTGGGGTGAGGCAGTGCTGGTGATCTGGCGATGATTCACGCAGGAATTCAGGTTGGACAGGACGCCAGGAGGCTCTGAAGCCCAGCCCCCTGCTCAGGGTCAGCTGTGACACCCCGGCAGGTGATCAGAGCTTTCTGCAGCCACAGCTGGATCTGATGATCACCCCCGGCGGGAATCTGCTTTGCCTATAAACTCACAGTGATTAACGGCACAAAAATGGACGTCAGTCAGAACAAGTCCATTTACAGGAGCAGATTCAATTAATTAAAACTTCAAATAAAGACACTTTTTGTCCTAGTTTGCGTTTTCTGGTTTTGTACCAGTGAAAAACTATTTGTTGCCCCCTTAGAAAATATGAACTCTGTTTAATGTCCAAAATAAGGAGACCTTGCTTGAGTGTGCTGAGATGACCAAGGAGCCCACAGCAGTGGAGAATATCACAAATTAAGCCCCTTTGCTGATGACCTATGAAACCAGAAGATAGTGCATACATTTAAGCATGATTTGTGATTAAATAAAGAACAAAAACACATAGAAAAGCAGCAGTTTGGGCCGAAATCTGACCAATTTCTGACAGTAAGCATCACCCACGTCCTGTGCTCTTGTGAGAATACACAACTCTTGATTTTCCCATCCTGCCCAGCACTGTGGACACAGATGAAGCAACACTGTCCCAGCCTCAGACCAAATGCTGTTTTTCCAGTCAACTTTGTCCAAGTTTATTAGGAGCTTTGTTTGTGCTGTGCTACACAAAACAGAGTCCTGTGTGACCTGGGCTGCTGCCTCCAAATGTCAAAGCTCATAGAGTCATCATCATAAAATCACAGAATAGTCTGAGTTGGAAAACACCTTGAAAACCATTTAGTTCCCTCTGCTATGTGGAAGTGACACCTTCCACTAGTCCAGGTTACTCAGAGCTCCATCCAGCCTGGCCTTGAACACTTCCAGTGATGGGGCAGCCATAACTTCCCTCAGCAGCTCTTCCAGTGCCTCACCACCTTCACAGTAAAGAATTTTTTACTAATATCCAATCTAAACCTACACTCTTTCAGTTTGAAGCCATTCCCCCTTGTCCTGTCACAACATTCCCTTGTCAATAGTCTTGCCCCATCTTCCCTTTAAGTTCCCTTCAGGTCCTGGAAGACCACAGTTAGGTCAGCCGAGAGCTTTCTCTCTTCCAGGCTGAACAATCCCAATTTTCTCAGCCTTTCCTCACAGGAGAAGTGCTTCACCCCTCTCATCAATTTGGTGGTCTCCTCTGAATTTGCCTGGAGTTGGTGTTAACCAAGTGCAATTCGATCTGAGGCATCTCTTTGAGCACATTTTTATACGCCCCTGCCAGTCCAATATACTCCAGCCTGTTGCTAATCATAAAACCCAGCAGGAAGTTTACCGACCGACCAATAAATAACCCAACGACAAGCTGAACGCTCCGTTTCCGGCACGCCAGGCTCCTTAACTCAGCCTTGGCGCTGTTTACAGACGCTGCTTGGCGTTACTTGTGCCATGTTTGGGGCAGCTGCAGGCGCGCTCCCCACAGCCTGGCTGGAAAAGAACTCCTTGTGCCCCGATGGCACCCGGGGGTCACCCAGCGATGACACCACACCCACCCACGGCCCTAAGCCGCTCCCCGCCCCGAGGCGAAGAGCCGGCGGAGCCTCCCGCAGCCCGCAGGCCTCCCCAGCCCGCCGCCCCTCAGGCCGCGGCGTCGCCATGGCAACAGCGCACTCAGGCCCCCGCCTTTAGCCGCCCAACTTCCTGCCTGAGCCGCAACACCCCCGGGATGCCTGCTCCCCAGGCTGACTCCCCAGGCGCCACCCGGCCGGGAAGCGCTTCCTGATCCCACCGGCACACCGGAAAAAGCGGCCCGCCCGCCCCCGCCGGCGGCGGAGCAGGGGTGCCCGCCGCGCCGCCTGACTGAAAATCGCCGCTCCGCCCTACACCGCGCCAAGGTCCCTCGCTGAGGCGTCCGCGGTGCTGCCTGCGCGGAGCGCCGTGAGGTCCCCGCGTGTCCGTGGCGCTGCCTGCGCGGAAGTGCGGCGGCCCGAGGCGACGGTGCCGAGCGGGAGCGGGAGCGGGGCCGGGGCCGCCCGAGGGCCGGGGCTGGCGGGGGGCCCGGGCGGCGCGGGGGGCCCGGCCGCGGGGCAGCAGGAGGAGCAGGAGGAGGAGGAGGAGGAGCGCGGCCCGGGCGCGATGGACCAGTGCGTGACGGTGGAGCGGGAGCTGGAGAAGGTGCTGCAGAAGTTCTCGGGATACGGGCAGCTCTGCGAGCGCAGCCTGGAGGAGCTGATCCAGTACGCGGGAGGGCTGCGCAGGGAGATCCTGCAGACCGAGAGTACGTGGAGTTCCCCCCGCGGCCCCGCTCCTCCTTCCGTGACGGGCGGGGGAAGCCCAAAATCTGGGGCTTGGTGGGCTGGAGACCCCCGAAAACTTCGGGCTTTGTGGGCTGGGAATCCGCTGAAGGAGAGCCCTTGCTCCAGGGAGCCCCTCAGCCCGAGGGTTCTGTGCTGGGGGCTGAGCCGAGCATCTTCCCCCTCAGCTCTGGGGGCGTTGTTGACAGGGGAGGTTTAAAAGGTGGGAGCAGTGAAGGTTTAGGTTGGATAGCAGGAAAAGGTTCTTCACCCGGAGAGTGGCTTGGCGCTGGGACAGGGTCCCCAGGGCAGTGGTCACAGCGCTGAGAGAGTTCGGGAAGTACTGGGACAATGTTTTCAAGCCCATGGTGGGATTGGTGGGGTTGTCCTATGTAGGGCTAGGAGTTGGGCTCGATGATTCTGGTGAGCCTCTTCCAGCTCAGCATATTCCATGACTCTGTGATCACTCTCGGCCCTCCCGGGCCTCTCCTGCCTTGTGTGTGCTGCTGGAGAAGTTTGTTTGTTGCTGGTCAGCAGGTCTGGCGTGACCCTGGTCAGTGTGTTCATAACCCTTTATGTTGGCTTACAAAGGGGTTGGTCACCCCGGGGGAAAATAACAGAGGAAATACGGCAGGGCTGACCTGTTTGCTTCCCCCCTCCACCCCCCGCTCCCATTTCTTCTCTTTTTTGTCTGTGTTTTCCTGTGTCCCTGAGTTGTGTCCCTTTGCTGTGTCTGGGTTTGGCGGTGTTCAGGGCATCGGGAGGTAAACAAGCCTTGTCCCTGTGTCACAGCTGATGCTGGGCTGTAAACACGGGGCATTTAAACCTTGCGAAATCCCGGAGATGGAGGTAGTGCCTTGTTTGTTGACGGAGTGGGAGGGAATGGAGAGGCAGCTGGAGTGATTTACCCAAGGCCATGCAGGAAGCGAGTGATAGCTCGGGGATTGCAATAGGAACTTGCAAGTTGCTGAGACCAAACTTGAGAGCAACTGCTCTGCTTTTGTTTTTGTTTGGTTCGGGGGAAAACGTGTTTGCTATGGTCTTGTGCAAATACAGGTGCAAAGCTCACTCAGGAGTGTGGATAATTCCAGGAACACAAGCACGAGTGTGCTGGAGCTGCTCTCTGTGTCCCCAGCAGTTTCTATAGAGAGCAAACATGGAATTCTAATTGTGAGGCATTTATTTGGGATGAAATAAGGCTTGGTGTTTTTGACGTTTCTTTGAACTGTGTTTCAGTGTTGTTATTTGTGCTGTTTGAAACAGTCTGGGCTTGGGCATTGAGGACAGTCACCAAAATATGTGTCTTCACAAACTGAGGTGCTGACCTTGCCTGGAGAACTGTATGTGTCACCCTAACCCTTGTGTTGGTCTTTGTTGGGCTGTAAAGGTTTGACTGTGAGGTTCCTGTTGCAGATCCAGAGCTTTTACTGTGTTTCTAATAAATTTAGAAGGTTACAGTGTGTGATTCCTTCAGGACCTTCATTGGGTTTTCCATCCAGACTTGGATTAGCAGATTTTGGCACTGTCCAGTGCAGGCCTTGGACATATTTTCAGCACTTACCAAGTGATGCTGTCCAGGAGAGCACATCTCAAATTGAGCTTTGAGTAAGTGCTCTAGAATTAAGCCAATATGTTGTTAATGTACCATCAGACATCTGGGGACTGTTCATTTTTAGCATCTGAGGGTGAGCTGGCTTCACAGGGGCCAAAATTCTTACTATTTCTTTTTCCTTTAACATGTTCTTTAACTTTCTAACAAGAACAGGTATTTTCAGCTTATATATTCTATCTTGAGGTTTTTTGAAAATGGATGGTATTGAAAGCAGCCAGACATCTTAATGTGGAAGTCTAATTCAGGGATGTGAACTGCAGAAATAGGCTCCTGGATGTAATTTCGAAGGAAAAAAGGAAGAGAAATGAAAGCCCTCACTGCTGAAGAAGAGGTTAATGCTGTAGGACAAGATCTGAGAGCAAAGATGTATGAAAAGACCTTAAATAGGCAGTGGATATAAAAAGGAAGTGGGTGGAGAAAAAGAAACTATTAGAAACTGTTTTAACCTCTAAACTGGTTTTCTTCCCCCCTCCCCCCACCCCAATCTCTAAAAATGTCTTGAGCTGCTTTCATGTTAAAGCCTAAGGACAGACCAGCCCTATGCTCAGGCCTGTGAGTGGGAAGACCAAGTTTGTTTTTCTTCTTCATTCCCTTAATATGTCTGTCTTTCTGGAGTAGCCAAGGCAGATTGCATATTCTTGGATGGTATAAGTGCGTCTGGCTGAGTAAACTTGGCATTGGACTCTGCTCAGTGTTTGTGGGCCAATATATTGAAATTTTTTTTAATTGTCACCATGCACACACATCACAGAGAGAAGCTGTTAGGCTGTGGTATCCTGTGAACCCTAAATTACCAGGAGGGATGGCTGCAGGCTTTCTCCTGCTGATTTAGTGCAAGTAACTCATAGTTTGATTGGAGCTGAGAGGGGTGCAGAGGGGAGACCTTTGACAGCTCTGATGGCTTTTCCTCTGCAGACATTTTCATTGCTTTAGTGGAGCTGGGTTTCTGCTACAATGTCAGGAGCCAGTAATTCACTTACTTGCTTGGGGTGAAAGCAGGCACCCATGTGGGTTGTTTGGGTTTTATCTTAATGGCTTTCAGAAAGTGCATTTTAGCCTCTCTGTTTGTTGGGGAATGAGTATTTCCATTTTGCTTGTTGCATAATCTCTGGCTGGTCATTTTGGCATGGCAAAATTCCTGAAACAGTTAAAGATCCTTCATGTTATTTTAAATGTTTATCACAAAAATTAAATAGCAGCTAAGAAATAATGATTATTCTTGAAATAACTTTGGGAGATGAACTTTTTGGAGTAGTTGAGTGGAATTTTCGGTTTTAATTCAGGATGCACAGAATCACTGAAGTGACTGTTTCAGTCCTATTACTCCACTCATCCACCAGAAAAAATTACAGAGCCCAACTAGCCTTTTGCCCAGGAGATGATCCTTGGCTTCATGGGACTGGAGGGATAAAAAAGGATGGTAAAGGTTATTTTCTTTTTTAAAAACTATGACTGTTGGAAAAACGCTGTTGAAGCTTCCTCAGCTGGGGCTTGTGGGGCTGGACAGGAGCTGTTTGCTTGGTCAGAGGGGAGGTGGCTCAGTGTGTGAGAGCAGCAGCCTTCAGAGGATGTATGAAGGAAGGTGCCTGGAAGAAATGGTTGTGAAATTATTATCCACTCCCTACGATTGCAGTTCTTTCTGGATTTCTGTTGCTCTCTCCAGAAACTGGGCTCTTAACGTGCTGCTTAAACTGCATGTGTGTTAAAATGTGAAATCAAAAAGGAACAAACTTAAAAAGTGAACACATTTTCAATTAAAATCCTTCTTCTAAAGAGATATTTTGGTGATTTTGTTTTTTCACGTGAAAGCTTTGGGTCTGGAATATTAGGGAGATATTTCTGAGCTGCTCTCCCACTTAAATTAGCCTTCCTGAGCAGTGGAAGGCTGCTAAGTCTGTGTCCCTAAAGGAAAGATTCTTCATGTAGAATGAACTTTGAGAAAGGACAGACCTTCAGAGGTAAGACTGGAAAAGAGATTCTTCTGGTGTTTTTAAATCAAAAGCAGGAAGAAAGCACAGGAGTAAAGCAAAAAAAAAAAAAAAATTCTGACTCAAGCTTCTGAGTGATGTTTGAATCAAGGCATGAAGGGTGTAAGCTGTGAAGTGTTCTGATGTGGTCAGGGGCCTGTAAGCCTCTCCTGTTTATTATTTTGTTCACAAAATGGATCATACAGCATTGAACCTGTTGGACACCAGCTAAGAAATGTCAGGTTCTAGAGAATAAACCTCATAACAAGGTCCACAGGTCCTCCATGGACTGCTTCTCGTCCATAGAGGGGAGTTGGAGACTTCAGAGCTACTGCCACAAGTCAGGAAGCAGGAGTTTCATAGAGCTCAGACTCAGAGTCCAATAGCAGTGGGTGGCTTATGGGGCAAGAATTAATTAGGCCATCATTAATCCACATTTTGCTAGCACCCTTATTGTGCTTGCACCCCCTTGAAGTTAAACATGATGTTCTCATGTACCTTTAAGGTCTGTCTGAAAGAAAACTGATCCTGTAGTAGCTTCAGTAGCCTTCTGTTACATCCTGAGAGATTTGTGAACTGAGTGTTTCTTTGAGATGTTTATGCATCTGTTGTGACTGAGACACATGAGAACTTTACATTAAATTTTTAAACTGTTGCACTTGTTCAATGTTATTGTGCACCCGACTGGATTCCTAATTCCACAGGAGAGTTTTCCCACAGGTGAATTCCTGTACATCTGCCTCCAGTTAAGCTGATCTTTCTTTGCAAATACTCCCTAGATTGGGAGTTCTTTCTTTTAATACCACTTTCTGTCTTTTTATGTTGTTGCATATTAAGAGATTTAATGATACCATTAATGATTTAATGTTACCATTTGTTTGTAACAAAGTTGGTAATTTTCCTCTCTCTTGTCTAGATCAAGATGGGGACTTGTCGGGGACGATTTCACTTGTTATGACACAGTGTTGTAAAAGAATAAAAGACACAGTCCAAAAACTGGCCTCGGATCATAAGGACATTCACAGCAGCGTATCCCGAGTTGGAAAAGCCATTGATAAGGTATTTATTTTGTGGTTTGACTGCATTGTCACATTATAGCACACATACGGTGTGTGCTCTGCTTTCCAAAATTTGGATTTTTGCTACAATGAATCTTAAACTAAATCTTCTGCCAACTACAGAAGCAAAGGTGAGCCAGTGGGCTGTACAGTACTTGCTTTCAGAACTCGCTGCAGACAGCCTGTTCCTTCTGGGAAGCTCAAATCTCCTGATTTCTTACAGAATATACTCTGCAGATACTACAGGACTTAGTAATACTTTGTGTTTTATCAGTTTAGCAAAATGTTTGCTTCAATGTCTGTCTCAATAAGAAATACTGTGGAGTTTTTTATACACAGATATATCTTTCCAGTTAATTGTTTGTAGCAGGTAACTCAGAAGTGCCATTTTGTTCTTGAAGGCTGAGTAAGTGGCTTCCCATCCCTGAAGTATTCAAGGCCAGGTTGGATGGGACTTTTCAGTCTGATGGAAAGTTCCTGCCTATGGCAGAGGGGTTGGAGAATCTTTTAAGAAAGGCATTTTGTACCTCTTTCAGGGATGTCACTGGTTTTTGGGGCTTAGTTTTATATCAGTGCTCTTAATGAGGAATAGAGTAGATTCAGCATCTCATAGTCTCTGTGTCTATGCTATAATAAATAATAAGGTAGGGCAGCTTGTCTTTGTTGCTTTACATATGAGACATCTGAATTCCAGGTTCAGCAATAACTGGGATCTGAATGGTTTTGTACCTATTTTTTAGGTAAATATTAACAATTCTTTGAAATTATTCTGAAGTGGTGCTACACATACACTTTGAGGCCATGTTTTTCTCCATCTCTGTTCTCCTATACAAAAGTAGTTCTGTTCTCTTATTTAAAAGCATGCAGGGAGTCTGGTACTTGCTTTTATGGACATTTTGTGATAGCTTCACCTCAGAGCTTGCCTCTGATAGGGTCTAAACATTTGGTTTGAGGTGCACGTTGTAAACTTATTAATGAAGACACTCACAAATGAGTCTTTCACCTGGACAAAGGCATTTGCAGCGTTTCAGAATATTGATTTATCCTTTGGAATTCTCATTTAAACTTTGCTAGTAGCAATAAGCTGCTGAAGCGTAATGTAACAATAATGTGATAAAGAAACAAAGTACATAATACTGCATTATTGGGCAGAATGTCCATGAAACTTATGTTTTTTGCTTATATCTGACTGACCATCTTGGAGAGTTCAAACTTTGTACTAATAGCTTTAATCCACATGTCACTGTTATCCAAAGCTTAGGGATGCATCTGTCTCAAATCCTTGCTGCTGTATCTAAACCAATTAACTAGAGTAAAATTCCATCCTTATTACCAGCTTGAAGCCTGAAATAAATCTATGTAATCTTGTCCTAAGTTTTTAAACTTTCCAATTCTGCTTTAGCAAGTGGACTTTGTACAAATACACTTTCAGGTTTAGCCATGCTTTCTTCATTTAAATCCTCTGAGGTAGAGCAGCACCAGGTTGTATGAAGAGGGTGTAAGTATTCAGTGGAAATTGGTGATGGTATTTTTTATAAGCCAAAGAAAACACTTGAAAGCTTAATGAATCTTAGGCTTGAGTCTAATCCCCAAATTGCTGTTTCAGTTGTCATGGGAATAGTTTTTCCAGAGTTCTGTCCCGCTGTTCTAAGTTTATCTACTATTTGTTTGAAAAAGAATAGATGTAAATAAAAGCATTTTAAAAATTTAAATTATGTGGTTTGGTAAAATAGTAGAAAGGACCCTATTAATCTGCTCTGCTCCTGTTGGGTGTCAGAAAGGCTTTTTCAGTGAAGTCTTCAAAAATGAGCTCAACTTGCTGTGTGCTTGTTCCTCTGAATTTTCAATCTCACTTATTGTCTGTTTTAATGTTTGCATTAAAAAATAAAAAGCAGTGGGAACTGCACAAGTCCCCAGTTCTGCTTGTAACAAAGGATGTAGTTCTGTGAAGTTCAGAGCACAAGTTAGGATTGTCTCCTTAAGTACGTATTTGATAGAACTTCTTTTTTCATGTCAACAGTTTGAATTTTACTAGTTTACCTTAACTGTAGTATCGTAAGGGGATTACTTTAAAATATACCCCAAAGTCTTGGCCTGTTTGTAAGATGAATGTGTTTAATGTTTAAATCCAGGTGAAATTCAGCATCTCCCTGAGTGACATTTGAAGGAAATCTTCCATATGTACTTAATGCAATTTCCCTGTGCTGCTGGAAAATATGCTCAAAACCTGCCAGCAAAGTTTTTGTTGGCACCCAGATCCCAAACTGGAATTGCCCACCCCATCCCTTCACCATAATACACTTAAGTTTAAACCAATAGAAGTAATTAAGTGTGATTGGTGTAGTGAATTGATTCTCAGCACATTCTGGTCAAAATACTGCTGCTTCCAAAATAAAACAGTCACTAGAATTTAAGGAAGCACAGGCCTTGCCTTGATTCATGAGACTGGAATTTTTTTTCTGTTACTTGTAAGTCCTCACTTACTTTTCAGGCAGATTAACATCTCCAAAACACTGCTTATGGTCTTACTAACTGTGCATGCTCAGGCACAGATTAATGGTCTGGTTTGAGATTGGGAAACATTCTAATGCTGGTACCAATTTCATGTGACACAGCCAAATGATAGCTGTTGTTGCACGTAGAATCAACAGACTTCCTACTTAGTAAGCCTGGATTGTGAAAGAACTTGCAGTGCTATCTGCTCGTGGCAATTTCAGGTTAAATTTCTTTGTTCCCGTGTTGAGGCAGGGTTATACCTACATAAAAAGTTTAGTCTGGTCAGTTTTTAAATTATTGTAGTCATTGCTTGCAAATTTAGATGGGCCCTAGACTTGTCTGTCTGCATAGTTCATTCTGAGAACAGAAACCCTTAGAGCAAAATGAAGTTCAAATTTGGCATCAAATACGTTAAAGTCTGAAATGCCAGAGCTTTGTGTATTGCTTGGAAAGTTTATCTAATAAGCTAAACCTTTTTTTCATAGCAGTTCTATGTGGATTGCTTGCTTTTGATCCATGAAAGGCTACCCTTTCTTCCAAAGAGCATTTTCTCCTTTGAAAGGAAATGTTTTCATCCAGTTTTTTCTGTACTGTACTAGCAATTGCTCTGCTTCCAGAAACTCATCATGTCGCCGTTGTTCAGCAAGTTGTTATCAGGTAGCTCACTCATCAGCGTCCCTGTAAATCAATCACTCTTCTGGAATGATTTGAATTAATTTCAAAGCATGTTAGATGGGTTGGTAAATGTTTTCTCTCTAGCAGCAATCTGTCTAAGTAGTGGTTAAAGGCCTTCATTTAGGACAGTAAGTGGAGTAAAGGGTAGTTCCTTCCACTCTTCCCCTGAGTTTTGTATCTCTTATAAGACCAACATTTGAATCCAGTCTTTGTTTTGGGAAAGCAAACTTTTGCCTAAGTTAGTGTCTGTTTCATGTGAAAAGTTGTATGTGAATAAACTAGAAACCTTTACTGAACATCATTTAATTGGGTTGCTGCGAAGATTGGAACTAAATAAATACCAAGCCTTTGCAAGTTGAGCTTCATAGTACATGTAAATAGATTGCACAGAGAAGGTAAACAAATGTTTTATTTGTATTTTGGGTCAGAATTCAGAAGAGAATAATGCACAAAGTAATCTGAACTGAGTAACTGAGGAATGAAACTGTCCTTAAACATCATCCTTCTTCATTTCCTGTTGCTCTGAATAACATGGAGGGTTGTATGTTGATTAAAATGGTCTGTCTCGTGTTTGTGAGAATCTTGAAGTCATCACATTCTAGCAATTACTGGTAATGTGCTGTACATTGTAGCATTGGTGTATTTAACACGTAATACTCTACATTTTGGCCCTGGGCTTGCTACTTAAGCTTTTAAAAAGGATGTGTTTCTCAGGAATATTAACTGGCACTTAGGTTATTTTGTGGTTTTTTGGGTTTTAAGCTTTCTGGAGTTTTTACCTTACAGAATTTCTTTTAACTTTTGAAATCTTATTAAACCCCACGTGCTGTCAGTTAGCATACTGTTAGCATTTACAAAACAAAACTGAGGGTTGCAGTCACCAGCAGATCCTGAATGCATGACAGTTGTGAAATATATAAGCCAAAGGCAAGTGATAATTTGTTCTGACATGTGGCAGTCACTCACTGTAATCTGCACAGTCAGTTCCTGAAACACCTCGGGACCCAGAGGAGGCAGAGCTGTAGAATCCCACATATAATACAGACCTCAGAACTCTTTTTAAAACAAAACAAAATTACTGGAATGAGAACCTGGTCGAAACTGAGTTGGTCAGAGAATGAGTGAGGTCCTCAGGTTGTATGATGGGACTTGGTACCTTCTTTTATGTGACTTGGAAAGATAGTGGGATTTTGTAAAGATTCACAAGGCTCGTAGGTTTGCTGTTTCAGGAGAAAATGAGGATTTTGTGAGAGCACTGAGCTAATTATTTCCACCATCTCTGCCCCCAAGCAGTGAGAATGATGTGATAGTGTTTGCGGCATAGGTGCAGCTTTAATGGTTGGTAACTGTCCAGAAGGATACAGTTTCTGCCTAGGGGGTTATATCATTGCTAGGACTTGGAATTGCATGAAGAATAACTTAGAGTCGATTATTTTTAGATTACTGATCGTCTCCACCCTAGAAACTAGGTAACAAAAGCAAGCTTGTGCATTTTGAATCCTGTCTCTCATATCCTTTAGTGCGTTGATGATGGATTTGTGTTACCTATTGGTGGTGGTTGGACACTGGTACCAGACTGAGAAGTGGTGGTGAGCCTTTAAGGATTCAAATGGTTGGCACAAATAAGAACAATATTATTTAGTCTTCAAGATGCTTAAGTTTTTCGAGATACAGCTTAGAGATGAACAGCATGACAAGGAACTTAGAGGTGAAGACACCCAAGTGAAAGTGTTGTCATATGTGAGACATGAATCAGTAGCCATAATTTAAATGCTCACCTTGCTCCACCATCTCAGAAAGATGGAAGAGACAATTTGCTAGACTAAGGTTAATGTTTTACTGAAAGTTTGATGAGAGACCTCAGCAGTGGCTTTGGAGCTGTGTGTGCAGGGATGAGAAAGCTGCCCCTTTCTCATGATGACACAGAGCAGCATCAAAGGGGACGTGGAAGTGCTGATGAAGGAAATTAGTAAGTGGTGAGTAACAGGAAGGTGCAGTGTGAAGCTGAGCTGTGCATAGGAAGATAGCTGCTGCCAGCTGGGTGTTATCTGCCCTGCCTGCTGTGACAGAAGGCTATGTTTGAGGGAGATTGGTGCTCCCATGTTGTGCAGGGCTGTGGATCCTCACAGAGCCACAGCTGAAGCACTGCTGTTTTCACTGAACTTCTCATTTCTGAAGTTCCTTCTTGGGAGAGAGTCTGACATCAGAGCAGGCAGCTGCAGTGCACTGACTTCTAGACTCTTCATTTTACAAGAGGTTTGTTTTAAGCAGTGAGTGAGGATTTTTATTAAAATTAACCTGCTTGCCCTGATCATAAAACATGCTAGCAGTTAAAAATCCTGGTTTATATCTTGGATTAGAATAAATGTTGCTCTCCTGCTGCCAAGAGACAAAGTGTCAAGCAGTGCCAAGTGTTGCCGAAGAGTCAGCGTGACAATATCTTTAGTTATTCCTGGAATATGTCCATAGGCCAATGGCCTAAAAATACATGGCACTGGGATCATCTGGGTTAGATCTGAAAAAGATCTCTTGGATCTTCAAAGCTCGTCCTGTTGTTGGGATGTTGAGGTCTTCAGAGATTTGAATTTCATTGTTTGGATGTGGGGAGAAGGGACTTTTGCTTATTCAGTCTACCACCCAGCTATGTAAAACATCATTGGGTTAAAGCTTTTGCTTGTAATTTGGTGTGCTGTAGTGACAGAGATGCATTGATAACTCTGTCTTGATTCTGGTGTAGGTGATTTTGGTTTTTGTTTTCTATACATTTTCAGTTTTCACATATGGAAAAAGCCTTTTCTGCAGATACTTCCTTCAGAAATGCATCATGGGTTGGAAAGCCCTTTATTAGTTAACTGCATTTCTAACTTTTTAGCTAGACTTGTAATTTGTCAGTGTAATTCCTCGTAGTGAATAAGATTCAGACTTGAAACAAGAAGCCAAAAAATTTCTTCTTCTTCTTCCTTCCTACACAGGAGGTAATGAAGGAAGCTGACATATATTTCACTTTGGAGATAATTGAGGGCCAGCTGAGTAATAGGCAGAAGGCATCAGGGTGGAGACACAGGTGTCCTGCATAATTAAAGAAAAATGATGTGGTGTGATTTGTTCCAACCTCTTACCTGTTAATTTGTGTGTTTCAGAATTTTGACTCGGACATCAGCAGCGTGGGGATAGATGGGTGCTGGCAGGCTGACAGCCAGAGAATCCTCAATGAGGTGATGGTGGAGCACTTCTTCCGGCAGGGAATGTTGGATGTAGCTGAGGAACTTTGTCAGGTAACAATAAGTGTGGCTGTTGAAGGTTATCCACTGTGGAAAGTGAAGCTTTGTGTTAGCTTCCTTATTTGAATGTAAGAGGTGAATATTTAAACTGTCAGAAAACCCATTGTTTTTCATGCTTTAACTAAAGAGTGCCTTTTTTCTTTTCTTTTCAGGAATCTGGTCTATCAATAGATCAAAGTCAAAAAGAGCCATTTGTGGAGTTAAATCGAATATTGGAAGCATTAAAAGTTAGAGTTTTGAGACCTGCACTAGAGTGAGTCTACTCATTTTTTCCCTACTTTTTAAAAAAATGCTTTTAACAGTTCTTTAGTTCTTCACTTTCAGTACTCTCTTTAGTATGTTCTGATGTGTTCCTGCTTGTCCTTAGAGAGGAGTAGTTAGAATGGACCTTTCCTTTTCCATCCCCTCTGTTTCACTCTCCTGTGGGAAGTGCCTAACTGAGAGTCTTGCTTAGATTAAAGATTCACTTTAATCATTTGTGGTGCTGATTTAAGGAAGAAACATCACTTGGAGGAAAGGTTGTCTGCCATAATGGTGCTTGGCCTTCTACTGACTCATTAGTGAACCTTATTTTAAAAGGTCCTGTTGTGAAGGATACTAGGACTTATTAAAGGTGTTGGGTAGCACTAAGCCTTTGGGGTGAGCAGAACTTGACTTGGGATCAAAGTTCTCACTTGTCCTCTAGTCACCCTCCCTTTCCAGACAGGGGACCAGAGGGCATGAAGAGCCTGGCTGAGATTCCTCCTGAACAAAATAATAAGAAACCTCCTTAAAGTCCCTCATCTTGTTTGGTTTTTTTTTTTTCCCCAACTTTTCTAAGCTTAGGTTGGTCTCACAAGTTTAAAAAAAATCAAAATACAAAACCCAACCAAAACAACTAAACCAACTTTGCAGTGACCTTTTTAAAATAAAAACAACGAAACCAAAACAAATGCAAAATTTGTGTTTCATTCCAGAGCATAAATCATATACTTGAGATAGAATTTTATGCATTATTCCATTTTTATATTAAGATAGTAAAGTCCATTTTCATATTAACAACATTTTCTTTTCCCTTTAACATGAACCAGCATGGGTGTGTCAATTGGGCACTTACTGGCATCTAAACTAAGTGCAGGGACACTGATATTCAAACCCTGGTGTTGATCGACTAAATGCTGGGTAATGCCTCTGGGTCATGCCAAGTTTGACCTAAATAGTTGGTCTTTGAATCTAGTTACACGGGTGGAAAGCTGGGGTGGTTTATTGCTCTTGAACTGGCTAATTGAAGGGAAGCTACACTGATATTACAACTGAAACAAGATTTACTGTCAGCTACGTATTTCTTGTAATTCAAATAATAACAGAGCTGTTGTGAAGGGTAATCCCTGAGGAACAGTAACTTGCTGTTATGTCTGTTCCCTTGAAATCTCTAAATTCATTTTAGCTCAATTTGCTGTGCTTTAGGCCTTACTCATTGCTTCTGAGTTGTATCATGTAGTTTCTGCAGTGTGTTAAATATTTGCCAAACAAAGGAGAAGGCACAGTTGTCCTTCAAAGGAATTTTTATTTTCCAGCTGAACAGGCAGACAATAGGGTGTATTGTCAGCACACTTTGTGTGTTGGTCCCTCCCCCCCATCTTATTTCTGTGTATAATGTTTATTCTGTTTAAACTGGACAGTGCAAAAGCTGTCTGCCTTTCTTGGCTGCTGCTGGGCACAGAGGGGCCTTATTTATAGTGATGCTGCTGATGTAAAAACCATGGCTGTTGGGGAGGATGATCAGCATGTGACAAAATGTCATGGTTTAAATTCTGGTTTAGGAGGTAACTGATGTCTTAACTGCCCAGTTATCCCACAGAACTGCTTGGGAAGGTATTTCCCTTATTATTTCCTAGTACATGAGTGTTCAGGAGGAGAGATAGAAACCACTCCTGTGTGAATAGTCTTGATACGATAGAGAGAGAGAGTGGTATTGTGCTCCTTGGGCTAAAATTGGCATCAGTAAATAAAGCTCGAGGGGTGCATAAAGCAGTCCCAGACTGGCCCATTGCAGGGTCAGGCTGCTGACAGTGGTGTTGAAACAAAGTGTCACACAAGGATGATTAATTGCAGTCTCCTGAACCAGGAAGGGGAGTACAGCAGGGTTTATCCATGCAAAATTGTGAAAGGTTGGGATTAAAAGGTAACCAGTCTCTCTGGCTCTGCCAGCACTCTGTGCTTGTGCTCGGCTGAACTCGGTGCTGGAAACAAAACAAACACAGGTGGCTCCTGGTCACTGCCACGGGATGGGAGTTGGCAGATTAATGACTTTTCAAAAAGATTTTCAAAGCCCTGCTGAGGTGAAAGAAATCCGTATTTGTGTTTTAACCTCGTCCCTCACAACTGTATTTTTTATCCAGATTTTCTTTCTAATACAAATTGCAGCATTTAAAATCCTGACCTTTCAGATTTAAATAGAATATGACTAGCCATAAATTTTTTGTTTTCCCTTGTGGGGTGTGCAAGTTGACTTTTGTAGGTGCCCAGTCTGGCCCTGCACTCTAAAATGTGTAATCTCTGTACGCCTGCAAGATCCCATTAATTTCCAATGACTTTTCTCACTGTAGTTTGGTGATTGGAAAGGGACATCTTGTAATTTTTCTGGATGGACTCTGAGCCCAGGTTGGATATCTATGTGAGGACCTGGTGGAAATGACTTGGAGGTTCAAAGCTTTGGCTGTAATTTGTGACAGAGATGCTCTCTTCTGCCTGTAAACAGCAAGGTGCATGGGTCCTGGTATTTGCTGGGTCCTTGGGGTATGATTTAACCTTAATTTAATCTTTGCTAGGTTTTGTTAAATTCATTTTAACATCTAATTCTCATGTGGGAGCTGAAGAGAGTTCTGTGTAGCTTTGGTTTGCAAAGTATAGTGTAAACTTCAAAAAAATTCAGATGGATTTGAGTCTCAGAAGTGAAAACACTGAGTGTCATTTTGAGAGGAGATAGGAAGACAGGTGATGTGATTACTAATAATTTTGGACAGTCATAGAGAATATGTGGGTTGAGTGTTTTAAACCTCCCTTGCTGGTTTTTTGTTTTCTGTTGGAAATAGGAACAGCATGTCCCAGACCGAGCACCTCAGGCCTTGCCTCTGTGGTTGCTTTCTTTTGATACAAATCTGTGCCGCCACTCAAAAGCTAAAAATGGAAAGCCTGCCTAAAAGCTAATTTGGAAAAATAGACTCGACCTCAGCAAGATGAAGTACTCTGTCATGTGGGTGCAAATATTGGCAGGGAGAGGATGGAGGCTCTTTTGATGCAATAGAGATTAATATCTCATTGATGGGACTGTGGACTAGTCACAGTGTTTATTTATAATAGTTTTTTGTCCTTCATCTGCTTATTAGTCTACGGTTGTTAACTTCAGACTCTTGTTTTTGTAGCTGGGATTGAACTTTATTGCCACTATATCCTGTTTAAACTGTGTACGCTGATCATAAAAATACAATTAAAAAAACCCCCAAACCTTTTAAACCACCCCAAAACTCACCCACCACCTGTGGTTAGCGAGTGTGCTCTTCCCTCCTAGTGGAGATTCTGGGGCTGCTCATCTGAAACTGCCTGAAATTGGGGACAGTAGAGCTTTTTCGTAGTTCAAAGGCTCCATTTTTCACTGTTTCCTACTGAAAGGTTACTGTGTCTTTACAAAGCCTTGCCAGTGAAGTCAGACTTCTGATACTTCCACCACAACAAATTGAAAGTGGATACTTGCTCATTAATGCTACATCCTAATGCTCCTATCAGAAGGCTGACTTGCTTTGAAAGCCTTCCCAATACTGTAAGAATGCTTAATTTTCTCATTTTAGTATTGATTGAAAAGAAGCCTCACATACCCTGGGTTTTTTTTTTAAGGAACAGAGACTTCCTCACTTCCTTGCTAAAAAGTGAAAAGCTTTTTGCTTAATAGGGCCCCCACAGTGAAAATAGTAGAACTAATTAACACTAATGAGAAACAGATGTACTGGAGAACATTGAAACTTGAGGTTCTTAAGAGAAAGATTGGATTGATTTAGGCCTGACTAAATTGAATTAAAGAAAAAAATAAAAAGCACCCAAAAAAACCTTAAAAAAAACCCAAGAAAGAGATGGATAAATTCTAAATAATAATAAAAAAACCCAAACAAACTTGTATAAAGTGCTTTGAAAATTTCAGGTCATTTTACTCTATGTGTGTTTAAGAATCCTTTCATGTTATTTAGGAGCCAAACATTAGTGTTGTCATGGTGAATGAGACACAGAAAATGAGAAATATTTTTATTGTCCAAGTGGAAAATAACCCGGAAAGCAAAGTGTAAGCAGGGTAAAGTGTGATATTTAAACTGATTTCCCGTCCCCCACTGTGAGATCTTGATAATATTTGTCTTTGAGGTCCCATAGATGCAATTCTCCTCTCCAGGGCAACAGATGCACACACATAAAACACAGTGGCTTGGATAACATGTTTGGTGAATGAGGATGTTGGAAAATGTTCTTGGTCAAACTTCTTTACATGCAACTGAAGAACTGTCAGTAATTGTTAAGATTCAGAATGCTATTAATTGAAATACAATAGACTCGAGCTATTTCTGCCTCATATTGTGCCTAATTAAGTCCTGTCTTTCAGCCAGTGAATGTTGAATTTTGCAGTGCTTAACCTCTCCAGCAGCACCAGAATTAACATTGTCCACATTTTGTGCACCCTGTGTAGCTCCATTACTTGTAAAGGGCCTTGCCATTTTCTGTGCTCTGCAGAGGCTTTCAGAAGTTCAGGGAACAGTCACACTTTCCTTGAAATAGATGGTAGATAATAGATAATTGCAGTGATTTCATGTGGTGTGGGCTGACACTTAATTACTCTCGTGTCACATCCCATTGTACCTCCTTGCTTCTTCCAGGTGGGCGGTATCCAACAGAGAGATGCTCATGGCACAGAACAGTTCGTTGGAATTTAAACTGCACAGATTATATTTCATTAGTTTATTGATGGGTGGAACAGCAAATCAAAGAGAAGCACTTCAGTATGCGAAAAACTTCCAGCCGTTCGCCCTAAATCATCAGAAAGGTAAATTTTGGGTCACATTAAGGGGATTGAGAGCACTGGGATATGACACCTCATAGTAAAATATAAATCATATTCCAAATGTGTTTTGTTCCATTATTTTCAGTTTGTTAAAGGCTTCTTTTTTTATCTAACATGTATAACCCAAATCCTTACAATTTGAATTACCTTCTTTTTTTCTTTTTTAAGAAGGCGCAAAAATTATATCTGAATGTTGGCACATTTGCTTAAATTTAAAGTTTTTGACGCTTTAAATAAAATGTAGATTACATCTAGAATAGGCCTGCTGCCAGGGCAAAGTGCTAAAAATGCAGAGGAATGTTCTTGGAATAGTCATCTGCTATTTTCTGCGTGGGGTAATACAAAGAGAAATTAAACTTTTGAAAAATGGAGAGCATGTGAGTTAAATGAACCATCTCAAACTGAATCCAATGAAGCCTAGTTTTTAGGGCACTGTGTGTGTCAGAAAGCTTACAGAAAAAGTAAACTTGCTAGAAGCAAATTCCCAGGCAGCACACCCTGGCAACTCCCCAGCCAAAAAAGTAATGGGGTGAAGCTCTCCTGGCTGTGATAGCTGTAATTGTGTTTTATAGAGGTGTATCTGCCTGTTTTCCACGTGAAAGCTGGAGCTGTAGATGGAAGCTTTTACTTGCTTTTACAAAATAAAAGCAAATTTTTACAGTATTTACAAACTCTGCTGTTCCTGGTCCCTCCCAGATATCCAGGTCCTGATGGGCAGCCTGGTGTACCTGCGGCAAGGCATCGAGAACTCCCCGTACGTTCACCTGTTGGATGCAAACCAGTGGGCTGACATCTGTGACATCTTCACAAGGGATGCCTGTGCTCTCCTGGGCCTCTCAGTAGAATCCCCTCTCAGTGTTAGGTATGCTGCTGTTCTCTTGGTTTTGATACCAAGTATTTTGTGGTTTGGTTCCTCTTTCTTGTTGAGGACAAAAGAAATGGCATTTGAGTAGTCTCATCTAGCTTGCATTAAATACAGGGTGCAGTTATAGTTGACAACATCTGCAAAGATTTAAACCCAGAGTTTCCTGTGTCCTGGGATTTACCCTGCACCACTGCAGCTCAAGACGAAGTATTCCTGGATGGAATTTTTCTTCCATAGTTTAGACATAAGTGTGAAAGATGAGGATGGCAATCAGCCAGTTATTCCCACAGCAAATGTGTGACAACTGTCCCTGCTGTTTAACTGAAAAATAACTCTGAAAATGTGGCCATGATTCCATCAGCATTTGATAATTTTGGTTTTTAATCCACTGGTCTTCTTTTTAGAAGAACGCATAAGAGCTATGTTGTGCTTTCAGCTGCTAAAATTTCTAAATTGTCTGCTGGGCCTCAATTGCAAAGAAGAAAGAGGAACTTTTAAGTTCAGTAGCTAATCTGACAAAATGCCAATCTGTAGGAGGCTGTTGGAAATATGGAGAAAACCCAACCTAATCTCCTAGCTTCTCTGAAGATAAAACAGATTAGCTGCTATTTAGCCTTTGCATGTAAATTCCTCCAATACACTCACTGGATATGCTCATTTTCATTTCAGATGTTAAATAGAAAATAAATTATATGTATCTTTCTAGGCTGGATTTGGTACTTAGCAGACGCTTCTCTGCCTCCTGTTTTTTATGTTTGTTTTGACTTCTTTTTTTTTTTTTTACTGTTTCCATTGACTACTGTTAGACTTCTGTGTTTGGTTTAGAGCTCTTAAATTGTTAAACTTTCTGCTTCTAGTGTTTGTACCTCAGTCACAAAATACAACAGAAACAACAAAGCAAGTGCTTCAGACTAATTGTTCTTCTACCATAAACTTTCAAGTTCCAGTTTGAGTGTTTTATAAGTATCTAGCGCTTAAATCTCTGGTTTTTGACTTTCATCTTCCTCTTGTTTCATTGAAATTAACAGCAGTCCTTTACATTTTTGTTGCCCGTGCACTGATGCTGCAATGCAGTTCTCAGTGCAAATGGCCAAGAGATTTTCAGTGATGTGGAAAATCCCTGTTACTGATGTTTGGAGTGGCTGGACATTTGCTTTACTCTTGGTGCGGAATTGATTGTGCTGAAATATATTTAATGTATAGGTGGTATCAATGCTCTTATCATAAACAAGACTGTTCTAAACTGGTGTGACCTTGGAGTGCTGCAGATCCTTTAGGAATTAAACCAGCTTGAAGTGAAATCCCTGCTGTGAAATATTTTGCTTCCTGGAACATGGGTAGTGGGTGCTTTTTTAATGCTGATTGGCTTCTCCAATATATGTCTAATCCTGTACAGACCTCATGGTCTGAGTTACCGTGTGGTGACAGTGGAAAAACTTGTACTGTGGAGGTTGTGGCTCAGGGTCTTGAAAGACTACAGGACACCATTTAAGTTTACTATTTACTTGAGTTTTTATACTCTGAAAGGGCTCTTCAGAGATGTTTTCATACAAATACTGTTTGTCTAAACTTTTCACAGAGTTAACACAAGTTTACACTCAGGGCTGAAGTAAGCAATAAGCAAAATGTAAGGGTTAAAATGGCCAGTTGGAGGTGAGGGATATATTTTTAATATATATATGTATTGATTTTTTTTTAGCTTAGGCAAGAGATACACAGGCAGAGGAAAGGCATGACTTCTGTAGACAATAAAACTTGCACAAATAGTGAAATAATCTGCCAAACAGAGCAGGCTGATACCAAGGTCAAATCCTGTTTCTGTTGCTGGTGATTTCCAGTACTGTCATTAGACTTAAATCCATCAAATCATCTGTTAATTTGTGGAAACTGTGTCATACTTTCTTTTGTAACGTACTGAAATATTTCTAAATAATGTATTAAATTCTGGTAGTGGGCAAATCCCAGAGGAGGTTGAACTTCAGGGATACAGACTTTGGGCAGTTTTATACTGCTGTTCTTGTCACAGGCCCTAGTTTCCTTCCTTCACTTACCTACCTGGTTTTTTTTTTACATTTCTTGTCTTGATTTAAAGTGAAGGTGGAAAGACATGTTTCTTTACATGGTAATTATGTGTAATTAAAGGATTATGGGTTGTGTGTACACATGGGTTATGTGGAAACACTTAGGCTGCACATACTCCACCGTAGCTGAGAGCAACCACCTGTATAAACTAATGTGATGTCTTTCTCCTGTACAGCTCAAAATCAAAGTAGGTGGTAGAAGAAAGCAATTCATTATAAGACTCAGAGGAGGGATTAACTGTTGTTTTCTGTCCAGAATGTAATACCTGAGGGCCCCAACCTAAAATACAGGATAACTGGCAACCTGCCCCAAAATTCTTGCTTGTCTGTACTTCTAAGCTCCCTCCAAGTGCAATAAGATATGAATGAAATAGTACAATACTCCTGTGTCCCAGTTAACCTTTAAAGTAGAAATGTGAAAAATGTTGGTTTCCTAACATGCACCTTATATTAACCTGTCCTTTTTCTGCAGTTTTTCAGCAGGTTGTGTAGCATTACCAGCTCTAATCAATATCAAGGCAGTTATTGAGCAAAGGCAGTGCACAGGGGTTTGGAACCAGAAGGACGAACTCCCGGTGAGTTGGTGCTGAGCTACCCTGGGGCACATTTCTGATGGTGAATGCTGTTTTCAGGTTTCTCTTACGCTGCATGTTATGGGGTGTTTTACATGGCCACCACCTCCAGCAGCTCTGGGGCTTGGGGCTCACAGACACCCACACACACCCAGACACTAACCCAACCAGCCACACAGGCTGCCCCAGACACAGCACTGCCCTCAGCAGCACCCGCACAGGACTCACCTCAAATCTAAATACAGACAGCCAAGATCCCTTCCTTCTCCTTGGCTGGAAAAGATTGACATTCACTAGTGAAAGCACAAGCTCCAGATGCACAGGCTCGTGGATCCTCAATTACAGCACTGCTCTCCTACCCCCTTTAATACCCTTTTCCAGCTGTTCCTCCCCAGTCCCCTTCTCCTGCACTTTCCTCCCACAGTTTGTCTACTTTTTTTGACCCCCTCTCCTCAGAGACCCTCAGGTTTGGTTGCAGTTTCTTGACGACCTCTCAGTTTAGCTGTCAAGGTTGTTTCTTGTTATTGTCTGTATTCTTTCTGTCTGTCAGGTTTGTACCTCTCAATTTTGTTTGTTGCTCACCCTTTCACTTGTTTCTCCCCTTTCACATTGAAAAGGTCTTTGATAAATGACCTTAAAGAAACTGATGCTCTCACCTTCCACTTACCCAGAGACGTTTCTGTATAACTGGAAAGAAAATGGATCCCACAGAGAAACATTTACTTCCCTTAGCTAGGCTTGAGCTCAGTCCAGGGCTCGCTTTGCACTGGCTCAGGCAGACAGGAGATGAAAGAATTAGTGCTGCATCTGGGGACATGGGAATTGGGATCCAGTGCATTATGCTTCCAGCACATCTCATTTATATCAGTTGAAATGAAGTTCAGTTGTTATGAAACCCCAGTTTCCCTTTATAGCTCTTACCAAGCGTGTGCAGCTCTCCAGTGACCTGCTCTTGATTTGGAAAGGAAACTTATTTAGTGCAAACTGGGCGTGAACTGAGTTAGCCTCTTCGACTGCAGCTGGAAGAGATTCATTTATAGAGTAAGGATGAGTGTTGAGTTTCTCCCAGCTGTGTTTTCTGTAATGCTGAGAGTGTAACCTCCAAGTGTGACAGATTCCTGCCTTGCTGTCCATCCAGGAATGAACAGCTAGGGAGCATTTGGAAAAAGATTGCTGTCCAGTGCTAATCAGTTAATAATACACATGTGTCTCCTTGCATTTTCTAAACTGAAGGGTCTCTAGTGTGTTCTGCTATGGGGCTGGGAAACCTTACTTTCATTGTGCAAAGACAGTGATTGAGTAGCATGAAAAGGTCACATTGTCAGGTTTTGTTGAAGGTTAAACCTACTGGAACAAAACACTGGTCAGAGGCAGGTGCTTTAGGAACACAAGCTATGATTTTTGCAGTTCTCAGTTAATTACCAAAGCCACAGACCTGTTCTTCTCTGTTACGTATCCCTCTCTGAAATAATTTTGTCCTCATGGCAAGAGTTGTGCTGCACAAGTATCTTCTGTGTTGATACTGAAAATTAGTGATTCTGATATACTTTATTATGCACATGAGGTGAAGGTGGTTGCAGAGTCTTTCAAGAAGCTGTAGAGCATGAACATTGTCAACCCAAGGGTTTTTCTCTTTTTTAATTGCCCCCTAAAATGAAATCTATAAACTGCTTTTTATTTCCTAGCCAGTGATTTCCAGAAAGTCTTGCTGGGTCACCAGCTCAGTTTTCCTGCCAGGGCATAGATCTGCAAAAAAATTTGCACTTGTCCCTTGGCAGAATATGCTGTTTTGTTGTTTCTCCCCATCCCCAATATAAATCACCATTTTAAGTATTTTTGGCTGGGAAATTGTCAGGCATCCACACAATGGATTTTGTTGCTTTCACAGCTGAATTGTGAAATCTGTTAAGTATGGGCCATGACCTGAAGGGATAATTATCTGGAAATGTAATTTCCTGAGATAAATTATGTTAATTTCTTTCACAGATTGAAGTGGACCTCGGTAAAAAGTGCTGGTATCATTCAATATTTGCCTGTCCCATTCTTCGTCAGCAAACAACAGATAATAATCCACCTATGAAATTAGTCTGTGGTCATATTATATCAAGAGATGCTTTGAATAAAATGTTTAATGGCAGCAAGTAAGTACCATTCTTTTATTTCTAGCCACACACTGACAAAGACAAATCTTAAGACTAGAATATTGTGTTTTGGGAAAACTGAGTCCATAATTACTTAACTGGTGGAAGCTCGTTAATCTTGGAGAATGACTTAAAAGCTGGATAAGCTGGGTTGATGCACTGGAGGAAAGCATAATGAACCCTCTGATGTTGTTGAAAGTGAGCTTGCGTGAAGGAATGCAGTGAGCAGAGTAATTTTTCACGTTGCAACCACCATTGTGTTGTCTTAAATTCAAACTGGAGGGCTTTACTCACGCAGCTTTTCCTTGGGAGCAAGGTTAGTAATGCATGAAAAATCTCTTAAAAAAATAAAATCAAACCTCTGAGAAAATATGGCTTGGTAATTGAGCAAGGAGGGGAATTATAACTGTGGAAATACTCCTCCTTAGATATCTGTGGGGTGCCTCAGGCTTTTGGGAAGCAGGAAACAGGAGAGAGAAAGCTATACAGATTTTCTTGAAGAAGAACAGTGGTTATTTGGATTGAATATATACAGCTTCTCTGGAGGCTGTCAGCTTAATTTAGAGCTGTAAGTCATTTTGGGAAATCCAGTGTGAAAATAAGTGAGGCTATGAATGAAAATGTCAAGCGCTGTTTGCATTCGGTGCCCTGTTAGAAAAGCCTTAAGGGATGCCTTTGTGGGTGACTTTGGGTGACTTTAGCCATTTTAAGCCAGTAAACTTGCTGCTACATCATTCCTGTCCCTGATCACTCATTCCTGGTGCTTTCATTGATCAGCTGTACTGACAGCACAGCTCTGACAATATTAACATGGGGTGGGGGGACTGGTGGGAGGGAGAAGGAAAAATGCCCAGACATAGGAGGTGGGGGGCAAAATGGACCAGTGCTTCAAAAAGAATAAGTTTCTTCAAAATAAAGAAGTACTTCAAGCAGGTAGGTTTGTATCAGTGAAAACCTCAGCAGGCTGACCCTTTAGTTATAGCCTGCAGTGGCTGATCTAAGTGGGTTGGAAAAACACAGCATTTTGAGAACCAGACAGTAAAAATGATAAAAAATGATAAAAACTGGATATTGAGGAAATCACAGTGAAAGTTACCAGCTGATTTAAAATTACTGTGAGGCCAGGCTGGATAGGGCTCCAGGCAACCTGGTCTAGTGGAAGGTGCCCCTGCCCATGGCAGGGGATTGGAACTAGATGGTCCTTAAGGTCCCTTCCAACCCAACCCATTCTGAGATTCTAAAAGTGAATCCAGAAGTAGAAATAATAATTAATTAAAAGAGAAATTTCTCTTTATGATTAATAATTCAGGGGCTTGTGGGTGAAAGGTGAGAAAAACTACAACTAGAAGGAAAAGCATGGTAAGTTTTCTCTCAGCTAAAGGTGACTTTAGTGGAACCAGGTAAAGTGTTGTGGCTTAAGAATGCAGTTGTTTCATGCTACAGGGGGAAAACTCAATTCCTTTAGTGCTCTGTTGTCACACATTGCCCCAGTTCTAACACGTTGTCTTTGTCCCCAGATTAAAATGCCCCTATTGTCCAATGGAACAGAGCCCTGGAGATGCCAAACAGATATTTTTCTGAAGAAAAGTTTCATTATGCAGTTTGTAAGTGACACTCTGGATTTCAGGTGCATTTCAGGAGAATTAAAACACACTTGTTCCCTTTTATGCAGCAGACTGAGGACTCGTATGTTTGTATAAGCTAATGCTACAGAAACTTTGCCAACATTTAGTATATACATACCAAGTGGAAATGCTACAGAAATATTATTACCATAGGGCTTTACTATACTCTTGGTCTCCATACCTGATCAAGTTACTACACCAGCAGTTGTCATTCAATGCAGGTTTTTGTACTTAATTATATGGTGACTTTTTACTTTTTGAAAGCAGAAATCGATCACCCCCATTTGTTTAATATTCTTCCTGATATTATTCTATCATTTTATTGATAACTGTCATCTTAGAGAATGTTTGTGGACAGAGTTTTATTTCCTGTAATGTGTACATAATTAAAGGTAAATACTTCAGAAAAAAAAAGTTTGATAAATTGAATAGTCGTTATAAAACTAATTTGTATTTTTTTCGCTGAAAATGCTGTGATATATTCTGAGTTTTTCTTTCAAACATTTTTTTCAACTTTTACATAGAATTCAAAGTAAATGTGCATATATATAAAGTATATAAAATATATAGCCCCAAGGGGCTACCTGTTAAAATCCATCACTAATTTATAAGGGTGATGAGTGGCTAAACTACTACTGGGGCAGAGAGGGAATAGGAAATCCTGTTCCTCTGGTTTCGCGATCGAGAAGTGTTTGTGTAAAAGAACATTCAATAAATTCTGAAGTGGAAATGCTTTTAGTCAATGACATTTGCTCTCTGGCCTTTGTAGTCATGTTCTTTGAACTTTGTATTCAGGATTAGGCTATAAATGTCATGTTGCTGTATAGTTTAATAGTCATTATAGTGTGCTATTTATAAACAGTTATCAAAACCAAATAAATTGTAGAAGTATTCATTGTTAAAAGGGGGGAAAAGCATGTTCTGATGCAATCTACTGATCACGACTCTGCACTTGGCAGAACTGGGCCCTACATCATATATTAGGAGGTAGCAAGTTTTCTGTAGCTTGAGAACACTTTGCTTCTAGCCTTGTTTTTGTAGTAGAATATTACTGCCATTGCCACTTTTTCTGCTAAATTTGTCATATTGTTGACTAGGTAAATTTGTACTCATAAAGGAGATGTAGATCACGGCAGTTAAATCTTTTTTAGTGTGCATATATTTGTATTTATTGCACTGTCCTATAGTAGGGCAAGCAGCCATAAGGCATGCAAAGCTACATGTAAAATTATATTTCTGTATTGTGTAGTTGAAATACAACAACCACCAACCAACCCCAAGCTTGTCTGGTTGAACACTGGCACTGGTTGAATGCACTAGCACAATGCGCTACAGAGAAGACCATCTTTGGGAAATCTACACCTTTTGAATTTATCTGTCACCTGACTGGAGAGACTGAGTTGGACTCCTATCGGATCAGTGACAATGGACAAACCTACAGAGACATTGTAAAATGAGGAGCAAGTCAAGGCACACAAATTTTAAACTTCAAATGTGTTTGATACATGTGGAAAAAATACAGGTGTGTGATTTTCTGCAAAACTTACATTGTATTCACACTGAGTTCCAAACAGCCGCGTTACCAAGTGGTAAAATCAACAATAAACGGGTGAGGATATTATTTTCCATGTAGGTTTCCTAGTCTTGCTGAAACTGCTTCTAATATTTTCTTTTGACTGGAATTGCTTAATGCTTTGGATCTATATGAAATGGCACATGAAGTATTTAAAAAAAAACCTCAATGAACCCAACCAGTAATAACAACATCCAGCCCATCCAGCCTGAAGTATGAGTGTTGCATCTTCCTCTGTTACACTGATGGTATTTTGGCACTGTGTGAACACCAGTAAATGCTGATAGCTTAGACTCCAAGAATGACACAGTTATTAAATGGAAATAGGCTACACGTTCACCTTAGGCATTAAACATCGCCTTAACTAGTGCATGTTACAGATCCATAGCTAATTCCAAAACTCAGTTCTTTGCACCAGATCACTGCCATTCTTTTCCTGTTTGCCTGCAGTTGTGCATCTCCACCAACAGATGATGCTCACAGCTCACTGTCGACAGCGCATGTGCTCACACTGTCGGGAGGCTGTGCTGGGCTTTTGGGAAGCAGTTCTGCAGGTTGGCTGGCACAGATAATCCACTTTACCCTGTGAAGTGATGTGGGTTCTCTCCTCCTACTGCCTGATACAATTCTGGTAACTGGGGAAAGTGCTTTCGGGAGAAAAGTGAATAATAATATATGGTTGCCATACTTAAAATACAGTTGGCACTTGGTATGTGTGCATTGTCCCTAACAGGGGGTGGGAATATCCATAGTAAAAAAAAGTATTTGATTTTAAAGCTACAGTGGTATCTGAGATCTGTTTCCATTGCAATTTTGGACCAGATTGTGAAGCCTTTAACTAGTCCCTGTGTGCCCCAAGTGCCTTTTAGTATTGCAGGACGGGAGTTTATATCTGTATCCAGATCACCATGTCACTCCTCAGACTGTGCTGGGCTTGCAGCTGGTGCTTCTCCCCTTCTTTGCAAACTCTCAGAACAGCAGCTCTGTGGCAGCAAGTGCACCAGTTGGTGGTGTGGATGGACATCAAACCAAGAATTTTTTGACCATGCTTATATAAAGTTTAACTTACGGGTGCTCCAAAAGTGATGGATGTTTATAAATTTGATTTTCATTTCAGCAGCTTGTTTGTAGTGTTAGCTCAATGTCTATTAATAGACTTGAGTTTTAATTTTTGTAAATGCCTTAAATAGGTTATGTATTTTAATGTGTTCTTGTGGGGTTTCAAGTCTGAGTTATGTTATAAAGCATTATCAAAACTTAAAAATGCTTGAAAATGAAAATAGTACATAGCCTTTTAACACTTCAAAGCTATTGTTCATTTTTGGCTGTCATTAACACAAAGCACACGTTCTCACCTCTTGTTAGTACTCTGGATGTTCGGCTGCTCTCTGAAGTATTTTTTAATTGTTTCCTGCTGTGACCTCAGCACTGCACATTGCAACTAGACATGGGTGAACTAACAATCTCCCCTCCTAAAATCAGTGTTCCTCTGTGGAAACACTGCATTGATTTCACTCTCCTCTCTGGAAGGTTAATTAACGTGTGGAGAGGCTGAAGTGGATGCTGTGTGTTACCAGTAATGAGTCACAGCTTCTGATCCCTGTTAGCTTAGACGTGTCTCCATCCTGTTGCTTTGATCCTTTCTTCTTGACACACTACAGGATGGCTGCTGCTAAAATTCAAGGTTGAAGTTACTTACCACTCAGAGCCAACTTGCCAAGTTAAAGGCAGTGAGTTTGGGTTAGATTTTCCTTGGGAGGTCTGTTTGCCCACTGAAAGATACAGTTTTTCTTCCTGTGCTTATCACTTCAGAGGTTGATTTGTCTCTTAGGCCGGGAGGGATATCATGTTCCTTAATCCATCCCAACTCCTGCTTTTTTCCTTCTGTGAAAAGGAGAAATAGAAGCTTTGAGATCAAGTGGAAAAAAAAAAAAGAGTGTGGCAGCAATGATTTGTAGTGAGTAAAGCTGTAATGTGGTGTTGCATCACTACTCTGAATTTAATTCAAGTCTTAATATTTAAAAAGGAAGAATGGTTTACAAAAGCATATATAAAGAGTGACTTAATCTTCCTTTATGACTTCAAGTTTGCATTAAATTAGCAGTTCTATAGAGAAATACAGGAACTGGAGTTGTTTGCAGCCTCCTATAAGCTCTTACTGAGTCCTGCCTAGCCTATATGTAGGAACTGATGTTTTGGATCACACCAACTTGTACTAATTTTTACAGGACAGTTGCATCTGTGTATTCAAATGCAAAAGCCCTGGAAGTGTTGTCCAGTTCCTATTTCACTTCAGAACATTTCACTTTCTAGAGGGTTATTTTAAAACAGCAGTGCAGACTGGAACAAAGACTCAGTGCTGAAGCTGGTGGGTGCTGTGACCTGGGCTGCAGTGAAAAAGCCTTCCCTGATTTCAGCCTTTGAAAAGGAGATTTTCTTCTGCATTTCCAGTGCCTAATGTTTATTTTCAGACCTGGTGACACTGCTTTTGGTTTCCTCCTGCTTTTGGTTTCCTTTCAGGTTATACCAGTGAATTTTCCTTTATTTTGGCTAAAGAAACAAGGGAATTGGGGTGGTGAAAATAATGTTTCAGTTCAAGTCTTGAGGATTCTCCATTAGAAATTTCTCTCACAGGTGGGGAGAGAAAATAAATATATGAACATAGCTATTTTGACTGACAATTTCCCCCCTCAGAATGGAGCATAAATCCAGTATTTTCCAAGATTTCTAGGTTACGCAGGAGGTTTCCAGGAATGTGGAGCAGAAAGAGATGTGATTGATCTCTCCTGACAAAAATTTACATGTATTCAGTTTATTCAGCACAGCTCAGGATGGGAATCCAGTGATGGACAGCTCGTGCTGACCCTGCATGTCAAGCAGATTTGATGTCAGATGAATCAGAAGGAATAAACCTACTTACAGGAAGGTCATCTTTCACTCCCTGTTTACTGTTCTTCCAGAGGTCTCTGTACTTTTTTCCTTGCCTTAATTTGCTTTTCTGTGTTGAATGCTGCAGAAGCAGCAGCAATGGGTTGGTTTTGGGGGGGTGACTTCCAAGCAGTTGCACAAAATGCACCACAGAATTAGTCTGAGCAGTCTGGGTGGAGCTTGGGTGCCTTCCCTGCAGCAGATCATCTGTCAAATGCAGGCTTGGACAGGCAAAGTGACTTTAACTGACCAGTCCAGTTTCTTGCTCTGGTGGGGTCATCTTGGCTGTATTATGTATCTGGAGCTTATTTAACTCATCAAAATCCTTTATCAGAAAAGTTCATTGCATGAGTGAAGCTCTGGATGGGGTAGAAGCATGGGTCTGTTAAGAAATTCTGGATGCTCTGTGTTTCGGGACATCTGATGCCTCCCTCATCTTCATAGGCTTTCAGTGACCATCTTGTACTCTTTTTTCCTTTAGTAGTTGAGATTATGGCTAAATTGTGAAACAGCTCTTGCTCTCCCCACCATGAAGTGTTAACTCCTGGGTTGTCTTTAGCCCATCAGCTTCTGAGGGTTTGGAGCTACTCCATTATTAGTTTGGAGCAAGTCTGCAGTTAGGTAACCATCAACCTCTGAAAAAATGTATTCCTTCTGCTTCTCTTTGAGAATCATTCCATATGTCAGACTCCAGTTTGCCTGCAACAGCTCCCAGCCTTTGCCTCTGCACCCTGCTCAGTCAGCTCACCGTGGAGCCTGGAGCCTCCTCCATGTGCTGTAAGCAAAAAGCTGGCAGATCTGTAGTGCCTGTCCAACAGCAGCTTCCTGCATGAACAAGCAAGCATTTAGAGCTGCTTCTCTGAACTCCAGCTCAGCCAGTCCTCTTTTTATTAGTGCAAGCAGCAGTCCAGGCCCCTTGTCCAGACATTGCCACTCAACCACAAACCCAGCCAGTCTGCTCTGAACTTGCATGATTTGCTAGAAGTGTGTGCATGCAGGGCTGGAGTTGCTCTTGGCTCTTTCCCTTTTGACTGCTGCATTGATATTGGCAACTGCTTCCTAACATTTTAGTGTAAAAGATGTGGTTTTGGTTTTGCCTTCTGTTGGTACCTTATTAGTAGGGGTGCAAAGGTCTCCTGAAAAAAATCCAGAACATAAGTGGATTATAAAGAATATTGGTCCTCAGCTTTACCTGTCAATGGAAAACTTTACAGACTCTTGAGCCATAGGTTTAAATCTAAGGTGCAGTGCTGGGTGCAGCTGAGCTGGAGCATGAGCTGATCAAGGGACTGTGTAGAAGGAAGAAACGGCAAAAGAAAGTCAGTGTTGCCTTGGAGAGCTGTGCCTCTGCTGGAGGGTTGTGTGGTGAAGTCGGTCATTTTTGGGGTATTCAGTGAGAACCCCAGGGCAGTGACTACAAAAGTTTGTTTTGGTGCTCAGCCCAAGCTGTTCTGCTCTCCTCAGCCTTCTGAGCTTCTGCAGAGAGGATTGTGCTGCTTTTTCATCAAAGGTGGAATCAGAGCACTTCAGTGCAGTGTATTTGGGTGTGTTTGTAAAACATACTTAAACTGCAGGGGTTCAGAAGGAGAAAAGCCTATGTAAGAAGAGACAGAAGGACAAATTTTACCCCTGGGTATCTTGGGATGGACAGCAGTCCATGAACATGTGGGATGTCACAGAAAATCCTCAGGTGGAGAGCTGGATATGCTTTTAAATTCACTTCCCTTAAAGGTTTGTGCTAATTCCTGATATCTGTTACAGTGGTACTGGAGATCAAAACTGGGAATCCACAGGGCAGTGGATTTGGAGCTGTGGTCAGGGGGGTAATTACCACTGTCAGTGTTGTAATTCTTTTTCTAGATGTTGATTTCCTGTGCAAATGAAAGACTACAGGAAAAGCAACAATAAACTAGCCCCACAAAATGAACCAAAAAACCCCAAACCAAAGATTTCCTGCTTCCAGTAATTCACTAGATTTATCTCTGGGGAGGGCTTTGGCTGCATCAGTCTTACTACAGGACTGTGGTCTTAGTGCATCACTGCACAGTGGAGCATCACTATTTGTAATACCAATTAATAATGCTCAAATAGGTGTCTTTTTCATTGCTTGGGGTTTTATTTTTCACTGTTTATCCCACATTAGGATTTCATGCAGTAGTGAGGACTTTGTTGTACATGTGTTCATCTTATTGAAATGCTTTTTGAATTTAAAAATCCATGTCCTCTTTCTCCCCAAAGGATTGTCTTCTGTAGGCTCTCAAGAATTAGGACTGGCAATAAATAATTAATCTCTGGATCATGACATAGTAATTTAATTTGGAAGAATAACAAAAGTGAAATACAGAAAAATGTTTTTGCTCAGTTTTCCAAATAGTTTTCTGTTCAGTGTTTATACATTAAATTTTGGGGTGTGTCACATGCCACATTCAACAACACTGAATAGAGAAAATACATTTTCAAGGCAATGCTTCCCATGCATAACATGTGGCCTTCTGCTGGGAGAGAACCCCTGATGCTGCAGTCAGATCATTGCAGCTTCTTTGGACAAAACCACTGCACAGAGCTGGAGTGGGAGGGAAAGGTCACTGTGGAAGTGTGGAGATGATTTTTTGGAAGATATCCAGACACTGCTTGTAACAGGGATCCTTCTCTTGCTTTGACTCTGTCCTGGTTATCCCACGCCTCCCAAAGCAGCCAGAACATCCATCTCCCTGAGGGACAGGGCTGTGGTTTCAGGACCAGAGGTGCATCTAGAGGGGGTTGTGGTGAGCCTTATGTCGGCACAGCACGATGGTGGTGGCCAGGAGCTGGAGGAGCAGGAGGCAGAGGCCTGTCAAAGGCACCCAGAGGAAGACGAGACAGATGTAATTCAGCTCTTCCTGCATTCTTTCTGCAGGAATAGAGAAGAGGATGGGTCCACCAGGTGCTCCTGGCTGGTGTTACAGCCAGTTCTGTGGAGCACCTGCCTGGTGCTCCTGAGGATGAGAGCTTCCCCTGGGCCTGCAGTGATGTTCTACTGCTGCCAGCATTTTTCTGCAAACTGGAGGAAGGACACATGGCCAAAAGCTTTCCTGTGTCCTCTGCTGAGGCTCAAAGCAGCCCAGCCCCCAAGGCAGTACCCTCCCTCCCCCTGTTCCTGGTGTGCCCAGGCGTGGCACATGCTTGTGCTTTTTATATTATCCTTAGCCTTTCCTATGGGGGATGAAACATTGGATTTAATTCCTCCTATTCTGCTAAAGCTGTATGGATTTTCACATTCCCCCCCATCCCAAAATGCCTGCAGGGTCCCCCTTGGTATCAGGGGATGGGAGTCCAGCTCTTCCCCTCTCCCTACCTTCATCCAGGCTCCCTGGATCTGGTGTCTTCAGACAGGAGTCCTTTTCAGTGATGCCAGGCTGGGTGATGTGTCCTGCTGTGGTGGGTCCTGGTGTGGTGGGTGCCACTGCAGTAGCAGCTGTAGGTGAAATGGATGAATTCATCATGTAGGGAAATACAATAAAATAATTCTCTCCTGCCTTTCTGCTCTCCTGACTGTGCACAGCTGCTCCTGCGCACAGCAAAGGGCTCAGCTCTGGGGGAACTTCACAGAGCCCAGTTTGGATGGCGTCTCCCTAAAAGGGACTCCCAAGAACCAGTAAGGAGCTGCAGCCTCCTTGTTCTCACTTTCTCACACCATCCTCAGAAAGCCTGAGCCCCTTAGCTCGGTAGTACTTTTGGGACCTGTGTGTGCTGAGGAAGGAGGAGGAGGGATGGACTTTGCTTTAGCCTTCTCCTATCATAGCCACAGATAGGATGGAGAAATGAGGATGGGGAGATGAAGCTGGGTCTGCCCAATCATCCTTGCCTTTGGGCAGGAGCAGTCCCAGGAGGAGAGGTGGCAAGCAGGGAGCCTCTGGCAGGAGGACCAGGGGGTTGGTCACAAGATGCCTTGGGCAAGCAGGCAGGGAATGGGATTTGTGGGAGAGATGGCTGTTAAAAAGGGAGGGCATGGGCAGGAGGTGCTGGGCATTTGTCAGGGCTGAGTGAGGTTGGGTGGAGGTGTTGCTGACCTGATAAGAAAGCAAGCTGGCCAGGGCTGAAGTGCAGCTCTTTGTTGATGTGCTTGATGCAAAAATAGTTCCCCTCATCCTGTGGTGTGAAAGATTTCACTACCAAATGATAGAACATGTCCTCTTTCCTGGCCTCGAAGTGCGTGGATGTGTTCTGATTTCCCTCAAAGGTGGCCCCAGACATGGGTGAGATGAAGACAATGAATTTGAAGGTCTCAACCTTGTCCTGGTGAACCCAGACAACTCCAGTGTCCTCTCCGCTGATGTGACACGTCAGGTCCAGCCGTGCTCCCAGCTGGAGGTTCTTGATGGTCTTGTACTGCATGAACCTCTTCTCACCCTGTAAGCTGTGGATCCCAGGACAGCCTGCAGGAGAGAAAGCCTTGCTGGAGCCACTTGAGAAGAGCCAGTGGCCTCTCTGGGCAAACCCTTCTCTCCGTGAGCTGGAAGTACAAATGCAAAGGGAAGATGACACTGTCTGGATAACTTGAAGGTTTTCTTGGAGTCCTTGCTGGGATGGTGCATGGAGGTGCTCAGCAATCACCCACCTGGGCTTTAGAGATGGGCTCTGCCCTTCCAGTGCCTTCTCAGGGATGTTACCCCTTTCCTGCTTCTCAGAAATGATAAGCTATATAAACTCCCTATAAACACCAGCAAATCCTTTTTCCCCCCTGCCTTGTCCCTCCCTTCCAGAACCACTCATCCAAACATTCTCCCTTTCTGGAGTGGGTGGTACGGCAGCCACCACTGTGGCTGCCCTTTGCTGGCTGAGGCAAAGCTGCTTCTTCCCCCACAATTACTGAGCCATTTTGATTTCTTTCACCCCCCTTTATTCATCCCATTGTATTAGATTCAGAGGAAGGGTTTTCCTTGCCCCCCCGGTGAAGGGGCTGCACAGCCCCATGTCCATACTCACCGAGTCCCAGAGCTAGCAGCAGGAGCAGGGCAGGAGATCTGTCCATCTTCTCCTGGGCTGTGTGTCCTTGGGCTGGTGCAGTGCAGCTGAGATGATCTTTGCCACTTGCCGCTCTTTGGGGAGGATGTGATGTCACCAGGACCCTACCCTCAGGATGCATGCAGTTTGAGTCCCAAATTTGGGCCCCTTTAACCTTATCATTTCTTAGAAGTGCCTCAAGGATTTTTCCTGGACGACTTCCCTAGGAATACAGAGCAGTGCTGCTCATGGCTGAGGCAGGATCAGCCATCACGTCCTGCTGTCCCCAGCCCTCTGGGTGTCCACAGCAGCTCCATCTGTGCAGAAGATATGGACCAGCCCCATCCTTTGGCTGCTAGAATGCTTTTCTTGGCAGGGATCCTGCCTCCTGCCCTGGAACGCATTCCAGGAGTCCTGTGTGCATGGCAGAGCCCACAGTGACACATGGTGTAGATCCACATGTATCTTTCATCTCCAAGCACAGGTTTTGGCACACAGATGGGTATTTCTCTGTTGTTCTCATTGCACTTCTTTGTTCAGCAAAAGCCTCTTTGTGCAAGGTAGTTGGTCTGGGAGCTGGAACCCCTTGAGACTGTCCCTTGTACAAGTGTGTGTTTTGCCTTGTCTTTGTTTTTAAAACTCGTGGTTCTCTTCTTTAACCACAGGGTCTTCTGCTCTTTAAAAAAACCCTTTCATGCTTCACAAAGAGGGCCTTTGCTGCAGCCTCCAGCTGACCACTTGCACATGGGGATGGCTGATGCTTCCTGAAGCTTTGCACGCATAGAAACAAGGGTTTCACCAGACTGTGAGGGGCTGGGTGAGGTTTGATTGATTTATTTCTTCCCGACTTTCCTGTTGATTGCTTTTCTGTGTGAGGGTTTTTTTTTAATTACACCTTTGCAAAGAAGCCCCTTTTCCCCTCAGTCTGTCAAAAACCAGGTGCTGCTTAGTTTGATGCTGCTGCCATTGAGGCTGCTACTCAGAGCATGAGATGACCCCAACCATCTTCTCCTGGAGTGTCTGTCCTTGGGGACAGTGCAGTGCAGCTGACATGCTCTTTGTCACTTGGGGACTTGGCAGGTTGTATTGCTCTTTGGGGAGGATGTGTTGTCACTAGGACCCTCCTGGGTTAAGGGACAATGCCTGGCATCTGTGGCAAAATGTAGCAGAAAAAATTTCTGAAGAAATTAGTTTCTAGTCCAGAATTTGTGATTTGCGTATTCTTTGGTCCACCTGCGGTTCTTTTGTCTCACCACAGGTTCCTTCCATCCTGCCTCAAACCCCACTCTGTCCTTCAGGGCAGAAAGCCCTTGCTGCAGCCTCTGGGTGACCACTGGCATGTGGGGATGGCTGATGTTTCCTGGAATATTGCACACACAGCTTTCCTGTTGATTATCTTTCCATGTAAGGGTTTTTTTGGTTTTTTTATTAACCTTCTGCTGAGAAGCCTCTCGTTTCCTGGGTCTGTCAGAATCCAGGTGCCCCTGGCTTCAATGCCCTTGCTGTTTGTGCTGCTACTGAGAGCAGAGTTATGGAAAATGGTTTAGGAAGTGTGTTTATATCATTGGGCATCAAAGGGTGTTGGTGAGTGAGGGAAGCTGCTGTTGGGCTGCAGAGAGGTGTGAAGGTCACTGGTACTGTCAAGGGAGGCAGGAGCCATCCTGGAGCTTACCGAGTTTGGCACTGGGCTTAAAAGTGATCAGGTGTGCTTAGAAATAAAAAAACAACTCACAACCCCTCTGAAACAAATAAAACCCATCAAACCAAACATACCCTGCTTCTATTTCTTGGTCTGCTGGAAGAGGATTTAGGTGTGGGGGTCAGCACCAGAGCAAAAGGAGCACACTGCCCTTCTGCCTGGGTGACAGGAATGTGGTGCGATGTGTAACGTGAAAAAGTGGATAAAGTGACTGAGAACAGTTAGGAGAGAGCTGTAGCTTTTTGGCAGAAACACTTTGAGTGTTGGCTTTTTAAGTTAAAACTTTTAGCTCACATAAATTCAATAAGAGACCACACAATAATTAAACTGATCTCATATCCCCAGTGTTGAGGCTTTTCTGTTAATTTTTTCTTCATAGTATGTGTAGTTCTGTGGAGCTGTCATTCAGTATTTGTCTGCTATTTTTTAGATATACAAATCTAGTCCTGAATTTTTTTTTTAGTTCTTACAAACAAGTAAGTTTGGAAGAACTTTGTTTTCCTCTCATTTTCTCTCCTTCCCACCTTGTTTGCAGAGGCGACTATCAAAGAGTTTCTTCCAATCTTTTCTGGCCAAGTTTTTATCAGCCCCGTGACAAGGATTCCAGGATACCCGCAGCCTCTTTATCTCATGCACCTTCATAGCAGCTTCCTGGGATGTGGGAGTGTTGCTGGGCCCAGCAGCAAATCCCTGGGAAGACACCTTTAGAAGATTTTAGGCCCTGGTAAGCTGGAAGCTTAACTCTGGCATCCTAAAGCTCAGTTTGGTGTATAAATCACTGCCTTTTCCCTGACCCAAGACTTTCTCAACCCCTCGTTTATTATCTTTGTGAAGGGTTTTAGCTTTCTGAGACTAGGAACTGAAGAAAGAAACAACAGCCATGAATCTGACTAGAATAATTTTAATTTTTGTCTCAGATTTTCAATTGCAAGTGTACTAGGGAAATATTTACATGAAAGACAGATCTGAAAAAACAGAACTTCCATATCATGTCCCCAAATAATCAACATGTCCTGCTTAACCAAAATAAGTGACAAAGATTTTTTTTTTTTGATCTCTCAGCTTTTTCCCGCAGAAAGAAAGCAAATCCCACCTTCCTTGCTCGGGCCAAACTCCTGCAGAAATAGGTGGATTTGGGATAGCAGCAGAACAAGGACAGCATGAGGGGAACAGTGAACCTTAGCCCCCAGGACTGTAAAAACCTCAACAGTAAGGCCCTTTAATCCATATTTAGCTTCTCAGTACAGTCTTGTATTCCAAAAACCACAGCAGAGAGGGTACCACAACTAGAGGATGTGTTGATTGAGGATTGTTATTTGAAAGGCACTGTGTGGCAAATTCCACCATTTTGGGAGGAAATCGCACACAGCCTCGAGCAAAGGTCCAGCTCATGTCCTTATTTCTCATCAGCTTCTCACTGAGGCATGTCAGCATCAGGATTGACCTGGTTCTTGTGCCTGAACTGGGAACAGGGATGGTCTTTGGCCTTGGGAATCAACAGGAGAAGCTCAGGGTTTGCAAGGAGCTGTGCTTTACCCTGCAGTTCACAGGGGAAATGCTGCTTGTTCTCTGTGCTCCCTCTTGTCTCTCCAAATCTGTCAGGGCAGAGTGGGAGAGGTGCAGGCACGTTGTGGATAATGCAGGAGATGGATTTCTGTGCTGACAGCTCCCAGGAGAAGATCCAGAAGCCCAAAGGTGCAGATGCTGATCTGTGTTAGTTTGCTGTCCTGGGTTTTATGGGGGGGTTCCCATGTGCAGGTCTGGAGAGAGAAAAGGGTTTGATTTACTCAGATGGGAGAGGAGCAAGAAGGTAATTAATGTGTGATGACTGCTGAGCTCCTTGAGCCCTGGGCTGCAGCCTGGGACCTGCAAGAGGAAGCTGCAAAGTGTTCCTAAATCCTCTTTGTGCAAGTGAAAGATCTGCCACCATTTCAAGCAGTGATAGACAACAGAAGCATATACTTAAGGTATACTGATGATCAATTCTTACACTAATTAAAAGGAAAAGGTTGCCTTTTTAAATTTACCTCTGATTTCTGCACACTACTGCCCTGTCATTAAGGCTTTATCCACATTCAGAAAGGAATGAAGAAAGAAGAGCTCAGGGTTTGCATTTTTGGGTTTTTTTTGCAGTTAGACAAGGTGTTATCAATTCAGAGAGAGCTTTTTTGTTTGAAAGCTATTGCCTGCAGAGCAGTTTGAAAGGAGGCTTTCCAGAGAGCCAATGTGCACCTGGAATAATAGGAATGACTATTCTCTGTCAACTGAGAGTTTTATGCTGATCTAATGAATTGGGGACTTGGCACCTGTTTTCAGGGAAAATTAATTGGTGGTGGAAAATGAATCCTTCTGCTGCCAGCAAGATCCTGAGGTGCTCTTGAATGGAGTGAATTGCACTATGAACTTCCAAAGAGCTTCGTTTCACTAAGCAGGAACTGCTCAGAACAGCAGGAATTTCCTCTCTAAATAGAATCTGAAATATGCTACAATAGCTAAAACCAGAGCTCTGTCAAGTCAGGGCTGCTGGAGAGCCACCCTTAAGGAGTTGATTTCCTGACACCCCTGTTTTACAGCCACTCCACCAGGGCAAAACTGGAGAGCTCTGCAGGGTGTTTTTCTGCCCATAGGGAAAGCACATCCTTGCACAGAGCAGACAACAGGGGTTGAGATAAGAGAAGAATGCAAACACCTCCTAAACAAGAGCAAGCAAAGAGCTCTTTCTTATCATTTCTTCCCTGGAAAGGCAGGCAAGAATGAGGAGAATGCTGGCTATAATAAATATACCCTGTGAAAATGACAGTCTGTTCCATTTTACAGCCAGGTAAAAAAAAAAACCAAAAAAACAACCTGCCTTTAAAAGAAAAATAAATTTGTAGGGATCCATTTTCTGCTAATGTTGGGGAGGGAGGTTCTTTCTGAATGATTGTATTAATTTGGAGAACTAAATGACAATTACCTTTGAAACTATGAAACCCATGGATGTATAACAAGGAACATGAATTTATCTGATTTAAAAGATGCTCTGATTGGCAAAGAATGAGGCTCCAGAGGTGTGAACATGCTGTCCCAAAGTTTCTTGGTGACCCAGCTCTTCCAAGCACCAGCCAAGCTGTGGCTGGCCTTGAGCAGTAGTGGGGATTTCTCAGTGTCACTCTTGCCACAAGCCCCAGGGTGCACAAGGCTTGCAAAAGTGCAGCAGTGGTTTCCTGCAGAGCAGGAGAGGTGAGCAAACCAGCTGCAGGGAGGTCGATCTGCAGAAGCAAAATGTGTGTGGGCAAAAGCATTTCTTCCTCCAAACTGGGAATTGCAATTCTCTTTGTGATCGTGTTCTCCTGCTGACTCAGGATGAGGGGTGGCTTGGGAAGGCAGGAGGGAAAGCGTCAAGAAAAGGTTCCTGTGTGCCCTAGAAACTGGGTTACCCCTCAGTCTATTCCTATCTGCACTGGTGTTTCTCAGGAAAGTCATTCAGGGCTGCAGCAGCCTCTCTGTTGCTGTTCCTTAGTGCCTGTTGGGGAAACAGGCAGGAAGCCTGGAGCTGTCAGTCCAAAATGCTGCAGAGGGGGATTTGGGATGCAAGAACTTCCATCTAATGCATGAGGACATCTGAATGTGCAGTGGTGAAATCAAAGGACTGCTTTGGGGAGGGGAAGGGATGAAACATGGTCACCCCCAGGCTGAAGTTGGGAGTGGTGCATTGGGAGCACAGAAATGTGGTTAGCTATGAGCTTTGGGGGATGCACACAGTTTTTGGGCTGCCACAAGCACCTCCTGTTTTCTGTTTCGTGTCTGCTGCAGCATCAGGGCTCAGTGATTTGAATTACTTAATAGTTGAAAAGCAAAACAAAAAGCCCCAACCAAAACAAAAAACAGAGGACAGGATAAGCTAATTTTTGCCCTTAAGTCATTGCTCAGGCCCCTCCCAACCATTGTCTTTCAGAGGGAGAATTTTTAGGTTGCTTTTTGGCACCTGGCTGCTTTATCTCTTGAGGGTGAGATGTTGCCAAGTTTAAGAGAAAACTCCCAAAGCCTGTCACTCACCTCTTACACCTGCATCGTCGCCTTCTGGTTCCTGAAAAAAAAAGAAAGAAAATGTTTTAGTTCAAAGGTACCAAGTCACAGCTCAGGAAAGAAACACTGCAGTGAGGTAGAGCAGGTGTTCCCCAGCAGCTGATATCTTTAAGATTGAAAATGAATAAACCAAGCCTATTTTTGAGGAAACCCATGCCAGGGAGGGGTGCTGCAGCTTATGTTACCCCAGTAATCCACTTAAATGTTTTCAGGAATTAATCTTTAAGGTGAGTAGCAGCAGCAGGGTCAGCCTGGGAACACTGAGGGTGAATTATTTCTGTTTGCTGTCTCCAGTGACTTTGGCACATTGCTGAAAATCCCTCAGCTGCAATTATTTCTACAAGAGGTGAGTGACAATGATGCCACGTTTCATTCAACGAACTTAACAATGCTCTTCCCACTTTTAGCCTCTATGTTGTTACTTTGGGGTGGATTCAGCAAAATAAAATGTTCAGCCACTAATTTTAGACCAAGGTAAAAATCCATCCTGAAGGGCTTGATCTACTGCAGCTGAGGGCTTTTCACTGATCATAATGCAATGAAGTTTCTCATCTGCTTCCAGCTTGAGGTGCTCATGGGACTCTCAGCTGGAGAATATTTATCCTGTAAGGTCAGAATGTCTCAGGCTCTGGGATTTATCCTCTGACACCCATTTAAGGATGGTAGAGCCAATGCAGCTGACAGAGTAAGTACTGCCTCCTTCTAATATTTCTTCCTTGAGTGTCTTTTCCAACCTAAATAATTTTCTGATTCTATGATTCTGAACTGATAATTCTTTCTCAGCCTTATCCTACTGATGTGGATTAAAACCCAGACACTGATTTTAACAGGGTTCCTTCTCTTGCATTGACTGTGTCCTGGTTATCCCATGCCTCCCAAAGGACATCCATCTCCCTGAGGGGCAGGGCTGTGGTTTCAGGCCAGAGGAGCATCTAGAGGGGTTTTGGTGAGGTTGTGGTGAGCCTTACGTTGACACAGCACGATGGTGATCAGCAGGGCGATGAGGAGCAGGAGGCAGGCGCCTGCCAAGGGGACCCAGATGAAGATGTGACAGAAGAAATCCAGCTCTTCCTGCGTTCTCTCTGCAGGAATAGAGGGGAGGAAAGGTCCACCAGGTGCTCATGGCAATTGTTAGAGCCAGGTCCCCCACTGGGGACTTGAGGGAGGAAACGTGGGCAAAAGTTTTCTCATGTCTCCTGCTGAGGCTCAAAGCAGCCCAGTCCCCAAGGCTCTACCCTCCTTTCCCCTGCTCCTGGTGTGCCCAGGCATGGGACATGCTCGTGCTTTTTACTCCATCCTTAGCCTTTCTTACGTTGAACGAAATGGTGATGTTTAATACTTGCATCTGTGATAAAGAAGCTCTATGGATCTTCTCTCTCCCTCCCGATCCCAAAATGCCTGCAGGATTCCCCTTGGTATGACCCTCCAGCCCCTCCCCTCTCCCTTCCTCCCTTCAGGTTACCTGGATCTGGAGTTCTGAGGTTGGGGTCCTCAGTTCTGTCCTGCTTGGGGGTGGGTCTGGATGTGGTGGGTGACCCTGTGGTGGTGACTATAAGGACAGATGGATTAATTCAGCATGTAGGGAAATACAATAAAATAGGTCTCTTCCTCTCCTTCTGCTTTCCCACACCTGCCAGGGCAGGGCTGTTCCTGTGTTCAGCTCCAGGGGAACTTCACAGAGCCCAGTTTGGAGGGGGATTGCCCCAGGAAATTCCCTCAAGAGCCAAAAAGGAGATGTAAGCTCCTTATTTCTCACTTTCTCACACCATCCTCAGCAAGTCTGAACACTCTGCAGCTATGTGTGCTGAGGAAGGAGAGGGTGATGGTGGACTCTGTTTTATTCTTCTCCCTCCAGAGAAGGGAAGGATGGGATGGAGAAGTGGGGATGGGGAGATGATGCTGGGTCTGCCCAATCATCCTTGCCTTTGGGCAGGAGCAGTCCCAGGAGGAGAGGTGGCAAGCAGGGAGCCTCTGGCAGGAGGACCAGGGGGTTGGTCACAAGATGCCTTGGGCAAGCAGGCAGGGAATGGGATTTGTGGGAGAGATGGCTGTTAAAAAGGGAGGGCATGGGCAGGAGGTGCTGGGCATTTGTCAGGGCTGAGTGAGGCTGGGGGGAAGGTGTTGCTGACCTGGAAGGACGACAGGCTGGCCAGGGCTGAAGTGCAGCATTTGGTTGACATTCATGAGGCAGAAATATTTCCCCTCATCCTGTGGTGTGAAAGACTTCACTACCAGCCGATAGATCTTGTTGTCTTTGCCTGCCTCGAAGCGATTGTGATCCCTGCTGAATGTAGTTCGGGACATGGAAGAGATGAAGACAATGAAGTGGAGGATCCCACTCTTGTCCTGGCGGATCCAGAATGCTCCACTTTCCCTGTCAGTCTGACACTCCAGCTCCAGCCTCTGTCCCACCCGGAGCTGGCTGATGTCATTGCGAGACCTGATCTTCATCTCAATTGACTGGCCATGGATCCCAGGGCAGCCTGCAGGGGAGAAAGCCTTGCTGGAACCACTTTGATAGTGTTACTGGGTTCTCTGAGGAAACCTCCCTCCCTGTTCATGGGCTGGAAGTACAAATGGAAAGGGAAGACCATGCTGTCTGCATAACTTGAAGGTTTTCTTGGAGTCCTTGCTGGGATGGTGCATGGAGGGTGCTCAGCAATCACCCACCTGGGCTTTAGAGATGGACTCTGCCATTCCAGTGCCTTCTCAGGGACATTACACCTTCCCAGCTTCTCTGAAGTGACTCCCTGAAATCACGTTTTGCAAAGCCCCTTTTTCCCGCCATCTCCCTCCCTTCCAGAACCACTCATCCGAGCAGCATCCCTTCCTGGAGCAGGTGATGCTGCAGCCACCCCTGTGGCTGAGGCAATGCCACCTTTCCATCCAAACTTACAGACCACACCTCTAAGTCAGCCTTTTTGGCTCGATTTTCCCCCTCCCTTAACTATTCATCCCATTATGTTGGATTCAGGGGAAGGGTTTTCCTTGCCCCCTCCCGGTGAAGGGGCTGCACAACCCCATGTCCATACTCACCGAGTCCCAGAGCTAGCAGCAGGAGCAGGGCAGGAGTTCTGTCCATCTTCTCCTGGGCTGTGTGTCCTTGGGGCTGGTGCAGTGCAGCTGAGATGATCTTTGTCACTTGGCTTGGGAGGCTGTGCCGCTCTTTGGGGAGGATGTGATGTCACCAGGACCCTCTTGGGTAAGAAGGTGATGCTCAGCATCTGTGACAAAATGTAGGAAAAGATTTCTGAAGAAATTAGTTTCTAGACCAGAATCTGGGCTCTTTTATCCTTATCAGTTCTTAATGGAGCCTCAAGGACTTTTCCTGGATGACTTCCCTAGGGATCCAGGGTGATGCTGCTCATGGCTGAGGCAGGATCAGCCACCGGGTCCTGCTGTCCCCAGCCCTCTGGGTGTCCAGAGCAGCTCAGCTTTGCAGAAGGTATGGACATGTCCCATGCTTTTGGTGCAGGCCTTAGAATCTTTTCTTGGCAGGGATTCTGCCTCCTCCCCTTGAGCACACTCAAAGGGTCTCGTGTGGATGGCACAGCCCACACTATTTTGTTACCCAGCAAGAGAGACACAGGTGTTTCATGGCACAGATACACAGATCATTTATCTCCAAGCACATGTGCTGCTGGCACACAGTTGGGTTCTTCAGGTGCTTGATTGTTCTCTTTGCAATCCTTCTTTCTTTAATTCTTCTTTGCAACTGCAGATCTCTTTGTGCAGAGGCAGGTGGTCTGTGAGCTGAAATTTCATGTGAGTGCCCCATGTCCAGGGTGTGCTTTTGCTTTTTATTTCTTTTAACAACTCGTGGCTCTCTTTCCTCACCACAGGTGCTTTCTCTCTGCCAAAAAAACCCTCTGTGTGCTTCAGGGGCGAAGGTCCTTACTGCTGCCTCCAGGTGACCACTTGCACATGGGGATGGCTGTTGCTTCCTGGAGCTTTGCACACACAGTAACAACAGTTTTACCAGCCTGTGAGGGGTCAGGCTGGTGTCTGATTTATTTCTGCCTGGATTTTCTGTTGATAGTTTTTCCATATGCTTTTCTTTTCATTACCCCTTTGCAAAAAAAGCCCCTTTTTCCTGGGTCTGTCAGAAAGTAAGTGCTGCTGGGTTTGATGCTGCTTTTATTGGGGCTCAGAGCTGAATAACTGGAAATGGTTTAGGCACTGGGTTTATTTCTCTGGGCTTCAATGCATGTTGGTGAGTGAATAGGCTTGCTGAAATGTGTCAAATTCATGCTTTTGTTAGGCTGGGAGACTTGTCATGTCTCTCATAAACAGAGCAAATAAAAGTTAAATGGAAGTGAATATGCTGGCCAATGAGGATGGGTCAAAAAGTTTGCCAAATCTAGGTTCTCACTGGTGTAGAGCATAGCTGCTTCACTACAGCATGTATTGCTCAGAGATGTGCTGATGGATGTGCTGGGACAACCTGTACAATTAAAGGATCACCCAGGAAGGGCTACTGCCTTTCTTAGAAGGGATATCTCATTTCTTTCTCATCTGACAAATAGTGACTTTTGTTATGAGTCACTCTGGGGTACCAAACTGGTGCCCAGATATTCCTCTCCTCTACGTAGGGGCATCTTTGATCTTTGTCTTCTTTGTTCACAGACTGAACTGGTTTCCATGCAAAGCCACCTTTTCCTCTGCTGATGAATATATCCTTTAAAGGCAAGGCAAAACTAGTTTTCAGCTGGGAGATACAGCTGCAGGAGGGCTGTCACACATGGCTTTTTAGTTGATTTTGTGATAAGGTATTGTATAGCACAAAGCTATTTCTATTTTGCATAGCAACAAAGAAGAAAAAATAAAGTTGCAGTGGCAATTATTTGATTAGCAAAAGCTCCAAGACACCAGCAGGATCTCCAGGAAAAAGCTCTGATTTGGAATCAACATTTGTATAAATAATTAGATTGGTTAATGTAATTTTAACACTGATGACCAACTCCAAAACTGGGAGGAAAATGTGGCTAATCAGATTAATTAAGGAATCCCCTTGACTTTAGCATGCTTTTTTTGGCTATTTGTCCTCTAGACAGTATTTTAGAATAGACTGTCATTGTTTGGCTGAGGACCTACACTAAATCAATGAACACTAGCATTAATAACATGTTTTATTATTTATTTCTGTTGTAGTGCACTGGTATGACATGGCTAAGGAATAAGAAAAGATACTCAGACCCAGTTACTTCTGCAGAGCATCATATAAGAGAAGTCAGGAGACCAGACAGGTTGATTAGAAGGTAGAATTAATTTATTTTTAAATTTATTTTTTAATTTCTTTTTTCTCCCAAACAAGTTTTATTTTACTCACAGATAAAGTTACAGGACTCTAATTGCTGGTGAACTACCTAAGTTGCTTATGACTGAGGTTTATCTTTATATACAAGGGCCAGCCTAGGTCTGTATTTAATTAATGTCCAATAATTAGTAGAAGAAGACAGGAGCAAGGAGACAAGAGACAAAATCATACAGGGATGAGACAGAATAACAAGGATCCACTTGTTTTTGATCGGAGCTTGGCAGGAGGTGAATTTAGGATTCATTTTCTCTGCTTTCTTACATCCATTTGATAGCGACAGAATGGGAAATGAGAGGGAGCTGGGGCACCAGAGCTGGAGGACACACTGAGTTTTGGATAGGTTTGATTTCTCAGTCATTTTGTGGACTTTTTCATGGGACAAGAACCTCTTCAGTTTCTCAGCATCAGTCACAGCAGACTTTGCATGGATGTCTCACAGCATTGCATGGCTGGAGCTCCTCTCAAGGCATGGGAGTCACACTGCCATGGTCAGTGAACACAAAAACAGCAACAAAATGACTGTGGCTCCATCAGATCCCTTGCTGTGTTGCCCATGGTGTCTCCTGGTGCTCCAGAAGGACATCCCATTGCCAAGCAGTGTGCCACACTCCTGAGGATGAGCAGGAGCTGTTGGATCCCTGCAAGTGGTCAGTGATTGTAACTCAGAGCTGACCCCAGACTGTCCTTTCCAGCCCTGCTGATTCTTCCTCTTCTCAGCCTTTGAAAGTTTTAATGAATCTGCATTAAAACTTTCCATTCCACTTTCATAAGGAGGAATGGAAAGTTTTAATGAAGATTTCAAAATTTAGTCACGAATTACAAGCTTTTTTTTTTTTTTTTTTTTCAAACAGAGGGAAAAAATACAATGCTAAGACTGTAGCACACAGCTTTTCCGGTGTGAAGCTGTGGTTTGTGAGCCACTTGTTGCCCCCTTTTCTTTGCAAAGCTGCAGCACTTGAAGGGGTTTGCAGAATTTCGAGTGCAACAGTCACCCACCAGGTACTCACACTATTTTTCCACTGTAGCCACTTGTTTCCAATTCAGTGGCCAACACTGCCCACTCTTCTGGGTGCTCTCAGTGTGAACGTCACATCCCTTAAAATCCAGAATGCAAACCACAAACACTTCTGCACTCTTATCTCTCCTTGGTATAGCCCTTTTACTGACCTCAGGGTTGAAAATCTCCATGATCTCCAGGCTTGTTGGTACCTCAGCTGGAAGTTTGATAGACCTGGATGTGTTGTGAGTTTTCCTCGCGGGAAACTTAACCTCTTGGTGCTGCAGAGCTTGTTTGTGCATTCAGTAAATCAGCAATCCATGATGGCATCTTTTGGGGACTGGTGGCAATTTACTCTGCCAGTGCCCCTGCTGGAGTTAAAAATGGACAGGCTGGTTTTGTGCCCCTCCAATCGAAATACCACAGATTCAGACCACAACTTAAAAAGACCTAGCGTTTTTTTAACTGTATGTAGACTTAAGAAAAGGTAAATTATCTGTTTGGCTCCAGTGTATAATTTTTTTTTTGTCTGAACAGTTCAAGTAGGTCACCTGGTCTCATTATCTCATTTCCAATTCCCACAATCAAATTTCTGTTGGGTTCAAAGTTCTGGATCCATCTGTGTGGTGCAGGAGGACTTTCTCAGAGTAGGGTATTGTTGTGCATTTTTACTGTTAAAATCTTTGAGAGGGAGCTAATTTCCATAGCAGGTTAAGTTAATGGAATGGAGGAAGAGTTTCCATTTCTGTTACCCACCTTTCCTGCTGGTAGAGCTGGCAGTATGGAAACCTATGTCTTGCTGGAGGCAACTTGCTTCATCTATTTTGGGTTCCTATTAGTAGTATTCACTGGCTTACACAACTTATTTCTTCTCAATTTTGAATTTATTTGAAAAAAACCCAACCATCTCTATTGAATTAGATCTGTAAGATGCAACTCTAAGCCACAATACCTTGATCAAAAGGGACAGAGTGGGAGGTGTGGTGGCATCAGAAAGCAGCAGCTGGTTTAATGCTCTGCTGCCAACAATAAAACAGACTAGATTTGGTGTTGAGTTTCACTTTTAATAGTCTGATCCCCACCAGTGAAGTGTGTGATTACTCTTCCCATGCCTGTTCTCCTACAGGCACCACTCTCACCCTGTTTGAGGGTGTTGGGCTCAGAGGTCAAATGGCAAATCATGTCTAAAACAAATCCTGCAAACTTTATTTTTATGCATAATTATTTTCTTGCATTAATATGTAGTAAATGCAGGGCTGCAGAAGGATTTTTCACAGACTGGGCAATACAGGGGCAATTGAAATTTGGAGCAGGTGATTGTGAAGTATTGTATTCAAGGAAAAACAGTTGTGGCTTGCCTAGAATATTTGTGCAAAGACAGGTCCTACCATTGCCCAGCAGGAAAAGCAAATTGGATGTCAGCAGTTAGGAAGGAAATCAGGTATAAAACAGAGAACATAGCTTTGCCACTGTATGGTCCAATGGTCCAGTCCTTGGCCAAGGCATGGTCCGAAGCACTGCACAAATCCTGAGTGCTGTGTGTTGGTCTCACCCCTCATCTCACAGGGGGACTCAAAAGACAAGTAGTAAAGCAAGAAAAGGTTCAGAGCAGGACAAAATGTAGGATCAGAGGTTTGGGATGGATTTTGGTGTGGCAAGCTAGGACTCTTTACCCTGAAAACCTAATTTAATTGGCTATATACTAAAGGTCTCCAGAACTGTGAATGGCTGGAAAGGAGTGGAGAGAGATTGAATCTTCCCTGCCTTTTCCAATTCAGAAAGTAAAGGGCAGCAGATGAAGCTGCTGTTGGGTGAGGCTGAAAGCAAAAGAAATCCTTCACCCAGGGATATCCCTGACAAAGGACACTGTGGATGCAGAGCCTGGACAAATGCTGGGAAGAGATGTTCATTGTGGGTTAATCAATAGAGAGCAACAGGCTCAGGAAATCTATTTAGTTAAAAATAGACGGAATATTAAGGGAAAGTGTCACATATGATTTTCTTGTCATTATCCTTTAGCCATCTGCTCATAGCCTGTGCTGGAGACAGGATGGTTGTCTGGGTGAACCTTTGCTCTGAATCAAACCAGTCATTTTTATATTCTTAACTGTGAGATCTCATTACCATGTGTCATTTCAAGGAAGCCATTTGTTACAAAACTCCACATCCATTTCCTCTGAAACACTATTAATTTCCCAATTATCTCATTCTTTAATGCTGGACACTTTAATCTTCCTTAGCTGCTGACCCTGCAGAAGGACATTTATCCCAACAACAGATCCTGTGGTTCTCCACAGGAGAACAGTTATCCCTTTTGGAGAAGGGATAGTGGCCAGGAAAGATGTTTCACCCTGGGCAACTGCCTCAGTTTGTGTTCCAGCTTTGGGAAAGTGAGGAGAGATGCAGGTTTAGCAACCAGGGGAATTTGCACAAAGTCAGCTTCCTTCCCCTGGCATCTCCTTGGGGATGTCGCCTTGGGCTCTGCACAGTGGGATGTGACCCATGTTTTTAATGGTTTCAACATTATCCTGGCCATGCCAGTGTAAAACGAAAGCACCTGAGGAAAGGCATCTATTTTAGTAATGGTTGTTCCACCACTGCTCTGACTCATTTCCTCCTGCACCCAGATGACTTGAGCCATGTATTTTAATAACAGCAGTGTCATTTGCAACTCGTTGCTCAGGGCAGGAATATACAATCCCAGCCCCCAGGAATATTTTGTCTCAAATTTTTTTTTTAAGTTGGCTTATAGGAAATATCCCAATTTGAATTTCGTATTCAGTGTTGATGTTTTGAAGCTTCATGGCTGGGCGTCAGTGCAGCCCAGAACCTCTCCCTAAGACATCAGTCAGTGAATTTACCTCGTGCTTGTGCTGGATGATTGCACTTGGGTTCCACTGAAGAATGGCAGCAGTTCTTCCTGTGACCCTGCCTGTGAACCAGGAGCCCCCAGAGCTCAGCATCTCCTCCCTGGTGTGCCTGAAGAGAGCTCAGATATTGCTAGGACAGGGGGAAATGGCCTCAGGTTGCACCAGGCGAGGTTCAGTTGGATATTAGGAAAAATTTCTTCACTGAAGGAGTGGCTGAGGATTGGAAAAGGCTGCCCAGGGCAGTGGTGGAGTAACCATCAGTGGTGGTGCTCAAAAAACAAGCAGACATTGCACTTTGGCATTGAGGTATTGGGTCAAAGGTTGGAATTGATCATCTTGGAGGTCTTTTCCAACCTAAGTGATTCTCTGATTCTGTGCTAGGGTGCTGTGCCTGTCCCCATAGGCAGCTGCCCAACATCACAGCACATTTTCTGCTGCTTTTCATGCTGCCTGCACAGCCCACAGCCCCAGCTCTCCATGCAGCAGGATGTGTGGTGGGTGAGATCACACATGTAGTTCTGGGGACAGAGATGTCTCTTTAGCCACAGCACTCCTCCCTGCTCAGCCTCGCAGGGAGGGAGGGTGGTTGCACACCAGATTTTGGTGCTTGACCTCCTGGCTGGATGTTTTAACCACAGCAGAGAAGAGGAGCAGAAAACCCAAGGTGCTTGCAGCTGGGGCAGGGTAAGGTGGCTGCTCTGTGCTCCCAGCGAGGAGGAAGGGGTGGGATGGGATCAGGGCTGGCTGCAGCAGGGTGCCCATGGCTGGCACCAGTTTGTGGGCTCAGCACAGAATCACAGAATTGCTTAGGTTGGAGGAGAACTTTAAGATCTTCCAGTCCAACCCTTAACCCAGCACTGCCAAGGCCAGCACTAAGCCATGTCCCCAGGTGGCACATCTACACATCTCTTAAATCCCTCCAGGGGTGGTGACTCCACCACTGCCATGGGCAGCTTGTGCCAGTACCTGATGACCCTTTCATTGAAGAAATACTTTCTAAAATCCAATCTGAACCTCCCCTGGCACAACTTCAGGCTATTTTCTCTTGTCATCACTTTTCTTTGGAGGCGTCCATTGCTCCCCACGCTCTACAGAGGGAAATACAGAGCTTTATTGTGTTTCCCAGAAAAGCTCAAGCCCTTGAAATACTCAGTATTGCAAAACTTCTCCAAATATCTGCAGGATTGGGTTTTCTGCTGCCTGATGCAGACTCTCAGTCCAAGGCAAGAGAAATTTTAACCTTGACTCAGTGCTGGAGCCAAAAATAGCCAAGGAGACAAACTCAGAGGTGCCTGTGTCAACCTCGCTGCCTGAGAGCTCCCACCGATCCAAGGAGTTTTTGGGAGAGGATGGAGACGGCTTTGCTATCTGAAAAATTTTCCTTTTCATAGTGGCTGCCAGCTGAGTGATTAATCTTAGGGTTTTGGAGAGGTTTATGCTAAATGAACTAAATAATTTTGCTGTGTGAGATCCTTGCTGCAGCAGAACATAGGTGTGTTGCACCTGGCAGAGAAAAGATTCTGAGCTGATGCCATCACTGGGATTTTTTTTGGAGTGCTTCATATCTGGTTTTCATTTATTAACTAGATCAGAGAGTGCAAATAGTAATAATGATACTTTCTCTCTTAAAAGTGTGATGCAGTCCCTTTTCATGCACATGTGTGTCTTAAAGGCTAAGTGAGAAGCTGAACTTCAGCAGAAAAACACAAATGCCTAAGGGAGGAATGCTAAGGCTCCTGTCATCTTGCAAACATTTAAAGCTTGGGTGAGTTTTGCTTCATGTGAAAGAATCACTGGTGTATGAACTCAAAGTAACCTTTCTCATAGCAAGGCAGCAGAGGAGCAAAATATATACCTTGTATAAATTTATTTTTTGACTTGGTCCAATATGTGTTCCAGTTAAATGAATGCTGGAATAACAAATATTTGTTTATAATCCCACAAAGCTGCAGATCTCACTCTGAGTGCACTCACTGTACATACATTGATATACACAAGTATTGGTTATTTCAGCAAATAATACATCATTTCATAACTGTAAATTATATTAAATAATAATTAGAATAACATTTTAAAATATTTCTGGTTTATATAAACCAGAAATTTAACACATTGCTATTTTTGGCTTATTGAATGAAATTCAGTGAAGTCCAGAGAAATAGGGGCAAGAAGTACTTTTGCTGCCTGGAGGTAGTTGTTTTTCCCCAGTAGGTTTTTTTTTTTTTTTTGGATTTCCTTGCAGCTTCTGGGACACATCTGATTTTATACGGTGACAGAAAAAGACATTTAGAAATTCCCATTGAACAGATCTGATCTGAATGCTTAGAAATCCTGCTGTGAATCCATTTCTCCTGCCAGGGGAACATATTTAATGAGCAGCTACAGTGCATGAAGCTGTTCTGGGCAAGGACAAATCTAAAGGAATTTAAACAGCACCCATGGATAATGTATCTCCTTTCTTTTTGAACGGATTTCAAGTTTAATAATTTAACAGAGGTGTTATTCAGTCTTCCTCTGTTAGTGTGCCTTACTCAGCAGTTTATGACTGCAAAATTATTTTTTATATATATTAGGAGTTTTAAAAGCAGAAATAACTTTATTCTTATGTCAATAGCTTGCTTTCAATTGAATGTTTTCAACTGCACCTGATTTGATTTACATTTTTGTATCATAAAAACGCAGATCATCCACATAAAAACGGCAGGGCAGCTTAAAAGAATAAAGAAAAACTGAGGACTTCCAGTATTAGATTAACAACTGAGATATTCTGTAAAGAGTGACCATTTTTTAAAAATGCATTACAGAAGTTTGACAAAAACATGAGGACTATTTACTGCAACGCCTGAAATACCTGTGTTTCTGCTCTGTATCTATGTCCTTTGAACATTTTAATGCTTTCAAGATCTGCATTGCTTATTGACATAATAACTGGATTATATTTTTATAATATAGAATATGTGTTCTATACATTTTTGTATATGGTCTATGTATTATATAGTCTATATATAATAATGTTCTATAACTTGTTCTATACAAATATATATATATTAGATATATAGATTTAGAGATATGTAGATACATGCACTGTAAAAGAAATAATAATAAACTAGACTACTGCAACATGCAATTTTTGATCTCTTTTATGATTCCTTGCCCAGTGATTTGTGGGGTGTGAGCACAAATAAGGTAACATTTTGTGCTTGAACTCAGGGATCTGCAAAACCCTCCTTGGCCTATGCAAAAGTCTTTGTCCAAATTTTGTAGTCCTTTTGCCATTTAAGATGAAATCCTTCATTTACTGTTGAAGTGCAGTTTTGGGGTTATGTATAAATTCCCATTATTTTCCCTTCTAGGTATGGATGTTCCTTGCTGCAGGAAGGATGGTGACAGTGGGAGACAGGAGAATGCTGATCCATCCTTGGAAGGAAGCAAGGAACAAATTAGGGACTCTCCTGTGCCAGGACATTGTGGCTGAAGTGACACTGTGATGGACATTGCTGTCACCTGTACCTCTCTCTCCATGGATCCAGGGATCCTGCTATTAGCAGAGATGCACAGAAACACTTTCCTGTTAATTTTCAAGTTGGAAACAACATACCATGACATAACATGGCATCCCTGACCCTTGTCTCCATCATCATTGTGCTCTCAGCAAAGAACTTACAGATATTAGTGGACTGGGATAATTTTCTCATCATCTTTTTATCAGTGTTTGTTTCTTACTTATATATGCTCTGGGAAAAAAAGTCTATTTTTTTATAGGAAGGTGATTTGTTTTCCATCAGTTTCTCACAGTTGTGAAATCTGCTAAAATCTCTGCCAAGTTTACTGTCTGAAACAGTCTATTGATGATTATAGAAATTGCTATTATTTTTTCATAATTTCTGCTGGTAAACTTCCCAAACCTGTGTTTCAACATGCCAGACAACATCTTTAGCTGTTGCTGTCCTCTCCTGTTTTCACTGCACACAGGTGATGTGGAGTCTGGGTGGGTTTTGTTTTTGTTTTTTCTAATTACATAGGAAAAATGAAGACTAATTGGGGAATTCAGACATTGAGCAAATTCTTTGCTGTGGGTGGGCAGAGGGGATAAATCCCAATCCTTTGTGCACGTGTTATTGGGGCTGGGATAGGTGGCTGAAGTCTATTAAGACATGATGGTGCTGTCTTGGGGAGGTCTTTCAGTGAAGGTCAGACACTGTCAGGATGTCCTGAGAAGAACAGGATCTGGAGAAAGAGGAAAAGGAGTGGACTGGGCAGGGTTATCCCTGAGGCCACTCACCTTCCTGTGGGAGAGGAGGATTGGGCTCTGCAGTCTGTATTTGCTGCCCAGCCCCAGCCGTGGCTGTTTGGCCATGGGAGGACATCTCCTGTGCTGGCTGAGAGGTGGGAAAGCTAAAGAAAATACGGACATTAAAGTCAGGACACCTCAAATGTGGGAAAAAGAGCTGGGATTTCAAAAGCAGCTGCAGGCAGAGGGAAAACCCTGTTTTTGAAAGAATAAACCTTTACCCATGGGAAGTTTCAAAGGGGTTTTCTTACAGCTGCCCTGAAAACAATATGTGTTATAAAAACCATCTGTTGGCTGGGGTGAAGCTCTGCTCACTATTTACAGGGCAGGAAAATGATGGGTTTAGTTCCTTTGAGCTCTCACAGAGGATGAATTGTGACTCATGTGAACCTGAGATGCTCAGAGTCCCTCCCTGCAGCACCTGTGGTGGGATGGGGTCTTGTGCCAGTGTCCCCACAGCCATCAGCTGGGTGGCCTGAGAACTCAGGTGAGTTCACAGCCTGGAAAAGCTGGCTCAGCATGGTTCACTGCCAGCTTCACCACTGCATCATTTAAGGGAAGTACCCATGGCTGGGCTTGAGACCAAGCTCTCCAGAAAAATCGATATTAAAGTGGAAAGCAGCAGCTCCCCGTGGCTGGGAGAGGAGGGAGGGGAGGCCAGAGTGATGCTGCTCTGCCACTGTGATGTATTGCACCCACAAGATCATCCCGAGTCTGTGTTAGCCCCAACCCTGGGGGCTCTGGACCACCTTCCCCTCACCCTCACTGTAGCTGCCACAGTGCTGGTGCCTGTGTGTGAGCAGATGTGGGGCTGGGTGATCAGTTGGGGGTGATTGCCCACGGCCTGTGCTTAGCAGGATGCTGAATTTCCAGCCCCACTTTGCCTCGGAGCCTTGGGCAGCAGCTGAGCCTTGTCACCATCCCTGGGGAGATGTTCCCTGCTTCTGGCATCGCTCAGGGCTGTGCACACAGGCATGGCACACAGGCTTCAGCACACCCAGGCCTCACTCAGGGCAGTTCCTGCTGGCCATGCCGAGCTGCTGGGCTCAGGGCCAGCCCTGGGAGCCTCTGTTTGCTCTCAGAGGTGGTGGTGACCTTCAGGCTGTGTCAGGTGTTTGGCCTTGTGTGCATCGCTTTGTCTGGCTTTCCTCTCCCACTCCTGGCTGTTTGCAGTGTCCCGTGGGAGAAGACACCCTCCCAGATCTGCTCCCTCCTGGAGCTTTGCTCTGCTTTAACTCTTTCTTGGTTGGAGGCCATGGTTCCTTGCTCACTACACAACCACATCCCTCACCGAGCAGGGCCACAAGACACAAGTCTGCAGAGCAAAATAACTGCAGAGTAAAATAACTAATATATTCACTTTTGCTACTGAACAAGCCTGCACAGGGTCTTTAAAAGATGCCTCTGCCACATCCTTGCTGGTTGCTCTCAAAGTGTTCATTACCAAAGTTTTATCAACCAGTATTAACAGGAGGAAAAAAAAAAAAAAAAAAAGCACCTTTGTGCTGTCCTACAGATGAACACAAAGGAGAGCCAAGGAGCTCACAGTTTTCCAGCCCATGTGAATCCTTTCCCCAGCCCCTTTCTCCCCGTGCAGAGCCAGCTGTGGTATTTGCTCTGCCCAGTGTCCTTTGAGAAGTGCTCAGGACGCTGCAGAATCCAGCTTGGGCCTTTCACCAGCTGTTGTGTCAAGGAAAATGTTGAAGCCGTGGTCTGTCACAGGAAAGAAATGTCTGTTTTGTGGCACAAGCCCACGTCTGTCCCCTGTAATGTCCTTCCTGGATCATGTCCAGGCAGTGCTCAGCATTGTGCAGGGCAGGGTCTGTAGCTTCTTCCTGCCTGTCCGAGGTGGGATTTACTGGGACTTACTGCCTGTGGATGCGAAGCCACAGCCTCCGCCGCAGACCTGGGAAGAGACAGTGCCCATCAGTCCCAGAACCCCCTCCCAGCTCCCCATCCTGCTCCTGGGCTGTCCCAGGGGCTGGCACCCCTCAGGATGCTGGCAGGATACTCACGGTAGAGGCGGTGGGCAGTGGGAACCAAGCCCAGCAGGAGGAGCAGGACACCAGCAGCCAGTGGGATCCAGACCAGGGGACTGCAGGGACCTAAGGAGCAGGACAGGACTCAGCACCTGGCACGCCCCAGCCCTGGCAGCTTTGGGGGATGGAGTGTGGGGTGGGAAAGGGAGAAAAGCAAGGCAGGTCCTCAAAGGGGATCTGACCATCACCCTGGGGTGTACTCTGAAGGATGTATTAGGGAATCACAGGATGGGTTAGGCTGGAAGAGACCACAGTGGTCATCTGGTCCAACCTCACTGCTCATGCAGGGTCATCCCAGAGCACATGGCACAGGATTGTGTCCAGATGGCTTTTGAATATTTTCGGTAAGGGAGACTCCACAGCCTCTCTGGACAAGCTGTTTCAGTGCTCAATAACCCTCACAGAAAAGAAGGCATTGCAGGGAACTTAGCTCTGAGGTCATGATAAACTAAATGGAAATACAACCTGGCCCCTAAACCTCTGGATATCTCAGGGAATCCCTCCTAAAGACAGAATCCAGCTCCATACAGAGTGGGGGTCTAGCTGAACCCAGATGCCCACTCCTGTGGGGTGACATTGTGGGTGCCCCAACCCCAGGACAACCTTTGGCTGAACCCTGGAAACCCAAAGAGCTCAGCAAACCCCTTTTTCCAGGAGCCTGAGCTGAGCCAATGCCATACCTTTCCTGCTGGCTGCTTTGCTTTTGGTTATCCGCGACACAGGTTTTTTGGAGACTGGTGTCTGCGTGGTCCTTGGGGGCAAAGGCAAAGCATCAACTGAGGGATGAGGAGAAAAAGGAGATGGTCAGTGTGGCACTGAGTGCAGCAGAGATCCTCCAACAGCAGGCAAGAAGGGCTGGAAATTTTGGCTCTTGGAACAAGCCCCAACCAGTGACCCCTTCAAAGGGCTGTGTCACCCAGAGGGGTTGGGAGCTTGACCTGAGCCTCTCAGTGGTCACAGAAGTTGGCAAGAGCTTTAAATGTGTTAATAAAACAATGTACAGGGAAAGAAGGGGAGTAGGCTAAGGCAGGGAAAAACCCCAAACTTGCTTGAGTGGCATTTGCTGCCAAGCATCATTTCAGCAGCATTGCACAAGATCATAAGTAGCAGGAGATTTCAGTAGCACTGGGAGGTTTTAAGGGATCCCCGGATAATTTCCTTATTCAGATTGCTTTAATCTTTGCTCAAAATTGGATTTATTTTTTCTGATAAAAATGGGCAGGATTTATTATGGTGTGTCTGAATTACAATGGAGCACATTCATTTCTCGGCGAAGCTGGCCGGGAAAATATCCCAGTGGTGTCATTAAATGTCTGACCGCTCAAACTACACTTATCCAAAATTTTAGGTTATTCAAAAATATTTTTTTCTATGTCTATCCAGGATGTTAATTCCTACAGAAACTATCATTCTTTTACATAAAAAGATGAGACATCAGGGCCCTAGGATTTATCTGGACAACTTCTCCCTTACATTATGATAGACTTAAAGAAAAAAACTTAAAAACAATTTGTTTTATCTGGAGTACTAAAAGAAAAAAACAGAAAATATCCAGCAAAGCCTGAATCCTCCCAGAGCACCTGCTGCTGTTTACTTTTTAATTGGTGTCCTTGATCAAGCTGAATTTCAAGCCTGTTTTTCATGCTTTGTACAGAGATACGAGCCCAGTTGTTAAAAAACAATTCTCCTTTATCTTAAACCAGCTTTTCTCTGAGCCTGCAAGAATCCAAAAGGGATTTCTCAGTCAGTTCAAGGTGCAGAGTATATTTGCAAAAACACACAGAAAAATTGGGACACTGGGTCTGCTTTAGAGTCAGAAGCTGTAGTGGCATTAAGGTTAAATAAGTTATTTGTATCTTAAGTTATTTGTATCTTAGTTAAGTAAGTTGTCTCCCTAAAAGTCTGAAAAATAAAAAAAAACCAAAGAAAAGGCTGCCTGAATCCTACTTCAAATACATTAGTTTTTCTGCGTCTACTACTGCTCTGTGGTCAAGGGGAAAATTGGCTGAAAGGAGTTTCTGTATGACCTGGCTGTCTGTAAATCCTCTCTCCCCAATGACACCTGCAGAAAACTCTGATTTCTGTTTGGAGCTGCCCAGGGATAGTAGGCTGTGAGCTTTGAGGAATAAATCCCATTTCAGTACTTTTTGTGAAGGATGGTCTTGAAAGCTGCCATCAGATCCACCCCAGAGATGTGAGGGGTGATGTTCTCTGGCCTCAGTGCTGCTCTTGTCACTCGGAGTGAGGGTAAGGAAGAATTATGGCATGGAAGGACCTGTGAGCTGAGCAGGACACACATCCAGCTTCTCATCCAAAGTACAGCAGGGGATGAGAAAAACACTGAGCATGGCAATATCAAGTCTTCCCATGGAAATCCTAAAGCACTAGGACCAGTGCTGTGCTCAAGGCATTTCTACAGCAGAGCAACTGCTGAAGGCAAAAGGACTATCACATGCAGCTGACCTAAAATTCAGCTGTTTTCCGTATTTTCTGCTTTATCTGTCCTCATAGATCTCTCCAGAAAAACCCCAGAGCCCCAACCTTGCATCTCAAAATTGAGAACAGTCTACCAACACTCATCATCCCTTACCCAGGGGCCTTACCAAGCCTGCTGGTGGCACATTTTGGAACCCCAGGGGTGCTGCTTACCCACACTGAGCTGTGTCCCACTGCCCAGGAGGAGCTGGGAGGACTGGGAGACGGAGCAGTAGTAGGTGCCGTTGTCTGAGGGATGGAGGTGGCTGATGTGCAGGCTGTAGGAGCTGTGGGACCTTGCCCCATGGACACGAAACTTGTCCTGACTCACATTTGCACCGTATATAACTTTGCCCAGAGTGTTGGAAAATACCAAGAACTCGAAATGTTGCCTCTCCTGGCTCCAGCGGTACCAATACACCCCAGTGTGCTCCTTCTTCAGCTCACAGAGGATTTCTGTTTTATTGTTAGTTTGGGTTAAAATATGCTCTGGAGTTTGGGTTAAAAGTAGATTTGCATAAAAACCTAAGGAAAAAAGAGAGAGGAATATACAGTTATTATTTTAATTTCATTTTTTTTCTTCCATGCTAAGTACAGATTTTCTTTATGGGTTTAATAAAATCAAGTAGACACAGACGAGGGGATCACATGAATGAGAAATAGGAGCATCTTTATCAGGATGCTCCCATATTCCCTCAGAGGCCTCTTTGGGTTCCCCAGATATGTTTTGGTCAAGCCTAGTTATACAGGTTGAATTTTCTCTGTAAACACTCATTTAGGGAGAAATCTCACTGGCAGGGAGAGGGATGAAGGGATGGTTTTAAGTGTCCTCGGGGCTGTATGTCCAGGGAAGGACATCCCCACCTGCACCTATGGATACCCCTCTCCTGCCCCCCTTAACTTTTTCATTTTTAAGAGATTTCACCTCTCTTCAACATATTTTGGTGCCTTTTAAATGATTTACCAAGTTTTTGTTCTAACAGATACAACACCAATAAACATCTCCAGGGCAGGAAAAAAGACCAAAAAACATGCAAAACATCTCAAAATGAGCAGATTTGATATTAATTTTCAGAAAATAATATTTTTTCAGAGGAATTTTGAAATTTATTTGTTATTAGGCATCAGGGGAAGGAGAGGGAGTGAGGAGTAGCGACAGGGTTCAAAGCTTTGCTTTGGCATCACATCGCCCTGTTTGGGCTTTGCAGCTTTTGTGGAAATTATCTAAGTCTTGTTTGGCCCAGGCAGATGTGAGGGGTGTCTGTGTGAGAAGACGATGTGTCCTTGTGGAAAGGATAACAGGTAACTTGTGATCCTTGCTGTTCAGCAAACAGTCCTGCAAAGCTGCAGATACTCTGAGACCGAGTGAAAAACAGCTCTCTGAAGATAAGGATGTTCCCGCTTCCCCCGTCTCTTTCCCAGGCATGTTTTAAAGCTGTGCAAAAAGCTCAATAATACATGTTGCTTGTCCTTTTTTAGTTTAAAATTTTCCTTTTTCTTCAAAATCCTGAAATTGCTTACAGCAGGTTTTGCAGCCTTGTGAAGCCCTACTAAGCCAGTGGTGTGGGGATGGGTTGGCATGACCCAAGAGCACCTAAAGCTATCAGCATGGCACAAGGTCCTGATGTTTCTCATGTTCCTGATGGGACAGGCAGAGGAGAGGGCTCTGGTCACTGACAGGGGTCCAGAGCCTTCCTCTGTGTCCACACCACTGACCCCATCCCTACCAGTGCAGCAGAGCCCTGATGCTGCAGTGCCAAAATGCAGGCATTGCGCAGCAGGTGCAGCATTTCACCACCATTATTCTCTGGCTGTGTGACAACATCAAGATCTCCTTGTTAGTAAAATACATAATTGGTAGGTTTTAGAGCATAATTCTCTCAAATTTTGCCCTGGCAAACATCTGTGTGTTTTTTTAGGGGATGAAATGTGTGTGGCCATGGGGCATGGGGTTTTTTGGTTATCCAAAATCAAGGATCTCCTTGAGTGCCCTGAAGTCTGGCTCTGCTGGGCATACATAACTCTCCATGGGAAACATAACTCTCCCTGAAAACTTTTCTTTGAGCTGGAGACACTGTTAGATAAATCAGAAAAAATAAGAAGAGACCCTGGAAAATCTCAGCTCAGTGCCGGTGCTTAAACTAGGGGTGAGCTGAGATGGACACAGACCAGAAAACTCATCCTCAGTCATACCTTCAACCCCAAAACCTCCCTGTTGCCTTTTCTGGTGTATATTCAGGGGGATCATGAGGAATGACAGTGCTTGGCCAGACCAGCCCTCAGCACCTTAAAAATGGTCCCTTTTCCCTTTGCATGTGCAGAGCAAATTCTCATTCGTTAAGGTTTTCTCAGCGGGCTCCCCACCATATAGATCTATAGGATATCAGTACCTGTAAGGCACAGTGGTTTAATAACACACCAATTCCAGCTGTGGCCCTTGGGAAATACTCAGTCTTCGGATGATTTAGAAGAAAATTTGATGGGATTTTTATCATCTTCGTGTTACGCAGGCAGCGTAAAGAGGAGCTACTTTAACTTCTCCATCAGCAGCTTCCTACAGTCCATCTGCTCTGAGGGTGCAGTAAAAACTCTGTGGTGTCTATACCATTATGTATTGAAATATGAATAGAATATAGAATATAGAATATAGAATATAGAACATAGAATATAGAATATAGAATATAGAATATAGAATATAGAATATAGAATATAGAATATAGAATATAGAAATAGAATAGAATAGACTATTTCAGTTGGAAGGGACCCTCAGCGACCAACTGGTCCTGCTTCCTGACCAGTTCAGGGCTGACCAAAACCTAAATCATGTTATCAATTGCACGATCCAAAATTATGTGGCAATAGGTAATAATATCCTATTAGGAGATCTATCCTGTGATGGTATATTCAAACTTCCATCATCCAGATGCTGTGCAACTCATCCCACGAGCTGGAGTGGGGTGGAGGAGAGGCAGGAGAGGCTCCAGCATGATTTCAGGTGCCCTCAACCCTTAGGAGACGTGTCCCTCTTACCTGGGATCTGGAGGCAGATGCAGAGATGGAGCCATGGCCAGGCCATGGTGGCAGACTCGGTGATGAAGGGGTTTTATGCCAGTTCCCCCTTTCCACTCACTGTCACCTCTCGGTGGCAGGGCTGGCGTCACCTCAGGAAGTCCTTGCCCCTCTCTGTGCAGATCTCTCACCAACAGCTGCCAAAGAGCATCTGCCACAGCAGCACCTGGAGCCTCAGCCTGGCAGCTTCTTCTGTGCTGAGCCCCAGATCCAAGAGTGCAGCAGGGCAACAGCCCAGTGTTCTTCTCCAGCACTTCACAGGGTACCCTTAAATCCCCTTGAGAAAAATTTAAAAAGAGGGAAATTCACTGATTTTTAATTATGATTTCTTCCTATTTCACCACCTAGTTATTGCTCCTTCTTTTAATCTACTTCTATTGTATAACAAAACTACAAATGTAGGACCATGGCCTTAAAGGTAGAAGCAGGAAAGCATGGATTTTGGCTGTTTTCTTCCCTGTTAAAATAAAAAAGCATTAATTATATGGAAAAGATGCAATTTGATCCGTGGGGTTGTTTTCTTCAGCAGAATTTATAGCAGGAGGTGTTTTTCTCTGGAAAATGCTGAACACCAGACCAACCCAACACAAAGCAGAGACGTGAGGCATCACAGAAAACTTTGAAGTCAAGAGCAAGAAACCTCAGACAAATTTGTGGCTGAAAAACCACAAAAATGAGGAAATTCTGCTGGGGCTCCCCACCTCGCAGCATACACTGCTTTGGTAGCTGTGACAGCACACGGCTCATAGGCAGAAATATTTAAATGATAAAATATCAGAATGACTTTGAAATGTCTGTGGGGAAGAGGTTTGAAGCACTTAGGGCTCAGGATTCAGAGAGTGAAGTACATGATGTGAAATTACAGAGATGAACTGGTGTCAGCAGCCTTCAATATTTTCATGTTCAGAGAAAAATTATTTATTACTTTTATTTATTCTCTGCCCCATTGCCTGCCAAGTGAGATTCAGTTTTCTTTTATGTCCCTTTTGTGCAGATACTTGTGGTCCTTACAAGGCCCCAGCACCTTCCCAGCAAGGAGAGTCTCATGTGGGGGCACTGAGAAACCTCCCTTTAGGGTTGAGCTGGCAGATGACTAGGAAAAACAATATTGTATCTCATGCACTGTAAGTTTTTGGTCCATTTTGTACCAGATTTTTCCATGCTGCTGTTACACATCCTCTGCCCATTTCTGCTTAAATTAATTTCCTGCTCAAAGTGGGTTGCTAACTGCAAAAGCCTTGCCACAAAGGGCTTATCTGCTAATTTAGGGTGGGCTGAATCACTCCTTAACTCTTTCCTGGCACGAAAAGACAATTTTAGTATTTCCAAACTAATCTGAGTGCTTTTAAGCTTTTGTTTTCAGAGCTGAGCACTCGATGTTGGATGCAGCAACACTTGCCTCTCTGTCCTCACCTTCTGCTCATCTGTCCCCACCTTCTCTCATCTTCCCCACCTTCTGCTCATCTGTCCCCTTTTGTTTCACATCCCTCCCAGACTGGGGCCTCCCCAGAATGAGGTGAAACACTTTATTTTTTTGAGGTGAGGAGGACAGGGAGTGCTTGATATGGGAAATGCCACTGCAAGTGAATTTTCCCTTTATCCCCGTGGTGAAATCTGTGAGCTGAGCCCAACATCCCCAGCTGCTGCAATGGCTGCATCCCTCTTTTCCCACTGCTGCTGTCTCCTGGAGCAACTTCTGGCTTCCTGGTCAGGAAAAGAGGTTGTCCCAGGGGTGGCTTTTGCCACCATCACAACCTTGGATATGGGGATGTTACACTGGGTTGCTCAGGACATGATAGCCTCTTTAGAGAAAGCAAAAGGAATATATGAAATGTAAAAGCATAATATACTGGAACATGGATTAAATGTAATTTTTTTTGAAACTGCTGTTTACACACACTGGAGCTGTTTACCAGTGGCCAAGCTGTTCTCAGAACTGGCTGTTTGCTCCTACAAGAAAACACTTTGGAGGAGGGATACCTTTGTCTGGCAGCATATAGCCAACAAAAATCAAAGCACCGTGTGAACGTGCAGGAGACAGCTGCTGTTTATAACATCCCCACATTGTTTGGGGCTGCTGTCCTGGGAAGAAAGTAGGGGAGGAAAGAAGGGTCTAAGTCTTTCTTATCTGCTCACACAAGCAAGATTTGTTGGTGACCTTGCTGGGGAGCAGCAGTTTCTAATCACGAGTGTTCAGCTCATGGTTGGGCCCCGCTGGGGAAGAATTGCTGAATTTTGGTGTATTTGCCCTATTTGGATGCACAATTTCTAGGGGAATTTTGTTCTTTTTCTGAAATTAAAGACAGCCATATCTGTGCCCAGCCAAGCCAACTCCCTGTGGACCTATCCCAGTGGGAAACAGCCCCTCTTCTTTTTTCCAGCCTGCATCCTGCCCACCTCACCATGCTGAGATTCATTTCTGGTGCATTCACCAGCTTTTTTGCATATTTTACTATTTCTTTTCCCCCTGTGATGAGTTTCCTACAGTAAAGTGTTTGTTTTGGGGGCCTGGAACAAAGCATTGGGGTAGGACAGGGTATACAGCCAAGAAGCAGGACCTGGCTGGGTTTTCATCTCTCCTGTGTTAAACTCCTGTGCTGCAGAGGAAGTAATTTCAGCTGGGCTGTAAAACACAGGCTAGAGAAGACAGCTGATGTGAAAATAGGGATGAATGCATTCTGTCTGTCCTTTTGGGGCTACAAGGGCTGATTTTGGGGTTCAGGGAAGAATGCTCAGCCTCAAGCCTGAGGTCCAACATGGCCAGTACTGCAGTACATGGAAATAAGGGCTGCTAGAGATAACAGGATGCAGGATGGAAACTCCCTGGGACTCAAACAGCCATATGTGAACATTTTTTTTCCCTTTTAAAATTTTTTAAAATGGTTTTATTGTAGCAGGGAGTTTAGCTTCTGGAGTATTTCATTAGAGATAAAAGCAGTAATGGAAATGATAGCATTTTCACTGAGTGAGATGATTAGTGCCCTTTTCTCAGTGTAATAGCAGGAAAAGCCCTCAAAACAAGTGGGTCAAATTTCCTAAACTTCTCCAAGCTAAGATGTGGTTTATAGGGTGAGGCTGGGGGGGGGGGGGGTCCACCTGCCTTTGCAGGTGCAGATTTACAGCTGTAATTCAGCTGGTGCAATATCACAGTTGTGATATTGCACAGTGGTGCAATATCACAATATCCTGACATGCCATGGGGTAACCCCAAGGTCCATGTCAGTGTATGATGAAGTGGGTTGTGGCATGGGAAAGTGCTGCTTTTAAAGACCAGATTCCAAAACAGATCTAAATTATGAATTGTATGAATTGTATGAATTTTCCTGTAATTTGTGCTTGGGGGGTGGTTTGGCAGGACAGTGTGTGTTACAGGTGTCAGGTGTGAGACCCATGTGCGATCTCCCCCCAGACCCCAGGTGCTAATGGGGTGTGCAGTAAATGAGGGGCCACAGGGGGATTTAGAAGGATGGACACTCAGAGGACAGGCTCCAGCTCTCCCTCTTCAGGACACTTGGTGAAAGCAGAAGTTTAGTGTGAGCTGTGACTAATCCTGGACCTCCCCAAACAGATAAGGGGCAGTGCAGGTGCTGCCGTGTGATCTCAGCTTCCCTAATCAGTGTTGAAGAGGATAAGGAAAGACAAGGAAAGTGTCCTTGGGGAGGCAGCACATGGAGGAGGAAAAGCCACCAAGGAAGTAAACACAGGTGTCATCAGCCCCAAACAACGACCTGCCATGGCTATAAAAATCACCGGGCTGAGACTTCATGACCACCTTTACTTTAAAGGTGCTGGATCTGCTGGACCTCTGCAGAGACCATCTCCAAGTTCCGGGACTTCCAGGACATTCAGCCAAGGATTGGTGAGATCTTATTATTGGAGTCCTATTCCTTCTTTCCTTTGCTTCACCCTCTCCCGCATCCCTGCCCCGTTCCCTCCCCGGGAGCCGGTGGCCTGCGGCTGCTGCCGGCTCGGCTGCAGCCTCCCATTCCCACCTTTCCCTTCCCTTGTACCCGTGTTTGGTATCCCCCCGGGTGGCTTTTCAGAGGGGTGGGTTGCAGGGTCACAGCCTTGCTCCACGGAGGGGTTGGCAGTGCTGGTGTGTTATGGTAGTTTTGCCCTGAGACAGAGCCGTCTCAGATCTCGTCCCCCTCCACTATGATGAGTGACATCGTTAGCAGCTGGAAGCTGGAGCAGTTTGTGCTCCAGAAGTGTCTCCCCCCAATTTGGTCACCAGGGTCCTTCCAGGGCCCTGATGCTTACCAGCAGTTGTGCCAGCAGTGGGAGAGCTGGTCGGAGGAGAACAAAAAGCCCAAACCCACAAATAAGTGTAAGAAGCGAGCGGCTTTGCAAGGTTTGCTGATGGTAGGCAGGGAGTTGTCCAGATTGCTGAAGGAGGCTCTTGAGAATGTGCAGAACTTGGAGCAGGCCAAGGAGGAGCTCAAAGTGCAGGTGGATAACCTGCAGGCAGAGGTGCAGGGTTTGTGTGGGGATTCTCTGCGGAGCGCGGTGGAGATCACCCGGCTGGAAAACAAGCTGGGCTATGAGAAGCAGAAAACAGAGGAGTTGAAGAAGGAGGTTGGCAAGTGGATCGGGGAGACCCACGATGCGCAGAGCGCGGTGCGGGCAGTCCTGCTGGACGTCCAGCGGGATCGGGGCACTGGTCCTGATCACAAGGTGTGCCATGCCAAGATCCAGGAACTGGAGGCAGAGCTGGGGGTCTCGAGGGGCATTGTGGCTGCCATCAAAGGCAAGAGGGGCCCGCTCGGGAATGGTGAGGGGGAGGACTCCCTGGACCCGCACCCGCCCCACTATGATTATGAGGATGATGTTTGGGGTGCCAATGTCCCCACCAGGCCATCCCCCTATGCTCCTCTGCGGGAGGAGGTGTGCCAGCTGCAAGCTGGGGAGGCAGAGGCTTCCAAAGATAAAAAGGCCCCTCACGATGAGGCAGTAAGCCATGTCCCACTGCAGCCCATAGACACCAACAGGGCTGTGCTCTGGTTTACTCCTGAGCAGCTCAAGACAGTGGGGAAGATGCTGGGGCCACTGACAAAGGAGACAGCGATTAACTGGCTGTCCAGGGCCCAGCGTCTGCCCAAGTGCCAGAGTGGCAACTTTGTGAGTGACCTGATAGACATTGTGAGAAAGTGCATGAAACCTGATGATTTTGCGGCACTGCCAGGGATGTGCAGATGGGCAATGTCCAGGATATTGGGGATGTCCAGCTGGCCGTGCTGAAGGTGTTCTTCCCAGAGGTCAACCCCTTAGTTCTCTTCCACCAGGAGAAGCAAAACCCCGAGGAGAGGCCCGATGCCTATGTTAACCGTAAAAAGATGCTCTACCGGATGGCCGGGCTGCCTGGCTCAAAGGACTATCCCCTTGATTTTGACAGGCCTGAATTCAAGGAGCCACTAGTGGTGGGGCTGACACCCCCACTGCGGGTGATTGCTGGTGGGGATGCTGCCAAAAAGCCTCTGTCAGAGCTGGAGCAGATCCTGACCCAGAATTTTGAGCTGCAAAAGCAGGCATTCCCAGGGTACATGTTGGGGGGGAAGAAAGGGAAAACCTCGGCCATGTCTTTTCAAAATGCAGGGATGAGAAAAATGCAAGGAGACAACCGGAAAGATCCTGATGGCAAGGGGGGTTGGGGAAGGAGAACCAGCAAGGGCTGAGGTTTCAGAAGTCTAACCCTTGGCGGGCTGAGCTGAGGAAGCGCTTGATAAAATACGAGAAACAGGAGGACATTGACGGCTTGCCGGATGCGGAGCTCTTCCAAAAACTGGCCCTGCACGAGGCCAAAAGGCACAGCAGCTCCCACCCGATTGACCCGGGGGCTAAGGCTCAGCAATAGGGCTGCCAGGCACCCGCATCGCCCCTTTTTGTGGCACCGATTAAGACCGATTTGTGGGGGCGTCTGATAGTTGATACAACTATTGGAGGAGGGGTGCTTGGACAAGTGATGTTAATTGATACTGGTGCCTCTTATTCAATTCTGAATATGGCCCCCGGCAGAGCCGGGATCTTCCAAACCTCTGAAATTATTGAACTGACAGGGCCGAACGGCCAGAAATCCTCAGTGCTGTTCACAGGGCCCATACCCTTTGAAATTGGGACTGCCAAAGGGTATGAAAAATTTGGAAAAATGGAAATGAAAGGAAAGCCAGGGATTTTAGCCATCTCTGCACTGACAAAGATGGGAGTGGTGGTGGACCTGGCAAACCAAGCATTGTTACACTGCCCACAAATTGATTTGCCCGTCATCCCGGCAAGCCACAGAGTGATGTCAGTGAAAGCCCCCGAGATCCTAGTCCACCCTGAGTGGGAGCCGCGGGTGAAACGGGTCACAGAGCAGTTCCCGCAGGTCTGGGCAAGGAGCAAGCTGGACTGTGGGCAGATTGATGCTGCCGTGGCAGTCAAAGGGCCGGATCCACCTCCTCAGCTTCAGCCCTGGTACCCGGCTGAGGCTGAGGACAGCTTGTGGGACACAGCCAAAACCTTGCTGGACCAGGGTGTGCTGGTGGAGCAGCAGAGCACCAGCAACGCCCCAGTATGGCCCCTGAGGAAAGCCGATGGGAAAACGTGGAAGCTGACAGTTGACTTCAGCACCCTGAACCAAGTCAGCCCAATGCAGACCTCCACGATGGTCAAGTACCCCAACATCATGGCAGCCATCTTCCAGGGATCTGAGTGGTTCTCGGTGCTCAGCTTGACCAGCCCATCATTTGCCATCCCCTTGCACCCTGAATCATGGCACAAGTTTGCCTTTACCTTTCGAGGACGGCAGTTTGCTTTCACTAGAGTCCCTCCAGGTTTCCACAATGCCCCTGCCATCTGCCACACCCATGTGGTGAGGATGTGGGAGCAGCTCAGCCACCGGGAGAGCGTGCTGTCCTGTGCTGGTGAGGTTCTCATCCACACCCAGACAAAGGAGAAGAATCTGGAGGTGCTGGCAGAGGTGCTGGGGGCTATCCAGAAGACAGGCTTCAGGATCAGCCCTATGAAGGCCCAGCTGTGCTGGAAGGAGGTCTCCTTTTTGGGGGTGACCCTGGGGGAGGAAGGGCGCTCACTGGAAAAACAGAGGGTTGAGTTAATACAGAAAATATCGGCACCGTCCGATGTCACCACCCTGAGGTCCTTCCTGGCTCTCCTGAGGTTGTGCCGTGAGTTCATTGAGGGCTATGCAGAGAAAGCAGCCCCCCTCTGCCACCTCCTGAAAAAGAACACCCCCTGGGAATGGGGGCCAGAGCAGGATGAGGCAGTGAAGGCCTTAAAGGAGAGTGTGGCACAAGCCCCCATGCTGGCACATCCTCTGGGGGACAGGCCCTATGTTCTGCAGCTGGCTAGCACAGGGAGGGGGCTGCAGGCCACTCTGGGCCAGCAACACAGTGCCAACCTGCTCCCTGTTGCCCACGCCTCACGTCTCCTGACGGCAGGCGAGCAGCAGTTCAGTGACTACGAGAGGGAGGTTTTAGCCCTAACCTGGGCCCTGCAGCACTGGGAGTACCTGATGGGGTCATCCCCAGTGCTGCTCAGGACCTCCCGCACCCCGGTGAGGTACCTCTTGTTAGGAAAGGGGGATGAAGGTCCCCTGTGCTGCCCCAGAATGGCCAACTGGGCACTGACATTGACCAACAAGGAGGTCCCCGGGGACCCCTCACCTGGTGCCTACAGGGTGGTAATCAGTGGAGAGAGGGATGGGGACGAGGCAGGGGTCTCCCTTACTGACCCCAAGCCACCGCAGGCACCCCTGTTTGAGAGCAGCCTCAGCCTGGAGGAGGCCAAGGAGAGAGGCTACGTTGTGTGGTTCGTAGATGGGTCCAACTACCATGAGGAAGGCATGCCCTACACGGGCTATGCCGCTGTCAACCCAGGCACTGGGGAGGTGGTGAAGGGGAAGTGCCTGCCACACTCCATCCAGGCTGCCGAGCTGGTGGCCGTGATGGCTGCCCTGGAAAACACGCCGGCAGACCAGCCCCTGGCCATATTTTCAGACTCAGGTTGGGTGGTGCGTGTGGCGCTGGAGTGGCTGCCCCTCTGGAGGGAGAGAGACATGCAGTCTGCCGATGGCAAGCCTGTCACCTATGCCAAAAAGCTGCTGTACCTTGCCAGGCTGGCAGAGCAGAGGGCATGCCCAGCCCAGATCATTAAGGTCAAGGCCCACAAGAAGGGAACCCAGGAAGCCAAGTGGAACAAGGAGGCAGACGCCAAAGCCAAGCAAGGGGCAAAGGAAGGGCTGATGTGGAAGGCCAGCAAGATACCAGAGAATGGCCCAGTGTCGGTGGCTCCCAGCAGGCAGTGGTATAGTGTGGATCTGGTGGGTTTGCAGGCACAGGACCCCAGGCTCAGGGAGTTAGCACAGAGCAGAGAGTACAAAGGATGCAAGGTGTGGAGAGACGTCTCGGGGCTGATCCTGGCACGGAGGGAGGGGGCAGATTTCCCTGTCTGGGTGGTGCCTGAACTTGTCCGGACAGAGCTGGTGGCCCTGGCTCATGAGCAGGGGCATCTGGGGATAGACAAGACCATGGTGAGGCTACAGGGTGCTGGGTGGTGGCCTGAAATGAGAGAGGATGTGGAGAGGTATGTCAGCAACTGCCTGACATGTGCAGCCAACAACCCTGATGCCAAAATGGCCAAAGCCATCCTGGGCCACCAGAGGGTTTCTGGGCCATGGAGCAAGTTGCAGATGGAGTTTATCGGCCCACTGCCCCAAACAGCCCAAGGCAACAAGTACTGCCTAGTGATCAGTGATAGCTTCACCAAGTGGGTGGAAGCATTCCCAGCTCGAAACAACACAGCCAGTGCAACAGCCAAGATCCTGGTAGAGCACATCTTCTCACAGTGGGGCATCCCAAAGGAGATCCACTCAGACCATGGCCAACGCTTCATCGGAGAAGTCACAAAAGGGGTGTGCCAGGCCCTGGGAATCAAGCAAAAACTTCACATCACAGGGCATTTCCAGAAGCCCATCTCAGCAGAGGGTCCCAACCAACCACTGAAGACAGCACTGAGGAAGCTCGTGAGCCAGCAAAGGAAAGACTGGGATCGTAAGCTCCCACTGACCTTGCTGGCGCTGCGGGGGGCCCTGGCATCTCAAGGGCTTTCTCCCCCAGAATTTCCTCCTGCAAGAGACCTGAAGCTTCTGGAACACTGGTGGCAAGGAGGGGAGCCCCCGGATGAAATGCAGCCCCGCGTGCTGATGGACAGGTGGGTCCAGGACATACTGAGGACGGTGTCAGCCACCTACCACCATCTCTCCTCAGTGCAGGAGACCAACATCCTCAAGATGGATAAGCAGTTGGGAGTGCTACTGCGCCCCATGGAGTGGAACACGGGGGACCTGGTAACATACCGAGGGGTTAGAGAGAAGAACCAGGTGCTGGAACCCCAATGGATGGGGCCTGTTAGGGTTGTGAACAAGGCCAGCCCCTCTGTGTACCAGGTAGAAATCAGAAAGGGAGCAAAAAGGCAGGAAAAATGGTTCCATTCTTCACAATTAAAAGCATGGAAGGGAAACTAACGGGGCTGGAGAGCCCGCCTTGCTTATGTTTTGCAGATTAAAGAAAATGGAAGGTGATTGTGACCAGCGGGAAGGGCGAACTTCGTGGCATCACCAGCCCTGTTTGTGCTGCGGGGAAAATGCTTTCAAATTTGTGATTGCAGGATTTACTTTGCTTTCTGGTATGTGCATAGTGCTGAGCACCCAGTGTGCCCAAGCCACCCATCAGCACCTTGGACAAAATGTCATTCATTCTCACTTAGAAAGGCACCTTGACACACAGGTCTCAGCCCAGCACAGGGTTAGGAGGCACAGAGGAGTTGGGACTGATTGGCCCTGGTCCCAAGCTTACATAAAACATACGGGAATCATGGGATCAAATTCTAACAGAAGCTTAAATTTGTCAACAGTGGTTATGCATGGGGCAGAGGTGTATTTGGAAAATGAGTGGGGCTGGGATAGCACAAACAGACTTCCACAGCTGCTGGGGAGGGTGGGACAGAAAATAAAGGTAGGGTGCAGGGTAATTAATGGATCCACTTACCAGCGAGTAACTCAAATCTCTGTAACTGAAGTAAAAACTAAGAAGAATGAGAAAAAAATCTGTGCTGTGGAAAAATTGGACTGCTGGTACAATTTTACTTTGGTACAACCAGTTCTTGTGGTCTGCCTCTGGGCACACAACAGTGTGGGGCTGTCCTTTAAATTCAAGATCAGTACCACACCACCTTCCTTTGCTGCCATTAAGATCTCAAAGTGCCATTTTTTGACCTGGCATGCAGCCCCATATGTTGAAACTGGCAATCAGGTAAAATTGGAAATTAAATACTCCCAAGAAAGTGTAACTGACCCACTGCAAATTGATGGCACCACTGTGACTGTCACAGCCCCTGACAGCCGCAAGTGGATCATTCCATTGCACTGCCTTCGTGAGAGCAAAACTCTTGATAGATCTGAATTAGATGCAGAGGCTTCGTGGTATAATCAGTATTATGGACACTGCCCACACCTGATCATAACCTTCCAGGTGTGGTGTCAAGGAAACCTGAGTATTGAAATGTCCCCCGATCTTGGAGGAAAGTGGTGGATAGGAGGCCCCGAAGGATTTAAAAAAGAATTTTCCATCCTTGCTGTCTTGCCCCCTTTTGTTTCCAAAATAGGTCCTTATGTAGTGAAGCAAAATCACATTCAGGAGCTGTTGACTGGGCCTGTCCGGTCACTAAAGAAAGTGGTGCTGTCTCTGTCCACTGTTAATATTTCCTCTGTCAGACCACACTGTGCCCCTTTCCTGTCTACTCTCCATGCTGGCTGGCAGGCATGGCTCCACAGCCGCTCCATCCAGGCCACCCGGGCCAGGAGAGACCTGCTGGCCACTGCACTGGGAGGAGGAGGTGCTGGGCTGGGAGTCCTCAACACTATGAATGCTGAGGTCTTGGCCAACAAGCTGGAGGCTGTCACCTCAAGTGTGCAGAGCCTCCTCAAGCCCCTGAATTCATCCCTCTCCAGCCTCGGGATGGGGCAGTGGCTTGTGTCAGAGGTGTTGCCCACCTGGGAACAAATAAGTGAGAAAGACCATCAGGTGCTGTTGCGAGCCCTGGGCATCGAACAAAATAATGTCTCTCTTGCTCTTAGCTGCATCCAGGCCCAGATGTGGGTGCAGAGTGTCATTGCAGGTATCCTGAGAGACGGTGACAACGGCGTCCTGCCCACTGAGATCCGAAAGATCGTGTGGGACGCGGCCACAGAGAAGGAGCGACAGCTCCAAGCCTGGTGGAGGCTCGTCAACTTCACCCATGACCAGGCTCTCAACGCAGTCATTGCCCACGTCCTCACTGTGGCCGAGGCTCACATCGAAAAGGTCTATCCCATCGTGGCCCTGGGGGTTAACACAAACGGGTCTGTGGTCTACCCCCTGGACCACCGCATGTGGGCCAGGGTGTCTGATGGGAAGTGGCAGACGGTAGATTTGGAAGCCTGCATTTTGGAGAGGGGGCTGGGATTCATATGCGAAGATGATGCCCTTAAGGCGAGCGATGTGTGCTTTGACACCAAAGAAGGGGTGTGCCACTTTGAGATCAACCCCCAGAGCAGCAACAAAACCGTGTTAGTGTACGTAGGCAAGGGCTGTGTGTGCTTCAGAACAACGTGTAAATACGTGCAAATTAATGAAGCTTATAACAAGACCGTGTTTAACGACTCAAATATGTGTGCTTGCAATGTAGCTACTATTAGAGGCTGTGATTTTGTCTATAAACCGCCTGTGTTTACTAGCCAGTTGCTAATCAGAAATTATACCTTGTATCGTAGTATAACCCCGACCCCCATCGGTATGGATTTGTCCCTTGTAAAAGAAATGTTAGAGCATGCAAATTTGCAGCAGCTGCTAGAAAATGCCAAGGCCGAAGGCAAAAAGGTCCTAATAACCGTTCACCACGATGGTAAAGTCATAAAACAGATAATGGAACGAATTAAGAGGGCGGGAGAACACCACTGGTGGGAAGTTTTTTTTGGCTGGTCCCCCACGGCCGCTGGCATTTTCAACGCGCTGCTGCACCCCATTGTAGTTATACTGCTAATGCAAATCTGTGTGTGCTTTGCCATGGTAGCCACTTGTTACTGGATGAGGCAGGTGAAGGTCTGCATCGACAACCAGCTGAAGGGACTGGGGCTGGCCAAGCGCCTCCTGCCATAGTCAAGGGCAAGACTGGGTTGGCCTCTGTGTTTGCCACCAAGAAGATCTTTTGGCTCCGCTGTTGGCTGCAACCCAGTAGGCGTTGAGCGGTGGGGACACACGCCATACCAGACCTTGATGTGAGGGATGGCCTTCTCTGTCACCAGAGGGCCATCCAGGAGGGGAGGACAGGCCAAAACCCTGCAGTCATGAGTCACAGAATGGTTGAGGTTGGAAGGGACCTCTTGAGAGGTTTCATTTAGTCTAAAGCCACCTGCTCAAGCAGGGTCACCTAGAGCAGATTGCCCAGGACTGTGTTCAGCTGGGCTTTGACCATCTCCACGGATGGAGACTTCACAACCTCTCTGGGCAAACCTGTTTCACTGTTTGACCACCCTTGTAGTAAAGAAGCAGAAGTTAGCATAAGTAACTTGTTTTTGAACCTTTCATCCCCAAATGCTAATGTTATGAAGCTGCTCTTGTGTGATTTAAGAGTCCTTAAGCCAAGGAGATGGGGGTAAGAAAAGCCAAAGACTGTCTTTGGAAGGAAAGAACAGAACAGAAACACCTGAGCTTGGAAAAACACCCATTGAAGACATCTGGGGTGTGAACAGCCTCAAAGACTTGGCAAGATCGTAAAAGATGAGCAGAGCAGAAGACTCTCTAATCACCATGGACTGAGGAGCTGAATCCACATGGATCTTTGCAGCAACTCTCTCCAGGTTCCTGAGACTCCCAAGACGTCTGGCCAACGGATTGGTGAGATCTTGTTTTTGGAGCCTGGACATCACTGCTTTGATTTGCTTTTCTTAGCTGTGCATGAAGTCAATAAATCTGTCTGTTAGAGAAAACACTGTCTGTTCAGTCACCACCTCTCAGCTGCTCCCTACCCAGGTTTGTAGCTTTGACTACACTGGTAAAGAGAAATACTGGGAAAAAGGAAAATTGTGGGTTGGGTTTTTTTTGCTTCTCTTTTATAGGCCCAAATCCCTCACTCGCTTTTTGTCTGCAGAATATTCACTCAAACACAAAGGTTTCTGCCTTGGGCTGGGGCTCTGAGCTGGGGCACAAACCCAGCCCCCCTCTCACTCTCCCTCTACCCACCTGCATCTCTCCCCTGCCTCAACACACTTGGTGGGGGGGTCTCAAACAATTTTAAAACACTGGCAATTTCAAAAACTAGATTAAGCACCTCATTTCCACCCCGTGTTCAATTTAATCTCAGAGGTGCAGCACTCTCTGAGAATGGGGCAGGGCAGAACACAGACAAAAAGCCCTTTGCAATTCGGGCTGAAATAAATAGATAAAGTCCTTTAACCCAGCAGAAATTGAGTTAAACCTGAGAAATTAATTTAAAACCCACGTTTCACAATTGCCAGGCTGAGAAGTGCAAAGAAATGGCATAGGTGTTTTAAAGAAATGCAAAGCTTTGATAAAGACACTTTGCCTTAAAAATACACATCATAACAGAGCTCATGAAAATATGAATAAATAAATAATGGTCTAAACCCACAAAAATCCATTTTTTCCTCGCCAGGAACCACAAATACACCTCCTTCACCCTTGGGATGGGAGGCTGAACTCTCCCTCCAGCCCTCCCACCTGGCTAGGCAAGGGCCAACCTGGTTCCCTCTATGCTTTGCTGCTCCCTTCAGTTTCCCCATCACAAAGCCTCACAGAAAACACATGGTTGTTTTGGTTAAAGCACCTTTCCTACTTGTTAACACCTCACATATTTAATGAGAATTAATTTCTCAGTGAATATTACACTTTTATACCAAGACTTTACCCCTCAAACCTATTTTGGGAGCCTGCTGGGGAAAACGAAACCACAGAAAATTCACGTTATCCACTTTTCAATCCCAAACATGCTCTGTGAGAGTGGTCCAGCAGTGATTATCCCTGGGATGATGGTGTAGCCATAGGAAAAAGGGTTCCTGCACCTACACAGAGGTTTTAGCTGAGCACAAACTCCTGCACATGTCCTCTGCAGCTGCACTGAGCTGCTCGCTCTGCACAGCTGGCTCACGTGTGCACGTGGGCTTGGAAAAGTTACAAAACTGTGAAGTTTTGCCCCCTTTCCTGTCATTTGTTTATCACCACAAACCAAGGAGGGAATTTTTTAACAGTAGCAGCACTATTGCTGTGGCTGTGACATGTTTGGGGGGGGAAGGACCTCAGGCTTTGTCTGCTTTTCCAGCAGTTGCAGTAGATCCCAAAAAAGATTCTACCCAAACTTGCCTGCTTTTCCAAGTCAAATGGGTGACACAACTGGATTTATTCCCTGGTGTTTTTGTCCCTATCCTCTCTGCTCTGGGGCATAGGGGATTCTGTCTGTGCAGTACAAGCAAGCTGTGGCATAGAAGCCCCTGACCCATCCCCAATGTTCTCACTTTCCTTGGCTCCAACTAGGCAGATCAAAGAGGCAATTTTCAGCTCTAGCCCAGCCTGGCTGCCTCTGCTTCAGACTATAAGCAGGTCACTAGCCTCATTGACCTGGTCCCACGGCAGTAATTCAAATTAAATTCTGAAAAATTAGCAGTTAAGGGGCTGATGAGAAGCAGTTTTGACTCAACCTGAAAAAGTGATGTAAAAAGAAGCCTTTGGGTAACCCTAAACCTGCTGGGATCCTCTGAAGAGTGTTAAAAAAGCCCATAAGGGACAGAAAACTACCAAACACATAATTTAACCCAAGGCAAGTGCTGATCTCTGGATATATCTCATGAGACTGCAGAGGTATGTCTCTGTTATTTCTCTTGTGTACCTGGTGTGATGGACATTTCCTGCTGCTGGTGGTTTTGGAAGGTGCCCTGCAGTCACCCAGAGGTGCCACAGCAGCTCTTCACTCCATTTGAGCAGACACAGTCTCCATCTTCTCCAAAGCACAGGTGAGTGGCTGTGTGGAGTTTTCTGATCATGGCTGGATGGGGTCACCTCCAGAGCCAGCCTTGGGCTAAGGACCTAACAGCTACCCTGAACCTAAACATCCCACATGGGCTCAAATCAAATGCAGAAGGAATTTGTACCTGGGCTGTCCTCTGGCTAGGCTTGTAGCTGAGCACGTTGCTCAGAAAAAGTTCAGTTGATTTTCCATCCCTAAACAGATTAACAATATTGTATTTTCAGAAAAAACATCCAACAGAGCTTGAAGCTTTTTTGGGGGGGGGGGGTTTGCTCCTGAAGCCCTAAAGACTATCAAGGTTCATTTGACACCTTTTTGGCCAGGGCCAGCTGGGCAGATTCCTCTGTCAGAGCTGCCTCTCAAACCCACCATCAGCATTTTGACCAAAGCCATTCTCCAGTGTAAATTTTGCCTTTCAGACTCGAGGCTTGGCTCTTTTTCCAGTCTTTCCTCCTCGCTCTTCCCTCTTTTGCATCTCTGACTTTTACCCCTTCCTCCACCAGCTGCTTTTCAGCTTCCTCAACACCAGTTTTCTTGCTTTTCAAGTGTGACTGTCACTCCAGATAGTCCTTCGGGAGTAAGAAAGCCCCAGGGACAGTGATAAAAGTGCAGTGATATAACCTGGCTGATCACAATTTTTTACATATGGGCATGATGGAAGCAATGAGCTTTCGATGGAGAAAGAAGAGCATCAGGACTCAGAGGCACCAGGAGGAGAATTGTATTGAGAGCTAAAATGCTGGGTAGCTCATCTGGGAAGTAGGACAGATTCTGATTTGTGTTGATTTTTTCCTCTTTCATAGAGTCCCAGAGAAATTCAGTGATGTGCCAGCACTCAGCGTGAAGGGAGATGCTTGATTTATTCCTCACAGCAGCCTCAGGAAGTGATCAGATATACATCAGCCAGGCTGAGAAGGGTCATGAATAACTCAGCAGGCAGTTAGTTTACTCTTAGCAGTGGTGAAATGACTGAAGATATATCCTGCAGAGGGAATTCTTGTGGGTTCACTCATCTTCTTAAAAATAAAACACAATTGAAACAAATTCCAGTTTTGAGAGATAACTCTTGTTAGCTTGACTGTTGAATTTGGCAAGGCTAACACAAGAGTGTAATTGAGAATTAGGCTTTTTACAGCAAGGGGTACTTAAAATTCCTCATTCCTCCAGCTGCTCTCAGCATCTTCAGCAGTGGATGGGAGTCACAGGTACCTGGAAAGAGAGTAGAAAGACATGAAGTTACTTGGAAAAATACAGGCTAGAAGACATGGAAAATAGAAAAATACCTGCCTTAAAACCCTCATGTTATCCTTGCCCTCCATGAGCAAATGTTGCAGCAATGCTACAAAGATGCTTGTTTACCTATGTTTGCCTAAGCAAATCGCATCAGAATGTCTATAAAACACTGCTAAAAAAAAGAGAAAAAAACAAAGTTTCATTTGCCTTAACAGCACAAACGCCAATGAACAAGAAAGCACACCACAATAGCAGTGCCATGTGTGTCCTCACTTCCTTCATGCTTGATCAGAAACCTCATTGGCAATCTTAACCCAGTGAGCTGCCAGAGCAGTAAAATCATAATGAAAGGTGATATAGCTGTGAGATGAGTGTTGGAGAGCAGATAAGGCCAACAGTGAGGCAGAGATGGACACCAGCTCGGGGGGCTGTCTCAGCCTCCTTTCCTTCACCTGCTGGTGCGTCTCGCTGCTTTGAGCACAGAGTGGAGAGATGAAAGGAGGCTGTGCAGGGGTGTGCATGCCCCTGTTTGCAGCTGCAGGGTGGGAAGGGGCTGGCTGTGCTCAGGCTGGGTTACACAACACCTCCACCGCAGGCACAGCGCTGGGGTCGGCACTCGGCACCCCCGAACGTGTGCGGTTGCATTTCTTCACTTGAGCTAGAAAAAAATAGGGGAGAATGAAAAGAGCTGTAAACAAACCAGCAGGCAGGCAGTGAAGCAGCTGGCATCACCTTCTGCATCTGATTTCAGGGGGATTTTTCTTAAAGCAAAGCCTCTTCCATAAAATCCTCTCATTTTAAGGGCATTTCTGAGGAAATGAGTCTATCTCCTTGTTTAGGCTGTGGATACAGATACCCTCAGAGAGTGACATGGAATAAGTGAGCAGGGAAGAGACATGCATCCTGAGTTTTCAAAAAATATCACAGAACTGCAAGTGCTTGAAGAGACTCAAATGTCAGCAATGCCAGCTGCTGGCTATTCACAGAGGGTCCCAAAATCCAGACTTTATTTAAATCTGATGGGATCTGGTGCTATTTTGCAGGATACAACTCTGCTATCATGATGTTGATTTCACATCAGCTTCCCAGGTGTCCTTCTCCACTCTGAGCATCTTCAGATGCTCAGAGGGCTGGAGCACCTCCGTTATGGAGCCAGGCTGGGAGAGCTGGGGGTGTTCAGCCTGGAGAAGAGAAGGCTCCAGGGACACCTTCTAGCATCTTCCATCACCGAAAGAAGCTACATATATAGACTGATATAATACACTTTCAAAAGAAACATTTTGAGGGGAAAAGCTTAGCTACATGCAAGAGGTATCACAGCCAATATGTTTCTCACACATCACGATATTGATAACTGGTTCAGTCTGTGGAGCTTGAATTTATATTGTAGATGGTTTGGAAACATCTAGCACTTAGGGGAAAATACTTAGCACTTGTGGGAAAACAATTTCATTTCAACTGTTTGTTAGGTAAGTGCTCAGAACACTGCTGGGAACCGTTTCATTCTTAATTCTAAGAAATCCTACTTCACTTTAAAGATGTCTTTTAAATCTCCCCTGTCTCCTACACAAAAAATATTTCAGTTTTCCCCACAGCTTTCAAAGAGAAAAAACCCACAATGTACCTCTCCTTTCACAATCCCCCCACGGAGAATCTGGTTTTATTTCAAACTTTCATATCTCAGGTACAGAAACAGCAAGGACCTGAGCCTGCCAAAGCAGAAAAAAAGGACTGTGACATGAGGGTCTGTGGTTCTGCCAGGTGTTGTTAACTATCAATTCTGCAATGAAGCCCAACTGTGAGATAAGTGGTACCCAGCACATTGTGCAAGGTGAGCTCCCACAGGTGTTAAGGACTTGTGGATGTGTCAGTCAGCTGTGGAAATTTTGATTTATGCCCACACTCAGGGTTCCCTCCACAGCAGGAGTGACTGACAGCACAGACCTAGGAGCAAAGCTGGGTAGGCAGTTTGCTGCAGCCCTCTGAAATGAAAACAGAATTATCCTAAATTCAATAGAAATCAATGCCTAAATCTTCATTTTGCCAGAAAAAACAAAAAACCCAAAAAACAACCCCTGGTTGAAATAGTACTTAATTTCTTTCCCCTGTAAATCAAGCTCTGAAATGGAATTGAGGAACATTTAATGCTCCTTTTCCAAAGCTGCCCCACAGATTTGTGGCACTGCACTTATTTATAGTTTTCTATTCACTGGGGGTTTTTGTGACACCTTCTTTTAGGGTATAATCAAGAGCTGTTACAGCTGGGCAGGGTTAAAAAGATACTGTACTTGGCTGCTCAATGCCTTGCTCTGAAAACAACAGGATGGGAAAGAGGTACAGCTGGAGAGACAGCAGCAGATCTGGCAGGGCTCTGACCCTTTCCCTCAGGCCATTTCCACCAGTGGGTGTCCAGTAAAACCAACAGCTATAACATGTTATGGTTAAAAAAGATGCTGCTAGAAGAGCTCCTCTGGCACCACACTCGAGGTAAGTCGTAAATCACAGGAGAAAATTGTGGAAAGGCTGGAAAGAGAGTAAAAATCTAACAGTCCTCACCCTGGTGCTTTCATCTTGGTGTTCTGGCAGATAAACACAGCCACTAAGCACAATGTCAGCTTCCGTGTTGTGGGATGGCAGTGCTGGCCAAGAGCTCCACACTGAAAAAAGCCCTTAATTTAATTAAGCTGTAATAGTTCTCTAACTTGCTCAAACAACTCTTTTACACTGTGATCTGATTCCACAGATAAATGGTACCTTTGAGATGCAGCTCAAGGCATTGTATTTGGGTGATTTGTAGTGGTTTTGGTTGAATGTCTCTCAATCTTTATGAAGACAGGCTTGGACAAGGTACCAGGTTAGATGTGACAAGGACATCTTGTCCATTGTTGGCTCATAAGCCAACAGTGGAGTTAACTTGGCACTTCTGGTGCTCCCAGTGTGCCTTGCTGAAACCACAGCCCAAGTTCAGGGTGACTCAGTGGTTCTCCCTTTCTTTGATGAGAACCTTCCACTGTGGAGACAATTTTTGCTCACTTCACTCTGAGATGTTCGGTTTCAGTTGTGGCGTTTTTCAGGCAGACCTCACACTAGGATCTCATGACAGATTTTTCACACACTGCAGCTAGTCATGGAACCAGAGTATAAAAAGTCATAAAAGGGAAAACAAACTATAAAAAAGTGACATTATTTTGCAGATCAGCACATTCATGGCACTCTTCATAGGGCAGTGAATGTGACAGCTGCATTCAGAGATGAATATCTGCATTCCAGTGTGTCCATTGAACAAGCAATTCCACTGTTTTCAGGCATTTCCTGTAATTCCTGCTTCCTCAGAAGGGTGGTCTCACATCCCTCTAATGCTGGCTGCCCTTATGGAGAGTTTCAGCAGATCTGCTTGCCTGTGAGGGAGAGCAGCAGATACAGGGACACAAGGATGTCGAAGGAATGGAAATCTTCAGGAGAAAGGAGGGAAAGTGGCAGCAGCAATCTGCTTCAGGGGCACAGCATGGGCAGGAGAAATCTGCCAGAATCCCCTTCTGAACCATCTGTAGCTGAAACAAAAGGCCTTGGAAGAAATACTTACTTGATCCAGGTGACCTGGGGAACCAGGGACAGAGCCAAAATTGAAACAGGAGTCTTCCATTCCAGCTCAGTTTAGGAAAATACCAGAACAAGAACACCATGTACACCTTGAACTTAAAACTGAATCCCCATGGACCTCAGGGTTCATGTTCCTGGGATATCTGACCAATGAACTCTTAGTGGCACCTACATGTCCCTGCACAGCTTTGTATAGTTAAGTTTGTCTGTCAGAGGATTGACTAAATTATTTCACAGCTCAGGTTCTGATTACCCAGATTTATAACTTAGCAGTAGCAGGAAAAATCTAGAACCAAGATTACCATCTACCATAAAATACAAATACTTGGAAAAAAAAAAAAAAGAAAAAAAAAAAGACTACATTATTTTTCAGGGCTTTTCAACTCACTTTTTACACTTGCAAAACTAAAACTAAGACAAATCAGACAGAATTCAAGGTTTGGAGGGTCCTGGTCTCTACTCTACCCCACACCACAACAGCCCACAAAAAAGAGCTTCAGTTGGGCAGATTTACTGAGAACAGCAGCCTGGCACAGGTGGCTTTTCAAACAGAGTCACCCTCGGGAAAGCAGAGTTGGAGTGGTGCAAACCAACAGTGCGATGCCTTTCAGATCCCACATCAAGGTTTACAGAAGCCTTCCTGCAACCTGAAGGCAACAAGAGAAACACAAAACAGTGTCTTATGAAATTGCTCTTAAATGATCAGTTTTCAGAACTTAATTGTATTTAATCAGTCCAGCAGCTTTCAGCATAACCTCACATGGGCTCTACACAACCCATGTGTAGAGCCCTCTACACAACCCCAGCTCTGAACAGTGCAGGCAGGCCATGCAATTTCCCTTTCTCTTGCCTTTCCCTGCCTACCCCAGGCCCTGTAGGGACTGATGTGTTTTCAGCTCCTATGGCTTAGTGAAGGTCTCACCCAAGAGTCCTGGGAGAAGCACAAGATCTTGAACACATTGTAGAATTATAAAATCATAGAATGGTTTGGGTTGGAAGGGACCTTTATAGGTCATCTAGTCTAACCTCCTTCACTAGGTCAGGTTGCTCAAGGCCCCACCAAACCTGGCCTTGAGCACTTCCAGGGGTGGAACATCCCCAGCTTCTCTGGGCAGCCTGTGCCAGAGCCTCACCACCCTCACAGGGAAGAATTTTTTCCTAATATCTAATCTAAACCTGTCCTCCCGTTTGAAGCCATTCGCCCTTTTCCTGTCACACATGCCCTTGTCCAAAGTCCTCTGCAGTTCTCTTGGAGCCCCTTCAGGCACTGGAAGGTCTCACTGCAGCCTTCTCTTCTCCAGGCTGAACACACCCTGCTGTCCTAGCCCGTTTTCATGGCAGAGGGGCTCCAGCCCTCTGAGCATCTCTGTGGCCTCCTCTGGACTTCCTCCAGCAGACTCATGCCCTTCTAATATTGGGGACCTCAGAGCTGGATGTAGTATTTGAGGTGGGGTCTCACCAGAGCAGAGCAGAGGGGCAGAATCACCTCCCTCAACCTGCCCACAGTGCCTTGGATGCAGCCCAGGACACGTTTGGCTTTCTGGGCTGTCAGTGCACATGGCCAGGTCATGTCCAGCCCTTCATCTGCCACTACTCCTGAGTCCTCCTTGGCAGGGCTGCTCTCATTCCTTAAAAATCAGCAACACAACAAGGGAGATCTACTAGACAATTTATACATTGCAACCATTTCCATGTTTAATGGATTCATTTTCCACTTAGAACTGGAAACCAAAGATCAAATCAAACCAAAGCCCGAACAGCAAATAACATCTGGAATAATTTTGTTAAACTGCAGATAGGCCTATAGCAGTTTTCCACACTCCTGGTTTTGGGGATTCTAGTTCTGTTCAGTAAACAAACATTTAAAAGCAAATAAATTCTATGTTGGTCTTTTGTGGTTTTATTATTACTGTGCCTTCACTTAATTTTTTTTTAAGTCTTTTCCTAAATAAGCAATTCTATACAATGTCTTAGCAAAATTCTTAGTATGTAAGCAATTTTGACATTTAGCCTAATTGCACAGCCCCCTCGAAGAAGTACATCTGAAATCACCACAAAATCCATTCTGCAATTAACAGTCTGCAGCCCTCTCCTGGGTAAAAGGGAAAGTACAAGAGCTACCATCTATCCCATAAATATCTTACACCAAATGAATGATGCATGTTGATGAATCCTGAAAGCAACACAGTTGATGCAGACTTGGCACTTTTCAGGACTGTGGTCCTCTCTGCCTTGTCAAAGCAAATCTCTAAGTTCAGACCATTTCCTTCTAGACTGAGCACTGAAGATGCTGTGCCAAAATAGGTGCTGCTACCCCCAGAAAGCAAAATAAGTGGGTAAACTGTGAAGGTTTAAGGACCTTCCCCGGGGTAGTCACTGAAGATGCCACCATGAGAACTCTAGGACTTAATCTCAGTTTAAGTGGGCAGTACCTCTTAAAACCAGTATACCAAACAACAACAAAAAAAAAAAAAAAAAAAAGAAGAAGAAAAAAAACCCCAAAACCAAAAAAAAGTCTGAAAGTGCAAACTACAGAGGAACAGTAACACAAGACTTATTGACTTACTGAATCCAGTCCTTGTTTCCTTTCCTGTGAGAATGGAGTTATGGAATGGATTTACTATGGAAATAAGTGTGATATTACCCACAGGGCACAAGTAATAACCAGCCCCAACTGCTGAGAAAAAGGATCCTATAGGCTAGAGCCTGCAAAAGAGAGGCAAAACTCAAAGCACACCATGATCCCATCCCAGGCAAGAGTCCTGCCATAATGACATAAACAGAATTTATAGATGATATAATCTCTGCTGCAGTTTTATGACAGTGCACTCATGGCTCACAACCACCACTGTGGCAGGCATCAGCCCCTTCCTAGTTCTTGGTACACCTTTTTATACCCTTTCTTCACATGCATAACAGGTTCTCTTCATTCCATTGTAGTTGGTTAGCAAATAATCCCCAGGTGCCTTCTCCAATCAGTTACACACATCCACATTCACCACTCCATTCTCTAACTCCATTCTCTCTGTTTATTTCTCTTGTTTAGGGGTACAGCTGTAACTTGTTTAGGTTTAAGCTGCTCACAGCTTTTTCTTATCTTACCACAGTTTTACTCTAGAATTTATGAATTTTGCACTAGTATTTATGAAGGGAGCTTCAGTTGCAGTGAAACCATGGCTTAAACATTAACAAAGAGTATTTCTGATGTCTGAAGTGATGCCAGAAAATTCCAGTAAACTGTTGTCAAGTGCCAATGAGAACAAACCATTCTGAAAAATTACATAGTATTATAAATACTTGACCAAAGCAAACATCAACAGACACCAATCTAGACAGTCCAGATTTAATTAAAATAAGATCAGTTTAAACATTATCTGAGACAGAACCATCCCAGAAGTGCATTCCCAATAAAGAATGCCAAACTGGGTATCATAATGCTGCTGATTGGCATGGTGTGCCATCATTTCCCAATATAGGAATTAATTTTCTAATAAAAACTTCCTTTTTATGACATACAACAAGCCAGGTGGCTCATCCTTTAGAGCTTCTGTATTCTCTGGTATGAGTATTCAAAAAAAGTTCAGTCTTCTATTATTACTGATTCACACAGCTTAACCCCTTCAAGCAGAGGAGTGAAAGATGGACACAATAACTTGAGTTGATTCACACAAGAAAATCCAATTATTTAGTTCTGATCATTAGGTGAAAGCTCTTCTTGCACCCAAAATACATGAATTGCCAGTGTTTGTAGTAGAAAATGCATTTACAGAGGAAAATTACACCAGTTTGCTCAAGTGTACTGAACTGTAAAAGCAGCTACCTAGAGAAAGATAATATTCTCTATTAAGAAAAAAAACCCCAAACAAACCAGCTAAAAAAGGGCCAGTTGCACTGCAGCTGTGCAAGTCTATGAAAAGTTATTATCATGGGCAGTATACACTCCATTTTGATTTGCACAACTTCTCCCTGGAAAACATATATTTATTTCAGACTTCTTTATATGAGTTAAGGCAATGAGATTTAGTTCACCTTTTTCTTGGATGGTCACTGTAGTGAAAACACTGGATTACAGGGAGCAAAAGTTTGGTTGGCCAAGTAACATCTATTGTGCCTCCTGGATCCCTCCTGAACCCTGCTGTGTCCTTGTCCTCAATATTTTACAGTAGCTGATGAATTGCACTGAAATATATTCTAGGGACAGCTTCAAATACTTCTCTTCTTTGCTATTGCAGGATCCATTTCCATTCCTCAATATTGTAAAAAGGCTGACAGGACTTAAGATTTTTTTTTCTTTGTAAATTCATCACATCTTTGTTCTCTTTTCATATTATTGTCTTTTCTCTCCCTTTTTAAGTCAATTTTCCACCTCTTAGCCCCTGTTTGGGCTTACTCTTTTTCAATATAAAGTTATGCTGCTGCTGCTGCTGGAGTCAGCAGTGATGAATGCAGAGCTACAATAACCTCTTACCTCAATCTGACACTTGTAATGCTGTTAAACCAAATAATTCATTTGCCCCAAGAGAGAAATAGCCTCAAAAATAAAGGCACAGAATTCAAAACATTTGTCTCACTTTTGGAAACTTAAAGATTTGCTCTGCTCAGGTTTTCCTCATGGTCACAAGAGGATGATTAACACATATGACATGAAACAGAGTTCCCAAGCAGGAATTTGGCTGGAGAAGGCAGAGCAGCACCATGAGGATGGCAGTGTCACCTGCTTTAATGCAGCTCCTGGCATTCCCCTGCTGTTCCTTTAGCAAATAGCACAGGAGCTCAGCTGCAGCTTTGCCAGTGTCACACAGCCAAGCACAGCACAGCCTCGCCTGCTTTCCTGAGCCCAAACAAGGCCAGAATGTCCTGATCCACAAATGGGTGCAGCAGCTGCTGCTGAAGTTGGTTGGAAGCACAGGAACTTCAGAAGTGCTGGGTGACCACTTTAAAAAACCCTGATCTGGTATAATTTCAGGTTCAAATCACATGAAAAAAACTTACAAATTAGCATAACCTTTTTTTTTTTTTTTTCTGTGTAGTCACTGCATTTTTGGGCATATGTATGGGTGTTTATACATAAAAACTTGGGTATTGTATTTGTACATGGTATTCTGACAAACTGCATGGAGGCTAGCTCAGGAATAAACTGATGTGTCTCTCACTTAAATCTCAGTCAGGCAGCAAGTCATAAATGGTCTTCAGTTTGGTCTGGGACACTGCAGGCTCCTTCCTAAGGAAGCTGAGGTGAGAAATCCCACTGAGCAGATTGGTACCTGTGCAGTAATAGCCCCATTTTCAGTTTCACAAGACACCATCTGCCTCACCTGTACCATTTGCTTTGCCCCATCATCCTTCCTAAGCACTACAGAAATATTTCTTTTCAGAGAGAACTGGGCTGCAAAAAGTACCTGTCAAAGCTGATTAGACAGAATGGGAAACGAGTGTTCAGGAACCATCCAGGCATGAAGGGAAAATCCAGCAATAAAACTGGAAACATCTTCCTGTTCTGTCACACTTCACTTGTGTGCCCAGAAAGTAAATGTGAAATACAGCCTAGGCTTCCATGGGTGTCCTACCTAAAATCTGTTCTCTAAATAGCAGATATTTGTGCCAAGAGAAACAAAATGTTGTTGTATTGCCAAGGCCAAAGAAAGCAGACCCTGGAGACCACTGCTACCCATAGTGACAAGATTCTTTTGACTACCAACCCTCAGCAGTCATATAGTATTTCTTGTGATTACCTTAGCTCTTCTGATGATTCAAGAACTTAAAAGTCTTGGACACAGAATCGGTGCCAAAAAGATTTTATCAATCAAAATGCCTGCAAAGTGCTGAGAAAGCAAAACACATGCACACAAAAGGCAATCTGTATTCCTTCTTGGGTTTGTAACACCATTTATAGTAGCCATCCAAATTACTTGGGCATTTTAATAAAGGGCTGCTTTGCAATCAAATTCCTGACATGCTGCAGAGGCTTTAGGAACATTTCCTCCAACAGAACCTGTAGGGCCCAAGTGAGCTTCCAGTTCAATGGACAAGGAGAGAAAAACATCTTCTCTTCCCTGATCTCAGCAGTCACAGGTGCTCTGCTCCAAGAGATACTTTTATTTCTGGCTTTGGGAGGAGAGCCTGGATCACTGATAATGTCCGGATGTTCAAATTCTGTGTCCCATTCCAGTAAGGCAAAGAAGAAGCTGCTTCATGGGAAAGTCATGTTTCAGACAGGAGAGCAATGAGGTTCCATTTAAAGAGTACCTCCTGACTATGCCTGCATTTGGTAAAGCCTCAACTTCCAGGGGCAAACTCACTTGGAGGCAACAGAAAAGGATGGTGAATGGGATGAGAAGTGATCACAGGAGGTAACATTCACAAGCCACACAAACCAAACGCTGTGTGCTCTGCAGTCACCATGGCTGTCTACTACTGGCCATGCAGCCCGGATGGTGACCCCAAAGCATGAGTCTCTAAGGGAGCAAGGGACACCTTCAAATCAAGTGCCCTTTTCCTTCAGGGGAAAGTAGCTTTTGGCATGTTAACTGGCAATACCAGCCAGTTGGGACAAACTCATCCAGGAGATTCCCAAAAAACACCCCAAAGAAAACTGCGTGAGACAGAACTTTGATTAGTGTGTCCCTTGTGAACGCACCCTCAAGGGGCAGGAAGCACCCGAAACTTGTAAATGCTCATGATGGAAAGGAACGACAAAAGTCACAGTCTGCAAAAACTCAACAAGTTTTATTAGAAAATTACATCGTTATATGGCTACAGCTATCCTATCTACACCTGCATGGGAGTTTGAGACAAAGGGGTAGGGGAAAAGTGAAGGGAGAGAAGAAGAGCAAAGTTAAAGAGAGGGAGAGAGAGAAAACAAGAGAGAGAGAGAGAGAGAAAAGAGAAAATGAGAAAGAGAAAATGAGAAAGAGAGAGAGAAAGAAAGAAAAAAAAGAAAGAGAAAGGAAGAAAGGAAAGAAAGGGAAGGGAAGTTTCAGGAAGGGAAGTTTCAGGAAGGGAAGTTTTGGGAAGTTTCGGGAAGTTTTGGGAAGGGAAGGGAAGGAAGGGAGGAAGGAACTTTCAGGGAAGTTTCAGGGAAGTTTCACGGAGGGGAGGGGAGGGGAGGGGAGGGGAGGGGAGGGGAGGGGAGGGGAGGGAGGGGAGGGGAGGGGAGGGGAGGGGAGGGGAGGGGAGGGGAGGGGAGGGATGTTTCAGGGAAGTTTCAGGGAAGTTTCGGGAAGGGAAGTTTTGGGGAGGGAAAAGAAGTTTTGGGAAGGGAAGTTTTGGGAAGTTTTGGGAAGTTTTGGGAAGTTTTGGGAAGTTTTGGGAAGTTTTGGGAAGTTTTGGGAAGGGAAGGGAAGGGAAGGGAAGGGAAGGGAAGGGAAGGGAAGGGAAGGGAAGGGAAGGGAAGGGAAGGGAAGGGAAGGGAAGGGAAGGGAAGGGAAGGGAAGGGAAGGGAAGGGAAGGGAAAGAGGGAAAGGAAGAGAAAGAGCGAAAGTGAGAAAGAGGGAAGGAAGGCAGGAAGGCAAGGCACAGCAAGGCACAGCAAGGCAAGGCACAGCAAGGCAAGGCACAGCAAGGCAAGGCAAGGCAAGGCACAGCAAGGCACAGCAAGGCAAGGCACAGCAAGGCAAGGCACAGCAAGGCAAGGCAAGGCAAGGCACAGCAAGGCACAGCAAGGCAAGGCACAGCAAGGCAAGGCACAGCAAGGCAAGGCAAGGCAAGGCACAGCAAGGCAAGGCAAGGCAAGGCACAGCAAGGCAAGGCAAGGCAAGGCACAGCAAGGCAAGGCAAGGCACAGCAAGGCAAGGCACAGCAAGGCAAGGCACAGCAAGGCAAGGCAAGGCACGGCAAGGTATGGCAAGGAAGGAAAGGAAGAGAAAGAGCGAAAGAGCGAAAGAACAGGAAGGAAGGAAGGAAGGAAGGAAGGAAGGAAGGCGAGGTGAGGCAGGAAAGGAAGAGAAAGAGTGAAAGAGTGAAAGAGCAAAAGAGAGAAAGAGGGAAAGAGAGAAAGAAAAAGAGAAGAAAGGAAGGCAGGTGAGGCAAGGCAAGGCAAGGCAAGGAAGGAAAGGAAAAGAAAGAGAGAAAGAGGGAAAGAGAGAAAGAAAAAGAGAAGAAAGGAAGGCAGGCGAGGCAAGGCAAGGCAAGGCAAGGAAGGAAAGGAAAAGAAAGAGCGAAAGAGCGAAAGAGCAAGAGAAGGAAGGAAGGCAGGGAGGGGAGGGGAAGAGAGGGAGGGGAGGGGAGGGCAGGGGAGGGGAGGGGAGGGCAGGGGAGGGAGGGGAGGGGAGGGAGGGGAGGGAGGGGAGGGGAGGGAGGGGAGGGGAAGGGAGGGGAGGGGAGGGGAGGGGAGGGGAGGGGAGGGGAGGGGAGGGAAGGGGAGGGAGGGAGGGAGGAAGGAAGGAAGGAAGGAAGGAAGGAAGGAAGGGGAAGGGAAGGGAAGGGAAGTTTCAGGGAGGGGTGGGGAGGGGAGGGAAGTTTCAGAGAAGTTTCGGGAAGGGCACTTTCGGGAAGTTTCAGGAAGGGAAGTTTCGGGAAGGGAGGGAGGAAGGGCGGAAGGGCGGGAGGGAGGGAGGGAGGGAGGGAGGAAGGAAGGAAGGGAGGAAAGGAAGAGAGAAAGAAGGAAGGAAGGATAGAAAAAGAAAGAAAGAAAGAAATCAATCATCAGTCTTGGTTCCTTCACTGATTCTGCTAATGGGGATCGCCGTCCTGCATCCAGTGTTGATCCCACCTATGGGATCTCTTTCCTTGTTCTGGCATCAATCTTGCTGAGGGAGATGTCCATCCTGGTTCCAATGTCAATCCTGCTGATGGGATCTCATTCCTGGTTCCAGCATCGATCTTGCTGATGTAGATGTCCATCCTGGTTCCAGTATCAATCCCGCTGATGGGATCTCATTCCTGGTTCCAGCCTCAGTCCAGATGAAGGCATGTCCGGGATCCTGGGAGTACTTCCCAGGCTTGAGGGGGTCCTTTGCATGGAGGGCTTTCCTGCCCTGAAGACAGGTTTCTTGTTCTCTGTGCAAATTTGTTGTCATGCACAGTCTGTTCTTTCCAACCATTCTGGAATTGGGTCAGAGGTGTTGGGGCTCTTGGGTGGTCTTGATTCTTTCCTGAAGTCCCCACTCTCTTCTTGGTTTCACTGCTGCCCTTTTGCTGTCCTGTGTTGTGCTTCTTACCAGGGACTAGAAACAGATGTTTGTCCCAGAAAAGTGCTGTTCTCCCTCCACATGGACCCCTTCTCCACTCACAGTTTCTTCTTTGTCTTGTCCAGTTGTTCCCAGCAGTGCTGGGTTACTCCCAACAGCTCTTGTCTGTTCTTACCAAGAGCGCTTGGCTGACTCCACAGCCATCCAGCTGTGGCTGTTAGAGACACACAATGCCCTCCCATCTTCTGGGCCTCTCCACCTGTGTTACTGCCGTGGGATGCTGAGCAGGCTGAGGGCAGCCAGCCTGTCTGGGCCCAGCCTGGTGCTGGCAGCAGGGCACTAATCCTCAGGCTGTCCCCTCATGCAGGGACAGCAGCACAGCCAGCTCAGAGCACGGAGTGCCCGCCTGAAGCGAGAGCTGGGCACCTCCTGGGCAGCAGTGTAAGCACACCGCTCACTGACTGGGCTCAAGGGGATGTCCCAGAAGTTGTGGCTGATGTCAGTTTCCCGTTGGGACAGCTCTTTGTCATTGCTGTCTTCCCCTTGGGACAACGTTTTCTTGTTGTCCTCTTCTCCTTGATATAGTTCTTCATCATTTTCATCTTCCCTTTGGGACAGCTCTTGGTGTCCCTCATCTTCCTCTTGGGACAGCTTGTTGTCATGAATTTTGTTCCCTTGACCAAGCTCTTGGGAGCTGTTATCTTGCCCCTCTTGTGGCTCCTTGGCTGAGGCCCCACCTTGGGTTGGGAGGATTGCCTCCAGCCAGCCCAACATGTTCTCACCACTGGAGATTTCCTGCAGCTCTTGCAGAGATGGGCTGGTTATCCTGATCAGGGGCACTGTGTGCTCTGCACCAGCCTGGCGCCTCGTGTTCAGCTCCTGTGGGGGCTCCTTCTGGGACTCAGAGAGAAGCTGGGTGCTCAGATTCACAGTAGGCTTTGCAGGCAGTGACAGAGATGTGCCAGGGAGGATTTTCCTCCCCCTTTGCACACAGGACACTGCTGGGTGCTGCTCTGTCACTTGCCTGTGGCACCATGTCCCTGGAAGGCTGCCCGGGGGAGCTGACACAGGCCTGCCTTGAGCCTTCTCCTGTTCTGTCAGCTGCTGTTGGGATCTCTGGAGCCCAGCAGAGACCACGCGGGGCACGAGCACAGGGATGTGGCTCCTGTGCACCACATGGGTCTTCTGCCGTGTGCCTCTGCCCGCTGGGCTCCTGGGCTTCAGCTGCTGGCAAGGCTCTGTCTTGCAGAGCAGTGGCTGTGCTGAGTCCTGCTTGTCCTGCCTGCCATGCGTCTTGTCCTGTTGTGCTCTTGGCCTCTGGCTGGGTCTGTGCATCCCAATAGAGACCACATGGGACACACGCACAGGGAGACGGCTCCTGTACACTACACAGGTCTTGTTCAATATGCAGCTGCCTTCCTGGCTCCTTGTCTTCAGCTCCTGGCAAGGCTTTGTCTCGTGGAGCAATGGTAGAGCTGAGCCCTGCTTTCCTGGAGAAGCTGCCACAGCCCTGCCACACGTCCTGTCCTGTTGTGCACTTGGCCTCTGGCTGGGTCTGTGCATCCCAGTGGAAGCCACACGGGACACACGCACAGGGATGTGGCTCTTGTGCACCACTCGGGTCTCCTGTAATGTGTGGCTGCTAACCTGGCTCCTTGTCTCCAGCTCCTTGCAAGGCTCTGTCTCGTGGAGCAATGGCTGTGCAGGGTCCTGCTCTCCCAGGGCAGCTGGCACATCAATCCTGTGTTCCTGGCCTTGATGGGCTGTCAGTCTCTGGCTGTGCCTGTCCATTCTGGTGGAGGCCATGTGGGACACTCGCACAGGAATTCGGCTCCTGAACACAGTGTGTGCCTCCTTGGATGTGCTGTGGCTCAGGGCAGCCCTCAGGCTCTGAGAGCTCAGGGCTGTGCCCTGCTCAAGGCTGTTGCCCCAGGAGTTGGGGCTCTCCTTCTCCTCCATTGCCATCTCTGTCAACCTCTAAAGCAGAGCTCTCCAGGGAGTTGCTTCCTCGAGAGGGAGCAGAGCAGCTCTGTTGGGAGGAGATCCCCGTGGGTCAGGGCAGTGACACCCTGCAGTGTCACAATGGTCCCTCTATGATGATATGGGCAGTGACACCCTGCAGTGTCACAATGGTCCCTCTATGATGATATGGTCCCACATCACCAAGGGTCCTTGGAGGTGCCTCTGTCACAAAGGGTCACCCTTTGTGACACTCTGTCACAAAGGGCCAGCATGCCTGGAGCAGCAGAGCCACTTGGATTTGGCTGGAAGCAGCTGCACCCACATAGCACAACCCCTGCACTTGTAGCCTTTTAGGCTCTGCTGTGCCCCAGGCTCCCCCGAGGCTCTCCACTCGTCCCACACGACATCCTGAGCTCCATGGTGGAGAGCCCTGGCTGGGAAGGCCAGGCCAGCTGGTGCAGGAGCAGCTCTCCGGATGGACACAGCCAGGGGGCTTTGGTCAGTGGCTCCATGTGAGGTGAGGGATGAGGGGTGTCCCTCAGGACTCTGCCATGGCACCAGGGCTCTTTAATGTCATTATCAATGCCACAGAGAGTGGGATTGAGAGCACCCCCTGCACCTTTACAGCTGACAGGGAGCTGAGCTGGACAGGTGACACCAGCGAAGAAAGGGACCATCCAGAGGGACCTGGCCAAGCCTGAGCAGGGGGACTGCAAGAACCCAGTGAGGTTCAACAAGCTCAAGGGCCTGCACCAGGGACAGAGCAATTCTAGGATCATTGAGGTTGGAAGAGACCTTCCAGATCTTCTGGCCCAACTCTCAATCCAGCACCATCCCAATCACCCCTCAAGCACAGCCACAAGTGCCACAGCCAGAGTGGTCTTCAACACCTCTAGAGACGGAATGGTTTGCTAGTGGAAGTTGGCTTCTGTTAGGAATCCACTAAAGAACCCCTGACAAAAACCCAAATCCAATAAAAGAGGCAGCCTAACAACACTGACAGCCTACAGGTTGAATTTCTTTCATATTAGTCAGCAAAAACTGGCCAAGTTTTTTAGTAAATTATGTACCTGGCATGGAAATGGCTAGGATGGTGCCTGATATCGAAAGTGAAAAACCCTTACAACAGTGTTAAAATAGTAAAATACAAAGCAGACCTTTTTTGGAAGCTTACAGGTTTCCCAGTTGTCATGGGCACACCTGGCACTGGATTTCTACAGTTTTATAAGTTTTACAAATTAGCTTATTTAACAATTTTTGTCCAATTAGAAGAGCAGTTGATTTGGTGAATGACATAACCTTTGTAAAGCAGTATTTACTCAGAGGAAGTTAAGATCCTTGTTCAAAGATGCACAACAAATTTCTCACAGAGCCAGGGAGGGAACCCCCTTGTCCTACATCCAACCACCATCTACGACTTATTGTTTCTCCTTCTTGTTTATTGATCACATATTTATTTGCTGGCTGCTTGCCAGGACAAGGCTAGCTGATAAGCTAAACACACAGAAAGAAATCCAACACAACCCAAAGAAAACAATGCACTCTGGAGATTTGCTGGTCTCACTTAACTGGAGGGCAGATAAGAGACTCATGGGGTGGTGCCACCTCCTCAAACCTGTGAGCTCCTGAAGCTGTTGAATATGTGGCTCTACAATTCCTCCTGCTGTTGCTCTGTCAGCTTTAAACTTCATAATCTGCATCTTCGTTTCACCAAGCTTTTCTTTTTTGCATGAGTGTTGCCTTTTTATTTAAATCTGTGTGGCTGCTTAGGGGAGAATACGCTCAGGTCTGGTCCTAAGAGCTGCTTCCTCCCATTGCCAAGTAACAGGAAAATGAAGATGGTCTGTTCCCAGGCAGGGCAGGAAAGGTCAAAATGTTTGTGTGAAAGGATCATAGGTGAGAATTTGGATGTGCATGTTTAAAGGAAAAATAGTTACAAAAATGAATGTTAAGAATGTAGAACAAACTGTCCTTAGAGTACTAAATAGCTCCTTTTGCTTTCCTCTTGTAGCTTGTAGCCCTTTGGTCAAATCAGAGATGACTTGTGCTCTCAAACATAGGCATATTCCCACTGAAATCCAGGCCTTCAGCATCCATGGGTGTCCTTTCTTTTTGGTGATTCTTCTGAACTTCAGTGAGGAGGAACATCTTCCACATAAATGGAAACAACAAGAGGAAATGATTGTCACAGAGAAACAGTGAGCAATCAAAGGGCTTTCACTGTAAGAAAAAAATTGAAAAGAAGGTTTCTTGGGGCATTTTGGAAGGAATTTTTACATGGATGGTGGTGAAAGGACAAGAGGAGAATGATTTTAAACTAAAAGAGGAGAGATTTAAATTAGATATTAGGAAGAAATTCTTTATTCAAAGGGTGCTGAGGTGCTGGAACAGGTTGCCCAGAGATGTGGATGCCCATCCCTAAACAACCTGGTCTAGTGCAAGGTGTCCCTGCCCACGGCAGGGGTTGAAACAAGATGATCTTTAAACTCCCTTCCAACCCAAAACATTCTATGATTTTGGGAATGTCTATATTTTATTTGTTCCCCATCACAGTTTTCCCTGGAGTTTTCCCTCTTCATTTCTAGAGCTTAGGTACTTTTTCCCTAAATGCTTATTTCATACTACATGTTTTCACAATAATTTTGTATTTTACTGTAATTAAGTCTTTATTGATTTGACACAAACCAGCAACTGCATTTTATTCTGGAAGTCAGCTGAAAAATATATTTCATCTACTAAACATGGACAATAGACTTGGGAGTACAGCAGGCATATAATAAACTCTATTATAATTTTTCTACTACTTCAAACACAGTATCAATCACATATTGATATTTGCAGCCAGAAATTCTAATTGATGGGCTGCATATAAAATCTTTGCAGTACTATGAATTAAACACCAGCTACACTTAGATGCATTTTAAACAGGGTTTTGTATTAAGAGAATTCTTTGATGTGGAAATTATTTTTCATTTGAAATCCACCCTCTTAACCTCTTCTGAACAGCAGTATATTTTATTGAAATAGGAGCCTTGGTGCAGTACAGAGATGCAGAGAGTCCAAGAGCCTTCCCAAAACTACTGCACTTGAGGTACAGGACTGCACATTTATCTGAAATACTTATCTGGGCACATGGATGGCACACAGTCATTATATCAGTTAACACCTATCTGCAATTTGGTCCTCTGCAAAGGTATAAAATACTATTTATTTAGTCCATCCTGAATTTTGGATGCCCTGTTTTAATTTTCAAATCTGCTAAAATATTACATATTAATGTTATTATTTCCCATTCGTACTGTTTGCAAATACTTTCCTTCTTTTCCAATTATATTTATTCATTCCAACAGCAAACCCACCAACATTTCAAGGCAATCCAGACAGGATGCCTGCACACTACAATAAAAGGAAAATGACAGTAGGGAAATTGCTTTACTTGCAGGAGGAAAGGCTTCTGGATTCCAAGTTATTAACCTAAACCCACTTATCACTGTGGAAACAGTGAGAGAAGAATTTCTCCCTCCTCCATACTCTTCTTGTCCCACCCTCGTTTGCAGAATGATTCCTCCCATTCCTCTCTGTACCTGAATGCTTCTGCTAATAGAATAATCAGTTTCATAGACAGTGTTGATTAAGTTAAATACTTATAAATATTTGTAACACTTTGGATAATATCCAGAGATAAAAAGAGAATATTAATGGTAAACTCCTTTCTATAAGTTTTTTTCCCCCATTTTCCATCTGGTGGTGGGGAGGTTCAGAAGTAGTTGTCATAGTAACAGGGCAACATAACTTTTAGAAACTGCAACTACTATATTATAATAATGGAGTAATTTTCACAGCCTTGGATTTTTCTTTTCCAGGTTGTGCTTGAACTAAATCTCTTGCTGGCAAGATGCAACGTGCATTGTGGGTTTGTTGGTTTGTTTGGTTTTGCTTGGTAGAGTTTTTTTCCCCAAGGTTTTTAAGAGGTTCACAGACAGAATGGGAACATTTAATGCAGATCCCTGAAAAAAGCATTATTGCTCCACAAACAACTCCTACCTTGAACAGTGTGTTTGTCACCAAGGTACCAAAGCTCCCCATTCCGTGCTTGGCACCTCTCTTGGGTGATGCTACACCTCTCTTCCTGAGTAGGAAACAACCCCACAGTGGGCAATGACAAGGACAAGGATGTGTTTGAGCTCCCACCCCTCCTGAGGCCATAGATCCATACATGCAAAGCTGGATGCATCCCTGACAACAGCAGCTATTAAGAAGAAGGAGCAAAGTGAAACACTAAGACAGTCTGGGCTCCTTGGAGAGTCAAGAAAGTACTTACAGAGAATAAATTCAGGCTGTGTCTGTGCTGAGTCACCTGCAGACCTGGTGTTTCCATCAGTGCTTATACTGGTGGGGAGCAGAGCTCTGGGAGGAACATGACTGGGATATTTCAGGAAGCTCCTGGGTTAGGGGGTGGAACTCCAGAGAGCATCAGCTTCCCCTGAGAGCAGCTGCCTAAATCAGGAAAGCAAAGTTTTCCACTTTTTTTGTATTTGTTTTCTTAATTGGAAGACTGTTGGGGAAGGAATATTTCATAAAAATAGCTACAGAAATAGGGGAAGAAGTCAGGCTTCATGGATGACAGTTTTGGGAATTCAGTTAGGAGCAGAAGTCCTAACTCCTTCCTGCTTGGAATTTCTCTGGCTCTTGGGTGTGAAACAAAAACATAGTCCCAGCTGCAGTTCTGCTTCCTCTTACCTGTGCCCAAGCTGCTGCTGACACCAGGTTTGCTGTTGGTGACACCAGGTTTGCTCCTGGCTGCTGCTCTTGCAGCTTTGTCTACAGTGTCACCCACTTGTCACATGCCACCCTGAACATTCTGCTTAAGTCCAACATCCCTCCTAGCATGGAAAAAGGAGCAGAGAGTTTTGTCCCAACAACATTTCATATTTATCCATTTAAATGAGTAAAATGCTGGAAGTCAGAGCTCAGAGCTGGTTAGACCTTGGAGCCAGTATTGGAGGGTCTGTGTGCTGGACAGAGGGAGAGAGGGAAGCTGAAATCAGTTAGTGATTCTCTCCTTGTCTTTAATATTCTCAGCCTGTCCATGAGTTGAATCCTATTATCCCAATATTCTTGTGTTCTTCTAGGTCTCTCTAAGTGATGAGTTCCCAAACTCCATGAAGCAGCTGTGACACAGTTACCTCATGGGGCTGAACACAAACTCTTAAACAAGAAGTCTATATGCAAACTGTTTAATAAAAGGAAATAAAGCCCAGTCATTCTGGACTAATGAGATGATAGAAAACTACTGTATCATACATATAACTATAGTCTGTGTCTAAGTTTTATTGTTATTCTTGATATTAAAGTAAAACTGCTCAGCATTAATAGGATCCCTGTGGATTCAAATTCTCAGAGACTTTTTAAGAACTCAGTTCTAAGGAATTTAGAATAGGAGTGAATGCTAGTCAGTAGGGAGGGCAACCAATAAAAGGATAGACTCCTTTTCCAAAATTGTTTGTCCACAATGCATACACCCAGATGCCTTTTTCATTTTTTAATACCTTTTCCCTCTCCTCTTTGCAGCCTGGTTTGTATTCACTGTGCAAGGCAACAGAGATGAAAATCCCTCCTCATATATGCACTGAGTGAAATAAGAAGTGTGGAGGTACAGAAGTCAACACATCCAACACACATCACAAATACCAAACAGGGGCTAGCACAAACCTGGAAGCTTCTGAGGCATTCTTCAGAGTGCCTCAGCTATGTGCTGCTTGTAGTTGTACTTCCCCAGGGAATACTGGACCTCTTCTGAAAGAGCCACAGCACCCAAGTGCAGCAGGAAGCTGCAAACGCAACAGGAACCTGGATTTGGGCAAAGCTGGAACTCCTCACCTATTTAGTTCAGCTCACTGCCCTGATCAGGACACATCTGTGTATTCTTTTAATTGTAAACACAGATCAGCTGTCCAGGAAGGTCATAGTAAGACCATAATTAGCTCATTAAGCAAATTGTTCCACTATCTGATCAGGCTTTTAGTTCAGTATTTCCTTTAGCTCTTTTAATATCTGAATGGAAAGGATAAAATTATCAGCTGGTATCAGTCTGTTTGCTGCCTACAGTCAACAAAACTAGAGAGAGTTACAAATAAATTAGGGTCTGGCCTCTTTGCTGCATTCTTTTTGTTCATTGTTTTTCATTCATTGTTGCCCTCCCTGTGTGTTTATTTTTTTTGGAAACTTTTAAGATTCACCCTGTCATGCAGGAAAAACATTGGGGAGAGATATATTCATGCTGTGGTCAAGTACACTTTACTAGGGTGGGAGAGAAATATAGTTAGACAATGAGAAGACACCAAGGACCAAAGTTAGGATGAGAACTGCATTTATATGCTGGTTTGTGTTATGTGCTGAGATCACAGAATCACAGAATGGTTTGGGGTGGAAGGAACCTTAAAGACCATCCTGTTCCACCTGCCCTGCCATGGGCAGGGACACCTTCCACTAGACCAGGTGGATCCAAGTGCCATCCAGCCTGGCCTTGGACACTTCCAGGATGGAGGAAGCATCCACAGCTTCTCTGGACAACATGTCCAGTGTCTCACCATCCTCACAGTAAAGAATTTCTTACTAAGATCTAATCTAAATCAAAGGCTTTGATTTCTACCTCTACTTCATGCTACTCCAGAGGTAGGACCCTGCCTTGATTCCATTTTGTGACTCAGAACTATCTTCCTGGGGTTTTTTTACTCATCAGATAATAAGTTAGACCTTGATTTAGAGATAAATTACAGACTCCCTCTGATTCTGAATGCCAAATGCCCCAGAGGATTTATGCTGCAGCTGGTTTGCACTATTTTCCCATCCACTTAGGCAGTGAGGCAGGACATGTGGGTGCATGGATACTCATAGGATGGATGAAGCCAGCAAAATGTAGTTGTGAGATTCCCCATGGGCTGAATGATCCTCCCATAGCAAGTTATTCTGATCTTAGGGTGAGTTTATTAAATGAGTGACAGAAGCAAAAGGGAGCAAAAAAGGAAAAGCCTCAAAATTCATTTGGATCAAACCCAACAAATAACCAGGATCAGTCCTTAAAGCAATGTATTTAACTTGTGTTTGCTCTCATAAAAAAGCAGGAATATTATAGAACCTAGAACCCTATGGAGATCATAAGAAGCATCACCAGAATGGCCTTGTGTTCCTCAATCTCATTTTCAAGGAGTTGGATAAGCAGCTTTTGATGCTGAGGGTCCTGGCAAAGAAGGGAATTCAGTATCTAAATTCAGTGTCTAAAATGCTAAATAGACACATAATATTTGGTATTTTCTCGATAGGGATGAGTCAGATGATGTCTACTAGGGCATTTAGATGATTAGTTCTTGTCAGGAAATAAAAAACTTGGATCAGAACTTTATGGAATTTATGGATCAGGAACTGCGGATCAGGAGAAGAAAAACAGAGGGGGAGGAGGTGAGAAAGAAGAAGGCTGGAAAGTTGGCTTTTGCCTCTGCATAGAGACGGGGGCAAGACTTGGTCGACACCCTTAAACCTTCATTGTCACATGTAGGTATATTTGTATTTAGGCTTTTAAGTTTGAAATCTGTTTTTCATCTCTGTGCAAGTCAGAATCCTGCAATCGTACCATGGGAGAAATGAGTTACTTACTGCAAAGGGATGCCTTAAAACATGTTTCTAATGAATGTTACTTTGATAGGACCTTTCAATTTTATACTAAACAGCAGAAGCGACATAAACAGCGTGACTTAAAATGACTGTTTTCAGTAAGGGTGTGAACAATCTTTGATTGAATTCACTGGTTTTATCACAAAACAGGTGTTTCAAACCAAGTGCTTTTGAAAGTGACTCCTCTGAGGGAACACAAACTCCTTTGTGTTTGCTGCATCACTGTTCCCTCTGAGTCAATGTTCAACTAAAGTCACACTTGGAGCTGCTTCATCATTTTACTTTTTATGTTACCACCTTTAAAGCTTGAGATTGAGGTCTAAGATGATAATTTGATTAAAAACAGATGTTTTAGTGAGATGGTCTCACTCTTACAAGTCCTCCAGCATAAGACAAGCCATGGATCACTGAAGGTTTATTAATTACCAAAACCCACTAAAACTTTAAAAGACCAGTGCAAGAAAAGTTTCCTAAACACATTCACTTTCACTCATAAAACTTACTTCTCATTCCTATCTCCAATGTGACTTTAAAAAAAAAGGCATGAATAAATAGGAAAAAAAAATCTGTTTTGAAAGCAGAATAGACCATTACAATAAATGCATGCTCGAAAACCAGCATATATTTATTAGTATAATTTTCCAGCTTGTGTTTTCTAAGAAAAGACACAGCACCTAATACATCAGGTGAACTGAAATTAAAAGCATTTTGAGATAATAGTGAATAACAGTGAAGAGAGAGAACAACTTCATTGTTTAAATGCTTAGATACAGAAATTATGGACTTTGAGGAGGCAATAGGAACTTCAGGGTCTCTGAACAAAAAAACTGGAGCACTTTGAATAAATTAAAAGAATAAAACTAAAGGAGGTGGATTTTTGAAATCTGAAACCAAACAAGTTGCCTAATAATAATGAATTACTCTTACTGTGTAAATTGAAAGATAATGATTTGCTTACTGTTTCTCTATTCTCCATTGTGATCTTAGAGTCACACCCAGCTTTTTTTAAAATGTTTTTTTTCCTCATCAGCACAGCAATTCAATAAAGTCATTAAACTTCTGATGTGAGAAGGCTTAACGACATTTTAACAGTATTATTCTTGCATATTTTACTACTTGAGAGAAGTTTGAGAATGTCTTTCCAACTTTAAACCTTAGCTGTTGTTTTCTTACTTTTGCTACATTAATTGTAGAGGAATCTTTGTAGAATTCCATGTAGGAAAGGCAGGGAAAAAAGCGTTCCCTGGGGACAGCATAAATGTGGTAGGAAAAATACATTAATTAAAATATCAGAAACCAGGTAATTTTAGAAAGTCTGTTCAACCCAGAATTTTCTACCACTTGATTAAAAAGGAAATGCTCCCAGCTTCAGCCTATTATTAACTTTTCTTTCCCAATTCTTCAGGGCAAAGAAGACAGCAGAATAATGGAGTAAAGAAAATGCCTAGGCTAGACAAAACCCTTAAGGCAAAGGCATAAAGTTTCAAGTTCGAGGTACTAAACCCACAAAACAACACTGCCAAATTGTACCTTCAGACGCCAACAGCGAACACATCATTTTAATGAGCAGTAGGTGGGAACACGTGAGTCAGGGACAGCAACTGCAGTTCCTCAAGAGCAAATCCTCACTCACACCTTTCCTCAGCTCATGAGCATTTCACACAGCATCTCCCAGGCACATCCTGCCAGGCCATGGGGTTACACAGCTCACCAGGACCTGTCAGTCCCACTTGAGCTCTGCAAGCTCCAGCCTGTCCCAGCAGCACACAGAACAGGTTCATTTGCACCACGTGCACCATGTAATTAGTCTCACTGCAAGCAGCAAAGGCAGGTGCCTGCATGCACTCATTTATCTCAGCTGCCTGGTTGCAGCTCTGCAGTGATGTTCAAACTCTGTTGCTTGTAATCAGGGCATCATATTCCTGCTCCACAGTGGGATGAAAGATGAGCAAAAGCTTGAATGGTGAGAGTATCAGGTGTTGGAAACTGCAGGCAAAGAGCAGCATGGAAATCCGTTTGAAATTTTGCAATTTTTGACTGTGGGGCAGCAGGAAGCATAGTCTCAGTACAGGAGGAGTCAGACAGCAAACTTAGAGATACACTCAGATATCCACAGAAATTCAACTTAGAAAGGGCAGGTGAAGATAACAGACTTTAAATCCCCTGTCAAATACACTGGACTGGGGTATTATAGCACTATATTCCTGTACAAGGAAGGGAGGCTCAGCCAGAGAGATTTCTATTTCTGCACTTAGGTGAAAGCTTTTCTCCAAGGAAACAATATTGTAGTAGCATTAAATTTTCATTTCCTCAGTGAGTTTACTCACTGAATATATTTTGAGTGATTCTTGGTTTTTTTCCAAAGCTCATGGGAATGTAAAAAAATGAAACACCAAACTAGATTCTGCTTGGAAATGAATGCAGTTAATGCTGGCACTGCATGTTTCCATGAACTATTTCCATCACTCAAACCTCTAAGAATTTTCCCCCACAGAATGCTGTAACAAAAGTTAACTTACAAGATTTTATATGCATCCTTGAACACTACATTAGCACTAATTTGGCTGTGACACATGGCTAAGCTTGTCCTCTGCTTCCTCCTTCCTATCACACCCACAAGAGCTGGGCTAGCCTGTCAGTGCTGCAGCAGACCGAAATCAGCTATTCTGCTTTTTTCTGGGAAAAAAAAAAGACTGCACTTTTAAAAAGTGTCAATTTTTGCTGCAACAAATAGCTCAAGATTTCAGAAAACAAGTATTTGATTTTTTTTTATTTCAACTTCTATGAGCATAGTTTGATCCACCTATGCTTTACTGCTTGAAACACACCATCAAAAATTGACTAGGGTGCAACAGAAAGCTGATAAGTCTGCTGAGTGGTTGATTTCTTCCAAAGAAGAATCCTAAGAATCCTCATTAGAAGAGGCTAATAGACTTTTCCCCTTTCCACACTGTCATATTTTAGTCCTCCTTATGCCTTAAGAACACAGTAAGAAATACACCTCCTAAGCCTCACTTTGCAGACTCTCTGGGGCAGGTTAAGACAAGGTACTTGTCCTTCTGCCCAGCTCTTTTCTGATGTTCAAATGCTCCCACATGACTGTGACAGAGCATTTTGTGCAATGTTGTTTCTCAGCCTACTCCCAGTGCTGTTTATGATGGGCTTGTGGAATACTGGGGTGAGAAACAGGATCAGTAAATTGGTACCCAAACTCTCTCTCCTCTCCAGTAAGGGAATAAGATGTGCTGAGGAAGGGAGAGGGGAAAATCAGGAATTTATAACATATGAGAGCTATCTACTGAGTCTTGAAAAAGGATGCATGGCTCTAACTACAGATTAACCTCATTCCTACAGGTACCAAGGGCTTTTAGCTTGTTACCACTGAGTCAAAAGAAATTCCTTACACTAAAACAAACAAAAACCCCAATGTGCAATAACATTATAAAGAATTGTGCCGTTGAGTCTTTCCAAAGCTGAAAGTTACTGCTGATTTTGCATTGAAGAAAGGGATACCCTCTGTTCTCACTGATTATCAGACCAGAAAGTACCCATAAAATGCAGTTCTACAGCTCTGTTTGGCACAGGTATGAGCTGACAATCACAACCAACAATCCTTGCTGTGTCTGGCTCATAGCAAAACCAGCTCTGCACTAAAAATAAGGGTGTGAGCTACCTCTAAACACTGAGGATTTAAAAAATTCAGACTCTTAAAATCCCTTGAAATTTCCAGGAGGTCAAAGTATTTTTGAAGCTGTTAATGTGCCAAAGCACATTTTGGAGTTCAGAAACATGACAATTCAATTTAGGAAGTATGTGTGAAAAAGGGAATTTAAACCTAAACATAGCAAGACCATATTGCAACCTTCCCCAAGCATATTCCTTTGACGAGCATGCATACTTTCCTCCAGAAAGCTGACTGCTTAAAATAGCTGTGATTAATTCCACTGGAGTTATTTCTGTTTCCAAGAGTACGACTAAATTTAACTGACAATGGGGAAATCTGCTGCTAATGGATGCTTCACATATTTTAAATAAAGCCCACATTTATGCATTGCTAAGTGTGGGGTTTTTTTAGTTTTTTAACTTGATTTTCATTATAGGACTGATCAGTCAGTGTTTAAAAAGCACTGACCAAAGCCATTCAATGACTGCTAGTGATTGTATAGTAACTGCCTTGTAATTGACTCAGAACTAGTAGCACCTGTCTAGTAATTCCCAGTAACTACTAGAGCTAGTAAGTCTCTAGTAACTGCTCAGTAACTACAATAAGAGCCTCTCAGTAAGTACTAGTAAGAGTCTAGTAACATTGCAATAACTGTGTGGTAATAATTGCCAGTAACACCTTAGTGTCTGCCTAACAACTGCTTGTAACGACTTTGTATCTGCCTATTAGCTGCCTAGCAGTTACTAAATCACTAATTACTGCCTAATAATGGCCTAGTAAATAATAGTTACTGCCTAGTGCATGCCTTACAGGGATTTTTTCCTCCTCTTTTTCCCCTCTAATTCATGACTTGTCTGAGCTCTGCTTACAACAGTCCAAAGCTGCTGCCATTAAATTTGATAAAATAGTGCTTTGGATAATTTTTAGATGGCAGCAGAGGGTGCTGTTAGTTCTGCTGAGAGGATGGGGTCACTCACCTCTCCAGTCCAGACAGACTCAAAGCACAGAAAAATCTCCTGTTGAGGGGTCAGCCTTGCTCCATGCTCCAAAATTGGTGTTCTTCTCTGCCTGGCTCTGAAATTCAATGTTTTTTCAAGGGGCTCAAAGAGGGTTCTAAATATGTATTGAATATGTTGCTCCAAATATGTATTGAAAAAGGATTCCCTAATACCCAGCATCCAATTTGAAAGGCTAGATTCTTTGTTGTAACTATATTATTTGTTATTCTGTTCTATTCTATTCTATTCTATTCTATATTATTTGTTATCTGGGAATCAGAAACAGTGCTTAGTGTGACAAAGGACTGGGTTCAGTATAGCCACACTCCAAGTTGTGTGGGTTTGGGAGGAAAAAAATCAACACTGCTTTTGAGGTGCTAAAGTCCTCCTGGCAGTTTCTAAAAGACACCTACAGCCAAGGGAATAACCCATGAATAACAGATGAGAGCAGACCATTCTGACATCACCTATCACACATGTAGAGCATTGCAGTTAAAATTGTAATTGCTTGTAGGAGTTAATTGCCTGTAGTGACTTTTCTAGGCTGCACAGCATGAACTGGGAGGCTTGTGCCGATGGCTCTGGGACAGCTCTGGCCCTCCTCAGGAGCAGTGGAGGTGTCTGGTTGTTTGGGGAAGAAACTGCTCATAATCACATGAACAGCCAGATCACCCTGAATTTATGGAGCTGTGGATTGATGCTGTTTGTGCTTGGCACACACAGGCAGGCTGTAAGCAGGGTATTTGTCACCAGACTTCATTTGCAGGCAAGGAACATTGCCAGAGGCTTTTAGCAGAAGGTGCTGAGCAGTTCTGTCTGGAAGAGCCCAGTGATACTTCCCACTGCTTTAGAAATGTGAAGGATTTACTTTACTGCCACAGGGTGCACAGGATTTAGCCTCTTTATTTCTCTGCATCTCACTTTTGCTGTTAACCAGGCAGATTTTCTGTGCAGTGCAGAGATGTGGGAAGAGGTTTGCAATCATTGTTATCTGCACAGTGCTTGGAGATCCAGGAGGAAACAGCATCAGGTTTCCTTGGGGTGGGAGGGTGAGATTAGCAGGAACCAGCCCTGTGAAGTGCTATTAAATGATAAAAAAATGCTGAAGGGCAATCTGTGCTGGGTTCAGTTTTCACAGCGAGGTTCACTCCTATATGAGGGTCTCGCCTTGTGTTTCCCTGAACTTGCACTGTTGCAGAGAGTATAGCCAGGGCCCTGCTGCTGGTGAGTTTAGTGTCTCTGGTTGACTCTCCTTTTCCACTCAGGTGGCTCAGATCCTCTCCTGGAGGTGGGGACAGCTCTCAGGTGCTGTTTCTAAGAGGTTGAGTACATCTAAAATGGTGAGAGTATCTAAGATGTCCTGCTTGTTCCTGCAGTCTCTGCTGAGCTGTTGGTGTCCTTCCAGCTCCTTCCACACATGTTGACGCTGGCATTTGGGAAGTGAATCCTTTTTTCCAGAATCTGGTAGCAACAGGATGCCAGGAATGTCGAGGCACGTGTTTCCCTGTTATCCCTGCCTCTCAACATGCCATCCATCTCTCTGAGGGTAAAAATAAAGCAGCTTTGTTTGATTTCTAGAAAAAGCCAGACCACAGTGCAGGGGTCAGAAATAGGCATCCCAGCCCTCCTCATCCCACTGTCTCAGCTGTTGCTTCCTGAGAGACAGAAGCATGTGGCCGCTAAAAATACCCTGCAAAGAGAATACACTCTCCCTCCAATGGGAGAGTATAAATTAAGCCGAGGCGTAATATATACAACTTCTTGTGGCTGGGAGAAACATTTCCCAACGTCACTTTTGGAGAGGGTTTTCCTAATGAAGCAGAAATCACAGCCCTGTCCCTTTCCAGTGTAGGTCGGTGATATTGTGCAGAGGATCTCCTGCCTCTCCTGCTCCCACCCCCTCGCCCTCCTAAGGGAATCTGTGTGGCCAGGGGTGGGGGGAGACCAGCCCTGCTTTTATAAGAGTGGCCTCGTGGCACATCCAAGTGGATAGGAGTGACAGGAGGTTTGGCTTGCTCCGAGATACCACCTCCCAAGCCTTGGGGTCCCTGGGATGACCAAAGGAGGAATGGATTCCGTGGAAGTGTTCACGACTGAAGGCAAAGGCAGGGGCTTGAAAGCCCAGAAGGAATTCTTGCCTGGGGATGTCATCTTTGCGGAGCCAGCCTATGCAGCCGTAGTTTTTGACAGGTAAGAGAAAAGCGCTTGTAAAACACAGACCGAAAGTAATCTCGCTGCAAAATTTCATCTGGCTGTTGTATAAAAGTTTGGAGGTGACCGGATGACATCAGAGAAGGGATCGGAGGGAAGTCAGAAGCATTTCTGTAGAGACACATTCACAGCTTGCAGTGAATGTCCTTCCCAGGGCTCAGATCAGCTTTTTCACTTTTAGTATGGTGCAGCTTGTTTCCAGGATGTGACCTTGTGAGGTGCTTGCTGTCATAACCTTTTAGAAATGCAGAGAAAGTTGCATGCATTCAGTGCCTCCCAAAACCAGCCCCACGCTGCACTGCGCTGAACTTCCAGGAGTTGGTGTAATTCAGGGGCAGCAATCTCAGACTGACTTTGCTGAAGTCTCTGATGGGTAATGCATGCTAAAAGTGAGTTCCTTTGTGCTCTGCTCACAATGCACCTCCAGCTGCACTTGCAACTTCATCACACACTGCCCTCAAACTAGGAGCTGGTGGGGATCAGCCAGTGACACTGTTTCTGTTAGAGAGACGTAGTATTTACAGCTGGTTGAGCTGACTGGAGACAAGCGTCTGCTTTTGCTCTTTCATGAGACTGGTTTTAAATTTATGTTCATGCTGATGTAGCCAGACACTCAGTGCTGGTGCAAGGATATTTTTCTTTTCTGCTGCTTGTTATAAGCACGAACATTTGCTCAGCCTTTGCTGCTGGTGTGGCTGGTTGGTGCCAACTTCTGCCCTTTGAAGCTGTGGAAGATTCACTTACATAACCTGGAAGCGAAAAGGTGCAAAGAACCAATTTCTATGTTAATTAAATTAAATTAAAAGCCTCTGACACAAATGGAATTTGTTCAGCCTTATAGCATGCTAACTGAGAACAGCATGTGGCCCGAATTTTTTAACTGAGGAATTAGATGGCAGCTGAAAGTCTCATTCTGAGCTTTGCAAAGTTGTGAGTGTTCTTTCAGGGCATCATGTTGAGTCCTGAGACCAAATTTTTAGCCCCAAACTGCCAGTGATTTTAGCAAATACCCTGCATGTGAAACAGGGCTGTGAGCAATTCTGCTTAGCTGAGCTTTCTCTGATTAAATCAGCCCTGCTAATGAAGTCTGGGGCACAAGCAGAGGTCGTGCTGCTGTTTTAACTCCGGTCATCTTGTAGCTGAAGCTGATCAGTACCACTGTGAGAACTGGCAGTAGCAGAGAATTGGGTATTAAATGGACAGAGCAGGAAAAAAGTTTTTTTGTGTCTTTACTGTTTCCTTGTCCTTTAACTGTCAGTGGGTGAACATGATTATGAATCTTTGCAATTAGCAGGAATGACACCTTTAGTTTTTATTTTAATATGTCATTGCAAGAACTCACATTAAAAATGTCATTTTTCACTTTACAATATTGAGTTCTTGAAGTCTTAACCCTGAGCTCAATTACAGGAGTTGGTGACAAAATCATTTCTCCTTGATGTGTCCTTTTAGCTCTTGCATTTCAGTTTCACTTGTGTCACTAGCTGGAATTTTGTGGTGATTTTTTTCGAAGTGTCTTTGGCCAATTATTTCTCCCACATGCATTATTAAATGTGCTTTTCTTTTTACACCACTGAAAACATTTTGTCCTTTGATGGTGGGTTGAGGATTTTTTTCTTCTATGTGAAGTGTTGCAAGCTCCACACGTAGAGCAGAGCTGCCCAGTTGAAGAGCTACAACTTTGCTGCATTTTCAAATGTCACTTGTGTAATGTGAGATAAGGGCAGAAGCTATCACTGCATCAGCTCTTAGACTGCACACTCTGTCTTAGGCTGAGGTTTCCAGCAGAAAATATCAGATGGGGAGAGATGGGTTTCTCTGTTTCCCTCCCTCCCTAGGCTGGACTTCTTTAGCTCCCAGAGGCAGATCCAGAGGCTGAGCAGCAAGAAGTCAAGTTAAACATAGCCCTTTTCTGAGATTGTTGAGTAATAATAATGGATTCTTACCCTCCTGTGACACATTTCATCCCAAAGTACTGAATATAGGTCAGTGGGGAAACGCAGTCCCAAAATCTCTGAAACAGACTAAATGCTTGCAGATTAGTGCTTGTCAGGGTGTATCCTGGGATATATGGCTATATAGGTATGAGATATAATGAAAACACACATTTTTTTCTTGTGGAAATCACCCTGATGCTTTTCTTACACACCCAGGGCTTTGGTTTTAAAGGTACCTTCTATTGCTGTCCCAGGGTATCCAATTGCATCAAACCCCACTGAACTGATTGCTGTCAAAGAAGAGTTGCCTGGATCCTTGCATGACCTGCAAGAATAAATCCACACTAGGCCATGGTGGCTGCTTTTACCCTGAAATAACTGCTGTTGCCTCTGCATGGGTGAAGAGGCCAGTGGTTTTCCTTGCCCACAAACACACACGTATAGGTCCTAAAATTAATGTTGAATCTGCAGTATTAAAAAGGATCTCAGTTTGCACAGGGAAATCCAAAATCCAGATTCCCTCATACTAATTCAAGTCAGTATCTCCCATGTCTTGATGAAAACACTGTGTATGTGTAGTATGGAACAGGGATTCAAATATGAATGATTGCTAGGTTTAGTTTTTGGCTCAGGTCCTACCAAATATGCGACTGTATTTTCCAGAGATCTCAGCTTTCTTTGTGCATAAAGACCACACAGAAGCACCAGAGTGCAGAGCTGGTCTCTACTTTGCAGCCCTTTGAAGAACTCAGTCCTTTGGGAAGTCTGTTCCCTGTCTGTGGGTTCTGTGGAAGATCCTGAAATCCTTCTCCTGATTTTGCTGTTGAAAGGTATATGGATGGCAGTCGTAGTGCAGAGGCCACATAGTTATTTCTGTGTGACTGCATACGATGTACAGATGAAGCAAAGGTCTTTTTGAGATTAGCAGGAGCAGCTCTGCGGAGATACAGCACAGTGGTACTTTTAAAACACAGCTTGCAATGGGAATCAGACTAGGTTATCAGCCACAATTTACCTGGCCAATAACCAGATGGTCAAGTTTAAAGTCAGTAACAAGTTACATGTGGGAGCTTTGACAACCTGCCAGGCAAATAAAATGTTATGCCTCAGTTTATCACACAGAAAGTCAGAGCTCAGGGCTGCTCTCACTGCTGGTTACCTCCTCCACTGCTGGGAGCTGTTTGGAGAGGCTTTTCCATCACCCCACTATGGATCCAATCCAGGGCAACTGGATATTACAGTACAGACTCCAACCTGATTTATATATGTAGATAGAGAGAGAGGTAGATACATAGACAGACAGATAGATTTGAGGAGCTGCTGTAGTAATTTGGACCTGAGGCTGTCACCCAACTGCATTTTATGGATGTCTGTCTTTCAACAGAAGGCTGAGTTTGAGGAGATGTGGAGAATTTTATTTTGCTAGGAAATGGAGAAATGTTTTCATTGGCAAAACTCTATCCTCAGGTTCCCCTGCAGAGCCTAATCCTGGACTCCTGTGTCTATACAAGTGAATCCAGCCCTAAGTGCCCATATAACCAATGGAACACTACAAGGTGCACTGAACACAGACACTTACCTTTGAGCTGAATGACTTTCCAGACCCCACTGAGCATGGGGAATCTCTGCTCAGACACAGGGGGTACAGATGAGCACATCTAGGTGTCTAAATCCACAGGCTGCATCCCACTCTGGAAGCTCCTGAAGCTCCCTAAAGTCATTAAGGCTGGTGAGGGCTTGTACTCTTCAGCCCCATGATGGTCATATGAGCAACAGTTTTACACAGAGCCAGAGACTTTTCATCTAGAAGTACGTAAAACACAAAGAAAAATGAGATTCCTATAAACACCAGCCAGCTCATAGTTAGATTTTAAGGCCAGGGTATGACTCACTAGGCTAACCTTGGTCATTGCAGGGGGTTGGACCAGATGACCTTTAAAGGTCCCTTCCAACCCAAACCATTCTCATTTCTTTTTTTTTCTTTTCTATAACTTTGTTCCTTAAGCCAGTGTTTACTTGGTGTTGACTCTCGTATCAAGCCTGTTGCTTCTGCCTGAATAAGAGCAGGCTGCTTAGAGAGACAGTGAATCCTGATGGAAAGAGGGTAGACACATAAAGTGCAGACACAATCTGATCTCTGATTCAGCCTTGCTGTTCTCAGCTGAAATATCACTCAGAAGACACGTGTCAGGCCTGCTTTGCCCTGAAGTAGAAGCAGAAAGCTGGAAATATATCTTCTCAAGAATTCTTTGCATTTGTCGGGGTAATATTTCAATTTGTAAGGCCCCTGAGCTCTCACTGCATCTTCCTCCAATCCTTCCTCCCTCTTTGCTTTCTCCTTGAAGACCCCAGGTCTCCTTTCCCCCCTGCCACCTTCATGATGATGGCATTCCCAGTGCCTGGGCTCAGACTGTACTCTGTGTGCCCTTCTCCTCTAGTACATCAGTTGGCTCTCAAGCCTGTAAGAGTTTACATTTCCTATAAGCAAGGGGATTCCTCATATGTCTCTGTCAGCTTCTGACAGGAGGAGGTTTGCTCTTTAACCAGTGGGGTTTGGGGGACAAACGAGGGAAGTCAGTACAGTCAAGGGAAATGGTATTGTGTGGTAGAAAGCCAAGATCACCTGAAGATCTGCTTGATGAGTGATCTGCAAATTGCTAAAAAACTGAGATCATGCCATTTTTGCAATTCTTTTTGATATGTGAAACAGGTAAAAAATGTTTTCCAAGGAAATCTTGGGACCTCTGTTATTGTAGCTGGGATAATTTAGGGATCTAAGAAATCCAAAATTTTCCATAACAGCATGACTCTGAAAAGATTATGGGAACAAATTCTTTGTGTTGATACCAATAAAAATTGAGAGCTAATGTGATCTTATTCACATTTTTTAAAATGTTCTGGGGCTTGATTTTTTTTATTATTATCTCATTTTTTCAAAAGCTCAAATAAAACCTAGGAGAAAACCTAGCTTTTTAAAGAAACCTCACCCACACCTCTGAGAAAAGGCTGGGAAATCTTGTAATGGAAGACTAAAAATAAAATAGTCAAAAATTAGTCTAAAATAAATCCTCCTCTCAAATCAGACAAACTAGGATATGTCATCCCTGACATTTTAAAGATGAAAATACTAAGCTTCAATCCCTTTTTATAGGAGCAAACCCATTCTTATGCTAATAATTCATCTTTAGGTAGCCTCAGTAGAAGGCAACTACTGAGTACCTCCCTTGTATTTTCACTGCTGAAACAGCAGGTGCATTTCCTTGGGGTAGTGTCTTTAATGAAGTGTTACAGCCTCTGCTGTGAAAGCCAAGGAGACTTTGCCTTCATTTTAAGCTGTTCTTACACTGTTTTCTGTAGCAGATTAAAGAAAGAGATGCCCAGCCAGCCAATAATAATAGGTGTAAGTTAGGTGAACCCACATTAAACTGCTTGTGTGCTACTCACTGTGTCCATCAGCTACTCAATGAATTGTTCTTTGCACTAAAACCATCTCACCTGGCTTTTCCAGGCCAGTGAATGAGAGGTTGTGGGTGCTGGATGGCAGATGTTTGGGTTGTGCATGTCTCAGAGATGAGGTTAATACATTTCCTGTGACAGTGCTCAGCCCTCTGTCCTGGCAGGTCCAACAGACCTTAATCTGTCTGAATCCAATCCAAGGAGTCACAAGAGTTATTTGTTTCTTCTGCTTTCACTGTGAGTTATACTTGCAGGAGCCATGGTTCAGTTGTGCTCTGCTTCCTCTTGTATTTGTTGTCTGGCACAGTGAATCCCTGCTTTGTCACTGTAGCTCCATCCAGGATTAGCTGTAGTTGAGTGTCTCACCTAAGTAACACCAGAGCACGTGAGCTCTTCAGGATGCAGCTTGGTTGATGCTGGGCTGGGAGGCCAAGGAAACCTGAGGCTCCCCATAAAGTCACTCAGTGGCATCTGCCCTCTAAGTCAGCCCTAAATCCCTGACCTGGCAAGCTTTTTGATGGGCTGGAGGCATCACTGTACTGAAGGAGATCCTGCTTTTGGGCAGGGTGAGAACCTGTTCTCACTATGTGTGGGAGATGGCAGTGATCACCTCAGAGGCACAGCACAAAGCAGCTGTGTTGTCCCTGTGGCAAAGCAAGGGAAGCTGAGCAGCAAGACCCAGAGGGTTCAAGCCTCCAGGGCTCCTGGGTGGGGCCACAGCAGGAGTCACCTCACCAGGGTTCTCTCCAGGAACTCTCAGTGCTGCCTGGCCATGCAGCATCTGGGCTGCTGTCTGTACTGGGAGGGGAGGGCTGGGATACCTGGAACCACTTTGGGTTGTGTTAAACACTTTCTAGACCAGACAGAGAAGGTTTTTTAAATAAAAAAAATAATTTCCCAATGATTTCCACAGGCTGAGAGCCATAGGTTTAATCTCAGGCTGCTCCACTTGGAGAACCTTAACACTGCAGAGAGGGTGAGAGGGGAGACTGAACCACTGCAAGCCTTTGGGTGTCCTGTCTGTCTCTGGAGACAGAAAGGACCCAAGTATCAAAGATGGTATCAAACCCAGCCAAGGCAGATCCCCACTTTGCCATTCCCTTTTGGGACATCCAGCTCTAAGCTCCTCTGAGACAGCAGGAGTTTGCACGGCTGCCAAGGGGCACCTGGGGATTTAGGTGCTTGCAGATGCTGAAGCAATTTTAGTTGAAGATTTAAGAAATGGATCTCAAATACTTGTGTTTCCTGGCTCTTTTGCTATGCCTAGAGTTGAGCCAAAGCCTCTGGAGTCCTGCTAACACACAGTATCAATAAACCCAGTCTTCTCTGAAACCATTTTAGGACATGGAGGATTCCATCATGGCTTTGTAAGAGATGTAATATTTCTTACACTTGCCAGTCAGATTACCTGTGAGTAATTGTCTCTGCAGTGCCAATACCACACAAACTGTTCCTTTGCTTTCTCAGAAAGTCTTGTATAACTTTTTTGGTGCATTTCTGCATCTCCTCAGAAATAAGGGATTTCCAGAGCTGGCAGTAAGTTCTGCCAGCCAGGTCTGCTTTGGAAAATCTGAACCACCCTATGCAATAAACATCAAATGCAAACCCAGCATTTCAGTATTATTTTGTTCTTGGGGAGAAAACTGAGGGGAGAGAAACACCTATTGGAGTACTTGGGTTTTTCTGCACCACGTTCCCTTCCAACCTGTCATTCCTCTCTACAAGAAAACTTTTTTTGGGTTTTTTTTTTGTTTTGGGTGGTTTGTTTTTTTGGGGTTTTTTTTTTGCTTTCTGACTGCCCTTAAATCACCCAGGTGGCAGGAGGGACCCCCATTCCCCATGTGAGATATCTCCCTGTGCTTCCTGGTGTGAAGCAACCACGCAGGTTTTATCAGCTCTCTGCCTCTGCTTTGCCTTACAAGGACTGTAATGTCTCTTGCACCTCTCTGCCCCGCTGACCTGACAGCTGACAGAGCACAGCCTCACATTTCTCACCAGCTCCCAGCTCTTCCATTTGACACAGTGGAGCTGGCTGCATCCCCCTTCCCAGACACATGCTTCCCCCTGCCCCATCCCAGGTGCTTCCCTTGCATTGCTCTCCAGCACTGCTCACTTTCCTAAACCTCATTTTCCAAACCTTATTTTGTCTGCTGTGGGTCATCCTGCTTGTAAATCAGTGGCCCTCTTTATCCTTCAAGAGCTAAGGCACAGGGTAGATTATGTCAGCAGCTCACACAATATTTTCAGGGAAAATAAAATGCATTTGAAATGTACTGTGATAGATATAAATATGTATATGTATGTGTGTGTCTATATATATAGGTACAGTAGAGTGACAGGACAGGTTTTGGGATGGACTTTCTGGGCCCATGGGCTCTGATTCCTGCCTGCGGCACATCCTCCTTATTGAATCATCAAATTTTTTTTATTTCCTCATGCCTCAGTTTCCCCACCCTGCACTGTGGACAATGATAAATTTTCTCTTGATCATGAAGCCTCTGTGGTCCCTGAGCTTTTTGCAGTGAGGAGAAGCTCCCTGCTGGCACCAGCAGTGGCTGAGTGATGGGATTTTAAATTCTCCTGTACTGTTGAGCCTGGCTGGAGGCCCAGATAAAGTGGGCAGTTGCCTGGAGAGAAGCAGACAGCTGGAGATACCAAATCAGGCAGTGAAAAGCCTTCTCTAGCAACAAGGGGAAAGTTCCTAAGTCATTTGGGCAGAAGACCAAAGTGTCTCCCCCTCCTTCTCAGCAAATTCAATTCTAGGAGCTACAGCTGGACACGTGAGGGGGCATATGGGGGAGGTTTCCCCTCAATCTGAGACCCTGGACACTCTCAGAGGGAGAGCATGAGGTCAGACCTCTTCATCAGTATCCTCATGTGCATTCCTCCCCCAGCCTTGGTTGTAGTTACATGCATACAACTATAGGATGCTTCCTGGAAATCCTGTTTTGAATCCCCCAAAGACAAAATACCCATTTTGATGGAGCCCCAGTAATTCCATAACCATTTAACTCACAGTGACAGCACTGGGTGAGAACACAAAGATTAAGCTGGGTGGGATATTTCTTCATCCTCCCAAAAAGACTTGAGCTGTCCATCCTTAGTGGCTGTGAGGAGCCCAGAGATGCAAAGCTGGCAGGACCCTGGTTGGGCAGGGCTGGCTGTGACTGAGATATGAGCCAACATGTCCTTCTGTCCCTCCAGCCTGACACATGTCATCTGTCACACCTGCTTCAAGCGGCAGGAGAGGCTCCACCGCTGCGGGCAGTGCAAGTTCGCCTATTACTGCGACAGGACCTGCCAGAGAGCAGCCTGGCTCAACCACAAAAATGAGTGCTCTGCCATCAAGAGGCATGGCAAGGCACCCACTGAAAACATCAGGTGAGAGCTGGCCCTTAGTGACCTGGGAGATGCTGTGGCAAGGAAGAGCTGGGTGGCCTGATTTGGGCAGGGTGGAGGTGGGAGAAGGTGTAGCAAAGTCCAGGAGCATACCTGAGCTGAAGGGATAGGGACCTGGAGGAGCATCAGTGGTGCTCCTGCTTTTTTCTTTCTTTTGTTTGGTGCTGGGCCCCAGAAACTCTCAATGTAGTGAGGCAAACCCATCCTGGATGGTTTAGGAGGTGTGGGAAACTGGGTAGTAGGTAGAAAAGTGAAAGAGGAGATAGATTCTTCCCCAATTTGCCAGTAGGATACATTAATTTGTCTCCACATTCCAGCTCTATCACAAGAAAATGAGAGGAATCCTCAAGGAAATGAGAGTATTTGTGGAGGGCTGGGGACCTGGGGGTCTGTAGCACTTCTCCAGATCAGAACCCAGGTGCTGGGGCAAAACCCTGCACCCCCCTTTCCTTCAGAAGGCTGTGGATGGTGACCATCCATCTGATGCTGAGCCTGTCCCATTCAGTCTGCCTGCACACCATTTCCCCACCCAGGAAAGGAATTTTGATGGTCCTTTGTTCTCTCCTCGTGGTGCTGGTGCTGCTAACACCCTCGGTGTCTCCTGGCCAGGCTGGCTGCCCGCATCCTGTGGAAGATCGAGCGGGAGGGCAGTGGGCTGTCCGAGGGCTGCCTGGTGTCCATCGACGAGCTGCAGAACCACGTGGACAGCTTTGGCGAGGAGGAGAAGAAGGAGCTGCGCACGGATGTGGAGAGTTTCCTGGAGTTCTGGCCGCCCCACTGCCAGCAGTTCGGGATGCAGTTCATCTCCCACATATTTGGAGTGGTATGTTGGGAGGGTTTGCAATGCCAGCTTTCCAGAGAAACCCTCCAGCTGGCCTGATTTGAGCATGGCTGACTTCATCCCATTCCCCACCTACTTCTCCTCTGCACTGCCACAGGGAAACTGAGGCATTGCAAGGGCTCAAACATTTTGGCTGTCTAAACCTGCAGACAAATGGTTTGCTCAATCACAGGTGCTGCATTGTTGTCACAAGTCCTGCTGGGCATCTCTCTGCACCCGGGAGAGATGACAAAACCTAAATATATTTTTAGTAAATACACCTAGGATGTGTGTGAATATAGCAGATCTGTTTTAGTAGATACATTAATATCTGTTAATATTCTGTGCATTAGATTTTTTACATTTACATAATATATATAATAAAATCAGTAGAAGATACTAAGTAATAATGGATATTAGTAATGGATATTATTAAATTAACTACAAATTTTTGTTCTCAGTGTAGCAGAGAGGGAAATTCCCAGAAGCCAGTTCAGGCTGAGCTTCTCTGCCCTCACCCCTGCTACAAATGAGTTATCCCTGCACTATCCCCTCAGCTCCCAACACTGCCAAGAGGAGACACATTCCCTGCTCACCCCTCTGCCAGTGGCTGCTGTGCAAGACAAGCTGGCTTTTGCCAGTCCCAGTATAGGGAGAGGACACAGCATCCTTTGGTACCCACACCACAGAGAAAATCCAGTCCACTGGACACAGGGAGACCCTAAGTGCTAGTGACCAGCACAGCTTGTCTGTGGAGAAGCAAGGAACTACAGAAAAACTACAGAATCAGTTCACAAAGGAAATGAAACTATTAACAGGGTAAAATAATCAGCAGTCGAGTTAATTATTCCCTTTGGTTTATTGAATCACATTTTCTCTTTGCAGATGTTTCCATTATTTATGTTTGTGACTAAAAGCTGTTCTGCTCATATGTGATAATAGTGTATCACACAGAAAACTAAAGTAATTCATTCTTGGTAGATATGTAATGCAAAAGTAGTCAGTCTAAAAATTTATAGCAAAGAGTAGTTGTTGGCTTTTAATGAGCTTTGAGGGCAACCCAGCAAACATGACCAGGTTGAATGCAGCAGTCAAGGTTAATTTCTAACTGATATCTGTTTTCATGAGCGTGACCTTTGCTTTCTGCTTGAATTGCCTCAAAATCATTTTCCTGTGACCTTTTTCTGAATTATTTGCAGGAACCAAATATAAGGAAATCAATGCATGGCCAAAGCAAGTTTATCTTAGGCATCCCAAGTGAACACTGACAGCAAATATTCTGTAACATTTACTCAGCTCTGCCCTGGGTTGGTCCCTCTGCATGAATCCTGCATTTCCTCTCTTCTGATGTTTTATCCCCACTGGAGTGTTTCGGCTTTTTCTCCTTTAATGCTTCTTCCTGCCTTTGTTTTGGGACTAGATCAGCTGCAATGGCTTTACCCTCAGTGACCAAAGAGGACTGCAGGCTGTTGGTGTGGGAATTTTCCCCAACCTCTGCCAGGCCAACCACGACTGCTGGCCCAACTGCACTGTCATCTTCAACAATGGCAAGTGAGTGGATTTCTTTCCTTGGGTGCAGCAGGGATGGATCCTAACAGGCAGCCCCAGAGTCAGATCCCTGCCCCAGAAAATCTATGAATTCTTATTTTCTTCTCTAGCTCAGGAAAAAAAACCCCCAGTATTTTCTTTCTAAAGAGGAATTTGTTATTCAAACAATTATCATCTGATGCACTAACAAATACACGAAATTTGACCCCAAATCCAGCAACCAGTAGAGAATTTTTCCCTGGTTTCTAACGTGTTTTGTAAGTAGACCCAAAATAGGCAGATAAAGTAGTAAGTAGCTGTTTTACTCACCCCCTATATTGAAGCTTCACTTATAGACAGTTAAGGAGTAATTCCACTTAGTAAATTATTAAGGATTATGCTGAGTCCACAGTCCAGGAGTTTCTCATAACCAAAGCTTGCAATAAGCTGTGTATCACTATTTGGTGTGTTTATAACCATTCCTAATACAACCCCATCTGGTGAGAGTTTACCATCTCAATTAATCACTGATTAACTCTTTAGCAACAGCACCTTAATGACAGTTGTGATGTTATCTGCAAGCAGAGGCACCTGTGAGTGCAGGACGCTCTCAGTCTCTGGGCATTCCTCATTCCCACCCAAGTCCTGTAAGAAAACTTCTGTGGGACAAGTGAGATGGAAAGAGGTTCAGTGGGAAATGCAGGGATGTTCAGCAGAGCTGAGAGTGGAGGCAGCCCACAGCAGGGATGCTCTGCCCTTCCCAGTTTCCAAGCCATGACAGATATAAACTGCTGTTGATCCAGAAAGTTGCAGTGTGTGCAAGGTATTAACAGTGGGACATTGCTTGCCCAAAAACTGCACAGCCACAGGATTTCCTCTGAACTTTCTGCCATGATTTTACAGCTACCTGCCTTCACCAAACTTTAGTGCTCTAATTTAACACCCCTTAGCCTCTCTTTTTTCAACTAACACATTGCTTCTGCACTCCAGTTATCACTGCTGGTTTTCCCTGATTAAACTACACTAGCATTTATCAAGTAGCTGGTAAATCAGCAAAGAGAAAACAAAAAATCATGATTACCTTGGTGGGAAATAGGGTCTGATCTAAAGTCAGTTTGGAGTCTGTACTGTGATATCCAGTTGCCCTGGATTGGATCCATAGTGGGGTGATGGGAGAGTCCCTCCAAACAGTTCCCAGCAGTGGAGGAGGTAACCAGCAGTGATAGCCACCCTGACTTTCTGGGTAAGTACAGGAATGGCATTTATTTGCCTGGCAGGTTGTCAAAGCTCCCACATGTATCTGGTTACTGACTTTAAACTTGACCATCTGGTTATTGGCCAGGTAAATTGTGGCTGATATCCCAGTCTGATTTCCATTTCAAGCTGTGGTTTAGAGAGCACGACTGCTGATGTCAGTGGAGACCTTTCTGTGCAGGAGATCCAATCCCCTTGTTCTTGCCAAATGTCAGGAGCAGGTTTTGCACATTCCCTCACCTAGATTGCTCCTAAAATCATAATGCCAGGGCAGTTCTCCACCAAATCCTCTATGGCCCAGTGATGGACAATTTGGTCCTAGCAGCTGCATAGCAGAAGGAAAGTTCTCATGCAGTGCCACACGAGCCAGGCACAGGGAACCCCCTTGTCTCCTGTCACTACAATGTCCAGTGCTATGCCATGGACATGGACAAAAAACATTTTTCTGTTGTTGTTGTTGTACTTGTACGTGTGTAAACTGCAGATGTTTGTTTTGTCTTTCAGTCATGAGGCTGTAAGATCAATGTTCCACACACAGATGAGGTGGGTCGGTCTTGAAAGCATCATTCTCCTCCAATACCCTGTACCCTTCATGCCCCTTGTTTAATGGAAAAGATGCAAAGACCCCATGGGGCTCCCTCTGTTTTCTAAACTTCTCCTCCTCCCCTGTATAAAGCCCCACTAAACCCAAACCTCACTTACCTCTGCATTTTGTAGTAAATTAAAATGATAGTGGTAATACTGTGACTGTCTTCCCCAGGGTGAATTCCCTCTCTGCCTTCCCACCCTCTCCCTTGGCTTCCTCCCTGTCAGTATTTCCCCTCTACACTTCTCATTTCTCCTCCCCTGACCGTGGCAAGAGCATGAAAGTCAGAACAAGGTCTCACTAATCTTGTACAGCCCAAAATAAAACCTTGCCTATTAGGAGATGAGAAATGACTGTGTTACTGACGTACTAAATAGTCCACGTTTCTTCTGCAACAAACTGTGCCCGAGGAATGTGTTGCCTACAGTAGCAGTACTGTGAGATGTAGGTTTCAATTCCTTTTTTTATCATAATCCATGATTAATGTTCCACCTTTTAATGATGCCACTGTTACCTGATCCAAACTCAATAAATCACAAAAATATGTGTAAAAAAAAAATGCCTCTGCTTAGCTTATGGCATTTGGTATATTATAGTCAGTGCTCTTAAGGAGACACTGGTGTCTTTAAAATTTAATTTCAAGCAGGCATGCAATTTCTTCAAATAAGATGTGAAATATATTTGAAGTGCTCTTCTTCACCCTTGAATCTTACCCAGTACATTATAAATAGGGCCTTAGAAAAAGGGCTAAATGGGTTTCACTTCTGATTAGCATTGCTGCTTGGGGCCATTTGAGCTCTGAGCTATCAGGCACTTGCTGTGCTATCAAGGAGCTATCAAGGTCCCTGCTGCTCGTGGAAAACACTGGAGAAAGAGCCCTGGACAAGCTCAGTGGTGTTCTCCTGGCTGACAGTGTCCCTTTAACTACAGTATTTAAAACATGCCATGTGTTTCCTGGCTTATCCCAAAGGCTATCAATCCCCTCCACACAAGGGATGGCTGCTTAAAATACTCCTACAGGGCTTGGGCTATCAGGGGCATCATGAAAGTCAGAGCCTTGATTTTGCTCCTCTGGTTGCATGACTCACTTTAACGAGGATCCTGTGAGGTGTGAACAGGAATGTTTATGTGTGTAAACGTTTTGGGTGGGAATTGCTCTTTTTTTGTGCACTTCCTCCTGGAGTAGCAGGTTGCACCTCTGTCTGGCATTTCCCTGTGGTTGTGACATGACTAATAGCTGCCCTTCGTGACAATAGCATGTTTAGCGATAAATTCTGTATGAAATATGCTGTTGGTATGACAACACCCAGAGAAGGTCAAGACCAGCCTTGGAGAGGAATTTTTACAGCAGCTTTAGCAGAGCTGGAAGACTCAGAGCAACACCTGTGGTGCTGAGAGCCTGTAATGGGAATTCCAAGGGAATTAAAAGGGAATTACAGGAGAATTACAATCCCTTTGCAAAAGCATGATCACACAGAATAAGTCATGTCCTCCCCCAAAAAACTTACTTTTAATACACCTGGTGATACCTGTGAGTCCTCTGCCACCTCCTTAGTCTTAGTCTCTGAGTCTCTTAGTCTCTGAGTCCTTAGTGAGGTTTTTTTGGGTTCCATCTAAAACACCTCACATTCATGTGGGAGCCAGCAGGTCCCCTCACCTATCTCAAAGCAGGTACATTAAACACACTGTTGAGGTCACTAGTAGTTGGGAGAGGAGGTGGATACAGAAGAACCACCTCACAGTTGGTATTTGATGGATTTTTTCCCCATTCTGGCCCAATTCTCCAGCCAGGTGTACCTGTTTAGCCCCTGCAGCTGAGAGATGGCCCAGAGTAATGGAGAGATTCTCTGTGTGGAGTGGAACAGCAGAGAAATAGTTCTAAGTGTCCACATTATTTTTGCAGGGAATGACATGAGGGAAGAGCAGGTAAAAAGATCTGGCTTTCCAAATCCCATCATCCCATCATCCCATCATCTGGGGCTTGCCATGGATTTCAGTAACAGAGACTGGCAATTGAATTGTGGTAATAGGTCAAATGAGCTATTTAAAAATAGACTCTTTCCAGATAATTATTTCTAAGCTTTTATGTGGAAATGCATGAACAGGGTGAGGGCATCTCTTACCCAGTGCCCAGAGGTATTTTTTTTTTTTTAACTTTTCAAAGAGAAAATGATACCAAAGGCAGCACAGCTCAGGATCTTGGAGTATAGCCAGGGGTGTGTGGGTAGCATGCAAAGCAGTACTTAAAAAAAGACCCAAAATCCAAACTCAGCATTTTGGTGGGTATTTCTGATCTCAATGTTGTTTTTTTCTGCTGAGATCTCCTGCAACAAATAAAAGTTGATGTCTAGGTTCAGCCCCCATCTGTATAAATAATGGTGCCACAACCTCTTTATAGCTCAGACCTTTACATATCCCTGCCGGAGACTTGCAGAGGGGCAGGAAAAACTGGTGTGACTGTGTTCTTGCTCTGTATTCAGTCAACCAGACTGCTGTTCACCTCTGCATTGCATCCCTGAAGACAAAGCAGTGCCTTAGGGCGAGGGCTCAGCAAGGCAGGACAGATCACAGGATTTGTCCCTGGTGGCTCTGTGGCTTCACTTCTGCCTTTGCTGCTTCTCCAAGTGCACCTCCCATCTCCTTTGCCCCCAGGATCGAGCTGCGGGCCCTGAACAAGATTTCTCCAGGGGATGAGCTGACTGTTTCCTATGTGGATTTCCTCAACCTGAGCGAGGAGCGGCGGAAGCAGCTGAAGAAGCAGTATTACTTCGACTGTACCTGTGAGCACTGCAAGAAACAGCTCAAGGATGACCTGATGCTGGCAGTGAAGGCAGGGGAGAGCAAGGTATGGTTTGTCCTGCTCTGTCCAAAGCCAGGGGTGGCTGGATCTCCTCCACCAAGGTGTCTGTGAGTCTCTAGGATTGTGGTTTCTCAGCACGGGGACACTCTTGATAGGAAAAGAGTCAGATTTTGGCAAAAGTATGACTAGTGCCAATGTAAAAAATGAGAACTGAACTGAACCATGACTGGGCACAACACCAATTCAAGCCCACCATGCAAGGTCAGCTTAATCCTTATAGTGCAAGATATGTGCAGTTTTTAATTTTAAAAAGCCTACAGACGTTGCCTTTAACCCAAAAGTCTATCAATAGACAGAATGCAAAAATATTGGAAAATTATTGTGATATAATTGCAATTGAGAAAAATGCCAGCATTTAGATTGTAAGGTTTTTTTTCTGGGAAATTGCAAGGGAATCTACATTTTGAGCAGCAGAAAGAGGAATGTGTTGCAGGTGATCCCTTGAGACAGGACTAACCAGCACTGCACCATCACACCAGCTCCAGGAATGTGGGAAGCCTGAACTTCCAGTCCCTCTTTGCAAAGGCCTGTCACAGGGAGTTTGCACCATCACTTGACATTTTTGCATGGTTGCTGTGGGCAGACTGACTGTGAGGAATTTGTGTGTCTGACTGCTCATTTTTAAGTAATTTCTCTTTTCCTTGGAGGTCTCACAAGTCATCGAGTAGGAGAGTATGAGGCTGTGTCTGGCTATTGGCAGTGGGATGTGTTGCTTGGTCAGCAGCTCGACTTTATGAGTATTCTGGCAGCTCTGAGAGTTTCTTTTCAGTTCTTCTGCCCAAGGATATAATTGATAATAAGTTTTGTCCCCTGTGGCAGTGTTGGGTTGGGGGTTTCTATTCCTGCAAGCTTTATAGTGTATAAAGGAAGGCAAAACAAGGCAGGGCAATTAAATGTATCATCAATCATTGCTCTGCACTGTTGAGCTGTCACACAATGAATCACAGTACAGCCCAGGGGATGATGTGGAGCAGGTGGGAAACCAAACAGAAAAGGTGGGATGAGGAAAGGTGACCTCAGAGCAGCAGTGCCACCAGGAGAGCCACAGTGAGATGCACCTTTGGGAAGGAGCACAGAACCCTCAGCTCCTGCTCAGCAGGTGCCCTGAAGCCAAGCTCAGTCCTGTAACTCCTTTCAGAGTGATGGCAGTCAGGAAAGGCTGGATATTGCAGAGTATAAATCTCTCCTTGAGAAAGGTTTAGAGAAATAGTATTGAGCTGATATAAGGGAGCTCCCTTATGGGACACAGGACGTGGGACTAGAGGAGGCCCTTTCTTTGCTGGGTCAAGTTCTCCTCTAGTGCAAAGACCCTGCTATATAACCCCATTCTAAATTATCAGTCTTCATCTTAAATCTAATCCTGGCTACTGTACTTCCCCACTTACAAAGCTGTACTCAGTTCTCTGACGAGGAAGGATTTTTATCTGGCTTTCTGCAGAAATATTTTTAACACATTCTCCAGTAGACAGCATAAAAAAATCTCAACTCTCATTCAACACATACTATCAAGCCTTGACTGAACAGTGAGGCCATGAATCACAGAACAATTTGGGTTGGAAGGGACTTTATAGATCATCTCATTCCACCTGCCCTGCCCTGGGCAAGGCCACCTCCCACTAGGGATGCACCATCCCCTTTTTGTGAGCATTAGCAGTGTGCACACAGGAGGAAAACATGCACTTCTGGGGGAATATCCTGCACACCCTGAGGTACTTGTGCAGAAAAAGCCTGTGAACATGCAGGGTGCATGATTTCAGCTATTAAAAATACACCCCAGCCACAGACAGTAAGTGTCCAGGCTGACACCACCTGCAGAGCACGTTGGCTGTGCCACATTTCCTGAATTCAGGCACACCTGCTGGGAGCAGCAGAGCTCACAGCTGCATGGAAAAGCACTAGGAATACATGGGAGACTGACAGCTTCCATCCTCAACAGCTGCCCTGACCTCCAGTCCTTCACCCCTTCCAACGAGTAGCAAATTTCCCATTGTTTATAATGGCAACAGATTTAGAAGTCTAGTAAAGGCAAGGGAGGATTTTTATTAGACAAAGCCACTGTGGAAATGCTGTTTAAGGTCCCTGTTCTGGGAGTCTTGACCCAGACAGCAAAGCAATGTGATTTGCACTGACATTAACTTTGCCTTTGGATGTGCTCTGTGCCCCAGGACACCCTGTGTGCTTCTCAAATCTGATTAGCTACAATAGCTTCAGCATAAGCAATAAATCACAACACAAATATATCCATAAATAGATGGGGGGCAAATGGCTCTGAAAACTATGGGTTTTCCTTCAATACTAAACTTTGAAGAGGATTTCCCCACCAGATGTATTTCAGATTCCTCAAAAATCTAATTGACCAGGTGTGAGAAAAAGACAACAGGGCAGTCCTACAGTTCTGACTCCCAATCTTTGCAGCCTTCATTGCAATTTTAGGTCTCTGTTTTTGATCTACAGCCAGAAGTCCTTCCTGGCTGCTGGCTCTGCTGTGTGTCTGCAGACCAGGCTCTTCCCAAAAACTCCTGGAGTCACGTGATTGTGGGCTGATTTCAGATTTCCCATTTATGAAAAGGAAGGTCATTATTGCTAGAATAGTTGGAAAATGCTAGAAGAGTTGGAAAATAGTTGGAAAATGAAAATAGTTGGAAAATGCAATAGTTGGAATGGGGCTCAGAGAAACAGAAGATGAATGGTTGTGCTGGATATCCGGCTGTATTTCAGTATTAAAGGAAGAAAGAGGAGGCAGCTAATTATGAGCTCATTAGTGTTTTACCAGGTGTGCCTGGATGTACTTCATGTCTCCAAATGCAGGGTGAAATGCAAACTTCTTTGAGGTGTGTGGGAAAATACATTTCCCTCTCTGTGTGCAGCTGAAATCTGAGCTCAGCCATCTTAGGGTACTTGGACCTAAGGACAGGGTTTCTCAGGGTGGGTAAAATTCAGGGATCTTTCCTATTCCACCAATCTCTCATTCAAGACCCTCATTCCTCTCGAGCAGCTCTTCTAGGAGCACCTGATACTCACCAGCTGGTGGCTTTCACAGCCTCTCTGGTATCTCATGAAGCCTCTTAGTTGCAGGATGAATTCTGTCCCTTTTCCAGACGGGAGAAATGGTGTGGAGAGCTGAGGAACCCAGTCATGCCTGCCAGAGGCACATGGCCATTACCCTGGTGGGCAACACTTGCTGAAATCAGCAGGACCTTCACCTTTTGACCAAGAACTGGGACCATTTCAGCCTTGGGCAGCTCTGAGGGGCACACTGGTATTTGCAGCCAGCAGTAGGAAGTGAGTGATGTGGGAAGCATCCCATCAAGCATCCTTTCAACCAGGGTATTTTGGCATGTGTCAGGCAGTGCATTTTCCTCACTGGTTCTCCTGATGTCACTCCCAGCCCTCTGCAGACACAGTGAAGGAGGTGATCCAGCTCTCCAAGGACACACTGGAGAAGATCAACAAAGCCCGCATGGAGGGACATTACCATGAGGTGAGTCCTGGTGCTTTTGCTCTCTTGCTGTACACACACTGCCCAGGAAAGCAGACCTTGTCCCCCTCTCCATTCATAATTTATGGGTGAAACAACCTCCCCATTGCTGCAGCTCGAATATCCCCATGTGCTTCCTGCCCTCTTGGCAACTCAGATTGAAAAAGCTGACAAGGTTTCTGCCCTCTGTAAAGCACTACTGTGTCTGAGCCATCCCCAGACTAACTTCCTTTGTAGTGATGACACAAGGAGATTCAGGTGACTTCCAGCACCTCCCACTGACACAGGTGTTGAGCCAAGGACCTCCTGGGTGAAAATCATGAGTTACAGGGCAGGTGTAAAAAGCCAGCTCTGCCAGGTAGCCTCATAAAAAGGACAGTGGGTTTGGGAGTGAGATAGAAGAGGATAGTTTAGTTTAGTCTCATCTCACACTGAGTTGTGTTAATCTTCTCTTCAGCTCTGGCCCCTCATGTTGTTCATTTGTTGGGTGCTGAGGATGGGTGTATGGTGTGGGACACCCATGTCTGACCTGGAGCCCAGGCTACAAGGGCAAAGGGCGAGAGAGAGCTTGAGTAATTTCTTTTTTTCTCCCTCTTTTGCTCACCCAGGAAATATTTAATTGTTCTCCTCAGAGGGCACTCCAGGTTGAGTAACAACCTCTGGGTTTGAACTGTCGTAAGGAAAAGGCTGAAGTTGCCTAGAGCAGAAACTTGGACACTGAATCATGTCTGGGTCAGGCATGGAAGAGTGCAGCTCTGTACCTCCAGCCCCAAGGGGTCATTAAGAGTATTCCTTTCATTGAATGCTTTCAGGAGGTTGGGTGGACAGCATTGAGGTGTAAGAGTCCTGTAGGCACTTGGTGTCTGACAACACCCAGCCTCCTGGAGTCTGTCTTCTCCTGAGCAGTAGACATCACGTTTCCTCATCACCTCTCCTGGGAGAGAAAGCTTTGAGTGCCAATCATTTTCCCAGGTTGATCTTTGTCAACAAACCAAAGCACATCCTTTCTTCCCCAACCTTCACAGAGGCTGATGGCCTCTGGGACTGGTATGGACTATGAAAACCTCAGGGCTTTGGTGTGGCAGCCTCAGGCCCAAAGGTGCTCAGACTTACCCTTCCTCTCCCTGCTCCCTCCACGCTCAGGTTGTGAAGCTGTGCCGTGACTGCCTGAAGAAACAGGAGCCTGTGCTGGGGGAGACAAACATCTACCTTCTGAGGATCCTCAGCATTGCCTCTGAGGTGCTCTCCTACCTCCAGATGTTTGAGGAAGCAGCTGACTATGCCAAGAGGATGGTGGATGGCTACCTGTGAGTCTGTGCTCTACTTTTGGCAGCTCTCTGTGCTCATGCAATGTTAAGCAGTGTGTTACAGGAATAATTTTCTGTCTGCTCCCATCAGGGCAGTGGTGGTGAAATTCATATGGGGATCATTTTGTATCACCAGACAGAGTGGGACTCTTTCTTAAGTGTACATGAGCTCCCAAATACCTTGATTTACTAAACCAGAGCTGGCAAAAGGTTTAGGAACATCCTTCACTGGCCTTTTGGTTTTGTCTCAGAAGCATCTCAGGTCTGCCCTGAGAGGAAGGCACAGAGCCTGGGTGCAGGACAGAGAGGCTGTGACTGCAGGAGTTCATCTGCTCCCTGCACCCTGCAGGAAGGAGAGGTCAAAGAGAAAAGAAAAACCATGTCAAATGGCTGTCATTCAAGATATCCCCTCACTCTTGAATAGTACATAGATTTTTGTCTTGGCTAGTTGTTATAGTCCTGTGGTAAAAGCTCAGTGAGAATAAAGAAATTAAAATTTAGTTCACATGGTTCTGGGGTAAACCTCACATTAAAAGTGATGTGCTTTATTATTACTGAGGTTTTATGACAGGACTGATGAGTATTTAGCAGGAGAAAAAAAGGAAAGAAAGAAAAATGATGGAAGCTGTAGAGAAGAGAGAAAAGCCCAATTCATTATCTCATTCACTCTTCTCCTGAGAACATCTCACACTCATTACCTGTATTTTTGGTTAGTTCTACTCCAAAAGGCTTGTGATATTTTGTTCTTTTGCGGAGGGGTGACAGAGTCACCTCCTTGGCTTGCAGGCCTGACAAGCAACTTCATGTCCCAGCCCTGGCACTGAGCTTATTCACTGACACAGAGGAAATTCCTTCCCCTCCCTGTTCCTCAGTTTTTCAGACCATGGTGAGGACCATGGTAGTTTCCTGTCTTGCTTTAACTGCCAGTTCAAAGTGCCAAATAAGCCCTTGAGAGCAGGTTTTCAGCTCAGTGCAACCAGCTTCTAAATCTGCTTCACCTTTTAAAGTTGGATGTAGAGGAGAGGTTTCATTTTTCCCACCTAGGGCACTGACACTCCCCAGAGAAAAAGATGCATTTATAGAGGGTGAGATTAATGTTTCTGGAGCATCTGGGACCATCTGTTTCTCTTCCCTCTTTGAATGAGAAGCTGGTGATTGTTGCATTGTCACTGCACTGTGTGTGTCAAGTCAAGTTGGTACCAGCTGAGCTGTAGGGTCAGGTCTGGGCTCTGTCTGTGCCAAAATAATGACAGAGCTTGGTGTTCTCTTGGCATAAGATGAAAGACTTTGTCTTTCTCCAGGCCAGGTGTTGAACTTTCCCTGGCCATATCCCATCTTTCATAACTTGTGTCCCTGTACAGCTCTGTCCTTGAGTAATGTGTCCCTGTCCCTTTCCAAGCAGGACACATTTCAGGGACATTGGCTGCAACAGGCTCTTCACCTGAATAAACAACCTGCTCTTTGGCAAACATGTCAATGACACATATTTGGGAACCCAGCTTTCTCCTGAACTAAAATTACCCAATGTTTTTCCAGGAAAATATACCATCCCAACAATGCACAGCTGGGGATGGCCGTGATGCGGGCAGGAGTGACTCACTGGCATGCTGGCCTCATTGAAGCTGGCCATGGCTTGATCTGTAAAGCCTATGCCATTCTCCTGATAACCCATGGACCTTCCCACCCCATTACCAAAGATCTGGAGGTAGGTGTCATCTCCTGTCTTGTCTCTGTTCTCTGTCTGGGCAAGATTACAGTCAAGCTCTAGAAACAACCATCTGTGAGAGCTGAGAGATGTTTCAAGCACTGACTGCTTCTTCTTAGGGCTTTTGTTTTATCTAGACTATGTCACAGTCTGAGAGTAAGTACATGTCCTTTCCCACTGGAGTTTTTCATCCCTGAAAAATAGCTTTTATCCTGCACCAGAACATGCATTAGAAATGGCAGCTGAGCCCCTGAATCTTCTTTGAAACTGCCATGCCCAAAGACTGAGCCTCCCATTTTTCTAGCAGCATGATTTCACTCCTCTCAGATGGATGACATTGCAATTGGAGTATATCAAATTACATATGGTGGATGTGCCCAGTTTACCAACTGATTTTCTTTATTGGTGTCCATTCTTCTTTATTTACCACTCCTCCTTTATTTACCACTGCCTTCTAACAGCAGTGTATTTTTTCCTCAGATGACTGATAAGTGCATTTCCTAGCTTAGAGTCAAGAGCTGCAAATCCCAGGGAATTACATATGATCAGATACAAGGAACTATTTACAATTGCAGCTGGAGATTCATCATTTCTTGAGCATTTTACTCACTTGATATAACCTGTTGGCTTTACAACATGGTCCTTTGTTACCCCCAAAAATTATAGGATACCAAATTAAATCCTTTATTGATGTCTCAGTCCCTGCTATAGCAGAGTTATAACCTTTATCAGTGCAATTTTATATCTTCAGAAAAATTAATATCTACCACCTAAAGCCACTCTCTTGACTGTTTCTCTGTATATAGCAAAGGGTGTGATCCTAATACTACAATTTCCATGTTTCCCTTCACACTTTAGGAGTAAAATAATGGATGTATGGCACATGATTATCTCTGTGTTTCTAAACAAAGGGCTGAATAAATGCACAGACAGGTGTGAAATATATATCCTACAGTCCCTTCTGATCCTCTGCCATAATGCAGCACTAGGAATGACTCTGCTGATGATGTATTCTGGGGTGCTAGAGGTGCAACTGTGAGACTGAGCATCCCTCTCCTCCCACCTGAGGTGACCCGGATGATGTACCACCCCAAAGGGTCAGGCCCAGGGTGTGCACTCATTCCCTGGCTCTGCACAGCATCACCTCTAGGTCCTGCATCAGTTTTGGGAGTATGAGGCTTCCCAGTAGCCCGTGGAAGAGCTGGGTGCAGGAAAGGCTGATGCCTTCTTCAGTACACAGGAAATGGGTTTGAGAAAGGAACGGGATATGTGTCCAGTCAGCTTTGGTCCTGCTGGGGGGACACTGAGGGCAAAGTGCCTCAATCATTGCATGGCCTGAGACATCCCCTGGGGACAGTGCCTGATGCTGGCAGTGTTTTATTCACTTGCTTTGAGGTCTCCTGCATGCCAGGGTGTGTAACCTGCTGTGTCCCTCAGGTCATGCGTGTGCAGACGGAGATGGAGCTGCGCATGTTCCAGCAGAATGAGTTCATGTACTACAAGATGAGGGAAGCTGCCCTCAAAAACCAGAAGATCCAAGTCATGCCTGAACCCAGCAATGAGAACGCACCAAGCCTCTTCCACAAAAAGGAATAAACCCTGGGCTTGACACCAATTCATGCCTGTGGGGTAACATCACCCCTGGCACTTCCAAACACTGGGAACGTGATATCCCAATGTGATATATCCATAAGGATTGTTTCCAGTGGCACAAGTCTGACAGCATGGACCTGCTGGAGGAGCATCCCGAAAAATCTTCTGAGGGCTTAAAGCAGAAGAAACAACATCCCTTTTTCTATCACTAAGGCATTAAAAATCAAAGCAAAAACCCTTGTTATAAAATTATTTGCATTGTTATTGGAAGCCTGTTTCTCTCTACACAAGTCCTGATTCTGAATTCTTTTGTTAAATTTTAATTGATTTTTTTTCTAAGGGGTTCTGTCACTTCCTTGGGATGACATCATTTCTTTCCAGTGGTGTCCATGGGATGGTAGAAGTGGGAAGCCAGTTCCAAGAAGTGTCATGTACACCTGTGGGCATTGAACGCAAACTGAACAAGACCCACAGATGGTGTTTTGTAGTAAATGATATTTTTCTGATGAAAAACTGTTGGAAAATTATTCTGCAGCTGGCATAGGTGTCATATCAAACTGTGGGCCATTTGCAAGTAAGACTAAGTGGAATTCCTATATCAAGATTAGTTAATTGGCATAAATTATTCTCCTCAGTTACAAATCAGAAAATGTCTGCAGTGATGGATGTGGGGCCATGCCAGAAGCCAGCTGCTGTTGTGTGGCACACTGGCTGTGTTCTAACTGAACAAACAGTTTCCAGGGAGGGAATCCACCTTTGCTCACCTTCAGGGTGAGCTGGGGGCTCTGATGCCTTAAAGCACTTGCTTTTTAACTTAGGTGCTTAATCAATGTTGCACTGAGGAAAAAGGGGATAGTCCATAGATCAGCTGCCAGTGGACAGCCAACAGAGCTATGGAGAAGTCTAATGGCTAAAGTTGCATTTCTATATTAAAAAAGGTATTTGCTGTTTGCCCATCTGTCTCAAAACCCAGCTGGATTCCTGCAGATTTTCAGTGGCATCCAAGAGTGGAAAAGGTTTGTTCAAGAATCCCCTACCTGCTCCTCAGCAGAATAGCAAGAAAACAAACCCAGGGCCTTTCCTCTTTGATGTTTCTCAGTGATTTTGCTGATATTTCTCCAGATCTGAGTTCACTGGAGATCAACATCTGCTTTTTAGGCACTGTTGAGCTAAGATCTTCCATTTGTCTGTGAGGTGCCTGTCTGCTGCTCTGTGTGACAATCCATATTGGTTCAGTTCTTGGCATGAGGATCAATGTTGATCTGTAATATGAAAACCTCTCCTGGGCAGAGAGGAGCCCTGGCAGAGATGCATTTGAAAACAAATTAGTCCTATGGTGACGTGTGTTGAGGTTGCAGAAGGAGGTGGGGAAGCACTTGTGGTGTTTTCCTAACATCCTGATCAGCTTTGAGCTGTAAGAACATCATCCCAGCTGGGTGTATCATACCTAATATACTCATTACCCATATACTCATTTCCCAGTGACAATTCCCTGTCATCATCCAAGGACAGGGCTTGGAAAAGGCAGATAAGAAGGAAGTGTCCTTTCCTGTGTGCAGAAGGAACACATCTGGCCATCTCCATATGGCCTGAAGTGCCAAGCAAGAGATGGGAGATGATGGTGCTCCATCTGTCTACGCTGTGAACAACCAACCCATCTCCTGCCAGGAGAGAAAGCCTGTATTTCACCCTGGAAGAAGTATTTAATTCTGGTTCAACCCAATTGATCAGGTGTAGCTAGGGGTGAAATACACATTGGACACCTGAAGGCAGTCTGTGGCCTTCCTGCTGGTCAGAAGGGGTGGGGAAGAGATGGGGATTGGGTGGCCAGAGCCCAAAGGGTTGGATCCTACTGCAGAGGTGTGAGGATGAAGAGAGCAGCTGGTAGCCCATGATGGTTGTTTCCCCAAGGCAGCTTTCCAAACAGGATCTCTGGAGCTTCCTTAACTCCACCTAAACCACCCCATTCTGTGGTCCTGCCAGTCACCCTGTGATCACTTTGGTGATGTTTGTAAGGAAAGGGGACAGAACCCTTTTCCTGCCCAGTGCTCCACGGTGACATCAGCCATTGGTGAAGGACCCATGGGGCACCTCCAGCAGGATGCTGACACCTGTCCCCAGGAAGGGGCTGGAAGAACACTTGTCAGCTTGGGTCACTCAGTGTCTGAGCCTGTGCCCTGCCTCAGATCCATTCCCCAACATCAGCACACCCTGAGCTCAGTCTGTTGCCCAATTTCTACCATTGCTTCAATGAGCTTTAGAGGCTTGTGTTTAGTTACAGCTGAAGTGAAGAGGTGGATGACAATGAAGATGCTTTCAATAAAAATTTTATTTTAATGGTCCCATTTTACATGGTAAAATGATTGGTGTGTATAAGGTTTCTAGATTCTCTTGCTGATTCTCTTGCAGGTGAGGCTACCCAGGGTCATTACCTGAAAAACAAATGGAAAGTGTTAGCTTTTTATGGATTTGTAAAACCACAGAATATTTCAAGCTGGAAGGGACCTATGAGGATCATCATGGTGTTTAGCTCCAAACTGTACTTAGGAAGGAGCTGGTCTTGCATATCAAAACAGGGCTGATCCCCAGTCTATCTCCTATAAATTGAATTTTTAAAGCTTTGCTGGTCTTGCATATCAAAACAGGACTGATCCCCAGTCTATCTCCTATAAATTGAATTTTTAAAGCTTTGGATTTCTTCATGAATACCCCAAAGCAGGTAGGGATAATCTGGCATCCCTCAGCTGGGATCTGTTTTCCTCACCTCTCTTCTCTAATAGTGGCAAGGCCAGGCACATACCTGTACCTCTGGGTGGATGAGAAAATGCCCTCATTACCAGAAACTTTGACCAGCAACACCTCAACTGGGGTCTTCAAAAGTGCTTTTTGGATCATACTCTAATGAGAAGCTGCCTTCAGTGCCTGGCTGCAGAGCCTGTGAGCAAGCACATGCTCTCCTCCAGCACCTCCCCAAGGTCCCCTAGGGCCAGGCCCCTGCAGGCAGCTCTGCCATTCCAGCCATTGCCCTTCTCCACTTACGTTGGTGAGGGTGTCTCCATTCAGCTCCGTGACGGATGTCAGCTCATTGCCACGGACGTTCAGTTTTGCAACCAGCTTGTTGTTACCCTCCATCTGCACAAGGGCCTGGTGGAAGAAGACAGAAGCATTCATGTTATTGCTGGAGATCACCTCAACCCCTGCATTTTGCCCTTCCCCTGCTGTAGCCAGAGGGGACTGCAGAGCCACCTGAGCTGGGCCAGGGTGTGTCACGTCATCTCCTGTCCACCACCCACCTACTGCACACTGCTGTAGCAGCCTCTTTTGGGGTGAGGTGACTGGGAGCTGGGTGACAGCATGGGGCTGGGGCGAGTCTCAGTCAAGGTGGGAAACTATTTCAGGAGCTTTCAGAAACTCAGACATGGCTGGAAAGCTCTCCAAGGGACAGGAACATCTGCTGAGCCTCTGCCCACCGGGAGCTGCACATCTAAGGAGGCTACAGACAGCACCAGCACCCCCAGGGCAGCTATCACTCATCAATGAAATTAATCAAAAAAATAAGCCAGCAAATCCCATTTCTGTTTATTTGTCTTGCTCAACTATGTGTTCATTTGCCCTTGAGCTGCTGATTTACAGAGATTGAAACTTTTCTAATAGCTGTTTCCCCCTGGTTTATGCCAAAGGGACTTCAGCGATGCTGGAAATCGTGACACACCTGGTACAGCTCTCAGAGCACCATTCATGGGGCATTTCTTTGGTGATCATCCCTCCTGTTTTGAAAAGTCCCTGTAATGACATCTTCTCCTGAGGTAGAGGTGAAAGGCAATACTTGCCAGGGGTGCTGCCTTGGCATTTTATGAACCCTTGGAAACTAATGTCTAGGAATGGGAGCTGAACCAATTTCAAGGGTAATAACTCCTCACCTTGCCAAATCATCTCACCCAGTGTCAACAGAAGGCAGTGAGAAAAGCTAGCAGAGAAGTTAACAGCTACTGGGACTTAAAAGGGGAGATTTATTGGTTTATGACTCATTATCTGATTTTCTTGCATCATATTTGAGTCAACAAAATGCAGGTGGAAAAGTTTTGTGCTGCAACACTACACAAAGTCAGTCCTTTTATATCTCAAATCTTTCAGAACTTTTGCTGTCAAAAAAATATTTGCCAAAGCATCTCTATCTCCCTTTTTCATATAGGACATTAAAACACTGGCATCCAGTGTTTTCCAAAGATGCTGTCTAAATAGATTCAGAAATGCACGGCTGCTTCTGCAGGCATGTTTTAATACCTGTAGTATGGTCAGTCCCTTTTCTCAAATGGAGAGGGAATGGCTGGAAAGGAAATTTAATGTCCCTAAACCGCCCCCCAGCCCTGGCAGAGGAGGGGCTGCTCACTCACCTTCGCTTTGTCTCCATTCAGCAGCTCAAATTCACCCTCCTGCCCAATGGTGAACTCGTTTTTCATCACTTTGGAGCCAGTGGTCACAGTAATCTTGAACTTGTTCCCATCCTGCTCAATTTCTGAGGTGCTCTTGAGGTCCTTGCCCTTCTGGATCTGGTCATCAGGGAGCCCTGCCCAGGAACAAGAGACATTGAGTGAATGCTGGAGCCATCTGTGGGCAGACTGCTGCTACTGGAAGAACGTGGCAGGAGTGAGGGACCTACAGCCAGGAAAATTTCAGTTCCAGTGTGGAAAAACATTTCAGTGATGATGCTTTCCCAAGAGCCACATGTCCCTGAGTCTGCTGGGGAGGAAGATTAATACCATCATCCTGAGTTTTGTGGAGGAACTAGACATGTCCCATGTCTCACTGACCTGACTGGGAGCACAAACACCACCTCCCTGTCTAAGAATAAATCCTACTTTCCTCCCTTCACTGACAGACAAGGGAAAATGGATTAAATAAGCAGAGAATGAAGGAACAAAGTGGGGGTTTTTATGAGATTCAGAGTTCTTCAGAGCCAGCTTACAAAATCTCCCAAAGCCTGAAGGTGATCTGACAGGCACAGCCCTTCTGGCACATAACTGTGCAGAAATAATGAAAAGCCCCCTGAATCCCTGCAGGACCACATTCCCTGTCACAGGGACAAGTGGAAATCTATCAGACACATTCATCATTTAGCATTTAAACAATGTCAGCTATTTTTCTGATAAATGGTGGGATTTGAGGCTTTGCAGTATCTCAGCACAGTGGCTGAGCAATGTCCTCTCAAATTTCACAGCCTGATGGAGCAGATCTGCAGTTCCCCTAAGCCATCAAGGTGCTACTGGCTTATCGTGTGTGCAGCACTCAGCCACACTGCCCAGTGGCTTCAGAGCCTGCCAGGACAGAGTTTCTGCAAGCCATAAAACTTCACCCATCATCTCATGACCTCCAGCCCCCAGCCAGAGAGATGCCTTCTCTTCTATTTTGAGATCTCATCTCCACACACATACATTTTAAACCCCAACAATTACAAGGTGACAGAAACAGGAAATCTCAGTGGTGTCTCAATCTACATCATCAGCACATCAGCACAGTTGGCTCCCAAAAATCAGTAGGATCTGCAGAGGCAAAGCAGCACATGCAGGCACTTACCAATGGCTTTCATAAAGGCCTCAAAGTTCTCCTGGGACTGGAGCTGGTACTTTCCAGTGAAGCTCATGGTGGAAAGATTCTCTGTGCTCTCAACACAAGAGAAGGTACCTTGCTGGTGAGCAGAGCTTGGTTTTATACAGTCCTTTTGCCTTAAAAGTTGGCCAGAGGTAAGATGATGTAATTGGTTTATGGCCATGTTCAAACATTAACGTAAAACTGGGCAATGGTCAGTGATAAATTGCTCTATGTTCTACAGACCACAATGTACAATGTGGGGGCAGGGAACACCCCATAAAATTCATTTTATGGAGGTCATGATGTGGCATCCATAAACAAATGATAAAAAATAATAATAATTGTGCAAAGAGGCTCATTATCAGAGGAACAAGCCAAATAATCTAATGAGCTTGCAGTCTGGAGCACGTACCTGGAGGAGGAGAAAGTGGAGATTGTGTGGCCCCTGGAGCTGACAGTGGGGGTTTCTGCTCACTGGTGTGTGCATGGTGGGATTTTAGGACTGGCAGAATAGTGGCTGCACACTGTCAGGGACTGACTCACTCACAGACCTGTTCTGGAGGGGTTTGGCGTATCCCAGATGTAGCAGGAGCACAAACCCATCATTGTACCCTAAGAAAAGAACAACTCCAATTCCTGGCCTTGCACTGGCTCACCTGAAGACTGCAGTTGAATTCAGGCTCCATCACTATGGCCCAGCCTCTCAGATGTGTGGGTAGGTGGGCTTGTGTCATGACTGATCCACCAAACCCCCTTTCATCTCCTCTCCCCACAGGAGCCACAGTTGCTCGTGTACTGAAGGAGCATTCCAGCCCTTGGAGCTGCAATTTTCCCAAGTGCTGCACCAGAAGGACCAGCAGCAGCCTCCAAGCTGAGCCTGGGTCCTCCCTCTAAAGCAGGATTTGGAGCAGGACTCCTTTTGAAGTCTGGTGCCTTTGGCTGTGTCCCAGATTGCTTCATGGCATCTGAGCATCCACCCTCTGGGTCTGGACTCCCAGGCTTGGCTTCCTGCCTCAATGAATTCCTCCTTCCTCTCAAAGTCAGCACAGGGATTTTCTTCTTTTTCACTCCATGCCTTCTCCTCTTTGCAATTCTTCCATTTTGCCTTCTCTTAGCAGCTTTGTCCCTTCTTTGAAGTGAAATCATGGATAAGAACGAGAAAGACCTATTTCCTTCCAATCTGGACACGCTATCAGAGCCTTCTGCTGCTGCCTGTCCTGCTCCTGCTGGCTCAGCCTCTCTCTCTGTGCTGCAGTAGTGAGCCTCAGTTTCTGGTTAATTAGTACAGGCAGTGTCTGCCAGATGAGGCAGGAGAGGGAAAACCTCAGCTGGTGGGATGGACAGTGGATGAAGTTGGCTGGGAGGAGGGCAAATCTGTAGGGACATCATCCCTGCACACCGTGGAGGGAGCTAGGCAGGTTCAGAGAGCAGTCATGGGGGGTGGGTTGATTCAGCAATTTCTCCAAACAGCTTTCTGGCTTTTTTTCCATTTTTTCCCCTCAGGAATGATGTAACCTCAGGAACTGCGTTTCATTTTTACTCCTGTCTCAGGTGAATACCCTGGTGTCACATGCGGCTGTGCAGACTGAAGTCCCTTTTCAGTGTCCTCTGCTTGGGGACAGTGGTGACTGACCTCTTCTGCTGTGTCCTGGCAGCAGCCTGAGCTGGCAGCTCCCTGCCTCCCATCAGCCAATGTTGTCTGGCCATGGACTGCCTGGAAGTGTGTCTCCCACATTTTCATGCTCTGGACCTCTGGCTGCTCCTCCAGGCAATTCAGGTCCCCTCTCTTTGTATGATGGGAAGAGGTTAAGCTTGAAAAACAGCATAGTTCCCAGGCCCACAATGTCCCTGCAGGCCCAGCTTCTAAGGGCTGGATGTCACTCATCAAATGTTAAAAGGGGAATATAATTGTCCAGGACTCTCTTGGTAATTGGGCAGAAATTTTTCCATTCACAGAAATGGACAACTGATGAGAGAATTCACCCCGCTTGGAACTTAAGCTGTCTTCTGCAGGTATCCCCTCCTCTTCTAATTAATGTGAATAGCTATAACATATCTATGCTCCTGATTTGCCATTGGATAAATGGGGACTATGAATCACTGTTGGAAAATTTGAAAATGTGACCAAATGATCAAAAATAAAACCTCTTTGTGTTCTGTTGGGCTCAATGTTATTTTCTTTTTTTTTTTTTTTTTTTATCAAAGAAATGCAGTTCATATTAAAAAGGGAAGAAATGCTTATTGAATGAAATTTGGCCAAGGTAATTATTATCTAGCCAAGTCTGCTGAGCAAATGGCAGGTGAGATAAACTTAATCTCAATAGCAAAGTTCAGAATACTTGTACATCTCCCCAGCAGAATACAGGATCTTTTAAAATATGATATCACTTTAACTTTTCAGGGCCAAGAAAATGCACCTGATTGCATTAACATGAGATCATGTCAATTAATAATTTGATTACAGTAAATCCATACCCTAAAACCTGAATCTAGTTTGTATAAAGAGAAAAGGCATGGATCATTTTCAAAAATTATCGAGGATGCTACATCATGTGGGAAGATAGCAGGTACTTCTGTCTTCAAGTTGCTCTGAAAGTATAGGGTCTTAGAGGCTTGTCAGAAAAAAAAAGGACTAAAATATCTTATTTCTACATTTTAGCACCTGAATCAGAGATACAGAAATGCAGAACTTCTCAGGCAAAAATATCACCAGTGGATCAGCCATGGATTTGGCCAAATCTCAACCCCCACCTCCTCTGGCTCCCTGGGTGCTCATCCTGGGTCTTCACCACCTACTTCTTGAAGCAGAGGTGCTCAACCCAAACCTGCCAAAGTGAGATTTGTGGCTGGTGCCTTGTGTTATAACATCTGCTGTAATCAAGAAGTGTTTGGCTCTGTCACCTCTGTAGCTGCCTGGGAAGCAGTTGTATCCTTTTATGACTTCCCCTCAACCCTTCCCTGGGATTCCCACTCTTGGCTCTCACTTTCACTCAGTGTCTGGGGAGCCACCCTCCTACCCGCACTACTTCTTGATTATTCAGACATTTTGTCCAGATTTTGAGTTCTAGGGCTCCTATGGGGAAAAAAAAAAATCCTCTGCCTCCTCCAGTATAAACTTATTTAAGTTCTTAACTACAAAAATTACTTTAGAGCCAAAGCATTGTGTGGGGAGAGTCACTTTGCTGTAGCCTGGGGGAGGCTACTTGGCATCCTTGTGGAGGTCTGGAATGTTTTCATGCATCTCTCCCCTATCACCTCACATTCTTCTCTCATCTATCCTACCAGTACCTCCCCAGACTTTGTGATGCCTTTGGTTTCACCTCACTGCTTTGGGAAGCTGGGCCTGGGCTCTACACTAAGATTTTCTTAGCCCAAATCTGAAAGGCTACAAGCCAGGACCTTTGATGATTCAGCCATGGATTTTTCTAGTGCAGGTCCAGTTGAACACCCCAAAACCATTAGCTATTTTTTAAAAAGCTTGGTCACAAGCTTGCCAGTCACAGATCCCCAGGTGGGCTTCCCTCTGTCTCATCCTATAGCATTGTTGGGTAATCCCTATTTCTGCTGCCCTTGAACCTGGGAACTTGGTCTGCTGCCAGGTTTTCACATCTCTGGTATGATTATTTTGAACCTTGAGGAACAAAGGTTTCTTCCCCAGGCCACATGGCTGTATTGCTTCAAAAGGCTGGGTCAGATGGAAAAAGATCCTGCTGCTGCTGCCATGAGTTCTCCATCCCTCTTGGTTTCCACCAAATTTTCTTTGTGCTGCGTTACTAAGACAGCACCGAGGTGAAATACAGCACCTTCTCCAGATTTTTATCTTTTTGAAATGGCCTTGGCAGTCTGCTGAGATTCCTGCCTCCAAGATGCAGACATGCAAGCGCCATTTCATATAGGTTTAGATTAGATATGTCATTATCAGAGCCCTAATAAGATTGTCGAAAGCAGTAGCTTGTGCAGGGAGCTGCTGCTTGATAAAGCTTTCCATCGATGCTGATATTCAGAGAAGGGCAGCCCTCAGCAATTGTCATCTTATTGCAAAGGTACAAAAGGGAGCAAAGGGTTGGTATTGCTTCTTCAAGGTCAAGGCAGCTCTATCACTGATAGCACAAGAGCCTTAGCTCTGCTTACCAATGATCACCTGGGGAGCAGAGCTTACAGAAAAGCTGGACTTTGCTGCTGAGACCTTGCTTTAGAGTGGGAATAAAGCTGCTGGCTCTGCCACCCACTTCCCACTCTCTTTCCTCCAACATCTGTGGCATAGTGCTGTGGCCTCTCTCCAGGCACATGGACACCTCTGTTGATGGCCTCAGAGGATGTGTATTGTCCTTGCAGCTTGGCCTTAAGTGGGATGAGGCTGCCCTCCATCCCTCAGCTCAGTTCGTGGAGTCAAAGACTGAAAATGATGCTCATTGCTTATGGAGAGAGTTTGTGCCAGGGCAAGGAAAGAATATGTTGGGACAGACATGGAGCCATTAGCAGTTCATGTTGTTGAGTGAGAAAGGTCTGGAAGAGTCAAAGCAGAGGCAGAGAACATTTAACCAATGCACATGGTGCATCTGACCCCACCACGTGTGCAGTGCAAATGCCTCCCTCTGATCCAGACACATGGAGAACCCCTGAGACACAGTGGGGATAAAGAAACCTTCATCTGACCAAGTGCAGGATACTTGCATGTTGGGACAGAGAGGAGAGCAGCATTCAAGTGCCCACAGGAGGTCAGACGAAGTCCAGTCCTGGAGGGACACCTGGCTGTCACTGTGGGCCAGGACTCACCTGTCCAGCTGTGCTTCTATTCACCCTGATTTATCAAGAACTGTGGCTCACTCAGTGCTGCTCACAGTGGGTTGCAGCTGATTAGTCAAGGGAAGCATCTCGAGGCCATAAAGGCATGGGAAGAAGTCTGCTCCTATCTCTCCTGAGGCAAACTCATAACCACAGTTTAAAAATAAAATGAAGGAAAGTCCTAACAATAACCCCCAAGACCTTCCCTAGCAGATGGTGCTCCTTGGCTGGGGAAAGCAATGAGCCAAGAGCGATGCACCAGCCAGAGGGTCAGTGCTGAGGCAGGACACTGCTGCGAGGAGGGCAGAGAATTGCATGGAGTCTGACAGCAACTGGGTTTACACCAGGTTCAGGGCCAGGGAGCTGCTCCATGGGGAACAGCCATGGTGCCAGCAAGACCAGAGCTGTGGACAAAGCCCAGGATTGTCACTGTCCATGTCCCATTTTGTCCTGTTGTGTTTGCTACAATCAAAGTACCTCCCTGAGCACAGGCATCCCCATTTTGTACATTATGGAGCCTGACTTTCCCAAAGTCACCTGGAGAAGCTGATAAAGCATCTTTCTTGTCCAGTCCCTAGTGGGTGGTTGTAGAGCTATGAGATTGCAGATTTTGAGGTAAAATGTGGCTCAGGGGTATAATGTTAACTTCGGCATAGTTGCACCAAATTGCACAACCTTTTCCAGGTAACAGCTCCTCCAATATCCCACCAGGGAAGCCAGCACTGCACAATTCCTTGTGCTCCCTTTCTGCTCTGCCTTTATGAGTGGGTCCTGCACTTTGGCCTACAAGACCCAAACCACAACACAGATGGCCTTGAGCTGGTTGTGAAACACCTTGCTCTGAGGAAAAAATCACACCCAGCCAGGGGGAAAGGGCCGATGTGCTGGCAGCTCCTTGCCCTGCAAAATCACCAGAGGTAGAGATAGAAAAGTGCACATTTGTAGATGAGAGGAGGGACCCACGTGGAAGTTCTGCCTCATGTCAGCTGAAATACAGCAATTTAGATCAGATTTAGAAAGAGGGGGAAAGTGCCACATTTGCTGTAACAAAGACACAGCCTTGTGGACTTTAATTTATTTAGTCATACATTTGTGTCTTATATCTCCTTGACACAAGGCTCAAATAAATAATTCTGAATGCATGTTTGCCTGTGCAGCTGCAGACGTTTTGCAAACATCCTTAGCCCCTTCCTGCCATAAATTCTGAGCCTCATGTAAGGGGTCTGCCTCTGAGAAAGGCAGAACTAAAAAGTTTGATTTCTGGCCAGAACCTTACAGTTTTTACCAGGAATCTCCCTGCTTTCTCTGTGAATTCTCACACTTCTGTGCATGAGAGGGCAGGGGATACATAACTTCAACAACCCCCTGTGATAAGCTCATATAATGTTTCTCAGCCAACATAACACACTTCCCACTGGGATGTACTCTGTACAGGGTAGTAAATGGTATTGCAAAATCCCAAATATCCTGGTCACTCTCTTTCTGGACCTGCCTGCTGTTGCCTGGGTCACTTATAGGTCTGAAAGCTTTTGTTTGTGTGTGGTTTTGAGACATCAGATAGCTTTTGGGCAGAGACAGGGCTGGGAGATTTGGGGAGATTTTTGTGCTGCTCAGGGTTATGTGATGCTTTTTTATTAAATTTGCTTTCTGAACCTGGTTGAGCGTTGGGGTTCTTTCTGAGTGCCTCTGAGTGTCTCCCTGGGGATAGGAGAGATCCTGCTGAAAGGAGGGTGATAAAATCCCAGGATGGGATTCTTTGGGGAGAAGATGGGGTGAACATGAAGAACCTCCTTCCCAACCCTATGAGAGCTTGCATCAGCTTTGTATCCAACCCTCCTGCCGCAGGACATCTCCCATGCTTCCTTTTCTTCAGCTCCAAAACTCTGGAGAGGTGTTTCCCGGCTTTTGTTGGGAAAGCTGGGCATCCATAGCCCGGAGGGTGGAGGGAGCTGTGGGAAGGTGGGAAAGGCTGGATGGGATCGGGAAAGGGATGAGCATCTCCTCTTGGATGCCTGGGCACAAGGCACTGCCGCCATCTAGTGACTTGGGGTCCACCGGTGGCTCTGGCAGAGCAACGACTGGGGCTGAGACATGACATTTTATGGGGATTTGAGCAGGAAAAAATTGAATTTTCCCTGTTATATATGTCTTTCGGCTTCCTCAGTCCCCATCACGCTTTGGGATGCCTTTGGAAGGTGGAGAGGCTGAGGAAATTCCACCTGGAGGGATGAAAAATGATGAGTTACAAAAAAATAAAGTTGGAAAAGTCTAGATAGCAGCCTCAGCTGGGATTTGCAAATGCAGGCGATTCCTGACATATGAGTCCAGAGACCACGAACTGCTCAGGAACAGACAAGGTCCAAAGTGGAAGTGCAAATCCCAGCAGGAATATGGAGGCACTGAGTAAGACCAGGTTAATTAGAGGCTATTACATTTTCCAGCTCTTGATCTGTTGCTGCAGTGGATGAGTCCCGACAGGTAGCACAGTCATGTTCTTCCCCTCCTTCTCTCAAAAACTCAAAATAATATTAAAGAATCATAGAATGGATCATGGACTCACAGAATGGTTTGGGTTGGAAGGGACTTTAAAGATCCAACTTGGTTCCAGCTCCCCTGCCATGGGCAGGGACACCTTTCCCTAGACCAGACTGCCCAGAGCTCCATCCAAAATTAAATGCCACCCTAAACTTGAATGCAGGGAAATTGCAGGGCTGAGCATGCGATAAGCTCTCCAAGTAAAAAGCACTGTCATCCTGGTTTGTGTCCCAGGCTGTGCTCTGTGCTCACCTGTGTCTGCCACATCAGCAGTCCCTGCACCCCAGCATTAACCACTGACCTCATTAGTGGGGGTTATCACTGCTGATGGACCCAGGGCACGGATAGACCTGTGGCAACAGCCTCTTTGCAATTGCAGAGCAGCAGGTAAAAATGCTGTAATACATTTTTTTTTCCAGGGTTCCTGCATCCCAAAGGGATGTAACGCTGAATGTGTCATCCATCTCATTGTAAGCTCTTCACTTGGAAAAAAAATTAGATGCATTAATGAAGTAAGTTCACACAGCTAAAACATGCATTAAAAGAATTAGACATATGGTGAGTGAATGCCCAGAGGCATAAGGTCCCATGGTGGTGGGAACAGATGAAGTCTCATTGAAGTATGCTGGGTGACTCTTGAAAAGATGTGCATTGGTGATATTAAATTATTGCATTGATAATAAAAACTATCAGCTTGAGCAGTTTTTCCTATGGATTTGATCCTGTCCTTGTTCTAGCCTGAATGTGAGCTGAGCTCAAAGTGTGCTCTGCCTCTGCATGGGCAAAGAAGGAAAATCCTGGATTCACCTTGGCACACCATCGTGGAAAAAGGGAGAGGGTAGAACAGAGGAGCCAAATCACATATCCTGCAACTTTTACTCTTTCCTTTATTTCTAAAGTTTCACTGTTTTGTCCAGAGATGCTACTGGCAGGTTTTTGTGTCAGCTACCACTAGAGCATGATGAGGAGCTGAGGCTCTGTTTTGGAGATATCAGACACTCCCCTCAGCATCCAAGTAAACCTGGGAGCTTCCAGTGACTCCAGGGGTGGCCATAGGGAGGTTTCACCATTGATTTAAACCTGAGCCACCCCTGAAGAACAAGGTCCAGCCTTGGTATTTTATCCAGCACCTTCTGAAAGGACCTGGATTCACATCTGGAATGGGGACAGAACCCCATTACAGGGTGAGCACCCCACTGCTCACCAGTGTGCCATGAGGATCTGGTGACTACAGGTACCGTGGTGCCACAGCAGGTTTGGGTGGCTCAGGCTTCATCTTTGCAATGTCATGAGGAATACTGGGCTCAGAGATGGTGGGGAGATGTGGGCTGGTTGGTGATATAATTTATATAATTATAAATAAGTAGCTCCCTTCCTAGCTGATTTCCTAGAGATGCGCTCTGCTCTGGCCCACTATTTGAACTCAGATATATTATTAAAATCTTCTGTTTGCTTCCTGCTACAGCTGTCCTGTTCAACCTTGAGCAACACCATCAGGGGTAATTTTTTCCAGAACCTGAAATTTACCTACTGCCTCCATCTGAAGAGGCTGCAGAAAGAGTCCTTTGGGATGTTAGGTGTAGAAAAGCCCTTTCCCACATCAGTGCCCAAGACAGTGACTGGACCACTTTCTGCCAGAGACTTTTCTCATTGCTCCAGTGGAAACCATAAGAATAAAGAGAGAGAGGCAATGCATTCAGGGTCAAACTCCAGTGCTTTGGCAGGTGATGTGTCCCTTGCCGCAGATGTGGGCTCCGTGGCTCATAGCAGGTTGTTATCAGCCATCCTTTGTACCTCTGTTCCTGCCTGAAATCCTGGGTCTGTGCAGCCATAGGATGTGTGCTGACCTTACCCTTTGAAAAAACACTGATTATATAAAAATAAAAAGTAGGAAATGGATGCACAACCCTTCCCTGTGAAGAACTGGATTTTTTTTGTACAATCCCTCCCATGCCTCAGTTTCCTGTTGGTATGACTGGGCTGTTGAGAGGTTGAACACTTCTCTTTGCAGAGCTGAGTTCCAGACTGATTGTGCTTGCCAGGAGCTTCTGGGGTTTTCTGACCCAAACCCTCCTTTAAGCATATTCAATCTCAAATTTAAATCCAAACTCATGGTTTTTTCAGGTAGCTCCATGCTTCCCCAGTTCCCGTTCGAATGTCTCCAGGGTTATACTGGAGACAACAAGCCCTCCATGCCCTGTGCTTGATCACCCTCAGGTTAAAATCTCTCTCCTAATATTTAACCAGATTTCCCCCCTGCTGCAGCTTGCATTGCTGCCCCTTGTCCTGACACCTGGCACCAGCAGGCACAGCTTGGCTCTGTCTCTCCCACATATCCCCTTTCCCTGCCGGCTGCTCCGTGGCACCGGGAACATTGGCGGGTGGCAGCGGGGACAAGTTTTCTGTGAGCACAAGTGCAAAGGGGGGCCGGGCTGGAAGTGTGTCCGCAGGTTGTTTGGCCATTTCCCTGCTGTGTTGTGCCGTGCTGAGGGGCTGCAGTGGCCCAAGGGCCTGAGGTGGGGGCAGCTGGGGGTTCATGGGGTCAGGGGGAGCAATGGCCTCTCCTAGCAGCGCCGGCGGCTGCTCGGTGGGATTTGCGTGAAGCCGGAGGATTTAGCTCAGCCCTTCCTACGCTGCGTCAAATCCTGTCCTTAGTTTAACCCCTCTGAGCAAAATCAAACTGCTCTAAAAACATAGTGATTTCCTTTTTTTTTTTTTTTTTTTTTTTTTTTTTTTTTAAAGCTCCAGCTTTTGCAAGCAGCGCACAAAGGGACATGATGTGCTTGTGCAGCGACTTCTGCGCCGTCAGGGCTTTTCCTCAGGCAGGAAGTGTCTCCCTGGGCAGGGTGGAGGGAAAGCAGGCCAAGGAGGCTCCAACCTTGGCACAAATCCCAGGCAGCCTTCCCACCTCCTGCAAAATGCTGTGTGCCCTCCACTGAGCCTGGCTGCTCCAGCTCTCTCTGACTTTCTGGGAGGAGGTGCTTTGTTCCCTGGGGAGTTCTGGCTGTCTGGCTGGCCACAGGGGAAGTTTTTGAGGGAGCAGGTTTGGGACGAGGGCCTGTTGCTGGTGTGGGGAGGCTCTGGGATCCTGGCAGTGACTGCGGTGCCTCCCCACAGCCATGGAGTACATCAGCACTCGGGGAGGCACGAAGGCCGTGGACTTCGAGGGAGCCCTTTTCTCCGGTTTTGCACCCGATGGGGGCCTCTTCATGCCCCAGAGCATTCCCTTGCTGGACAGGGACACCCTGAGAAGGTGGAGCAGCCTCTCCTACCCTGAGCTGGTCAAGGAGCTGTGCTCCCTCTTCATCCCGGCCGAGCTGGTCCCGCGGAACGCGCTCAGCGGTGAGCTGAGTGGGGAGCTGCTTGCAGGGAGCTGCTTGCATGAGGATTTTGGGGGGGTTGGATGCATCTTCCTGCCTTCCCCCATCCTCTTTGCAGGGGATGGAGCCTGCTGCACCATCAGCTGCTCCTTTCTGTGCCCTGTTCTCCTTTGTCGTCTTGCTGGCACTAGTGGAAAAGTTGTCCCCAGTGTGGACAGCCCTGCTCACTGCTGGGGCTCCCTCAAGGTCTTTCTGCTGCTTCACGCTTGCCTCGACATACTTTTTAAAATGTTTTTAACACTTAAGAGCTATCACTTCCACCAGAGGGCAGCTGCAACCTCTGTCTCAGCGGCACATTGGGATAAAACTCGTGTTTCCTGTGTTTTATATTTTAACACAGTTTTCTCTGATTGTGTGGCATGTTCCCTGGGATTACTTAGCATGGAGTTATCAAACACCATGAAGCTGGGGTGGTTCACTCCTAATAACTACAAATAACTTGTTGGATATCTGTCACTGCTCCAGCAACTGAGAGCCTTTGGCTGTGCAGGAAGGTATCCAGGGGCATGAAGAGCACTGATGCAGGAAGTCATGGGTGAGAAAAACACTCCTCTACCCAATCTAACAGGCCATCTAACCATTTTCCTTCCAGACCTGATCGACAGGGCCTTCAGCAGGTTCAGACACAAGGATGTTGTGCATCTGTCCAGGCTGAAAAATGGGCTGAATGTTTTGGAGCTCTGGCATGGTGTTACTTATGCATTTAAGGACCTGTCCTTGTCCTGCACAGGACAGTTTTTACAGTACTTCTTGGAGAAAAAGCAGAAACATGTCAATATTCTGGTGGGTGAGTATGACTCCTTGGGGGTAAGATTTCTGGGCAGGCCCTTACCTTGAGAGCCATCATCCCACAGCCCTCCCCATAGATGCCCCAGGGTGGTATTGCCTTGTGATCTCCAGGCAGTGCCAGGGTGGCTGCTCTGGCCAAAAACATCTCATGGAGCATCTCTGCATGTTTCCCTTAAAGTGCAGCGATGCAGGTTTGACCAACACATCGATTTTTTGCTTTCCTTGGTGCTTTCTCACTTTAAAACAGGGACTTCAGGGGACACAGGGAGCTCAGCCATCGAGAGCGTGAGAGGGCAGAAGAACGTGGACATCTTTGTTCTGCTGCCCAAGGGGCTCTGCACCCAGATACAGGAACTTCAGATGACCACTGTCCTTGAAGACAACGTCCACGTCTTTGCTGGTTGGCATTGCTGTTTGGACTGTCCAATTTATGGCCCTGCTGTGTCGAAACCTCGACCCTAAAAGTATCAGGGGGCTGTTCAGTGGGATTTGTGGCTTTAGCAGCTGCAGCCAGCTGGGTCATTGCCATCACCATGCCCAGATATGTGGCTAGCAGGAGACAACATCCCCGGTTTGACAACCAAGTGGTTCAAGGCTTCTTTTTCTCCTGGCCACAGATCAGAGCTGCCTCCATGCAGGTAGTTGGTGTTTGGCTGCACTAAATCCAGCCCCATTTTTTGTCACTAAAAGGATTTAGTCACCCTTTCCCTCCATCCTCTCCCCTTTGAGGGTGATCCACCCCCTACCACCATGCCATCCCCATGGAAAGGCATCACCTTTGGGTGCTTGAGCTCTGTGAGTGTCCATGGACTCCTCTGCTCAGCCAGGTCTCACCTTGGCATCTCAGAAGGGGATGCAGTATTTGCCTTCCTGGCAAGAATATATTTGGTGGAAGCAAGAGCCCAGAGTACCACATATGCAGAAACCACCTGACATCCTCAGGGACATTCAGCCCCTGGTTCATTCAGCCCCTGAGGCAGATAGGCAGCTCAGGACACTCCTGGCCACAGCAAACCCCAGGGCTTGAGACCAAGCCTATTTCTGAGCAGAAATACCTCGTGCCTGCTGCACTGCTGCTGGCAGATCTAATCTTTCCTTTCTCCTTTTGACAGCTCGTGGGAACAGTGATGAAATCGATGAGCCGATCAAGGAACTGTTCGCTGATGTCGATTTTGCTGGAAAATACAACCTGATGAGCTTGAATTCTGTCAATTGGTCCAGGATTATGGTGCAGATTGCTCACTACTTCTGTGCTTACTTTCAGTGCACCCCATCCCTGGATACCACCCCACTGCCAGTGGTGGAAATTGTTGTGCCAACAGGAGGAGGAGGAAATATCACAGGTAAAGGGAAAAAAAGATGAGTAAGATAAGAGAGAGAGAATGCTGTGATCTATGGACCAAAAGCACTTTGCAGATACTGGGTATTGCTATTTATTAAAACACCCACTCTCTGGTAGGATTTCTTCAGAACCACTTATATTTTATTACTCATGTATGGTTATTACTCAATTTAGGTGTCACTGATGATTTGCAAGGTGCAGAAAAACCCAAACCACCCTTTGATGATGACTGTAACTATCTTGAGGATGGGTACATTAGGAGAGGACAGAATGTGTTTGATGCAGAAAAGAGGGAAAATACTGTGGCTCTGATTTCTTAAGTGAGACATTAACAGAGGTGTGGAGTCCTGCCTGGTCCTACTCTGGTTTGTGTGGTAATGCATGGTCAGGAGAACAACCCTTAATTGCGTAATCTGGCCTTCTTAATGAGAGTCCTTGATTGCCTTACTCCCAAAATAGGTCTAGAACTATCTTATGAAATCAAGAAAGGATCTGATGTATTCACAGCTCTTCCAGGCTGTCCATCAGAGAGGCAAAAGCCCAAAATCTTCATCTCTCCTGCTTGCCTGGCAGCTGCCTGAGCTCTCAGTGCCCTGCCTATTCACCAGCAAATGTGGAGATGCTCAAGGGTCTGTGTTCAATGGCAGGTAGAGCATTGCATCCCTGGATTTTATAATCTGTGCTCAACCAAACCAGTGAAGACAGACATCTCGGAGTCTACTAGACAACATAATTTATATCTGCTTCTGAACTAGATATTTAATCAATTTGTACAATGACTTCTGTGCTAAATCTCCTTTGAATGTTCATCAAGCACACATGTATTTTTTCACTCTTTTTTACTAGCTGGCTGTATTGCCCAGAAAATGGGTCTCCCAATTCGACTTGTTACTGTGGTGAACAGCAATGACATCATTCATAGGACTGTTCAGCATGGAGATTTCTCACTGGCAGAGAGTGTGAAGGCCACGTTAGCATCAGCCATGGATATTCAGGTTTGTGGCGAATGGCCAAAATGCAAAAATTGCAAATACTGTCTTTTTTTATCTTGTACTCCGTTCTACCTGTAAAATTCTGCCACTCAGTGATGCATTAGGAGGTGTGAGTCATATTGACCATTTATGCTATGGACTGCTGAGCTAAGATGGATCAAACACCTTTTCCCTCACTCTTGACTTTCTGATCTTCATTGTTGAGTGCTGGGTTTTTGGGGACTTGTTCTGTGCAAGCTTAGCAAGAGAGGGACATTTCCACAACATGTGACAACTAGAGAGCTATATATACCATCGTGTCTAAAGGGCTTTGTTGATGCTTCTGAAAGTCTCCAAGAGCAAGAGGAGAGACCAGGAAGGAGGCAGAGAAGTCCAGAAGAAATGCCTCCTTCATGGCCCTCTGCAGCTTGCTCAGAGCAAAACAAGTCTCAGCAGGCAGGGGAAGGCCTCAGAAAGAGAAACCATGAAGGTACAGAAACCAAACACCTGGAAGCAAATACCTCCTGTTTCATTCCCACCCTGTGATCCCCAGGGATTGGATCTGCTTCCAAACAAGTGATCAAAGAGGGAAACCCTCGGTGTTGTGTCTCTGTGGCCTTAAGCTACCTGGATTTTCCAAAAGCTGTTCAAACACACTGGAAGCCTGGAGGGACTGCCATGCTTTGCAGTCAGAAGTCCCTATGCCCCAATCACCAGGCTGTGCTCTGCAGCTTGGCTTTCCTGCTGAGCCAGGAACTTGTGGGGCTTCTCAGAGCTCCGAGGGTAACTGGGCTCCTCTCTCAGCCCATCTCCAGCTACACTGGTCAGCAAGTGCCAGACTTTGGGATCATGGCAGCAGGCAGTCAGGCGAGGAGATTTCCTGAGATTCCTGAGGAGCTGGATGAGTGTCTCCCCTCTGCACACCCCTCTCCATGGCTGCATGGGACATCATTGTTCAGCTCACATCTGAAACATCCATGTAATTATTTCATAGCTAAAGACATCATTTTTTCCAGAGGGGAAATCCCCTGTTTACAGCAGGTCAGCCTTGAGGTCAGATGGGATTGCTCAGGGCTTTGCCCATTTGGGTGTTGGAAACCTTCAAGGATGGAGAGTTCAGGTTGCTGATTGCCTCTTCAGGTTGCTGATTCTGCAGAATAAGGTAAAGCAGAGAAAATTTCCTGTGAGGTGCTGCCTGAAGAGTTGAAGGTGAAGCAGGAACTGTGGTGTGGATGAGCTTTGTGAGGGGCAATGCCAGGACCATCACAGCTGATGCTGTGTCTTCGCAGTACCTAAGGCAAAGCAGGGGCTGTTCTCTGTCCCTGAGGTCAGAAAGCACCACACAGCTCATGCCTACATGCCAAAACCTCATCCCCAGCATGACCTGGGGACAAAGTTGTCCTCCAACTGGACCCCAATGTTCTCCTGGAAAGCTCTGGTGGCATGGGACAGAAGCAAAAGCCTTACTTAGATGGTAATATCAGTACTTGCACAACTGTCCTGGCCCAGTTCAACTTACTGGTGTGAACATAGTGATCTGTAATGGAAACCATAAGGCTGGTGGGAATGGAGGGTGGAGAGGAAGTGTGGGAAGGATGTGGGAGCAGCAGAAAGAAGGACAGGAGAAGGGGTGTCAGGAGCACAGTGTTGGAGGAACCTCCAGGAGCAGATCATCATGTCCAGGCACACTGACCTGTATCTTCTCAGGACAGCCTAAACCAGGGGACAGCTAGAGCAAAGGGCAGGCTACACCCTGACTAGACTGAAGATTAGAGGCTGGAGGCTCTGGGAGACGATGGTGGGAAGATGAAGAACAGAACTGGGGGCATAAGACACCCAGATAAGGACACAAAAGGCTGAGTAAGTGCTGATGACTTGACAAGGTAGGACAGGATGGAGTGACAAAAGGTCACAGGCACTGTCAGCTTCTAAAGGTTACGAAAAGTTCCTCCAAACCCAGCATTTGAACCAAGAAGGTGAGATGAGGACTCTGTAAGTTGGTGCCCCTTGTCCTGTCTGTCCCTACAAGGTCTCTTGGCCAAACCACCTGGATGAATATTTCTTGGTGCTTGTAAACATGCAGGAATGAGACAGGGCAAAGAGAAATTGGTTTGGGACCCTCCTGTATGGTCTTGCACAGAGTTCTGCTGCAGTGTTGCAACACTGATTGCTACACAGCCATACAGGCCAGTCGGGCCCTATATGTACCCTATAAGTTCCTGAAGATTATCAGCCAGCCCTGCAGCAAGCTCGGTGTCTCATTAAGTCTCACAGGAGCTGGATGACTCACAGCAGCATCTGCAACATGGAGTAAACAGCTGGATATTTCTGGTTCTCCAATTTACAGTGTGTTATTAGCCTGGGCTCCTCACAGCGATCGTACAGATGTGGTCACACTGTTGATTCACCAGTCATCCCTTCATTTTCTGTTTTAATCTGATGGTCACTGCCAGACTGCTCTGACAGGTCAGAGGTTCAAAAGACATTGTGTTCCCAAAGACTCACCTTGGCAAAGGGAAGACAAAAAGCCCACCCTGGCTTCCACCAAAGAAAACACAGCAGTAGGACCTCAACCCTAATGAGACATCAGAGAATCCACAGGGATGCTCTGCCTCTGAGACAGGTACTCGAATTTCCTCACCTATTGCCTTGTTATTCCAGGAGCCTTACAACATGGAGAGGATCCTCTGGCTGCTCTCAGGCTCTGACAGCCGCCTGATAAAAATGCTAATGGAGCAATTCAACGTCTCAAAAAGGCTGAAGCTGCCAGAAGATTTGCACAGAAAGGTCAGTTCCTCACACACGCAGCACTGTGCATGTGTGTGAATTATGGAGAATTTCTGCTACCAGGTGTTTTCAACTCATTTTCAGAATAGAAATATCATAATGGAGAGTGTCCAACCAAAAATTACAGTGTGAGGCCAGAGCAGAAGTTTTATATCAACGTGTGTATATGGAGATGTTAAAACCCCTTTTTATTAAATTTTTTTAAAGACTGTTCTTTCTTCTTCACAAAACTAACTTAAAAATTGCCTGCAGTTATTTAGGTAGCATACGAAATTACCCCATCCTTGGCCATGCACCGAGGCATTGTGCAGTGGGTGCTGGCACAAATTGGGTGCTTGGGATTGGGTCTGCTGAATTTGCTGCAATTCATCCTCACTGTTACAGCAAAGGGGAGCACAAACACAAAAACAGAAAGAGATTCAAGAGAAAACCAACGATTCAAATTGTGAGAGGGCCAGATGCACAGTCCTGCCTTTTCCTATCCAATTTCCCATGCGCTGTCCCTCACAGGGAAGCCTTTGCCCAGTGCCCACTCCTGCTTGTGCTGCAGCAAGATAAATACTAAAAAATTGCATTATTAAAAGCAAGAAAAGCAGTTACACCGAGGTTGACTTTACAAGTCCTCAGAAAGTTCCTCAGAGCATGGAAGCAGCAGCACAGAGCTGAGGAGCTGAGTCCTGCCTCCTGCCCACCCACGCTCACAGCACCTCTGGATGGAAACCCCTTGCTCACACTCCATACCTGTAGTTTGTTTCCAGCAGTGCTTCATCCCCCAGCTGCAGCAGCAACCCCTTTTCCTTCAGTCCCTGTGGAAACCCATCCTCCAGCCTCCCTATTTTGACCTGCTTTGCTGCGTGCCTGTGGCACAAACCCAGCTGGGAATGTGTTGGGTGCTGATGCCCTGTGCAAACCTCCCTGTTTCCCACAGCTCTCTGAGACCCTGGGATCATTCTCAGCCTCTGATGAGGACATTGTGGGAGCCATGCAGCGCTGCTGGGAGGAGAACCAGTACCTGCTGTGCCCCCATTCTGCTGTGGCTGCTCACTACCACTACTCACAGCCTCACAGGTAGGAAGAGCCCTTGTTCCTGCAGCCTCTCCAGCCCAGAACTCGCTTACACACAAAATTTTCTTGCCTTTCTTTCCTTTCCAGCATTCCCCGGTGTTGCTTAGCTCCAGCCTCTGCAGCCAAATTTCAGGATGCTCTCCTCCAAGCCGGCCTGGTTCCCCAGATCCCCCCTGAAATCACTGCCCTGACAGCGATGGAGACCAGGTCCACTCCCCTGGAGCGGGGACAGGACTGGGCACAGGTGCTCCAGGGCAGGATTGAAGCTGTGGCACAGCACTGGGAAGCACAGAGGGGTCAGTTTGCACCCCAGGGCAGTGGGGGATCACTGGGCAGTTAGTCCCACAGACCTGAGCTACTGGGCACAGCTGGACAGTGCCTCCCAGGGCTCATTCTCCTCTCCCAGGAAAGCCCCATGTTATGCTGGGAGTCTCCACGCAATCATTTATTAGCAAGCATGCACTATTGAATTACATGGACTATCTCATAACATTTTCAGTAAAGAGTTGAATTAGATGGACAATTTAATAAGAATTTCAGTAAAGAGCAATGCAATTGTATCCCTTTTTCTTAATAATTCATAAAAACTGATTGAAACTGAGTAAAACTGCCTTTTGTATCATTACTGGCTGTTACAGAAAGCTTCCTTAAACACTACTCACAGCTGCCTGCTTCTTGAGCATTATCCAGTGATTCTGGCTCTGTGCTGGGATATTCAGCCCAGCAATCCCAATAACACCCAAAATGCTCAAAAGGAAACACATTCAAGAGTGGAGTGGATCAGCTTCAGCCATCCCTGCAATTTCAGCAGTGCCAGGGATCATTCCCAGACATTGCAACTTGCTCTGTGATAGTGTTAAATAGCAGATGCTTCCCCTGGATGTGCTTATCTTAAATAATTACTTTCCAGTGCTGTATCTCACAGCTTTTGGTCCTAGTCCTGCTGCAGACTCTTCCCAGGCAACTTCCACTCTAACAAGTAGGAAATGGGAAATTCCCCTTATCTTCTGCCTGAAACTTCAGGTCTTTCAATACCACGTTCTCATCATATACATATAAATGTACAAATAACTTGTGTGGGAGCTGCCTCCACAAGTCATGCATCTGGCAGGAATCTTCTGTGCCTAAAAAAGGGGGAAGAAAAATAGGAATAATTATACCAGGGGGGAAAAATCCCCCTCTGCCATCAAAAAAAATTCCCCCTTTGACATCAAAGGAAGTCCTGTAATGGGAGGATTAATTTGAAGGTTTAGTGGCATTTAACAGGGCAAAAGCAAATTCCGTGAAGTGATTCAGCTTGGGATGTTGCAGAATGTGCGGGAAGAGTGGGAAGCTTGGCCTGGGCTGCAAGCTGCCTTGCTGGCACACAGGCAGCCTTTTCCTCAGCTCCCTCCGGCACAGCCGGCCCTGTGCCACCTCCTTCCATCCCACCGAAACCCTGCAGGAGAGGAGGGACCTGTGCCTCCTCCAGGGTGGGGGCTGAGGCTGCCCCATCCCAATTAATGGGGATGAGGGAAACAGCTTAGCTGAAGATGATGTAAAAACCACAGCACTTGGACGTTTTTAATGCTCACAGCTCTACTTGCGTGGATCGAGCAGCTGGGAGGAAAATGGTGGTAGGGTCCAGGAATGATGTTTCATGAGGCTATCGTTCACCTTTCTGTAAGAGCCAAACCAGCAAAATACCTCTTATTTAAGCAACAGCTTCATCCTTACAAATAACCCTGCTTTGCACTGGGGGTGGTGTAGGATGTCACTGGGGGTGGCAATAAGAAATTTCCCGATCCCATTTGACCCCCATGACCAGCTTCCCCTTTTCCTGATGCAGAGGTTATGCTCATTGGACCCTACTGCCTTTAACAGCTCTTTAACCTCCCCAGATCTTGTGGTTCTCAGCCAGGGATGGCTGCCCACTTGTAATTTAGCCCTTAATCACAGCTTAAGACACCCTGCGAGGAGAGAGAAGCCCGAAATTGCACCCAGTTCTGCATCCAAGTGAGAGGCTGCAAACCTGACTGGCTGGTCAGGACCAGAGTGGGAGGAGAGAGCAGGAGGGCACAGGGCAAGACCCCAAACCCTCACTGGGGAGCAATGGGAAGGATGGAGTGAGTGGGGCTGGACTTGCAGCCCGCCAAAATCCTGGTGTGGTTTGCAAGCAAAGTGTGACGAATACATTCCATGCTCCCATCCAAATGCCCTGAAGCACTAGCATGAGTAAAGGGTCCAGCCTCATTGCAGGGTGAAAAGGAGTTTAGTTCTCAACCATCCCTGGGGATACCCTTATGGGGTGAGGATGTTATTTCTCCCCTAGCCTAAACCAGATCTTTTTGGGGCAGGACACCATGAAAACTCTCTCTGCGATCTCTGGGGCAGAAGAACAGCAGGAAAAGCCTGTTCCATGCCTGGAGCCAAGGCAGAGGGAGCACAGACAGGCGTGGCTTGCAGGGGGCTGCACTCATCCTCGTGTCTCGTGTCTTCCTGAGAGGGAAGGTCAGCCTGGTTCGGTGGAAAGATGGAAAATGGAGGGAGGAAAGTCACACAGAAAGTCATACCTCCTCATCTGACACTGCAGGCTCTGGCAGCTTCATATGCTTCCGGGGTTAATGATTTTTTAGTTCTGCATCTTCCAGAGCTGACCGCAAACCCTGGACAAGCTTGTCAAATAATGAATCTCGCACATCAACTTCTCATGCTTTTCTCCAGCAAAAATTTGGATTTCAGCTCCCTGACCCTGGGCATATCCAACATGTGATCCAGGAGACAGTGATGCCCATGAACCAGTGGCCACTCTCTATGGGGACCTCATGTTCCCCCACTGAGGGACATGGCTGGGACATGTTCTTAACTCCTAAGTCCCTCAAGGAGAAAGTGATATCTTGGGATGGAGATGCAATGTGTTGAGATGGAGGAATAGGGTCATGGCTCAGCTGGAGTTTCTACTCAATAACTCACAGGTACCAAAGCAACTTGCTGTCCTGAGCCAAACTCACTTGTAGCTGCCATGTCCATGTGGTGTTGTGCCTCATGGAGACATCCATCAGCTGAGCTATGCTGTGGTTCAACACTCCAATCACTAATAGTGCCATTAAGAGATCTGTTCATTAAAAGGGGACATGGGATGACTGGCAGACTGCTGCTCTGGCTGACATGAAATTGAGAGGAAAATAAAAGCCTGAATGAGCTGCAGGTGAGGATGCTATTTCCCATGAGTGGAGCAGTCCAGCCTCCCCCTGTGCTTTGTCACAATGTCCATCCCCATCTTCCAGCTCATGGCCACCAAAGGAACTGCTTTTGAGGTCATTACTCTGCTGACCAGGCTTTCACATCCTTCCAATCCATTTATGAGCTGGGAGGAGCACAGAACATGGTGAATTATAAGCCATTGCTTTAAAAGAGTGTTCTGAAGGTTTGGGAGTTGAATTATTATTTATAATGCCCTGGAGGCCCCGTGTAATTTATGGACAGGTATGAAGACAAGTAGGCGCTCAGACATGGGGATGAGCCCAGTGTAAATGCTGAGATAGAAAGACAGATAGATGGATGGATGAAGATAAGCTTCTTGGCCAAGAGAGCTGGAGATTGAAAAACTAGAGATGGAGAAGCCTGCTCTTGGACATCTCTGCTCTCCTAGGGTGATACCTACTATCCTACTACTCTCACTCTGTACAAAGTCATCTCAAATGTGGTGCAAATCATTTGTTTACTCTTATTTATTTTTCAATTTATCCAAACTGTGAGAAAAAAAATAAAAAGGAGTTGCTTTGTTGTTGCAATTTGCTGCTAGGCATTGCTATGTGTGCTAATGATAAGTATTAATTAAATAGCTTTCTGTTGTCTTTTAAATGCAGTTCTTTCAGGCTGTAATTAAACACAGACACCCAGCCCTTTCTGTCTGCATAGGAAGAGGCAGGTAGGCCTCTGGAGCTCTGCACTTCTTTCCTTGTAATAGGAGAGAAGTGGAAAATGAGGCAAAACCAGTTTCCATTGAAAACTCATCACTCTGTGCATGTCCTTCACGGGGAAGGCAACCAGCTCAAGGAAATTAAAGGAATGTGACTTCCAAGATCCCAGCCCTGCAATCAAAGTAAGTTTATTTGCCCTCAAGATCTTTCAGCTTCATGCATTTTAAAGGCAGAGATCACTTTGTTTGATCTCTGGGCTACACAGGCTGCTGAACATATCTCTGTTTCATTCATAGTGCCTGGAAGTTTGTTGCCTTATGAACAGTTGATCTGAGGATCTGGAGATAGGATTCCATCCCTCTCACTTGCTTCTTGGCTCCCCCAGTTGTTTTCACTCTTGTTGTGAAAAACCAGGGACTGCTGTAAATTCCCATCCCTGTGCTGCTCCTCTGGTCAGTATTAACCTCCCAGCTCAGAGTGTGCTTCTCAGGGAAGCTGGAGCTCCCACCAGCCCTTCTGCTTTCTCCCTTTCCCAGCTTAAAATAGATTAAAGCCCTCTAGAAATGCAAATAAAATGTCAGATGCTCACATGATGGAAAGCAACCCCCAAATAAAATTTGCCATATGCCCACAACACTGAAGGACACTTAAGCCCAAATTATTTCTGCCCTCAAAGGCTACTGGGTTTCACTTATCTACAATGCTGCTGTTAATCAATAAATGCATGGAGAGCCACTGGCTGTCTGCTGTGCAGCTTATGAGAGAATCCCTTGGTCAGAGATGGGCCATGAGAGAAAAGTCTCTCTGTTCAACAGCTGCATAGACATCTCTTTTTTTCTGAATGGAAACATTAAATTATGCATTTGTGTAATTTATAACCTGAGATGTGTAGAACTTGTGTAATAAATACAGAGAGAATATAAGACACATTGCCTGTGAGGAGATCACCAATTTCATCATCCCCTAGATGATTCTCCTCTGCCTTGATAACTCCTCACACAGTTCATAAGGCAGCCACAGGCCTTTTGGGGTCATATCAGCCCAAGGCTGGACTTGCTGTGGGTTTTTCTGTCCCCCCCAGCCCCATGGCTGTGTCTCTCCTGTGATTTTGATGCAGCTGGATGGGTACCCACAGGGAGCTGGGAAGACAGGAAAGGACATGAGGGGAGCCCAGGGCAGGGAGCATCTTTGGGGCTGCTCGAGGTAGCAGCAGCAGAAATGGCTCAGAACAGGATTTTTCACAATTATTTGTGTTTTGGAAATGACAAAGGGGGAGAAACGAGATGGGAAAAGCAAAAAAAAAAGAAAAAAAAAAAGAGAAAGTAAGCATTCAGAAATTAAATACTCAATCGAAAGAGAATTCGAATTTCTTTGGACTGTAACAAAACATTTTTTTTCTTTTTGGCAAACGTGAGTTTCCTTTGAGCAGAAACTGAAAATAAAAAGGGGCCTTTAAAAAGGTATTTTGAAGGCAATGTGACTCACTTTTAGTCCAAATAGTTAAAACTGTGTTTCAGTTTTGGGAGAAGAAGCAAATCTAGAAATTTTGAAAATTCTAGGAATATTTAAAACACCATATCGCAAAATTAAAAAAAGGTGATCTGGGGGATGAAGAGTGTTGCATATCTGGAGCAAGAGGGCTGGAAAAGAGAGCAGTCAGCAGCTGCCCTGTGTGGCTCTGTCCTTGCCCTGACACCCCTGAGATCACCCCGAGCACTTTAAGATCACGAGATACTGAGAACAAAGAGTTTGTGTTCTCTTTTTTCCTCTGTAGTTCCCTGCATTTGCAGGCTCCCAAAGCTGGTTCAGCACTTTTAGGGCAGGTTAGAAACCAATTCTTAAAGAAAGCAGAGTAGAAAATTGAATGTAATATGGTTCCAGGAGGCTGATGCTTTCAGAAAAATAGCAGAAACAATGATTCCTGAAAAACAAATAAATTAAAAATTGATGAGCACAGGAGGTCAGTGGTATTTCATGGTATTCCTCGCTATTCATCTCTTCGCTCTTGCCTTGGGACTCCTCAAGCAGAGCATCACAGGTATTTACAGAGCCTTTTGCTCGTGAAATGTAACAACAGCATCACGCTGCAGTAAAGGATGGGGAGCGGGAGAAGGGGCTGTGTCTGAACAAGGTTTTACTTTGGTATTTGACATAGGGAATGGAGCAGGACTCACTGTGCTGTCCTAGACTGACATGGGAAAAAGGACGACGAAATATTTTTCTGTTAAAGTTTGCAATCAGAGCTCAAACAAAAGGTTTTGGGGATGAGGTCGTTTTGTCACTGACTTTCTGTGTGACCCTGGGGAGGGTCGAGGCGGGGGATGAGGAGCAGGGCGACCCTCCTGCAGCCCCCCCAGCCTGGCCTTTGCCCCCTGGGTGACTCCCAGGGTCCCACACTGCCTGGGGACCAGGCTGCTGCCACCTCCTCACCCTGAGCTCGGTGCCCTGCAGCTCCTCTCGCTCCCTACCTGCCCGGCAAAGCACCAACTGGGAACTCCTCGCTTCCGCTGCTCCGGGATGCTTGTGGGGATTAGCCAAGCTATGCTCCCTAAACCCATCACATGTGTTTCAATAGTTTTAATTGTTGCCTTTAAGATAATTACAGGCTGGAGAGCGCGGACAGGAAGAGCCCTGTGGATTTGCACCGGGGCTCGGGAGCACCGTTGTGTACGGAATGGGATATCTGCCACTTGGAAGTGTTTTTCCTGCTTGGGAGAGTGGTTTGCATGCCACGAGCTGGGAAGGAGCACAGATCCTCACTTCCCATGGCTGAAACAACTAGAACAAAGTGTCCCCCTACATCCCACTCCACCTGCCCTGGGGAAAGACTCCCCCAGCACCTGGCTCAGCAGTTACTGATCCTTGTTCATTTAAACTGCAGCATTTTCCTCCTTCCCACCGTCTGTTCAGAAGGGAATGTGCACCTGAAGTGAGCGGGATGCTGAAAATCAGTGGGGCAGGGAGCATCCAGAGCCCACCTTGCTTAGAGATGAAGCAGCAGCAACAGCCAGGCTCAGCACTCTCGTTGGCTCTTTATGAGGTGGACCATACTTGCATTTTTAAGTCTATTATGGTTTGTCCTCATCCCTTGCTGGCTATCCATCATCCATCCTCCATCATCAGGGAAAACACTTGTCTGATTTTAAAGGGAGATATCTCTGTCCCTCCTGTAGCCTGGAGTAATTCAATATTGAGTGAGAGGATTGCACTCACTGCTTTTCCTCTGTTTGCACCTTTCTTGCAATTATTTTGTTGGAGCTCCCAGCTGGAGAGCAGGGCAGGCAGCTCCCGGGAATAACACAACTTCCTGGATGCTGCTTTGCCACAGAAGAGCTGGGGCAGCACTGAGGACCCCTCTTGGGGCACAGACCTTCCCCAGGGTTCACCATGTACAGGGCTTTTCTTTTGAGATCTTCTCCAGCCTGCTGTGTCATCATGAAACCCAACAAGGGGTTCTTGTCCTTGCATTTGCAGTAACCTTTTTATCACCGATGCATTTTAAAATGAAAACAAGATTTCATCTAAATACAAGAAATAACTCTAGTCCAGCCAGCTGGTTGCAGGATGTGTCATGCCTGGTGTGGATCCAGAGGATCCTGCTGGTTACTCGCAGACATTGAAACCTGCAGTTACTGGAGGGGTGATGTGGGGCTTGGCACACCGAGGCTGTGATTTGTTTTAGCATTCAATCCATAGAAATCCATTTTAATAGCACTTCCCCTAAGTTGCTGCCTTTCTTCCACCCTAACTCCTAAAATGGAAATAATCACAGCAGGAAAGAAATTGGGAAGAACTCAAATATTAAAATGCAGTGAAGGTGAGCTGGCTCCTGGGTGAAGGTGGAGGGGACGGGGATGGGCTGCCAAGGTGAGTTTTGGGGACCTGTTCAGACCTACATCTGCTGGCAGTGGATTAGAAGTCAAACCCACCTGAAATCCAGAACTAAGCATCCTGAGGGGCTCCTCGAGGATGGGATATTCCCCTCCTTGAGCTGCCGACTTTGCCCCAACAGTCCTTCACATCCCATCCCTCCCTTTTTCCCTTCCCTTCCCCTCTGATATGACGCATTGGCAGAGAAATAAAATAATCAGCTATTGCTTTATTACTTTTTCCACCCCTGCTTCCCTCACGGGCAACTGTATTTCGGCAAATGTTTTTAATATTTGCTAATAAAAGCAGCTCCAGTAATGACATGCTCCCTCCCCAAGACAAAATTGCCGGGACCGGCGTTATCTAACAAACTCGTTTTGGCACAAGCCCGTCTGCGTTCGAGCCATTTCTGCCCATTCACAGGATTATCAGCCATCTCTGCAGCCAGCCCCAGCCCTCCTCTCTCATTCCTAGTTAATTGGTGTGAAATTGGAGCAAGTTCTCAGGTGATAATGTGTTTGCATTTACTGCTTCACTGAACCACCCTAGCCACTCAATCCCAGCTTCATTAAAGCCTCAATCTCAGCTTTTGCTCCTGGCTGTGAGCTTCAAACCCTATTTCCTGCGTGGCAGACATACAGCCTAACACATGTCAGGAAGACAGCTTGAGCAGAGCTGCTGGGAACAAGCACGGCTACTGCCCGGGCGCCGCTCCGGGAAAATCACGTTCGCGGTGGGAAAGATGCTTGGAGTCCCCACGATGGCTTCACGCTGCGTTGGTTGGCTCCCTGCGCTGGAAAAAGGCATATTTTATACCCTTTAATTATACTTGATTAATGAATTAATTTTAATTTTTTTTTCTGCAGCACTTTGAAGATAAAAACCCCTTCGTCTGAATTCTGTGATTAGTATTTAAAGACTCGAGTGAAATATTTGTAGGCAGAAAAACCTAACCGAGGAATGCCTGTGTTGAAGCATTCAATAGGGCCTATTCACAGGATAGATTCCAGGGTTATTATTAGCAATAAGGTTATCTTTGGCATAATCTTTTTATGCACAACATGCTGTTGGATTCCACCCTCCCATTTCGCTCAGGCCCTGGGGCAGAAGGTAGACAAACCAGAGCTGGTTCAAGCCTTGCAAGTGTTTTTCATGCAAGTGGAGATGAAGCCTGGCAAAGTCTGCCATGGTTATATTTAGGACAAACCATAAGGTTTTTTTTGGTGCAAGATGCACTCCCCAGAATGCTTCTGCTCGGAGGGGTGAAGTGTGTTGTCCCTGGGGATCTCCAGCCCTGCCAGCACACTCTGGTGCAGGCCAGCCACACTTTGGGGACATCTGTGACACTCTAGGGGAGGTGACCCTTCAAACTGTGGATGGAAAGGAATGGGTTGGGCTGGTCCTATGCATCCGAGCATCCTCGAGGCATGTGAGATTTCACAGGTCAGGACACAACTCTGGGCCTGGACAGGTCTGGACACAGCCAGGGAGAGAAACCCTGCCAGTCACACTGCTGGTCAATCTCTCTTTTGGGGAGCTGGAAGCAGCTCTGCTGGGTTGGATGTGCCCCGGGGGTCCTGCCTGCCCCCAGTCCCCAGCTGAGACTCAACTGGGGCTGCAAGCCCATGGCAATGGCTTGATCTGGGCAGGAAAGGAGAGAGCAGCTGTCGCCTGCCTGCCTCCCTCTTAACTTGGTTGTATTTCTAGCTCTCATAAAGCTGAATGTAGGAGGTTTTGTTGGTGGTGGTGGTGTTTTTTGGGTGTTTTGTTGTGTTTTTATTTGAGTGGATGGTGGGTGTGATTTTTCAAACGCATTCCCTTTGGCACGTCTCTGCCAGCAGCGTCAGCGAGAGCCCCAGGATGCCTTTGCTGGAGCCCAGAACACCTTCCTTTGAAACTTGCCCTGTGTCTCCCCAAACCCACCACTGAGCATCGGGGCTGGGAGGAGGTGAGGCTACATTTAGACCCCAAACAGCTCAGCTGCCGTGCAGGGTCCCCAAGTCACCCCAAAACCAACCCCAAAAATCCATCAGGGCTGCTCATCCATGGCCAGGCTCCCCAGCCTGGATGCAGGCAGAGCCAAAACACATAGAGGCACATTAAAGGATGGCTGGTGTGGCTTTGAAACAGAGCGGCAATCCCCTGTAGCCTAGTTTTTAGAGAAAGTATTTTGTAGCTGGTTTTTCTCTTTGTGACTAAACATGGTTATTAGGCCCCGAGTGCATCATTAAACCTGTTATTAAAAGTAAACACGTTAAGGAGAATATGCTGGTGTGCAGCAAGGCTCATCCAGGGCACTGGACCCTCTGGAAAAGTCATTAACATTTGTATTTAAAACGAACATAGTTAAGAACATATTGGACTAATTCAGGGCCTTGGAGCTATTAAAATGACTGCCATTAAAAATAAATATGTTAGGCAGAATATGTTGCATAATTAAAATTATTACAGTGTTTACTCTGTTTTTTATGCTGGCCTCTAGTTTAAGAGGTTATTTGTATGTATGTAAAATATATAAGTGTTTTTTATATTTATACATACACGGTAATGTGTCTAACTATACATATTTGGTTATCTATTGTCTTAAAATGACTCTGTAGGATAAATTTGACTTCCTTGTTGCAGGATGAGACAGAGCCCCAGCGGGAGGGAGTCTTGATTAAAACCATGGGGGAAAAAGAAGAAATAAATCTTGGCTACATGTAAGTGTTGTGGCCGCAGTCCAGTGGCTGTTGAGTTCAGTGGGAACCTTTCCTTGACTTTGCCACGCTGGGTCAGACCTCAGGAATGTGTCTCTTGCTTTGATGGTTTTTCTATTGGTAGGTCAGCTTGGAAAATCAGAAAATCAGCAGCTTTGCTTTCCACAGGCCGTTCCCAAGCCAAGCTGCACCAGGTTCTTGTTTCAAACCTGTCCCCTGCAGCTCACATGTCCCTGGGAAGGTGGCAGGGTGGGACCATCTCCCTGTGTGGGAAAAGGTGCTCCCAGGGAAGTTTTTCCCGGAAGTTTTGGACATGAGCAGTGACCTTTGCCTCACCAGTGCCTGAGAGCTATGGCATCTCCTGCCACGGTCCTTGTGTAACACAGATCCAATCTATAAAACGTATATAAATGTGTTATAGAGCCACAGAAGAGTCCCAGTGGGAAAGAACACTTCAAGTCACCTGGCCCAACCCCTCCTGCATCTTTAACTAGACCAAGGTGCTCAGACCTCTGTCCAATCTGACCTGAATGTGTCCATGGATGGAACATCCACCACCTCTCTGCGCAATCTCTGCCAGTGCCTCACCAATCTCCTAAAAAAATCTCTTCCTGGTATCTGGTCTGGAACTCAAGCAGGGGCCATCATGCTAAATGCAGTTACCCCCCAGGGACTTGTATGAGAGCTGAGGCTTTTGTGATTCTGGGAGGGTTCATTAAAAACAAAAAAACAAAAAAACAAAAAAAAAAAAAAAAAGAAAAACAAAATCTGAGCCCTCACCATACCATCCAAGGGATGTTTTTCCATAATTCCTTCAGGAGTCCCAGTAATTCCAGCACCCCACAAGATCAGAGGTGGTAGGAGCACAGAATAGGGAGGAAAAACTGTACTAAGGAATTGCATGGGATGGGGGATGTCCCTTGAAGAGCAGCATGTTGGAGGGGTTTCACCGTGTTCATTAATTATGGTGAGGTGGATAAGAGGTTAATTAAGCCCTGTTGGGTGGCAGTGAGCAACACCTTCCCCTCCAGCTGTTCTCCCAGGGGTTCTTAGGGTCTGCATTCCCAGAAGTGAGTCTGTCCTGACCACAGGGCCACCCTGGATGTCTGCGGGGCTCTCAGGCTGCCTGCACGCAGCAGCTGGGTTGTCCCACCAGCATGGCCCTGTGCGGGTGTTTCTCAGGCTGGCACGACCCCAAACGCCGATCACGGCGAGGAGATAATCACCCGCCGCTGGCTTTCGAGGAACGGAGCCGGGAGTGTCAGCAGATGGCACTATTTCTTCTGCGGTAGGAGCAGGTGGTTCCCACCGCGCTCCGAGCCCTGCGCTGGACCAGGGGCAGCACTGGATCAGGGCGAAGTGTTTTCCAGGATCCCCATCAGCGCTGGGAGCCAGCCGAGGGCTCCATGGGGGACGTGACCCCCCGGTGCCGGGAGCTGGGTGGGAAGTTCACAGGGTCCCCGTGGAGACCTGTTCTCCTGGAGGTTGCCTTCCCATCGGGTTGGGTGCCCAGCGGTGACTCAGTGATCAGCAGCACTAACCTCAGGCTCCACTGCCAAACCGCTGCGCTGTTTGCTTTGTATCGGCTCCTTTCTGAGGGCTGAAAATCGGTGTTTGTTGTAGATTCTCCGGGTGGAAAGGGAGGAGAAAAGTTTTTGTGCCCCTCCCTGCTCCCCTTCACCTGCACCCCACTCCAGGTGATGCAGTGTCACCACTGTCCCCAGATGCTGCCAGCTGGAGAGATGCCTGCAGCTGGGGGTCTCAGTCAGACAAGTCCCAAGGGAGATCTCACCACCTGTGCCAGCCCTATACGCTTCTCATATCAGCTGAAATCCCCCTTGCCCAGCAATGCCACAGCACTCAGGGGGTCGTAGGGCCCCGGGGCTGATGCCTTCTGCCCCATCCTTGATTTCACCAGCACCAGGGCTGCTTTTGTGGCTCTCGGCTGTTCCTGTGCTGCAGCAGTGGCCAGCCGGTCATTCTCCACCTCCCTGAATTAAACTTCATCTCTGAGTGGTGCTACCCAGCGCAACTGAATATTTAAATAATAAAACGAAACCGTGCTGGTGGGAGTACAGCTGCTATTACACTTATTAGTTAATTGTGGCGGTGTTTCAGAGCCCTAGGCATGCACCTGGACCCCTCGTGCTAGGTGCTGTACAAACAGGACGGAGGAGAAGACTTTGGCGTTTAAAGGCACTGAGTCATTCCTTCGCCCTCTCATCTGAAACCTCAGCTTTGTGTAAAACCTTTAGGATTTTGTTTAATGGGTGCAGCTAATGGTGAGGTAATCAGGGAGCCTTTCGACACAAAACCCAGCGATCAGTGGGTTGGATGCCTTTTGATCTCGCTGCGGAGCAAAGGCTTTGGGAGGAGAAGCTGCGTCCTGGGGTACCCGGGAGATGCTCTGAGTGGGCGGCAGAGACCAGCCCAGGGCAGAATCTCCCACACTCAGCCCCTTGTGTGAGGATACAGCTGGGGACCATCACCCTCATGCCGTGTTCTGGTGCACACTGGGGCCTCGTGGACACATCCCTGACACTGTTTGGATGTCACCCAGTAAGAGATGGGGACCACCAGGGGTGACGCTCCCTCCCTGTCTCCCGCAGAAAGGAGGTGTCTGTACAAGACTTCTGCTTGCAGGACATGGATTTTGACCTATTGTCTCTGAAGGCACCCAAACGGAGCAGGGAGTGCAAGGCATGGTCTTCCTAGGCTCCTGGATGTCGTGCTTCTGTCTGGCCATCTCTATAGCTTTGCTTCCCAGAGGAAACCATGGAAAGAGGAAAAGGTCCCCAGCAAGCTCCTGCAGAAGAATAGTGGCTGAAGGATGCTCATGGAAGAGGTGGATGGCCTCTGCTGGGTGGTTCCCTGGGGAGCCCAGGATGTCCCTCCTGTGGCTGTTTGTACAGTGCACAGCCAGGCTGGAGCAAAATTCCTCAGGCTGCTCCTCTCCTGAGGTGACTTCACCCAAAACCTTCGCTGTGTGGAAACATCTGGCTGGAGCATGGGCTGGGGCGATGGTCTGAATGACAGGCCCCAAGGTAAACCCGTGCAGTTGTACTTGTGGGTGCATTCCTTTGCACTGATCTCTGCCTGGCAAGCTGCTACAAGCTACACCTGCAGGACTCCTTTCCCTTTCTGCTGGTGAGAGTGAGGGCTAACTCAGGAGATCCACCTCAGGGTGGTGCTGCACCTCTCCCTTCACCTGGCACCTTGGCACACTGTAGGGGTGCATGGGTCATGTTTGTAGCCCCCCCAAGATCCCAACCTTGTAGAAATAACCTTTTTCAACTCAGCTGGGACCAATTTGCCAGGTTAGTGTTCAGCTGGATGAGCTACTGCATGGTCACAAGGAAGGGGGGAAAGGGATATACTGATAGAGCAGGGGGACAGAGAGTTTTGGGTTAAGCATACAACTTCCTTCTGAGGGCTAATGTTAAGGCAATATCCTTTGAAAGAACCTTGCAGGGGTGTGTTTAGAAGTGCTACAGTAGAAATAGCAGCACTGAGGGTCTCCTTTCCAGTAGCAACCAGCTTATAGGATGGGGAAAGAAGATTGATGGAGATACAGCTGCTCCTGCTGGTGTCAGATTAGGATGTCCCAGTCTGTTTAGGATGTGCAATATAACAAATAACCTCCTCTACTGTTATCACACCTGACTGACATCCAAAAATAAATAACATGAAAAAATGATCATTTTATCCTAATTTCTTCATCATATGGAAATTGAATGACCAGGGTAATGGAGAAGATAATACAACTGTTAACAGCTAAAGCTGTTGCTGAGCACAAAATCATCCTGTTCAGTGCTGTAAGGGAAGTTTTTCTGCTCTGCTTTACATTAAATGTCATGTGTCTGAAACACAGGGATGTCAGGCTGGGAGACCAGGCCACTCACAAAGGTGCTTCTCCAGCAAATGTCATGATAGTCCCAACAAATGACACCTCCCTTGGGCTGGCACCAGTGGGGTGGGTTGGGTTGGTGCAGTGGTAGGTCAGTTTGGTCAAGCTAAAGCCAGAGATGGTCTGTCTCTGTCCCGCTGTGTCACTGCATGGCAGTGCTGAGAGTCCAGGGGGTGGCTCTCACCCTGCAGGTTGGCTTCAGATGGGACTAAACACCCACGCTGGACTGGCAGCTGCCATCTGCTGCTGGGGTCCTCTGTGCCCTGAGCTGTCACCAGCACAGATCCCATCCAAGCAGGGACATCTCCGTGGGGCAGATCAATTTCTTCACCACCAGCCCATTTTGCTGATCTTTCTCCTTGTTCCAGCCATGGGGCCCTCAGCTACTCTGTCTTATCCTCCATTGATGCAAATCTTTATTTCACCCAGCTTCAGTCACCAAGGGTGGGAACTAAATGACTAAATGCAGACAGGTAAAAGGCCCAGAGGTCCTTCTGTGCTCCTTTTGTAGTTGATGGAGATCTAATCTGCACAGCCAGGGGAATTGAGGGTGCAGTTCATCTTGTCTTGAAGCAGTTGCAAGCAGGCTGGGTGAATTTTACCTCCAGAGGGCCTTTGGTGACTACAAAGGGAGCTGAGGTACCTGCTCTGCTCCAAGTCAGTGCTGCAGAGACTGACTGTCGAGTGATGCAAATGTCACCCCTGTCGCACTTGGCTCTGGGCTCCTTCAGCAGAGAGCAGGGAAAAATACCCACAGGGCAGCTCAGCCTTCCTGCCCTAGACATGTCTCCAAAGATGGAGCAGGACAGGCCTCTGGGGCATCCTGTCTCTTGCTGTGGACTGTAGATGTTTTAGGTGGCTGAAAGGTGCTAGAGTGGCTTCTAGAAGGTGACTTAGGAGATGAGCATCCTCCCTTGCTTTAGTCGAGGCACGCTGCCTCCCACCAGGCTACTGGAGAGCTCGTGGGTGCAGACCCATCTCTGCAAGAGGGTGACACAGCCCAGAGTTGTGTGCTGCCTCCCCCACTGCAGGGTAAGCCTGAGTTCCACCAGGGTGCCTGGTGGGTCCCAGTGGGGCTACAGCTCTGCACTGAAAGGCTGTGAGCTGTGGGAGAGCCCACCAGCAGAGGAAAAGCCTGTGTCTTGGAGAAGGATGTGAATGTGGATGGAAACCCCAATTTGTCAGGAGAGGACACTCATGGTCCAATAAAAAATCCTGGGACCAGCCCAGTAGGAGACATCTTGTAACCGGTTCTCCCGCATGTTTCTTCTTCCTGGATCCAAACAGGTGACATTTGGGGAGTTTCTGGGAGCTACCATGACTCTCTGCTTCTGTGACCCTGTGGCCAGGGGTGTGGTGTCCAGACCTGCCAGACCACTGACCTCATCCTTGGCTTTCAGTGATATCTGAGGGCTTTGGGCCAGCTCTCAACAACATGACAAAAATGAGACCTTCAGACTATCCCAGCGAGGGAGAAGGGCATGAGGCACAACACAACTGGGGCTGGGTGGTGGGATGCATGTCCCAACATCCTGCCATTTCTCCTGGTTCTAGCTCAGCTGAGGGTGAGGTGTCACACGAGTGTCCCAGGGCTGGTGCTCTGCCCTCCCTCCCTCCCTCCCTTTATCTGCAGATCGTGCTATGCTAACAAGGCACACGTACAATGTTTTTGTGTGCATGTGAGAGACAGAGCTCTGACTCCGGGCCAAGTGAGAAAAATCATTAGTTACAGGCTCTGCAGGACTGAACTTGACGAGGAACTTGGGGCTTTGCCCCGACAGCGCTCGGCGCTGGTGCATTATTCAGTTTGTGGCTATGTTGATTTGCAGATCTAATCACTCCAACAACACATACAGAAAATTAATTTGGACGTGGGCCTGGTTTCTAGAGAAAGTTGGACCTAAAGGCGGGAGGTTGGTCGTGTGGCTCAGGCAAAGGCCCAGGCTGGGGAATATCCCATTTCCAGCTCTTGAGTCTCACAAAGGAGCCAGGATGGGGATGGAGTGGCAAGGAGAAGTGGAGTTGAGTGGCACTGGAGCATGTGATAAACAGGATTTCATCCCCATTGAGTCTTTCAAAATCAAAGCCCTAATCACTCAGCCCTGGCTTGTGTTCATACATTCATGGGAGATGAGCTGGATGAAGGGGGAGTTGCTGTCCTTTCCACAGTCAAAGGATGTCCCCCAAGAGGTGTTGATTCAACACATTTCTAAAAATACATCTGGTTAGAAAAACATTGCTACTTGAAGTCAGACCTGATGCACTATTCCTGAGCTGACCAAACCTTTAGACCCTTTCCTCTTCATCACCTTGCTGGTGGTGCCTGTCAAAAAACAGCATCTCAGTGGAGACACTAGTGGTTCCAAACACCAGAGATTCCTCCATGGAGAAGAAGCCATGGGTTTGGGTTGCTCCCCGCTGTGGGGGATGCTGCTTGTCCTCCTGCCCAGTCTGTGAGCTGGTGCTGTGAGAGCTGGTAGCAGCCCGCAAATCCGTCCGTCTTGAATTACCTGGTGAGTGCTCTCCCTCCTTTTGATCGCAGACCCCTTAACTTTGCCTTCAGCCAGGGCTGTCTCAGCCCTGGACGTGCTGAATGGCCCCTTTTTAAAATGGGATTTAAGAGGGCATTAAGGACTAATTAGGTCTAATGAACAGCAGTGGCTGTTTTAGACCTGGTGCCTCCAGTTGACATCAAAGGGTGAAGGGGATGGGGTGAAGCCAGAGGAAGTGTTATCAGCAGCAGGAAAGATTTAGACCCTGCAAAATCACCCCCCAGCATGGGGGTTTGTGTTCCTAATCCCTCTGTGCCTGCCAGGCAGGGAAGTGGCGTGGTCCTCTCCCATTGGAGACAGGTGGGATGGAGAAAGCCTCGTTGGAGCCCATTGCCATCATAGCTGCCTTCTCTGCCATCCTCACCATGAGTGGCTGCCGATGGATTTGGGTGATCTGTGGCCACCTCAAGACGTGGGATGCCAGGATGAGGTTCCCAAGGGAGGAGGTGAGGAACAGGGTGGGAACAAGAGAAAGAAGGTGGAAGGGGACACGGGAATGCATTCAGAGCTGGGAGAAGAGGGGAGGCAGCTATTTTCCTCTCCTGGGAGCTTCCTCAAATGCAGACAGGGGTGAGTCAGGGCTGCTCATACACAAACTGCTCATTAGCAATGTGAACTGTCGATGCAGGACCCTGAGCCAGGCAGGGTTTAGTGCCCAGGGTGCAGCAATAGCAGCTGAGTCACACACCCTACCCAAAACATTCAAGCCTCTCACCATTTTCTGCATGTCAGAGGGACCTTTGTTGTAAGGACTTGCATTGTCTAAACGCCACGGCGCGGTCTGAGGGCACAGGCACTGTGCAGAGCCAGCGGTCCCTGCCCCATCCAAAGTTATCTCCTGCCATGGCTCGGGTGGTTTCGCCACTGCTGGGAAGTCAGGGGTCAGGCTCAGCCCCACGGGAGCTGTTTCCTGCCCTCTGCCAAAGCCGGCGGTCTGGGATGGGAGAGATGGAGTTTGCCAGCAGCGATTCCCCCTGTGATTCAGTTTACATGGCAGTATCGAACAGCGGTTTGGTCGGGGGGGATGTTACAGATATCAAATCCTTTCACTGGAAAGTCAGATCTTGGCAGACTGCATTTTGGAGAGTGCAGGGAAAACAACAACTATTTATGGTTGTTGTTTAGGGTTATGGACGCAAATGCCCTTGAATGATACAAACCATCTTAAGGGGAATTTTTGCGGCTGATTAAGCGTAACCACAAAGCTTCAAGAAAACATGTGTTTATTTTAAGTAAGTAATGTTGATTACTAATGAGAATACTTAGTAGATATGATCAAAGGTAGCTGAACTGCCGTCATGATATCAAAGACTGGGATGGAACGCTTAATTTAGATGTTGAAAAGCCAATCTAAGGTGAGCGTCTTGAAAGTAAATATCATTAACAGTATCTAGATTAGACCAAGGTATAAAAAGAGTTGGAGGTAACAGCTTTCAAATTTCCCGTATAAACAGGCAGGTGATGCTGTAACTGGGGGAGGCAAGTCAGACACAGAGCCCAGGGTAGGGGATGGACTGTGCATCTGGTGCACACAGCCCCTGGCCAGGCTCCTGGCTCTGCCCATCAGCATCTCAAGGGAGCCAGCACGGCTCCTTTCTGCTCCAGCTTACCCAGGGGAAAGGGATGGAAATGAGTCCCCTGCTCCCAGCATCTTAATCTTGAACTCTGGTGTGGGGACCTGGCTGAGGAGGGAGGGATTGTGATGGGACTCTGAGTGGGAAGGGGATGTCCTCTCTGCCAGCTGACCCAGGAGGTCAGGCAGACTGATGGAAAGATGAGTTTGACAGTGAGGCTCAGTTCTCAACATCCAGGTGTCTGCATCCTGCTTCTGAAGCCTGTTTCCCTCTACCACCCCTGTCTTGTTCTATTAGGTGGAAGATTTTTGGGAAAGGGTTCCACATGTCCCCAGTGTCACCAGCCCTGCCCCTGAATGTAACATCCTTGCAGTGAAGCACTGACAGGATTTGGGACAGGCAGGACCTTATATTCCCTTCTCTTGCTGGTTGTGTCATGTAAGACAGAATATGTTATTAATATATCCCCTACCCATGTCAAGCTCCCAGGTTAGAAAAACAGACCGTGTTAATTGGAAAAAAAGATTTAAATGTGGCTGAGCCATGATCCACACTGTCTTCTGCTAAAAAACAGGCTCCATGGCCTGGCCATTTTCCCTTGTGGCTTCATGAGACGTCAGTCCCCACTGCTGTCTTCCCAGGATCACTGCAATCAATCCCCTCTCCATCCCTGCTCCCACTGCCCTACGTTGGCCCAATCTCAGCCCAAATGCCCTGATGATGGCCAGCAGCTCCCATGTCACTCCCACGCTCCCCAAGAGCCCCGTGGGGACTACGCTGCGCTCCGCACGTTTCCCTGGACTGAGCCCCTTTGACCGAGCGCTGCGGGGCAGTGAGCAGGTGCCAGACTTTTGCCCTGCCTTGCGTAGGTTGGGAGAGTTTTGCATTCCCATTTGGGGCCCAGGGAGTGCCCGAATCACTGGGTCTGCTGGGCACCCTGGCTGGCCACACATGGGCCCAACAGGCTGTTGATACATGAATCATCACCCCTTCCCCAGCTGCACTGGTGGTCCCACGCTGTGCCAGGGATGCCGGAGACACGGAGAGGTGTTTGCCAGGGATAAGTCTCAGAAGGGTTAAAAGAGGGTGGCTTTGCAGGCAGGAGCGCCTGCTGGTAAGGGCAGATACCATTCAAAGGGCTGGAAGGGCTGGATGCTTGTCCTGGACAGGCTGATGCTTTACTAAGTCATTAAAAAGGTGCTTTCCAGGAAAATAAACCTGAACTGTCTGTGAGCTACTTTCAAACACAGACTCAAACCATAACCTTGGAAAGGTATAGGGCACTGAAAGCTTATTCCAAGCCCTGGTGTCCCCATGTCCTGGCTAGATACCCTTCACAGTCCATGTGTGACTTGGCAACTGCTGGACACTGCATCTCCCACATCTCAGCCAGGGCTGGAGCATCTTATCTCCACTGAGTGGTGACAGTGCCATGTCAACCTCTTGCCAGAAGTCTCTTTGCTCCCAAGTGTTTTGCAGGCTCTTGAGTTGTAACAACAATAACAACAGAAAAGTACAAAAGCTGGTGATTTAAGTAGCTTGAGAACAAATCACTTCCCTGTTTGCTTGAGTGTCACCTGCTCAGTATCTGCTTCATGATATGAATGCACTGTTTTCTCTTGAGCAATGAAGATCTGAATTTCTAATGCATTGGAAAAGAAAATAAATAAAATCTAACATGAACAAAGCGATTTCTGGCCCTCTTTGCATATTACAAAGGAGCAAGATGGGCACAGACCCAATTCCTTTGTTCTTTTCAGATCTCTGCTACTGCGAGCAATATTTGTTAAGAGATTTGAAGCTGCAGATGAAAAGTGCTACCTACGGACCGAGTATTATTACTGCTTTAAACTCACACCCTTCAAACCAGCTGGCTGTCCCTGTTTAAAGGGAGGTGTGTGGCCAAACAGGTAGGACAGACACCAGTGCCAGGATGCCCTGGGTCCTTGGCTCATCCTCAGTGCCAAGGCTGTGGACATGTCCCACGTGCAGTCCAGCACAGACCCTCACCAGTAATAGCATTGAGGTGGCAGCGAGGAATGCAAACCTGGGGCAGGGAGTTGCTCAAGAGCTTTTTTAAGACCCAAATTTTGAGATGGAGCAAAACAAGCTGCTTCAGTGCTGATCCTGGTGGGTTTAACACCAGAAGGTGAATGCATGGTGGGATTTGGTGACATGGAGGTTGGGTGGACATGCAGGGAAGCAGAGTATCTCCTGTCACACCATCATCTCTTGGGAAAACTGGTCTGCACTTACTGCAGCTCTCACTGACCAAACTGCAAGTGCATGGGGAGGAAGGATTTGATTTTATTTTTTGGGTGTTACATACAAAATTTTGCTGCACAGAAGGAAGTGGGAGATGCTCTGCCACATCCTGCCAGCACACAAGGCTGCTGCCTGTGAGCAGAGAGCCATCCTGGCATCCCCAGCACCAACAAAGAGAAACCCATCCATGACATTAAGTTCTGCTCAACAGCAGCTCAGATTAAGAAAGGTTTTCTTGTGCTGGAAACTCCATGAATAAGAATGTTAGGAATTGGCTTAAACCACCAGTGACATAATTAGAAGGCTTTTGATATGCCAATTTGGCTGATCTCAGTTACTTCCCCCTGGTGCTGGGGAGTGTCAGCAGAGGGATTAGCCTCCAGTCACTTCCTGACACTCTGCTAAATCTTCTCCCTCTTTGTTCTTCATCCAAGACAGGGGAAAAAAGGAAAAACAGGGAAGCAACTCAGGAGATACTGAAGTGAAGCAGCGTGCACTGCATCCCTGACCTGCCTTCAGTTTACACTACAGGCTCTCCTTAGGGGTGTAATGCAATTACGGCTATAACTGGGTGCTATACATTTTAATCCCATTAGAAACAGCCTTTTAACAGCTCCTGACTGACTATAATATGTAATCTCATTAGAGACACTACCTTCATACCTTGTACAAGAACATCCAAGCAGAAATCAAAGGCTGGGATAAGGCTAACATGGTTTTCTTCTTTTAAAACACTGCTTTCTTTCTTGCTTGCATTTGGGGTGCTGGTGTACAAGGCAGGCACAAAGGTTGGATGGGGTTTGGGGGCACTTGGTTTTTTTCTTATAGTTCTTCCAGCACCCATCCTGCCCTGCCAGGGACAGGATACACTTGTGTGCAGCCCACATGCCTGGTCCAGCTCTGCTGGCCTGGCACACACAGGGATGTGAAATCCTCATCACCCTTGAGGCTGGCTCTGTGCAAACTCAGGACAAATATTGACCGAGGCTAGGCCAAAACTGGAAGGATTTCTCCTGCCAGAACGTGTTCAGTGTGCTGCCTCCCACGATACCACACTGCACTGACCAAAGCCCTTGGTGCGGGTACAGCTGTGTCTACACCACGTCTGCTTGTGTTGCTCTGCCAAAGGAGGGGAGGAGAAAGGGAGGGGTGACTTTCTTTTTCTTTTTTTTTTTTAAATCTGTTTTCCTCAAGGATCTATCAGCGCTCAGCTGTCTCCTTCCACAGCAATCTTTGAAACCCTGGGCCAACTTGAGGCAAATTTTCTGGGGGAAGGCAGACTTGAAGATGTTCAGTTCCTACATCCCATTTTAAAATAGACTCCTGAGCAGTTTTCAGGTAGGTTTGAGCTCATTAGAGACCAGTGTCCACATGGGATAGGGACAGTGTGGATGTCCCAGCCACAGGCCAAGCTTGGTGGGGTTGTGCTCCCTATCTGAGAATCCAAACTCTCAGACGAGCACTTGGCCACAGCTGACTTGGGGTTCACACGTCACTCCTGTCCTAATTCAGTTCAGATGATGTCGAAACAGCAGCTCAGTCTAAAATGCCGGGATGGAGAGCGCAAGGCTCAGACAGAGCAGCAAAGGTCAGGGAGGGAGGACAGGAGGACAGGACAGACCTGTTGCACGGGGACTGCAGGGCACTCCCCTCTCCACTGCTGAAAAACCAAGATACTGCAGCCAAGGGCAGCCAGGACCCAGCCCTGGTCTCCTTGTGAAGGGAGAGCAGCTGGTCCCAGCTCAGTCTGAACTGCGGTGTGACTTGTCATGGACCAGGATGGCAACCAATTACTTGGGCACAAAGCTGTTAAAAAGAGGGGAAAAGGGCACTGTTTAGCTGAGCTGCACATCAGTCCAGTGTTGGGGGGCCACTGTGTCTGTCCCTCTGATGAGGCTTAAGAGATCTTGATCTTTGGGATCTTTAAAGACTGCAAAGACCCTTATTTTTGCAAGAGGGGTGTAAATCCCAGCAGATTCAAAGGGGTGATAAAGCACTTTGTTTCTTGCGCTACAGTAATTTCAACTTCTGACAACTCTGATAAACTAAAATGAGGTTCTCAAAAGCATCCACCCAAGGCTTTGTGGGGCTGCAGTCAGGGTTGTATTTAAATGCCCCTAATGAGTACCTAGTGCAAATGGGAAAGACATGCAAATCAGATGTCTAATTGAATGGGCCTTTGAAGGAATATCCCAAGCCGCTGGGTAATTGATGGGTTATCTTTCCACCGGCTTGCCTTGATTGCATCTTCTTCTGCATTAGTCTTTCCTAGAGTCTGGTTTAACAGGAAAAGTGGTGCACCAGGATTAAATGCAGCTCTTCTTTGCAGACTGAACGAGGACATTTGCTGCCCAGCAGTACGACCCTTCTGCAAGGCAGTCATTATTAAAATCTCTCTAGACAGGTGTTTCTTCCAGGCATAGAAGTGCCTTATCATATTGCATCTGAGCATTGCAGTCAGTAAACTGCCTCACGACCTGCTCTCTGAAGTGAAGGCATGACAGATGAAATAGCTTTCCCATCAAGTTTCTTGGGCCCACTTCTCCAGCAGGTGTAAATTGATGTGACTGCCTTCATTTGCATGCAGCAAAGCTGATTTGTGCTGTATGGAAATGTGACCTGCCTGACCCATTGGCTCCATTGGTGTCTCATGAGGATTTATCAGTGTTGCATATATGAATTTTGCTTTGCTTAACAGCCTTGTGTTATGTTTGTGCAGGAGCCAATTGCCAGCAGCCACCGTTATGGCCGAGCAACCTGCAGCTCAGCAATGAGCAGGAAAAATATTCCCCAGCTGGAGCTCTGTTTGAACTCAGAATTGAGGCATAAATCCCTAAATTTGGGGATGTCTATAAGAGAGTCGTGTGGGCTTTGAGAGCTCTCTACAGCACCTCTAAGCAACTCTGAGGACCACATTTTGTCCACCAGCCACATTTGGGCATCTCAGGCCACTTGAGAGGTACTGGGGTGTCTGAGGCATCCTCAAGGGCTGGTTTATGTATCCATGGGAGACTGGAGCAGCAGCTGGGGCTGGAGAGGGTGGATACTCAAGTACATCTCAACACCTGTCTTTAAGACAACAGATTTTTAGCCAAAGAATCTGCGTCTTGGCAGGGTTTAAAATTACTTTCCTCTAGTTCCTGTTGATGACAAGAGTGGCAGATTTTAGCCATAGCTTCAATTTCCCTCATTGGGGGTTAATTCCTTTCAGAGCAGAGTGTCAGGGATGCTGGGCCAGGACTGTCCTTGACACTGAGCCCATTGCTCAGTTTATCTTCAGTCCTCACAGGTGCAGAAACCCCCAGGTCAAGTCCCCATACCCAACATCACCTCCAGGCTCCCCAGAGAAAACCAGCATCAGGATCCTGGCTGTATCTTGTTGCATTTGAAGGGCAAAAACACATTTGCCAGCATGCCAGTTCAGCTGGATTTGCTTGGCATTTCTCTTTCTGCCACTCAGACACAGGCCCACAGCTCTTTCCTGCCTTTGTAATTTCTCATAGCAAAGCATCCTGTTCCTGGCTATATTCTTGTCTATATATATATCATATATATACTGTTTCCTTCTTTAATCCATGCCTGAATACCATGCTTTGCACTTTATCTTTAGCTTTCCAGCCCAAACCAAGGTATTAATACCAATAACCTTGCAGATTTCCTGGATCCAGACTGCGCATTAGCAGATCTGCCTTCCTGCCTTCCCACTCCCAATGCTTTCATACCCCATGGGTAGCCCTGGGATGGGACTGGTTTGCAAAGCCCCAAGAGGGGCAGCAGGCAGAGCACTGCCCTGCTCTTGCTGGCACTGAATGCTGTGAGTGTCTTGCCTGCTGCTGGGCTTGTCTCAATGCCAGCGTGGGTTGGTGTTGCCAGAGATCCACATCCAGTGGGAGCAACAGAGGGGCTTGGCTGGAGTGGGTCTCCATGCAGAATCTTGGTCTCTGTTCCTGCCCAGCCATGCTGGACCACTTTTGTCCTGGTCAGTTCACTCACCAGCATTGCCACCTGGCTCCACGGCAGCCTTTGCACCGCTGGCCCCATTCCTGAGGATCTTCCCACGCAGATTTGAGTCTTCCACAAAGCCTTGGCCCAGACTGTCCACACACAAGCCTTGAGAGCCAGGGCTAATGCACAGTGTGAACCTGGCCCTGTGCCTGCCTGGGCATATGGGTTACAGCCTGGGTTTCGCTTCAAAGCAGGCTTTGACCTGTCTGCTGTGCTGCAAGGATGGAGTTAAAACCCGGAGAGAAAAGCTCTGATTTGGGTAGCTGGCCAACAGCTGCCACAGGTCACTGGGACTGTATTTCTGACCTCTGCTTCTATTCCTTTGCTTCCCAGAGATCAGAAATTGCTTGCTGTTTGCTGCTGTGAGCCCAGGACTCTCACTGGACACAGGTCTCAGCATGGACAGATGCCTGTGGTGGACACCACACCACAGCGGTCTCTCCCAGCATCTCTGCTCTTACAAGAGGGTATCTCCAGCCTGGCAGCAGCAGGTCCTCCAGGTCAGAACCAAGGTGACCTTGTTACGGATGCCTTGAGATGGGCTTCATTTCATTTTCTTTTGATCTTTTTGTACCTCACAGTACAAATGTGGGCACCTGGGGGGAAAGAAAGGGAAATGTCATCCTTTGGCTATTAATCCTGGTTTCAGTTGAAATCCTGGCTGGCAAAGAAGAAGTAGAAACTACAGTATTACATGAGGTGCAAAGTCCTTGGAAGAGTCCTTCCGAGCTCCAGAATTGCCAAGGAATAAACGCTCCTCAGACACTACAGCAGCAATGGTAGGAGGCCTGAGGATGGATTATCACCACTCTGTCCCATCTAGACTCAAAGATGAAAGTCAAAATCACATGCCATGAGCTGGGGACATGCCAGCATCCAATCCCAAGCCAGTCAGGCATCTCCTGCCACCACCTGGGGTAGCCAGCTCCTGGCTGTACAGCTCTGGTATCCTGCATTTCCATGTCCCAGTGCCGGCCACTGTGACCATCTCTTCCCAAGTGGATGTTGCTGAGATGCTGGCAATGTCCTTGGAGCTCCATGTCACTGTGATTGCACCCTGCCCTGGGCCCTCTCTTGCATCATCTGTGCCTCTTGATAGGGAAAACAACACAGGAGAGCAAACATCAGTTTTTTCCTTCTACACTGGTTTGCATGATGTTCTCATACATTGTGTATGTGTGACAACAGTTGTTATTGCTGCTACCAACTGGAAAACTTAATTTTTGGACCTGCTTTTCTCTCTGACTCCAGAGTGGTTTGGACTATTTTCAGATGGCCAATGCAAGGTCAGATGAATGCCACCCTCTGTGTGTCTCACCTTGTCTTCTATTCTCTTCAATGCCACCCCATTTCTGGTGTCCCTATTGTTGAAGTGAGACATTTTTTAGACTACTGTTCATGTGTTTTTCCAGGCTGATTATGCCTTTACTGCTTCCTCCATTTTTTGGGATCAGCTGATTTATCAACATGCTGTTGCTTTTCGTGCTGAAGTCAGTGGGGAAGATGTAAGATGATTTCCAGCACTGATCCTTGGGCAGCCCCATCAGTGATCTCCCTTCCCTTCAGCTGATGTTTCTTGCACTGGTCACTGCTTCCTTGCTCCCAGTACCACTGACCATCTCCAGAGGATCTTGCTGTGCTCTCTGTGCCACTCCAAAGCCTTACAGCAATTTTCAAGTCTCAAAACCTTTACACTGTAAAAATGTGCTGTCCCTCCTGGAGTGTGGGAGATGTTCTGGCACTCACCATGCTATTGGTCCTGGGCCAGAGGGTTTAGCTGGACAGACCACTTCCCTCCAGTGCCAAATACAGGGAGCCTGGGCCATTCTTCAATTGGAGGTGGTCTTCACTTGTGTCTTCCTCAACCAGACAGCTTCTGCAGGATGAGACAATGTGGTTCTCTGAATGTGAGCATCTCAACCCACTTCCTCAGCCATGACCACTTTGTCCTCCAGACTCCCTTTTCCCTGTGCTTATGGGGACTTGGAACAGAGATTCACTAGATTCCTTGGGATGACTTGAACTAACTTCCCTTTACCTGCCCCTCACTTCAGCCCTTATTTCCCCTTTTATTTTTTATTTAAATGGGTAAAAAGACCCCAATTTTTAAACTTTTTTTTTAATCTTTCCAGTGCCTCTCATCTTTTTTGGACAACTTTTTTCTTTTTTGTTCCTTTGTAACTTTCTTTGTCAACCTTGCTCCTTTTTCTTCCTCCTGTTCCTGCCTGTCTCTATTTAGTATCCCATTTCTCCTAACGTACCTGACACCTGCCCATGGGTTCCTGGGGAGGCACAGCATCCAGCCTACTTTTGTTTGAAGGTGAAACGAAGCACTGTTTCACCAATAAAAAGTTCTGACTGTCAAGCAGTGTGTTATTCAGGGCTGATGAATAACTTAGAGGAGATCAAAAGATATTAAGCTAAAAGAATTATTATACAGGAGCCTACGGGACCACACAGATCTCCCGTTCCAGCTAAAAAAGTCCCAAATTAACCCCCCACACCTCTCCCCCTTAAAAAAAAAAAAAAGCGTGTGTGGTCTTGAACAGCCAAAGAAGCAAGCCATTATTTGTAAGTCTGCTATATAAAGCATAATTATTATCCTTTTTATCATCCAAGTTATGGGGCAGGCTTTTCCATCTTTACTCACGCCAAGTAGCACCTCGTGTCAGAAATAGCCTCGCAGGTTTGAAGGGGATGAGTCATCCCGCAATCAGGTAGGAGGAGAACAAAGATAGACACGACTTCCCGGACTGGATCTCTCTCTCTCTCCCTCTCTCTCTCTCTCCGATGCACGATGATCTCTCTCCTCCACGGCACCTATCAAAGAGAACCGCCGGCAGCGTTGGTGGTTCTGCGCTCTTCCCAAGGGCCTGCAGGCTGGAGACAGCCCACCGGAGCAATGCATCTGGTCCGCAGCTCCCTCCTTCCCGCTCGCCTTCCCAGCAGCTCCTCAGATGTGGGCAGCAGCGGGCTGTGGGCCCTATGAACTGTTCTGGCAGCCGGCAGCCCCACTCCCACTCGCCTCCTTTCCCGTAGCCCCAAAACCCGCCGTGTGACCAGCGTGGACTGGGAGGATTCCAGTTGGGGTGCTTGGCAAAGAGGCTCCTCTCCAGTCACTGGGGGGCCCTGATGTCATCCCTGGTGTCATCCCACCATGGTCGAGAGCAAGGTGAAAATAAACAGCAATGCCATGACCCAAAAACGCAATATACAAAGGAAAAAGCTCCTCCAAGAGCCATGGGGTTCTCCAGACCAAGAGCCTGCTCTTTTCAAGAACCCAGTTTTGCTCCAGCTGAGACTTTGCCCACACCCTCTGGAACCAGAATTTAGGTTTTCACCACTTTTTCCCCCTTTTTTTAATTAACAAAGGAATTCCAAGAGGGAAAAGGGCTGGTTGTTTCCTCTTGCTTGCCCTCGCTGTTACAGTTTAAAACCAGCATCTGGCATTCAGAGTGTTGAGAACAACTCAGAGCCAATGTATCGGGGCTGATGAACCGCCCTGGGTTTCGGGGGAATTAGCTGTTTGCCCAGATGCTCTGGGGTAGCTCTTTCATATCCCAGTGGGAATAACACTACTAAAAAAGGAAAACCCATTAGTACACGTCTGCTCTTGCAGAGGCTCCTCTGCTCCTGTGAGGGTGAGACCTTACACAAGGCTTGTGAGTTGTTACAGGTATCACCTCGGATGGCTCTGACAATAAGCAATTTTAGGGCAATTTTATTCCCAGCTGCCCCAAATCATCTCCCCACCCCTCACAGTCACTACCATTGTTGATTAGAAGTCTCTTTAATTGAATCAACCGGTCTGTTCACTGCGGCGAGCGCTGCGCTTTGAAGATGCATTAGGGCACACGTAGGGAAGCACTGAGTAATGCAGGGAGATAAGCAGCTGTGTTTGAAGCTGGGGATCCAAGAAGCCATGGAGGAGCACAAAAGGCACATGGAAAAGGTGGCGTCACCCCAGCTCCCCGCAGGAGTCCTGAGGGCCCAGATCTTCGCCCTTGGGTGGGTTGGTTGCTTCATGCTCAGCATCCAGCCCTGATGTTACATGCAGCGGCTTTTGTCACTCCCTCCAGCCCTCCTCCCCTTTTGATGCTCCTCTGCTCCACAGCAGACACCAAAGGTGGTGGCCACCATTTGGTCTCATGGCCAGTTTGGTGGAGGGATGGGTGAGAGCAAGCAGATCTGGTTGTCTTTTACACACAGCCCCTGTCTCTCCTTGCTTGCATTCATCTCTCAGTGGCAAGAACTTTGCTAATGAAAAGCCAACATGGAAAGCTTTACCTCTCCATGGTGAGGAGAAATGTAGAACACCAAACCTGTGGATCTGCAGCTGGGAGCTCAGACACTTGTCAGAGACACTTGGATCCTGTAGGGATGTACATCAGTGCAGGAAATCAAGCAGACAATCCAAAAGTCATACCTTAACAAATGACTGGGGTATGGGGACAATAGGAAGAGCTCTATAGACCCCCTTGGAATGGAGGTCACCACCGTGTGATCTTCAGGAATGGTGTGACCTTTGGGGTCATTTTGTGATCTCTGGTGGACATGGGCAGCTGCTGCCAGTGGCGGAAGACTGGCAAGGAAGACAGACCTAAATTTTTAGCACATCTTGTTACTCAAACCCTACTTTAGGGCAAGAGGAAGACCAGAACTTGGGAGTTACGGATCTAAGGAATGGTGAGGTTTTCAGCTTTTTTCCACAAGCCCCCTTTACCAGCTGCAAAGCACAACATTGGACCACCCCAAAAAGCAAATTATTATCTTAACCCAGAGAAATTCAGCACTGTTTTTTCTTGCAGCATGTCCCAGAGCTCCTACAGGACAGATGGGCAGCTGTCCCAAAACAGGCAGCCAGGACATCTTAGAGAAGCTTTCCCAGTGGAATAAACATCCCCAAACTCATGAAAGGCAAATCGCCTCCTCTAATACCCGCGTGCTTTTTCCATGTGAGCAGGTGCAGATGTTTTCTGGCTTGTGCCTGCCACTGGGCGTAGGTTCTGCAGGGCTGTTATCTCTCTCATCAGATGATACAAGTTCGCAGGCTCATCTCCTTCCAAGAATGCAACTGACTTAAAAAGAGTTCAAAAGAAGATTAGGTTTCAAGGTAACTGGAAGCTATTCAGTCAAAGCCAAGCTGCATAAAGCAAGGGGAATCCTCCTTCTACCTCCATGGCTGTGCAAGGCAAGTGGGAACACGAGAGAGGAGCTGAGAAAGTGTGTGTCTTCTTCACAGACACAAACAGGACTGCAAATTGGAGACAACCGCTACAAATTTAGCTAAAGATGCTTTAGAAATTGCATCTTGCCAATGTTTTGCTTATCAAGCTACAGTGCTTGCTGGCAATTACGTCAGCAAAGCTAGCACAAACAGAAACACATGGGATCTCATCGCCAGTGCTCCCTTGTGAGCAGGGAGGTTGGCACTGTGGGACACAGAGGTCTCAGCAGTGGGAGCACTTGGGTGCTTGGTTGGTGAAAAGCCCCCAGCCTGCAGCTGCAGGGGCATGGTGCTGGTGGCAGGTGGGAGTGCAGGGCAGGATGTCCCCTCTGCTGGCTCAGCTCTCTCTGCCTGTCCCTGTGCTTTTCATCCATCCAGAAGCAGCAGGAGCTGCCACCTCCACTCTCCCAGCTGTCCTGCCATCACCCTGCTTTAGTTGTCCAGCTGAGATGCTGTGAGCCAGCCTCATAACACAAATAATTTGGGGCAAGAGCAAGAACATTAGGAAGCACATATCCAGAGGTGGAGGTGGCCACGGCTGGAGCCTGGTTTGGAGGACAGGTGCTGCCAGGACAGGCTGCAGGGACATCTCTGTGGTGACCCCTGGCTTAGCTGGGCAACCTCAGGTTATAGTGGCACCAGGCTCTTATGCCTGGAGACACAACGGTGCCTAATTCCTGGTGAAAACCCATCCATGGATCTGGGCATCAATTCTCTCATACTTCTATCATGCAATGTTTGTTTTACACCAGGATCCTGTTGGACTGGTTGGGACAGAGGTGTCATTACATCCAGAGACAGGGTGACCCAAGCTCTGTCTGGAGGAGTTTTGGATATGGCATCATTACACAGCAGCATGTGATGTGCATCTAGCTGGTCCCAGGATCACAGGGAAATTCCTCAGATCATGGGATCATTCAGGTGGAAAGAGACCTCTGGAGCTTATCTAGTCCAACCTCAGCTCTCCAAGGCTTGCCAGCAAACCCTGGTGCAGCCTGACCCAAAGCCTTGCTGTTTGGAAATGTGCAAAGGATGGTTTTGCCAGGCACCACAGGAGAGTCTTCGTCCCTGGAGAGCCTTCTAGACCTGGCCACCATGAGGGAACCTGCAGCTGACTCCATCACCACACAGGTCCCCACCACAGAGGGCCAAGGACACAGGGCACAGGTTTGGGCATGCCAGGCCCTTCCAGAGCATGACTGCCAGAGAGAGTCCACACCTTGGGTTATTTTAAAGCTCTCTCACCACCATCACCCAGCCTCTCTGAGCCCTGCCCTGACCACAGAGCACCTGGCAGAGGAAAGTTTAATCCCACAGGGATGGACAGGAGGAAGAAGTGCACTCGGTGGCTGAAAGCCAAGAGGTGATACAAGGCTGCTGGTCCAGTCAGTGTCACCCAAACCACCAAGTGCTGCTGGACTCCCCACCTTTCTCTGAGCACAGGGCTCTGATGGCTGCTGGACATCCCTGACCATAGGAAGGTTTCATCCTGCTTTTGTGGCCAGGCATGCTTTGCTTCCCTCCTCCAGTGCCTGGTGCCAGGGTGCTGGCTGGCCAAGGCCAAAGCTCTGCTAGGTCTGAAAGCCCTGACAAATGTCACAGAGCTGTCCCATAGCTGAAAGGGTCACCCACAGGAGACCTTCTACACACCTCAGACAGCAGCTGTCAGTGCTCCTGTCCTTGCTTTCTCACCTGCAGGGTGCTCAGGACACCAGGTGGGCACCCATTTGTTCTCACCAGGGATGGATGCTGCTCTGCCCTGCTCCACATTCCCTATCACTAAGACAAGGCCTTTTTCTTCCCTTCCTTCTTCCTCTGCCCACCCAATCTGGGGAAAAAAAATTACTTCCTCCCCACTGCAGTTCACTAAGGGCTGTTTTTGGGGTCCTACATGCAGAAGCCCCTGACAGTCTGGGTGAAACTCACAGCCATAAGAGGAAGCTGCAACCTGCAGCAGTAACTCTGATACTCACTAAACCTGTCATCCCAGTCTGGATTTTCTTTTAACAATCAGACAGAAGTAAATGATTCACTTGTTGCTCATCTGAAGTTTGTTTTTTTTTCTCCTGGAAAGCATTTCTTTGAGAGGGATGGACCTGAACTGCCCCTGTTTCCCAGTGCTCCTCAGCACTGACCATGCCAGCAGAGAAGCCAGATGTGCCTGGGCACGGGATAGCAGGAGCAAATCCACACCTTTGTGTGCCTCCTCTGAAAACCTGCTGATTAAAATTAAGTCCTTCTATTTCACTCTTTCCAGCCTCCTTGTCCCATTTTTGCCCAGTTTATTTCAGAGGACCCCTTCCACCGCCACCCAATAAACAAAAAGAGGAGGATTTTTCTGCTGTTGCACTTGAGCACAGCACCTCTGGAGCTGCCTGTCTCTCCCAGAAGAGTGGAGCATGAGGAAAAGGATTGCACCCGCTAGTTGTGTCTGTTTATTTACAGTGTAAACAGCTTCTGTGCTGGGGCTTTGAAGAAGCGCCGCACATTTGTATGTCAAGATCCCTCCACGCTCTGTGCGGTTTTCCCACGTGATCTGAATTTTTCAGAGAGGAAAGTTTGCTCCTTTGCCTCCATCCTGGAGAGGATGAGGAGGGACTGAGGGATCCAGAGTTCCAGTGAGGGGTAAAGCCTTTAGTGAGGGAGGTTTGGGCTGAATTACCCTGTTTATGGTAACCTGATGCAGCTCTGCTAACGAGTGGTAATTTGGTAAATCCCCATTAGGCTGTTGATCATGAGCCCTGAAGTGACTCTCAGGAAGTCGTGGTTCCCATCAAACTCAGATGAAATGCAGCAACAGCAGGAATTGCAACCTGCCTGGACCGAGTGCTGGTTTTGTATAAAATAGATGAAAATAGAGAGATAAATAGATAAAGAGATAAATGGATAGATCATAGACAAAAAATAATTAAATAACCTCTGGAATTCTCTCCCAAAATAGCTGTGCAACAGTTACTTAAATGCTATAGGGCACAGTACCTGCTTGTAGGGAAGAATTATCATCACTGCAAAATCAATCTTTGCTAAAAATCCCTTTGGTAAACTTGAGAAAGCCTTTTAACAAAGCAAAACCGTGGCAGGTTCTCACCACGCTCACAACCTCTTGGCTTTGACAGAGGCAATGATGGATGTCAGAAACCTTATCTTGGCAAAACAGCTCCTAACAATTCCCTAACCCCTGAACACGATTGTTATCCGCTCAGTTGCCTGCCTTACCTATTTACTATAAGCTATGAGTATGACCATGTGCCCCAGAATAAACTTGGGCTACTTTATTCTGTTAGTTAAATATTAGATTTACATCACTTCAGAATTAGGAATGGGATTTAGGTCTTCCAGCAATTACCAAAATTTGCTCTTGTGTCTTGAAATGCTTGGTGGCCACACAACAGTGCTTCAAGGAGACCTGGTGTACAGATGATTTGTACCCTGTGAGGTGCTCAGCATGACAGTGGCAGTGCTTTATTTTTCCCCTTTAAATAGTTCAGGGGTCATATCCCAGGTCCTGCAGTCCGTCATACAGGGTCAAACATCTCCTCTCTACTCATCTTTTCAAAAGTTAAGTTGCTTTTTCTGCTGTGCTAAAGGATTTAAGATAGACAGCAGTTGTTTACCAGCTGACAAAGGAGAAAAATGTCTATATTCACAAATCCCATGTCCATTAGTGTGCTTGCATGGATTTCCTTCTCCGCCTCATGCCTCCGCTGTCACTCCTGAGACTTGTGCTCTGTCTGGGACATCTGCAGCCTCCCAGCACAGCTAAGCCCTGCTAGCAGAGACCCCATCCCAACCAAGCCTACCTGCCCCATGGGGTGCTGGGCATGGAGCCACAGGAGCACCAGTAGGAATAATCTGGCATTTTGCATCAGAGGACGAGAGAAAATGACCTCAAGTTGTGCCAGTGGAGGTTTAGGTTGGATATTTGGAAAATTTCTTCAAAGGGTTGTGAAGCATTGGCACAGGCTGCCCAGGGCAGTGGTGGAATCACCATTCCAGGAGGGATGTAAGAGATGTGTAGATGTGGCACCTGGGGACACAGTTTAGTGGTGGCCTTGGCAGTGCTGGTTAATGATTGCACCCAATGGTCTCAAAGCTCTTTTCCAACTTAAAGGGTTCTATGATTCTGTGTTTGGGGCAAAATGTTGCTCTCCTGTTGCCTTGCCTGCTCCAAGGCCTCAGCTTTGCCTGCCAACCTCTCAGCTGTGCCCTGACTCAAGCCTGTCATCATGGCTTATGGAGCATCCCTGGGAGCTCTCCTGAAGCCCCATCTGTGACCTCTGCTGGAGTATGAGGGCTCCGCTCCTCTCCCCTCCCCTCCCCTCCCATCCCCTCTCCTCTGTGGCTGTGCCTGGCTCTGGTGGCTGTGCCTGGCTCTGGTGGCAATTTTAAGAGAGTTACTTGGAGGGACACAGTGATGCAGATGCTTGTGTCTTTCAGGTGGCCTTTACTGACTCATGGGGTGGGCAGGAGGACACAGGGCACCACTGGTGTCCTTTAAGGTTAGCCCTCCTTTGCAACACGAGGTGTGACTATCACAGGTATGTTCAGCTATCCCAGCATCACTTATGCTCCCTTCTAAGGAAAAAACATCTAGTAACCTCCGTACTCCCAAGTGAATCCCTGTGGGAGAAGGAGAACAAAGCAGAGGTGTGTTTGCACTCCAGCCTCACAGATCCCCAACCCTTGATGCCAAGCCCTGGGTTGAACCCCTCTGCCCCAGCAAAGCTGTCCCCTCCTGACCTTGAGCTGTGCTGTGAGGCTCCACACAGCTGCAAAACCCCTCTGTGCCCCCATGGGCTCTGCTGTGCCCGTGGGATGGTTCAGGGGATGCAGTGCTTTGGGGATCAAGGGCTGTGCTGCCGTGTGTGGGTGAGGCTGCTTCAGCCTGGAGACCCAGCAGGTAATTTGTTTGTTTCCTTTCTGTATAGGGTATTATTACCAAAAAAAGAAAATGAGGTGGGGGGAGAGAGAAAAGAAAGGCTGAGGCCATATGATGAAAAGACCTCTCTCCTGCAGCTATGAAATCTCACCCGGAAGGCGGCGAGGGGAAGTGTCTTCCAGCGGGGTACAAAGTCAGCAGCAGAGCTTTGAACTTGGGGGAAATCCACGGCAGTGCAGAGCCCTGCCAGGGAGCCCCAGCTGTGCATACCTCAGCTGCAGCTGAGGGAGCTGGGGTCACATCCTGCACCCCTGCTCTGTGCTGGGATGGGAACAGCCGCTGGAAAGGGGCTTTGCTGGACAGGAGCGAGTGGGACATTTTCCTGGCACCAAAAATTGACCCATCTCAAAGTTCTGTCTTGTTTTAGGATGGTTACACTGAGCCTGCCCCTGGAGTGTGGCACATGGCCATTTTCCCCTGGCCCAGACAGGCTCTGCTGTCCCCTCACCTGTCCCCTGGAAATTCAAGGCTCCCCCTGCACACCTCCATCACCACCACTGGGCTCTGATCATACCCACTACCCTTCACCACAGGTGCTCTGAATACTCCAAACAGGGGAAGGTTTTATTCAAATATGGTAACCAAAAAGCTGGGTTTGGAAGGGATCCCAAGTTACTTGGGGGAATTTGGGCAATTATCCCACCATACCTTTTTTTAAATTTTAATTTCACTCTAATGATTTCAGAGGTACCTTTTCCCCATCTCATTTACAAGTGAAAACACTCAGTTAACTGAGGAAGGAGTTTAAAAATTAATTTAGGTGCCTCAAAATGAAAGTAAATCTTGAGACAAGCAATGGGCTCTGTGTGGAGCTGGAAGCCAGGTGGAGGTGCTGCTGCTGGGGTTTGCTTTTGGCTGGAGAGTCCCTCACCCTGTCAGCAGTTCTGGTGGGGTGAGGTCTCTGGGTAAGGTGCATCAATACATGGCTCCATTTTTTGTGGTGGATCACAGCTGGGGCCAGGCAGGAGGAAAACAACACTGTGAGGCTCCTGGAGAGTGGTGAAGCAGAACAGCATCAGGCTTGGAGCTTCTTCTTCAAATTCCCCCTAATATCCCCAGCAGCAGCCTTTGCCTGCCAGCTGCAGCACTTCTCCTCCCTTATCTGCAGCTAATCCCTTAAACAGCCATTTGAAGGAGATTTTTGCAGTATTTGCCCATGAAACAACTCCCAAATTTGCTGTTTTCTCAAGGACTTACAGCCTGTGGATCATGCTGCTGTTCCCAGGGATCTGGTGACATGCACCTCCACCCCTGGGAAAACAGTGCTCAGCCCAGAACGGATGGGACACCACAAAATAAATCTCCATGTCGTAGGTATTTCTTGGGGCTGTAATCCCTGAATAAACATCCTGCCACTTGAACCTGTTGTGTGGAGCATGATGGTCACTATCCACAGGAAAGATGCCATGTCAATCTGCCACTGGTCCAGGGATGGGGTAAGAGGATGGAGGTGATGAGCATAGATTTTTGGCTGGTTTTGGGTTGATGGTTTGGCTGGGGTTTGGCCTGTCCTGGTGGCAAGGAGCAGTGGGACCAGGTTAGCTCTGGAGTCCCCAACATCAGAAAGATGTGGACCTGTTGAAGTGAGTCCACAAAAATGCTCAGAGGACAGGAGCACCTCTGCTATGGGGACAGGCTGGGAGAGCTGGGATTGTTCATCCCAGAGAAGCTTCAGGAAGACCTTCTAGCACCTTCCAGTGTCTAAAGGAACTGAAGCAGAGCTGGGGAGGGATGTTTTACAAGGGCATGTAGTGATAGGGCAAGGAGAAATGGCTTCAAACTGACAGAGGGAAGGTTTACATTAGGGGTTAGGAAGAGATTCTTTACAGTGAGGGTAGTGAGACCCTCACACAGATTGCCCAGTGAAGCAGTGGCTGCACCATCCCTGGAAGTGTTCAAGGCTGGGTTGGATGGGGCTTTGACTGATCTGGTCAAGTGGAAGGTGTCCCTGCCCATGGCAGGAGGATTGGAATAGATGGTCTTTAAGGTCCTTTCCAATCCAAACCATTCTGTAATTTTATGATTTCTGGGGTACCCACACTTCGACCCACCCCACAGTCAGATTTATTCTTTGAGCTGAGAAATTAAGTTTGGAAAGCCTGTGAAGGATGGGAAAAGGGGGACCTTCCTGTTGTGCCTGGATTGCTAATCCCAAGGCTGGCTGTACAAACCAACCCATGCAGAACCAGTGTAAAGCATCTGCCTTCCAGCATCCGTGCAGGAACACCCTCGGACCACTCTGGAGCCCCCCGGAGATGGAGGGGATTTCCTGGGAGCTCACACCCCACCAGAGTGGGAGCACTGCCTGGACAAGGACTTCAAGCTTCTCTCCTGCACTGATAGTGAAACAATGCCATCGTTTGAGCAGGGTGGTGCTTAATTAACTTTTACTTTAAGGAAAAGGGGGCGGTGGTGGGTGGAAGGAGGTGGGGGGAGAGGGTAGCAAAAGACCACGAGAAAATCCCCTTTTCCCGGTGCGGAGAGGGATGTTGCCTGGGTGCTGCGGACTGAAACACCTGCTGCCCGGAGGGAAAGCGAGTTCCCAGGAAATGCAAGAAAGGCACTTTCCAATGTGGAATATGTTGAAAAGCACAGAGGAGGAGTAGCGGGGGGTGGTGTGTGTGGAATGGCTGCGGAGATGCATGAATATTAAAATGATTACAGCGCTTAATAAAGTGCCGCACAGGGGAGGAACAATAACAGGTATTGTTGGCAAGCCTGACGCTCAGCTTCCCCTTGATTTGATGGGGCGATAACCATCGCAGTATCTCTTTCATGATCCCTGGCTCCGTATCTCTCTCGCAGCGCGGCAGAGCCACACACATTCCAGGGGAGACTTTGATGTGTCTCTCGAGGCTCAGCCCTGCCAGCCCTGGGCAGGCTGCGCCGCGCCGCGGCTCCCCCGGCGAAGGGCCGTGGGTGGGGGACACGGGGAGGGGGCTGCCGAGGGCACGGGGGGCGTGGGGGGAAGCAGCTGAGCCAGCTTGCTGCCCCCGCCCCCTGGGTAGCCCAAAATATCCGGTCACTGCTTTGGGTGACCCCCCAAGAGCTGAAATCCTAAGAGAATGGGATCATGGATGATGCAGTTCTGTGACTGTTCAGTGGAAGACAGCCAAGGGGGTCAGCCAGGAGGGAAAAGGGCACTTTTCAATCCTCCCTCTTCCTATACAGTACAGGATTTGGGGTGGACAAAGACACCGAGTTAAATAAGAAAGAAAACAATTTAGGGACTCTTAAAGGTCAGACTCAGGGACAGGCTGTGGGGTTTTATCTCCTGGGAGAAGGCCTGGAGCCCAGTGATGCATTTTGGGGCATAGCAGCTCCTCTGACTATACCTTGAGAGAGACACAGATGTGGCTCCAGCGACATGAGAGTTCCCCCATGCCAAAGGGATGAGCTGGAGGCTGTAGCACAGGAGGACACAGCTGTGTGTTGGTAGGACCCTTGACAGTGGCCAGGAGGGCATCAAACTTTCCCGAGGAGGGTAGGAGGGCAGATGGGCAGGATTGGGAAGGGAAAGTGGGATTTTCACCCTGGAGAAGAGGATGCCTCCAAAAGATGCTTTGGATGGATGGTGCAATCACACCCATAAGCATTTCTCCCTGCCCCTCTCGGTCTGACAGCTCTCTGACTTGGGGCAAGGTTGCCTTGTTTTGGGCAAGGTTGCCTTGTTTTGGGCAAGGTTTTGAGCACGCTGGAGATGGTGGAGTGCAGTCACTGCCGCTCAGCCACAGACACCCAAATGCTCCTTTGGTGTAAACTGAGAGGACAAAAGTGCTGCTGTAACCCACATGCCACCTCCAGAGGGTCTCATGCAATCTGGGGCTCACACCCTGCATTAGCTGTGTCTCCTCACCCACTTTCTCTCCCTCCTTTACTCGCTCTGCCTCTCTGACCATCTGTACCAGACAAACTATCAGAGCTCCCAACCAGAACTGCTTGCTTTGCTTTTTTCAAATCAAACTTCTGCCGGTAGCTTAGACCTCATACTTAATTTGCGTTAATTGTTGTCGGGTTATTTTTTAAATTTAATTATTGGTTTCGGAACACAAGAGAGGGGGAAAAAATTCCAGCCTTTTTTTTTTTTTTTTTTTTTTTTTGCGCGCGCGAGTGCGTGTTTTTTTTCTCGCGGGAGGGAGGGAAAATGGGTTCACCCCTCCGTGGGTTTGGGAGGTAAAGGGGGATGCTGAGAACCAGGAGGAGGCCTGAGTGAAGCCATCCTCCCCGGCACAGCATCCCGGGGCTGCTGCACAGCCGGATTCGGGAGAAGAGGCTGTGAAGCCTTTGATGCTGGCTCTTCCCCTGCGAGGCCGTGCCGATAGGGGTGTGTGTGTGTCTTGTGCGTTGGCTCTGCCTTTGAGATTTGCCCCTGGTCATTTCTGCTGGGAGGGAGCTGAGGCTGGTGCTCTGATGTGGGTGGCCCAGAGTTTGTTACCCGAGGACAGCCGGCTTACCTCTGAACTCCTGCCTTCCCAACGGTTGTTTCTCTGCTTGTGCCTGCTTGCATTTTTGCCCTGTGTCTTGCTGGATTGCCTTGACCCAAGCTAAGGCGAGCTGCTCCCCAGGGAAGGAGGTCAGGCTGGGATGCCAGGGTGGTGGTGGGGGTATCTCCCAGCCCAAGCCTTCCACCCGGCAGGCACACGTAAATGCTTAGTCTGGGTAGAGCCAGCACCCATAGGGATTTGGAGTTGAAAAGAAAGGACTTAAAGGCAGAAAACTCCCACTGTGCCATGGAGGGAGAACACATCAGAGGCAGTCAAAAAGCCCTGGAGGAAAGGCAACCTGATGCTTTGCCCCGAGGTCCAGCAAAGTCATGAGCCTCACTTGCTGCAGATGCTAACGAGGACCTTCCTTGGGGACTCTATAAGCACCTATCATACCCTCTGTCATTTTTCTCAGCCAAAATAAAGAGTTGAAAGAACAAGAGAGTTTTTTGGGGTGAGGCACAAGCTGCGCTGATGCTGAGCAGCCTCCAAACCCAGGAGAGAAGGGAGGGCAAAATTCCTCCCTGACCCTGCAGGCAACCAGCTTATGCCTTGGAGCAGAAGATTTGATTGCCTTTTACCATTAGCTCTGCTTGCGTTGGTACAAAGAGTTATAAAAATGATCCCCCCCTGCCCAAACTCCCAAAGCACAAAGGCAGAGGAGCAGCAGCCCTCCCGACAGCCCGGGCTGCGCTGTGACCTGCGGCGGGGGGAGGATGGCCATGGGGATGGCGAGGGGGTGGAAACACAGTGAAACAGAAAAAGATTGACCCAATATCACCCAAGCTGGAGAGACGTCGTTATTCCATTTAAGCCCGCTGAACAGTGCCACAGCAGGGAATCTGTCTGTCTTGGTTAAAGGTCTCGCTGCCAGCCCAGCCTTGGAAGTGCCAACACTAATCTGCAAATTGTTGCAAACCCTAAAGAGCCGCCGAGCTGGGAACCTTCCTCCAGCCCAGACCCCTATGGACCGGGATGCCCTTCCCCATTAATGTCCCGCTCGCCGCCAGGCAGGCTCGGTCAGGCACTGCTCCCTCCTGACGGGCTGTAGTAAAAATCCCGGGCATTAAAATCCCGGCTCCTGCTGGCAGCCCCGTTGCAGCGGGAATGGGATGTTTGCCACTGACAGAGGTTGGATTCTGCCCGGGGAAACTCTTGCATTCTTTGGACTAAATTCGTGCACGTCTTTCTGATTAGTGTCTTCCGGCAGGTCCCCAAATAGACGATGATTTCTTTGTCCTCTTCTGACCTCACGGATCGCATTCAGAGCCCGTAGCTTTTGCTGAAATGCCTGGTTTTTGGCCTGAAAATCTCTGGTGCAACCTCTGGTGTTGGCCAGGAAGAGGGTAGTCACATGTGCTCTTAGACTAACAAACAGCACTGTTCTTCTAAGACCATGGGTAGCAATAATTCAGGGTCAGTGAAAAGGGCATATCTAATAAGAGGACCTGGTCTAGAGGATAAAAAAGAAAAGAGGAACAAAAGCAGCTAAAAAACCCTGGCTAGCGTGATAGAAGGGGATGGATGTGAAAGCCTGGCTGTGGAGCTGGAGACAAGATGCCTCAGGGAAAATTAAGTGATATATAGAGAGGGATGGGGCATTGGGAAAGCCTGGGTTTAGCCATGTAAATCATGGCACCTACGAGATCTCAGACAGGTAGGAGGCTGTGATAAGCCAGCTTTCAAGCTGGCTGAGTGCTGCACATCCTAAGGACACCAGACAACTTGTTAGGAAGGTCCTCACAGAGTCTATGCACAGTGCTGGTTTTTGTTCAAGACAAACAGGTAACCCAAGGATGAGATCTGAGTCCAAATAAGAGACTGGAGCTGACAGAGGTGGTAAACAGTTATTCTTAGTAACCATATTTATTATTAAAAATATCAGTTGGAACAAGAAATGTGAACAGCAAATTTAGAGAAGCATGAATTCCCTTGGCAGGAGCTTTAGAAGCAGCCAGAGTTTTAGTCAGGTTTTTTGAGGTCTGTAATAAGGTGCCAAAAAAAGCACAAACATTCTTCAGAACATTAAAAAAAACCAAAACCTAACAAAACCTCCAGTCAATCACAAAAGGGAAAAAACAATGTTGCCATAAAAAAAAAATTACACAAAGAAAAAAAGAAGGCTCCTAGAGCATTATCCTTAAGTCATGTAAAAATCAAAAAACCACTATGCAAAAAATAACCTGTCTGCACAGAAACTTGCTTATGCATATGACTGTAGCGTGTGCCTTTGCTTGTAGTAAACATGCCCTTTGCCTTCTGCTGATGACATGACACTGGCATGTCACAGCTGATTTATAAACACAATTGGATTTTCAATCTTCAGGTCTAAATTCATTGCAGCAGACCCCAACAGGCAATGTATCTCTGTTTATCTATAAATACCGGTTACGGTGCTTTCTTGGATAGAGGTGGGTACAGTAGGATGTTGTTTATTTTTATTCACTTGCAAGAAGAGGAAGCAGTGTTTGGTATCAGTCATCATCATGAGCTGAGTGGCTGCAGGGCTCTTTCGAGGGCTCTGAACTGCAGATTCAAAAATGCAAGCAATGCTCTGCAGTGAATCCTTCAGGTATCACAAGGACTTACCTTGCAGAGGAAGAGGAGGAGTGAGAAAGGCTTAGAAAATACAGCAGGTATTCCCAAGCTGGATTCAATGGGAGTTGCCATGTCCATGAACTGAAGTTCCTCAGCAGCAGTGGTTCAGGTGGGGTGGGTTGGGTGAGGGTCTTGGACTCAGTTCCTGCAGATCCCTGCCAGGCTGGACACTGTAGGTGCACACAGGGAATTCAGGCTAATTTGGCACCTCCAGCCCCCAGCTCAGGATCACGGCGGCCGCAGCCACAGGACACTGCAAGTGGAGCACTGTAGGAACATGCTGAATTGCTCACCCTCAGGTACTCCTTCTGTGAGGAAAGTCTGGCCTTCAGCAAGCTCTCATGGACCAGCAGCAGAGGCCTAGGCATGTAGGGTGGAGAGGTAAACCTACCTCTGGGCTTTCAGCCTCTCTGCTGCAAGCCAGGAGCCTAAAAGCTCTGGGATCCCCACTCTCCTACCCTATTAGGTTACTTCCTTTGGAAGCTACCAGACCTCCAGCTCCAGGCTTGAACCTGAGATCCAGATATCCTGGAATGGTCTCTTAGAACCTGATGTTGGTTTAGGAAACCTTGGATCCCTGGTTCTGGTGGCTCTTCCTGATCTTAGTGGCATTTTCTTTCCCAGGAGGGAACCAGCTCACCTCACAACCTGCAAGCCCTGAAATTTCCATCACACATGGAAAGCTGCGAGCTGCCCAGGAAAATGGTCATCCTTGCTAGAGCTCCTGCAGCTAAAGGTGAAGGAGCATCAAGATCATGTAGGGAACCAGTGAGATCCTTGCACTGCAAAGGTGCTCATCAGAGTCGAGAGGAGACAAACTTTTGCTGTAGGCAATTCTTGACAAGAGCAGAAAGGGTAAAAATGGCAAGGTTTAAAAGGTGTTTGAAAAAGGCAGAGCACTAGGAGAAACAAAGCTGGGGAATAGCTCTTGATGGTCCCTGAGTTATTTAAAAATTGTTTAAAGGGATTGGGTCAAAAAAATGACAAGAGATTAGAAATAAAATCAAATAGCAGCATCTATGTGTAGCCTTGTGTAGCTGGATGAGTGTGAGCATTAGAGATGATCAATATCCAGGCTGGTTTGATTTTGGTAGAGGAAGAAGGGGAATGAAAGAGGAAGGAGAGAGGGGAAGGGTTTGGCTGCCCATGGAGGGGCTGGTGCTGCCTCCAGGACATGGGTGGGTGCATGGCCAGGGGTGCAGCACCAGAGCAGCACCTTGGCTTAGACAGAGCAGCCTGGCAGCACCCTGGCAGTGATAATGAACACCAACCCTACGGGCTGCAGCCACCAAAACAATGGCATGAAAGGCAGCTCATCTAGACTTTCCTCTTCTGCCTTCGAGGAAGAGGCTTCCCTGACTCTGTGACACAACACCAGCCTACAGGGGGAGGACACCAAACCACTGTTTAGATAAGGAAAGCCTTTATCAAGCACAAAGGAATTTTTAAGGAGAGCTTCCGCTGGTGGCTCTGTGTTAACAAGATTTTCCCATGAGCGGTGACATTTTATATCTGAATGGTTTTTAATATGATAACATTCCCAGCAAACATACTTGGAAAGAGCCATTAGTCCTCAAAGTCTAGCCAGATGGAAAATAACAGCAATAACTGCCTTGATGTTAGAAAAACTTCAAAGCCTTGGTGTCTTCTTGTCTGTCTCACGCAAAATTGGGAATGTGCATGCAGGAGAGTGTGAAAGCACAGCATGGGTCAGTCAGTATAAGCACAGAGCTTAGCCCCTCCCCAAGGAATTTCTTGTATGGCACAGCATGGCTTGGCAGAGATGCTGGGACTGTTCCTCATTTTTTCCCTGTTTTATTAACTGATCCTGGACATATGGCTGGTGTCCCATGTCTTGAGAAAATCTGTTTGGATCATTCAGAGGATGCAGGTTTCAAAGCTCCAAATGTCTCCTGAGATGGGCTCAGCATTGATAGACTTTCCAGGATGATTTCCATGTGGTTTTAGGTCTCCTGCTCAGACAAGTTGTGGATGTCCCATCCCTGGAAGTGTTCAAGGCCGGGTTGGATGTGGCCCTGAGCAACCTGATCTAGTGGTGGCATCCCTGCCTGCGGCAGAAGGCTTGGAACTAAATTATATTTTAGGTCCTTTACAACCCAAACCATTCTGCGACTCTTTAGACAACATCCATATCTCCATAACCATAACAAAGTGCCCCCACTCAGTGTGCTGATGCCATTACACTTTCTCCTGCTGCCACCAGAAAAGCAGGCCTTTGTTGCTTCAAGGTTTGGTCATCAAGTTTATAGCTTTGAGAGAAACTCTACTGGAGATTCAGTGAGGTAGTGAGGGAGCTCAGGGCACCCCAAGACCCTCACCTCAGCACCTGGGAATGGTCCTGGTCATACTGGGGACTTGCCAGGAGGACCAGGCAGCTTCTGCAGGCTTGCAAGTGAGTGAGAGGCTATCCAAGAGAGAAGCAGGCCAGCCCATGGACTGAATGCAGGCAGAGAAAAGCTCAGCAGGCAAACAGCACACAAACAGTGTGCACGGCAGGCAAACAAACAAACAAATCGAGCAAAGGCTGTGTGAGCCAGCCAGAAATCACTGCCTGGTGCTAAGGGTGCTGGGGCCAATGGACTGAAGATGTGTGAGGAGCTGCCATGCCTGTGAGGATTAGTGACTGTGGCTGGACTGAAATGGGGTGTAGTTGGACACATGGACATCCACGTGTGAACACTTTTAGTTGGGTGGGTGAGACAGCGTGGGGGTGCAAAGGTGTTCATACAACACGCAGGTGTCCTGAGCAGTGCACCCTTGGAACAAACCTCCCTCCATGCCTGCTGTCCCTCACCCCACTCCCCAGCAAGGGGGCAAAAAATTTGGCCATTGGGTTGAAGAGCTAAGAGGATGAAACTGCCACAGAGCAGCTGAGCTCCAAGCCAAGGCACCATGTGTGACCCATTGGAGTGAGGCTGAGTTCAACCCCTTAATTGGATCAGAGGAGGAAGCTGTTATTATCCAGATCCCAAAGTGTCCCCCAGTGGCACAGGTGGAGCTTCCTGGGTTGGCTTTGCCCTTCGTACTATTTCCCCAGGGGGGTTTCTGGGTGATGGGCACGTGGGGATGGGTGGGACGTGCCGCTTGATCACGTCGCTGGAGTGGGATGCCTGAGAGAGGAGGTCTGTGAGATCACAAAAACCTTTTCAACACTGGCAAGAGGGGAATTTTCAAAAGAACCCCGAGCAGAGGGAAGGTGTGCTGTTTGGGTGTAGGACTGGATCTCCAGCACGTTCACCTCTGGCGTTTGTTTTGGGCCCATCTCTTCTCCCCGGGGCCTTGGGGCAAGCAGGAGTGCCATAACAGAGAGCCATGAAGAGAGTGGAGCCAGCCAGAGGCAAGGATTTTGTTAGCGTTTGGAGGAGAAAACAGGGAATTTCCACATATGGAAAAATGTTCCTTTAAACTGTGATTATGTAAAAATACAAAGCCACAACTGATAATATCTCTTACTCTGGGGAATGATGGAGAGTGTTTGTTTCTTTAATTGCATTTAATACTCATGAAAGTTACCAGCTTGCCACCACTGCAAGCGAAGCTCGTTTGTTGGATTGCAGCACGCACAGCACCAGCTTCCTTTCCACGCTCCTTCAGCAGTGCATTTTGCCCTCGTTATTAAAAGACAGCTTCTATTTTAATATCTGTGCATATTTGATTGCTGGTGTTTTGCCTGAAAATTGCCTGCAGAGGCACAAACTAAAATTAGGTGTGTGATGAGTTTCTAAATGAGGACCCTTGAGTAGTCAAAGGTGGGCTGACTCCTGTTGGGCAGGAGCAGAGCCATGAGTGAGACTCCTGCTCCTGCTCCTGCTCCTGCTCCTGCTCCTGCTCCTGCTCCTGCCCTGGGTGAGCATCCTGTGTCTTAGGTGGGTGCAGATGTTCTTGTTGTCCCTCTGAACAGTCCTCATTCTCTTGAATCTCACCCATTTTCTGGTCTCAAATTAAAAAATTTAACCAGGGCCTGGGTGGAAAAGTATTTCCATTGGTTTTGGATGTGCTACCTCGGGATTTTCCTTTGATTCCCATTCAGAAGCTCCCTTCCCTTGGTATGCTTTCATCCCATGCTCTCCTGTATTCCTCCTCGCTAAGGTAAATGGTTTGGGCTGATGTATAAAGGGATGCAGAGGAAATTCACCGTGCGGGCAGGAGCCTGTAAGAGCTGATGTGGGCTGTGCTCCTGTTGCTGCTTTAATTCATCATCACTGGAGCATGTAAAACCAGGACAGTCACTGGAGCTGCAGCGCATGAATCACCCTTTGAGAGAAAACGTGCCCCTGCGTGCTCCAGCAAGCCCTCCTTTTCAAAGTGCCATTGTCAAACCTGGCTTGCTAAGAGCGTGGATTCCAAAAGCTCTCACTGCAAAGGTAAATTATACACTGATCCCTGCCTGCAGTTTGGTGCTGTGCCAAAGAGGTGCCGAAACCTCCCAGTGAGTCATATAAATCATAACCCAAAGCCCCAAGGGGGCTGGATTAATACTGGATCAATGTGAACGTGCCACGGAGGTATTTGATCGCTACAATGCCGGTATTGACTGTTATACACCTGTTGTATCATTAGGGATTACATCTGTTGTAAACACGCTGTTTGATGTTGCAGGCTGTGCTAACCACATGCACCGTAATCGCGGCCTGTAGCTGCTGTGGTGGCCTCAACATGCCCAAATTATGCTAATTTTCTTGTTGTGTGGGGTGGCCCGACAAAAGAGGTTTGTTCAGGGTGAGCCTGTGCAGAGGGAGAGTGAGGGCAGCGTGCTGGGGGAGATGGGAGAAGGCATGGGATAACAGTGCATTGCGATGGAGATGAATGGGGAGGAAGGTGAGAACAAAAGTGATACCAGACTACAGCAGACACCGGCTGAAGGAGGGAGTTTCCCAGTTCTGGCTCAAGTTTTTTAGCAGGATAAGGGCTGAAAAGATAAAAAAATCAAATAAGGGTGGGCAAGGGGCTGGGCAGGCATGAGGCAGGGTTTGGCTGCTGGAGGGGCTGCTGGTGATGGGGAGGAGTGAAGTGAGCTTGTTCAGCTGGGGTTTCACACCCTGGTGGGGCAGACTTGTGGATGGTCCATGGCCACCAGCAGTGGCAGCACCTCATCAGTCCCCCATTCAGCAGTGTGTGTGTGCATTTGGGAGCAATTGATCCTTAATGGAGCAATTTTGAGTTCAGTGGCTGCCAAGACAGTACCAAGCCCTTCCTCGCTGGGTGTATTTCTTGATCTCTGTTGTGGCTGCTTAAGCCTGAGGGATGAGTTAGCTTACGCTGACAACTTCCTTAATCCTCATTTTTCCTGTCTCAGGTATGAAGTTTCTCCCCTTACTTCTGCTTCCTACCCCAGAGAGGAGCCAGGCTTTCTCCAGAAACTGTCTCCAGAACATCCCTCATTGGACATGCTGATGGCAAGACTGGAAATCAGCCTCTCCACCCAGTGCTGCTCTTCCAGCTGAGCATCCAACACAGATGGACCTACTCCCCTGCATTTATATTAGCCATGTCATGCCTCCAGTGTAATGAACAATCTGTCCATGCTTCCAGATGGTGGAGCAGAGCAGGACACCCTTCCACCTCCTATATCCATGCGGGGGCAAAGGCCAAGGATGTGTGATTATTCTGCTCCCACATGGGGACATGCCCTCCCTGGTGCCATTGCAGTAACAGAGCTCAGCCAGAGGAAGGAGGGATGAAAACTTTAGGATTAGAAGGGGTATCTTTAAAAAAACTTCAAACAAAACCTCTGAAAAAGACCTCAGCAAAATGTACTTTACTTTGACATTTTCTACATGCTGAAGGTCCAGCCAATATCTATAATTTCTTAAATTCAGCAATTTCTCTCCCTTTCCATCTTACCTGTCTTTTTTTTTTTAATTATTATTTCCCCTAGCAACATCCTGGGGATAAACCAACAACAGCTGGAAAACTCATACAAACTTGGGGAAGAGGACAATGCAGGAGGCATTCCCAAATATTTCAAAACTTCTGGGTTGTAGTTTTTGGCCAGTCCCAAAACTTTATTTACCTGAAACTGAAGAAGAAAGATGACTTTTGAGCTTGAAGGGATAAAAGGTCACTGTAATTTTCAGTTCCTTCCTGGAGGTAGCTAGAGAAGGGTCGAGCTGGCTGCCTGACACACGTGGTCACTCCAAAGCTATGATGGACACAGGGTGTCTGAGACTTTCTGTCCAGCTCTGCTCCACACTGACCCTGTCCCAGGGTGGTACTGACACTCAGAGGTGACCTCTGGGCCACACTTTCCTCCCTCGTGACTAGAGGTCAGTTCAGTGAGGTAACTTATGGGAGGCTAGAAGGACACAGAACAAGAGTGATGTTTTGGAAGAAGCAGGTGAATAGAGAAAGGACACCTGAACAGGCTCTGCCCAGGGCAAAGATCAGCAGCATGGGGTTCGTGGCAAGCCCTGACTACATTATTTGAAATACAATATTCAGGGTGGGACAAATGATGGGTCATAGAATAAAATGTGCTGAGTTGGAAGGGACTCTTTAGGAGCATCAAGCCCAAATGAAGACGGATGAAAAGAATGAAAGTCTTTTTCTTAACCCAGCCCCTACAGATGACCCAACAGTGGAGCAAGGAAGGCTCTGATTAGGTGGGAAAACACCATCAGCTCTAAAGCAGAGTACATCAGCTGTTATCCCACCCAGGTAAGCATGAGGCAGGGTGGGGATGGCTCTGGCAGCTGTGGTGTGCACATCTGGGTACGAGCAGGTAGGACTGTGTCTCTCTGGCTTTCCTGCCACCTCTCCATTCACCTCTGCCTGCAATCTTTCCCAGTGTGCCAAGAATGCATGTATGACTCTGGGTCATCTTTTCTGTACTTTACCTGAGGATTTCTGGTAAAAAAATGCCTTGCAACCATTGTGATGCCCTGGAAGTACCATCAGAGCCCTTTAACCTGTGACAACATCTTCCACAGGAACATTTTTCCCCTCAAACATCAGGTAAAATTTGGCTTTTACCCAATATCAACCCCATGGGTACAAAACCCAGCAGTGAATTTCCTGAGGACAACCTGAGACACTGTGCAGATTCTGGGGTCCTTTTTGCTAGTTCAGGCCATGCAGAAATACTCTGAGATGCCTTTCCAGGATGCCCCAGACACCTCTTTATGCCAGTGCCTGACATATGAGCACAAGTCTTGCAAGCCTGGCTGCTCCTGGGTTGCAGTGTGACTTCCCAGAGCAGATATACAACTTAACTGCTTCATGCCAGGAAAGGCACAAATGGGCCTTTGCTTTCTGGGAGTGTTGGCTCACACTTTGAGGCAGCAGCATCCTTCTTCCACTCTGATACCTTACCTCAGAGCTCCCCACCCACCCTGGTATCCCAGCAGCCTTTCCCCATCCATCCCCTTATTTCCTCCCTTCAGATACCTGGGTTCTCCATGTGATGCAACTATGACCATGGTCCAAAAAACCACATTCCCATTTGCCCTGTCCTCCCTCTCCCGTGTCTCACCCCCCTCCCCCCACCTGGGGATGAATGAGATGCTCGTTGTGGCTGCAATATATCATTCTTACTATTTGTTATGAGGTTTTAATGAGTGCGGAAGATTAGGATGTTTGCAACAGGGTAACAATAAAATACATATCTCGCTCATTCCTTGCCAAAAAGTACTTACAAATAATAAAAGTGAGGCTAGCTGAATGCATAAATCTCCTTTCACAAGCCCCCACCCACTGTGCAATAATTAGTACAAAGTGCAGTGCTAATAGATCATCTTACTTGTGTGGGAAACTTGACATTATGCTTTGTTTATATTATCCCTTTGGCAAGAATCTGCATGGCAAATCCTGGCAGCCAGCAAACAAGAGGCTCTCAAGGAAGGTTTCCAGACTGTCGTGCAGAAAAGCAAGCCACAGGATTGCGTGCTGGTCAGGATGCTGAAACCAGCTGGGGAGCTGAAGCGTTAGATCCAGCTTTTATGGAGTTCAGCTACCAAGTTTCCAGCTGACTAGGAGCAACATCCTGCGACTGATTTGCAAAGGGCTGTTCCCACCCCAGCCACAACAAATCAGTGTGAACCTTGGCTTCAGGATGGTGCCCTTTGCTTAATTATATATTCAGGGCCCAATTTACCGCCTGGGCCTCCTAATGGGAACAGACGGGGTCGCCCAGACTTGAGACAGGCACCGAATACGGCCCCTGCAGTCTCTGGCTCTGGGTTTCAGCCAGTGCCCAAATAGCTCCAGCTCCCAAGACCTTTCTCCTTCACTCAGCCCCTACAGAGACCTTGGCTGATGTGGGAATTACCTCTGCTGGGACATCTGGCTCTGTCCCCTGCTCCAGGGTTGCTGCAGTATGACTTGCCCAGGGCATGAGGGTGTCTCTAAATGCTGTCAGTAGGCACAAGGGCTGTGTTCAGCTCTCTGCTGACTGAAATGAGCTGTGGGTCAATGTGCTGGGTGGAAAGCTAGTCCTCATACCCCCATGCTTGTGACTCTTCACTCCACAGCCCTTTTTCCTCTAACTGGGCCCAAGTCTCATTCCTTTTGCTTGTTTCTCTATCCCAGGGAGCAATGGAAAAACCAGAGCCCAGTTCTTGGACGCAGAGATGCATTCCTGCCTGGTGAATCACAAACCATTAGCACCACAGGTCCAGGTATATTCACAGGAGGTCACGTTCTAGAGAACTTCTTGCCAATTGGGAAAATGGGGAGGAGAAGCTTTCCTTTCTTTCCTTAAGAAATTTGGGAGTCACCTGCAAGCTGCCTATTTCAGCAGTGCAGTGAAGGAGTGCCACCAGACAGGATCGTGTCCTGAGGACATATCTCAACAGTGGCAGCTTGTGTTTGCAAAGGCCTTTCCGCCCACCACCCAGCACCTTCCTCTGCTGACATTGTCCTCAGATTTGTCCCAGCGGAGAAGCTTTCCTGTATGCCAGGGGTCTGAGCAATAACAGAAAGCCAACAGTGCCAAGCTACATGCATCCATGTGGGATTGTGCTCTTCTGTTCTATGAAGTGCCTGCACAAGATGCTCCACCAGGTCCCATGTGTGGTCCTGGAGCATCTTCCCCTGGCTCAAGGTGGTGTGTTGAGCATGCTGTCTTCAGCATCCTCCTTCCCCTCTCTTCTGAAGGCCTTTGGAAGAACTATCCTGTGAGATGAGCTGATCTGCTGGACAAGCCCCAGCAGCCTTCCCGGTGCCAGGTGTGGCTCAGACTCCACCTTGGAGCAGGCATCAGCCTTGCATGTCCAGATTCACACCTGCTCCAGTAAAGTCTCTTCATGTGTTTAATTCCCCATTCCCTGCTGGACCCCTCCTCAGTGCATCCCACACACTGGTCTTGTTCAAGCCTGGCCTTCACAAACCACTGAGGTTGTCCTGCTTTGTGGCCGGAGAATGGGGACAAGGTGTCCTTATCCAGGTGGAGAAGTGACTCATCCTCCTGGAAAGGCCCCCCTAGGCCCTTCTCCTCCATCTCTGTGATGAAATCACCAGGAGAGGGAGAAGGTTTTTAATCACAGGCCCACTGAACAGGTTCACTGGGAAATTTTCACCCTGTTTTTTTTTTTTTAATTTGGGTGGGCACTGTTCTGTGGGATCACAGCAGTGTCCTCTGCTGCTGGAAGAAAGTTGGTATCGATTCCCTGACTTCGCACGGTGTTTTTAAAGCCTTAAAAAAAGAATTGGCAACTGTGGCCCCACATGGGCATGACAAGGACCTCGCTTTGTAAGGTGTTGTTCAGCAGGGAAGATTATTTCAAGTACATCTTCTTCCATGCCAGAGCCAGCTGCTAAGAACCACTGCAGAGACATTTCTCCTCTTTATGCCATCAGCTCAGGGAATCCCGGTAACGTGCGAGTAATTCTGAACAAAGTGTGCAGCGCTGAAGCAGCGCTGCCGTGCTGATGAGGCTGGTTCAGGCAGGGGGAACTGGGCAGAGCCCTGACATTTCGGTGACTGGTGAGGTTATTTGAGGGGAAAGCTCTGGGAGCTCGGCGTCCAGCAGCAGTGCCGGCAGCAGCCTCTCCCGCTAGCCGTGTTGACTCTGCTGGCTCAGGACAATGGCAAATGGGCTGAAACATTGACAGTTTCCTCACAGACTCTTCCCAGAGTTACTAAAATTAACCTTTTTATTCCCCCCCACTGGAGAAATATAAAGCCTTTACTTCCCTTAACCTCTCTTTCCCACCCAGTGGGCAAAGAGTTTGTCAGTTCTACAGTTAAAATAATATATTAAGGATTTCCAATGGTGCAAGTCAAACTTCACATTTCCTAATGATTCTAGATGCCTTTTTTGTCCTCAGACATTTCAAGTTAAACCTCTATGAAACTGACCTTTTGGCTTGTCATCCTCGGTAAGGACCCCAGAGATGAAACACTTCTTTCAGTCTGTCACTACTGTCCGTAGACCGCCCCCCTCCTCCCCCCTCCTCTATTTTATCAGCAAGAACCCATAATTGAGCCCCTTGACAATAGCAGGACTGTGCATTTCTTTGTCAACAACAATGGGCCGTCCAAGTTCATTACTGGAGATTGTTTAAAAATTGATTCATGGGCCAGTAGTAGTAGCTTATTATACAGCATAAGTGACAGTGTGATCTGGATGGAGGCCGAGTCATTCTTGACCAGTCATGTCCAATTAGAAAGAACATTGCACACATTCCTGTTGGAGCCACATTAATGAATTAGTCCTACCACAAACTGAGAGAAGCTTGCAGGACCCTAATACCTTTTGTTCCTAAGGATAATTCAGTAATTTATAAAGAGAACAGCGCGAAGCACATTAGCAAAAGAATAGCAATCGCGGGACTCAGACAGTCCTTACACTTGTCCTTCATTTCAGGTTTCTGGGGAGCTCTGTTCCCTCTGAGATCTGTGTTTCCCTGCAGAGCACAGACCTCTGACAGCCCTCCCAGGGCTGGGGTGGCAGTGCTGGTAGTGCCCAGGGCTCCACAGGCCTGTGTGCACCTGAACTTGGGCCACATCTGGCATCCAGGCTCTGCTTCCCAGGCTAACGGGACAGCCCAGGCACACGGGATGTCACCATCCTGCAAAAGTCACATCCAAGTGCATTATTTTATCCTGGTGCTTCCTCTTTGCTCTGCAAATGGCACCACTGCAACTCCACCATGACTGCAGAGTTGTGTCTGCCCAACACCTTGGGAAACAGGAGAGAAGAGCAGTCCAGGAACAATTTTCAAGTATAGAAGTCTGGAATTGGTATTTAAGGTATTAAATCGCAAAGCCAATTTTGAGGCGTGCTAAAATCAATTTTAATTGCACAAGCAGCTCCCAGGGACTGGGAGGCTTCAGGGTATTGAAGACTCCAGACATGCAGCACTGAGGATAGTCTGTGTGTAAAATCCTTGCAAAGGCTGTGTTAGGGAGAAAGACAAGAAAAAGGTAAGTGTGTCCAGCTTACCAGGTGCTGCCCAAGTCCATGAGTGGAAGCAAGGAATGCTGTCAGCTGGCATCTGAAGGTTGCTGAGGAATTTCTGGTGTAGGTAAAGCAAATGCAATTCATGGATTGAATTATTTCAGCAGAAAGCACTTGTACTTTGGCATGGGAAGTGCAGGAAGAGGGAACTGGAAATGGTTTAAACTCCCAACCAAGCCAAGGTTAGCAATGGTCTCCATTACAAAGCCAAGAGGAATCCTCCTCCCCAGGAATGTTTACAAGTTAACTGTAGAGAGCACAGTCTAGTGTTACCTACTCAGGGGATATGATCACAAGCAGTTACTGCTGCCACTGCCATGTAATATATAACCATTTTTGACGTGGAGCAAATTTTGCCTATTGCTCAGGAAATGTCCTTCATTAAGGGCCACAGAAATCCATTACTGATTGGCTCACCTGTCCTCAAGTAGCATTAGTGATAAAAAATGTCATAGCAGGACAGTATTGTCATCTTCCTAATGACATAATAATATTTGGACTTCTAAAATCTACTTGCAAACATGAAAAATAAGTAACTCACAGACAGGAATACCAAGCTACCATTATTCTAATAAAAAATTATCATCAAGTGTGTGTTGTGATTGTAAATGTTCATCTACTGTTGCTCAACAGCCTGTGACATTTTAATGCTTACATCTTCAAAAGACCTGTGATTTTTTTATAGCTAATGATCATTGATCTCCACGCTTCCTGTCTATGCAAGGTTTTAAAAATATGCAGTTCACCATAAATGGTACACCCTACCTGCATAGGTCATGCAGTTTTAACTTTGTGTAACCAGAAATGTAGTGAATGTAAACATGGAAATGATTCATAACATTTGCCAGTATCTCAAAAATCAGAAGAAATAGCATTTTGTGTCTAATGTTAACATGGTCACAATTGAAAATGCATAGAGTTAATAACTCAGGGGTGAGTTTTGCTACTAAAATGTGTTTATAGATCCATTCTGAATGGAACCTCTATCACCATAAGGACAGCTAAATAAAGTTTTGCTTTTGAATGAGATCAAATATTTTTTGGACAATGGGGTTTCCATTCTGCATTCAGTATTACACCATTATCACCAGTAAAAAAAAAAAAGACTGAAAATCAGAGTGTACAAACACGCCTGCTTTCATAGTAGAGAACATACCAAGTGCACAAGTTCCTTGATAAACTGCAGGATTGCATTCTTGCTCAACAATTTGATAAGACAAGGACTTAATGGAGGGCTTCAGCTCCTCTTCAGATTCAGTAACTTTTGGGTTTCTATAGTGATTTATGAATTTTGTCTTTTATATCCTGGTCTGGTGCACAAGTAATCCTCCTGTTGCTGTTTTGTTTCCTCCCTTGATAAGAATTGTCAATACAGGGGCATGAATTCTGCCACCTTCCATTTAACAATAATAGGGGAAAAAGTGCAGAGATATCAGAAGTCCATTTATCTACCCAATGCCTCCATTTTTGGCATCATAACTGCTCTGCAAGGGACTTTAACTATTCTACCTTCACACTTCAAGGCTGTTCCATAGGTTGGGTAGCTGGGTAGAATTTCTGAAGGTGTCCAGTACTGCAGACATCCCAATCTGCTCAGCAAAACCACCTCACTGCCCCCTGACCTTGCTGCTGGAAATGTTTTCTAATGGTTAAAATTAATTCAGAGACCATTCCTGTTTGTGCTACTCTCTGCAGATTGGTGCTGTGCCAAAGAGGTGCTGAAACCTCCCAGTGAGTCATATAAATCACAACTCAAAGAGATTGCCATGGAGGGCAGACCATTCCCTTATTTTCCACTGCAGCCTTTTACCTATTCAAAGGCCAATAGCCTATTTCCACTCTGTCTCCTCATCCTTATGCTAAGCAATCAGTTTGTCCTATCTTTCCTTGTAGGTTATGACTGATGTAAACATTTTTTTGTGATCAACTGTTCATTCCTCTGTGCTTGAGCTCAGACTTGTAATTAGAGCTTCCACCAGCAGACAGACAGAAACGGTGAATCTCTTCAGATTCCACCTCTTAGAGTTGAGATTTACTACTCTGTTATTTGTAAAAGCTGTTAAAAAAAAAGAAGCAGTCGAGGACCTGAAGTGTGATGAATTAAAGAGGGAAATAATCAGGTATTGAATAGACTGTGGTGCCTGCAAGTTGTAAGATAGTGATCATAATGGCTCTTCATCCACAGTTAATTGTTACCTGCATTTGGCTTTTCCTTTGCCCTCCTGTTCATTTTATTGTACTCTGCATGTACATTCTGTACTGAATCATTAACCATATTGTGAGGAACAGGATGGGCAGAGTAACTCAATGTGTGTCAAGTTGTATGTGAAATAGAATATGCAGTGATTAATAAAATTATACACAGAGTCCATTTACTGTCTCAGAGAAGTTCTGAGGAAGGGAAGTTTTTGTTTCTCAAGGTGAGTTATTGACTGTCTTTTGTGTATGCTGAATATACATGAGATCCTCTCTTGTACAGAAGAAAGCTTCTCTTCTATGTGTAGAGGCTTTCACACTGTAGACACCTGGTCATCACCAACTTGACCCTTTGTCCCTTCCTTGTGCCCAGCACTGAACACATCCTTCCATTTTTAGTTAACACTTTTAATAATCAACAAATGAAACAGAAGTACATTTCTGGGCTGGTCAGAAGGTCTGTCTCACAGCAGAAGCAGCAACTGTAGGCAGTCACCTCTCAAAACCAAATGCCTTGGTACCTTGTCTTAGGGAATACATAATTTTTGTCACCATGATGTAGAGGAATTTACCTGCTGGGCTGTGAAAGCTGGCTCAGAGGGAAGAAAGGGCACAGTAATGGCCACAGGGGCTGACCAAATTCAGAGTCCTCCTCTCAATTTCCCTACAACCAAGACCATCCTGACAGAGGTCTTCTGGGATGAGCACAGAAGACAATCAATAGAGTAAGAAAGTATTAATATGTTCATTTTCTAGATGGGGAGCTGGCTCATAGGCATGTAGGTATCTATTCCAAAGCCACAACTTAACTTAATTTTCTGCTTATTAGCCCAGTGCTCTGACCACAAAATTGCTCTGGGTGTGAAAGTTCCCATAATGGTGAACCATCAGAAAAACAGAGTCAAACCCTCATTTGCCTGATAAAAAGAAATGGCTGCAGGTTGGGAAGGTAGCTGTGGGGCTTGGAGAGCTGCTTTGGCAGTAAAAGGTGTCAAACAATCTGGTCTCTTACAGTGACACCCATGTTTTTCATCACACACCAGTGTGACAGCTGTTATTTTGCAGGATCACTCCCATAAAAAGATAAGGGATATCATGACAGGGATGATGCTCAGTCGTAATGGAGAAGTCCATACTGATGTCAAGACAAATCTGCTGCACATCTAAGTGCAAAAACAGATGTCAGAAATCCCATTCTCCAATGTGATGGATTCTGTGGTTCACCTAAAAAAAATGCTGGATGTTGCAGGCTGTTCAAATGTGACACCATCACAACCACTTGAGTTAATTTTATAGGGCCAGCTGTGAAAAATGACCATGGGCTTCCCCCTGGAAGTGAATGACAGAGAGTGCTGGACTTGTGTGAAGATCACCAAACTACTGCAGAATGCTGGCTGTGGGTTCACACTCACTGGGCATGTTTCAGAATCTCTTCTCTAGTTTTTCATGTTCTGCATACTGAATTATCATTTGGAAGATGATAAATATGAACAAAAAATATACTAAGGGTACCTAGGCTATTTTTTGCTCACTTTAAAATTAAAATTGCAGGAAACCATGCCAAAGCAATTACCTTTTAATACACTACTCCCATCTTGCTGTCTGATTAAGAATCTGCTGAAGGCACCCTGCTCCATCAACACAAAACAAGGCATTTGCTGGGCATGTGCTACAACCCATTCTGGGATGGACAGCCAAATGAAAGCATGCTTGGAAAAGGAGGGGAAAGATACTGAAGTGATCTGAATCTAAAGAATTCTGAACACCCTAATTTCTGCATGAGTAGATTTCCATATTTAATCTAGGGAAGATTTTCTCCCCAGCAGCAGCCAAACACACAGAGGGGGACAGATATCTCTGTTAGAAGAAATTTAGATGGCTACACATATTTTGAAACACCTTAGGGTTCCACTGTCTGAAGTGGCAAAGAATGAGGTGATTGTCATAGGTGTGGAATCCAGCTCCAGGAGATTGTGGAATGCATTTGTACCAGGTGTCAGGACTGCACATGGCCCACTTTACCTACTGAGCACATTGTCTCCAAGCTTTCCCAAATATATGGCATGAAGGAAACGTTTTAAAGAGTGGGAATTACAGTGCAATTGCCTGGGCATGAAGGGAGGTAGTGCAGAGCTGGAGGCAGGAGGCTCTTTATCCAGACAGGTGAATCCAGGAGAGATGTTCCCAGCCTCGGAGCAGAGGGTGAATCTCAGGCAAGATCAGGAGCAATGTTATCTTATGTACCTTGCTGCCAAAGCCTCCTTTCCCTCTCTGCTCTGAGAATTCCCTCCATACCCTCTGTGCTGGGCACTGTGAGCACTTCCACACTCCGAATGCTGAATTTCCCCTGAGCTGATTGAGGCTTTGCCAAATGGGATTTTGTTCCCTTTTGGCGAGTTTTCTGTTAGCTTTGCAGCAAGGGTGTCACATCTTTTCTCTAGCTGGGCGTGTTACATTTGATTGCATTAAGGTGTATCTGATGGCACAAGCATAGAGTGAGATTCAAAGTCTTGCAACGTGTTCCGGCACAGACAGCATTATGAATTTACACACAGCGCTGTTTAGATCTCATATCGAATATCCTCTGGCATCAGATCTGAAATTAATTCTAGATGGCAACCAAAGAAACGCTCTATCTGTCTGAATAACAAAAAATGAAGAGAGAAAGAGCTTTGCTGTATCACCAGCTCCAATCTGGACAAATGGCAAACGTCCCAGCAGACAGGCAGCCCCACTGCTGCAAGCCCTGTGCTGTTCCCACAGCCCCCTCCCTTCTCCCCACACCTTCCTCTCCTCTCTCCTGCTTGGGCTCCCTTTCTGCCATAAAGGGCTTTCTAGTCATCCTAACACTGGAGTGTCTCTCCACTTTTTGCAGATGGACAATGGCCTTGTCCATTGCCTTCCAGTGGTTTGGATGGTGATGAGATGTCTCTGCCTGCCCTTCACTCAACAGGGCTACAGTGAGAGAATTAGCTTAGGCACAGGCAGCAAATTTGGTCAGTCCAAAACCCTCTGCATGTCCACAGTGTGTGAAATTATATCTTCCCCCATTAAAATTTTTCCAGTTTTGGAAGGAGACCAGGATTATACTTCTGAGCACACTGAGCTGCTGTGTGCCTGTATGGACATTTTACATAATGCCATTAGCCCCCAGAGTCCCCTGAACTCACTTCCCAAGGGGATTCTCTGGTGTGGAAGGTGACGTGTGGACGTAAAACATCATTGTTGGCCTGTCTGTAATGATACAATGGAGCATTAAAATCTCGTGTTATAGTTTCTGAACACGGTTTCAGACAGCGTGTTAAGGGAGCTGGGTCATTGCTTTGATAGCTCTGACTGTGAATTGCTCGGGTCTGCTCAAGCATGCGACCCCTCCGTGAGCCACTCTGTGTCTGACAGTGCCACAAACCACAGTCCCACACCACAGCTCCTCCACGGAGTGCTCCATGTGGCCTCCTTTCCCATGGAGGAGACCCATCTGCCTGATATTTGCTGTCCCTCTGATTGTCCTGTGAGGGTCTCAGCTGTCTGGGATGGCTGCTGATCTCCTCTCCACCCCAGCAAACCCTGCAACTTCGGGACCAACCGAGGCCAGCTGAGCATTTCAGTGTTTATTGGCATCCAGCTCCAGCTGAGCAGGGATCATTTCTCCCTCCACCCTCGCAGAGGGCTGTGCAGAGGCCAAAGGGGGAGATGAATGGACAGCCAGAGCTTTCTGGCTGCCACTTTTAGTGCAGATTAACTCAGTGCTTACCCCCTTGCTAACTCCAAGCACCTCGGACATCCATGCTCCCCAAAGAGGCTTCCCCTTCTCCTGGGGCTGTGTTTGGAGACGCTCTCTGCATCCTCATGGTCCCACTGAGGCAGGAATTACAGCCATGGGTTAGGCTGTGCCAGCACCTCCTCCAAGCCTGTCCAGGCATTGCTGAGGGCAGTGCTGTGTGTCAGAGAGCTGGATAAACCAGAACGTTTGGAGAACCCCAGGAGGAGGTAAAAGAAAGCCCTGTTAAATCATTGCTTTTCAAAGAACCTACCCTGGAGCTAGCTAACTGATCCTGTCAGATCTTCCCTAAGTCAGATAAGAAAAATAATCTGGCAGTAGTCATCAAAGGGAGAACAATGCATTAAAAAGTCCATTGTGAGGAGACCCTGGAATCAAAGGCAGAGGGTTTGCAGGCAAGACTGGTGGGACCCACAAGCACCAGCCCCATGGAAATTTCCACTCCCTTCCTGGTTGTGGGTTTGCCCTGCTGCCTTTAACTGAAAGCTGCTCTTCCCACTCACAGCAGACACCTCCTGCCTCCCCTGCCTCACAGAGTGACTTTTCCAGGGAAACAGAAATAAAGAAAGGAAAGGCAATTGAGGGAATAGTCAATCCTTTGCTATTATTTCAGTGAAGGGTACATAAAGGTAAAGGCAAGGGTCTTGATTTATTTCCATAACCCTTTCCCAGACTCCTGCTCTTGGTTCTGCTGGAGACAGATGTCTGGGCCAGGCAGAGGGGTGATCTGAGCCGGTCTGGCTGCTCTTATGTTCTGACTTTTCAAGACAGCTGAAAAAATAACCAACAACTACATGGTGCTTCAAACCACTAACTTGCCCTCAGACTACCTTTTGAGGTAGATAACAGTGGTATAACCATGTTCATTTAGAGCTGGTGAAAATGGGATAAAAATGTTCCTTGAGTTACTTTATCCCTTGAAGCTGTGTGGCTCTCACCTGTGCATGTGTCTAAGCAATGCCTAAGGCCAAGGAAGATAGGGGTCCTCTCACTGAAGGCCTGAAGATGAGATGAAAGAAAAAAACAGGACAGGGCAGCAGAAATGGGAGCTGTGCAAACACAAGGAGCTGCCATAGGATCTGCCTCGTGTCTTGCCAGAATGCCCATAAGCCAGAGATCTTGTCTCATGTTGCCATATGTCACACGCTGTACATAAATCAGTTTGGTTTTGGCTGCCTGCTACTCCTCTTATAATCTCTAGTGTATCTTTCCATGTATAATTATGAGTCAAGCCCTTGAAAGAGAGGGAAAGTCATTAAATGTCCTGCTGGCATTTCCTTTGAAAAGAAACTGCTTCTGCCACTGGAGATGCTGGAGAAAGATGTGGAAAAAGGAGAAATACAAAGAGGTAGAGAAGATACACCTCCAGGTTAAAATCCAAAGATAAGCAAGCAGCTTTTGATTCCATTCACTACCTGTTTTGAACTCAGCTCCAATGAGGAAAAAAAAACAACAAACAAAACAGACCACATGTCATGAAAAACCTCACCCTCAGCGAGGAGGAGAGAGGTTACAGATAATTGTCCATCCTCTCCTTCCCTCCAACATACTGGTGTTATCTTGGCTGCCAAACAATCTAAGATGACCATGGAACCTCATTCCTGCTTTGCAGTTGTGCCAGAATGTCAGAGCTTCCCATTGCCAGACTAAGGACAAGGTTTGTGGACATCACCTGTGGAGTGATACTGGACTTTGTAGGCCAGGCTGTGAGGGGTCCCTGCTGTTCCACAAGGCTCTGATGTGAACGTGAGGATGAAAAATTCAGGGCACATATGCCAAAGCCATAAGAAGATTTATTAGGGGCCCCTATAGAATTTAGCTGGAGTTCCACATGCTGTAATTCCTATATCTGTGCTATTACAGGTTTGAGTCTTCAGTTCCATGCTGAAAGGGAAAAAGGATGAGGAAAGGCAGCTCATGGTGGGTAAATACTATGGGCAGTGTCTGATGAGCTCTCCTGCTCCTGAACTGGTTGTCAGGTGTTTCAGTGGTTTTCCAAGGGAAAGGAACAGGAATAGCCAAATCAGTTGTGGACAGATAGTCAGGACTCACCTCACCTAATTGCAGATGTCTGTATGGCAGATGTCTGCTCCTGAGCTGCCAAGTAGGGCTTGTTTCATCAGTCAGATGCAGATGTTGAATTAAAGAGGCTCTGAGAAATCCAGTTTCTCTCCCCTGATGAGAAGAGGAGCCCCAGGCTGGCTCAGATGGAGCAGGAGCTGGGCAGACACCTGCCTGTGATCAGGTGAGCCTCACCTCTTTGGCCCCTGAGCAAGAGCTGCACCTTGGTAGGTACTTCAGGAGCAGAAATAATCTCCTGGAACAAAAAAATGAATCTCCAGGTGTAGCAGGGACTGCTCAGGAAGCCTTGCTGGCAGTGGTGCATTTGTGTCCATGTCAGCACCAGCCCAATTCCACAGTCCTTAGGCTGGCCAAGTCCCACCTGCAGGGGAGACTGGAGGGAAAGAAGCTGCAGAAGCTGCCAAGGGCCACTGGCATTAGCAGCTGCTGCCAGCCAGAGGAGGGGGTTGCTTTTAAATGCCAGATCCTGGAAACAGACACTTTTCTTCAAACAGGGTCCATGTTTACATTTTTCCACAAATATTTAAGTCCCTTTAGAAGCTGGTTTGGTCTTATCTCACTGTTTTCTCATCACAAAATTGTCATAAGTAATCATTAGTTTAAAAAGCATTTTTAAATTCTACACCTAAGGGGGAAAAGTATCAAAATCAAACATTTTGGCTTGAACTAGCATTTAGTGCATTAAAACACAGATTTTTGAAAAATGTATTGAATATATTCCCACATGCTGGAACTTTCAATTTATGAACATTTTGCAGGTCATAATTTCCAGGAAAATGATGGTGTTTTGGTTTTCATTAAAATTTTAGGAATAAATAACTGAAATGAGAGAATATCTTACAAGTGGGAAATTCTGGTTTCTGAAGAGGTGTATTCATGACTGAACCAACTATTGTGCAGAAAGTCATAGTCTGATTTGTGTAATGACCCTCACAATACTATTGAGAGATCTCATGTATTTCTTCATAATTATAATCAAATAATGACTATTCTCCATCATCTATAATGTCTTTCATTATGCTCTCAAAAGAGCTTGCAGCATTTGTTAAACTAAAGTGCTCTCACCCTCTGCTCCTTTTAAATATTGGAAGCTATTTTAAACTCCTGAGGGAAAGGATTTAAATTATCAAAAAAAACCAAGAATGATTTCCAAATAAAACAATTATTCTGATGACTGCTGTTCATATTAATCAAGAATAGTTTCTTAGCTGAGTTTTTGTTTACCAAACTCACTTTTCCTTGCTCCATGCTAATTATGAGGATTGCAAGATTATGTATTTGGAGGTTTTGTTTGATTGTTTGTTTCCAAACAAGGTTAAAGTATCTTTGAGAACATTTGATAGTGAAAAATTACCTCCTCACCTTCTTACCTGAGTCACTGATACCTCTTTACACCATGCCTTGCTTTCTTTCTCATTTCCCCTTACCATGGCCCAGAGATAAGACTAAAGCCCAACCAAAGAGCATTTAGTCAATGCTTTCTATAGCATTTCATCTTTAAAGACTCCAAAACCCTGAAGAGATTAAAACATGAGAGTTTTAGAGCTTTATTGTGTAATTACTTTTGCTCCATGCTCAGAGTAGAATTGTATCAACATTATTTTACATGAACACACATGGGAAAATCATTCTGGAAGTGTCTTAATACTTACAAGAGGAACATTTTCTTTGCCATCGTGCAATGAATCAGGGAAAACTTCAAACTTGATAAGAGTCAGGTGGAGATTTTCCTTAATCTGGTTTTATATTATGTGATGCTTAGCAGGGCGTTTCTAGATCTCCCCTCAGGAGCGTTAATTAGAACAAATGCAATTAGTCTATGGCATCCTTATTAAGGCAGAATTTTTACATTAATCAGTAGAAGTTTTGCTGAATTGAAAGATTGTCCCAGGTCTTGCCATAAGACAATACTGAGTTGGCACAGGAGCCAGAAAGGATTTAGAGGACAGAGCCAGGAAAATCTGCTGAACCACAGGAGGCATGAAGAGAAACTTGAAGTTTTAGTACCATCTTTGTCCTGGGGTGGACCTTGTGTGCAATGGTTGACTTCAGATGGCTTCAAGGCAGTTTGTCATAAAGCTCATCTGCTCATGGAGAGCTCATGTGTATCAAGTAATAGGATGAACTGAAAACTCCCACACAGGTGGGATTGTGACCTTCTGGGAGCTCCAAAGAGAAGGATTTCTGGGCAGGCATCAGGGTTCTGTGTGCAGAAAGTGAACACTGATCTCTTTCCTGCATGATTTTCGGGGTGCTGCAGATAAATGATCACTCCCACTTTGCCTTTTGAGCCTGCACTATGACCTGCCAGGGTTCACCACACGCTGTCAGGGAGGTCACACTCGCTGTAAATCTATTTTCCTGAGCAGTGCCACCCAAATGAGAGAAGAGAGAGCAGGTACTAAGAATCTAGAGAAAAATGCTGGCACACTGCTCTGTCCCATCTTACCCCACAGAGCAGCAAAGTTGCCCTGAGTCTCACAAATCTCATGAGAATTTAAGAAGCCATAGCTCTGCCTATCACAGCATCACTTGGGCTGCTGGGGACTACAGGACAACTCTGGTCCAACCTCCTGCTCCAGCCAGGCTCAGTGCTGAATTCAGACCATCTTATCCAGCAGCAGTGTAACCAACAGGGCTGCAAGAAAACAGGGCTGGGATGCAGTTGGGATGCAGTTCAGCTTTCTCTGAGAGCACAACTCTCTCTCTTCCTGCCTCCCAGGCAGATACATTTTTTATTAAGGAGGTGGCCTGACTCCAGCAGTGTGATCCCTGTGATAGGCACTTGCCCTGAGGGTGCCAGGATTGCCCTGAACAGAATTTTTGGGACTGGGGTCTGAGCTTGCTCTGCTTTCCTGCTCTTCCAGCACAGACAGGTCTCCTCTGTAATTTTTCTTGGAGCTCGAGCAGGAGGAAATGCATCAATCTAATGGTTACATACAGCTTAGAAAAGCCAATGCATGGAAAAAGTTAGGTGGCAAAGACTGGTTTTCCTCCTGGAATAATGCTCTTGGGATCCACTTCAGGGAATAAGAAAAGCAACTTTGTGCTTGTGTGTAAATCCTGCAGTGAAGGATCCTGTTCCCCAAAAGGGTTAATACAACCTCTCTCTTCCCCCATGGTCCTAACAACTTTCATTGTGAAATGGGTGCAGGTGTGGGCTATGCTTTGTTGATCACAATCCCTTTTGCAGAGGAAGCTTTGAATATGTTTGACATAATCAGCTCACAGCCTTTGCCCGCACTCTTTCATAAACAGGCCATTTTCACATCCTTTTCATGGGATCCGACAAGCGGAAAAATAATTAATGTTACCTCAGCCTAACAGTGACCCAGCTTTGATTCAAAAAGACGGCATGTTGCATAAACTAACCATTTAATTGAGTGATAGAAAAAGCCCACATGTATCAATTCTGCCTCCACGTATTATGATTACTGGGGCTTTGCAAGGATTGTGCTCCCTCGGTCATAAAGCAGAGCTTAAGTTCAAGGCCATGAAGTGGTTTCAGGAGGACTGATTGAGCATGAGCTGGGGATTATCTGTGTTTATGGTGGCAGGACATGGGAGCAGGGGAAGATGTGGGTACCCAGCCATCATGGCACATGTTCAGGTTATGTCCAGGTTCTGTCACATGTCCTTGTGGGAATTGGCTGTGGCCAGATGTTATCCAGCCACAGGATATTTGGGATGCTGGTGGCACTACACTGTCACCGTGCCATGACCTCAGAGCCAAAGCTAACTGGGATATTCCACAGTTAGGACTACGCCTAATATGAATAGGACAGAGTCACCCTCGAGGTAACCCACTGAAAAGAAATGTCCAAGATGAATTTCAGTTAAATTGAGATAGGGTCTAGAGGTAGCAGTGACTCCTCTAGTGGCCTTGTGAAAGGCAGGTCCTGCTTGAATAACCTGATGTCCTTCTCTGACAAGGTGACACACTAAGTGAATGACAAAAAGGCTGTGAATGTTGTCTGCCTGGACTTTAGGAAAGCCTTTGGCACTGTTTCCCACAGAGTTCTCCTGGAGGAACTGGCTGCCCATGGCTTGGACAGGAGCACTGCTTGCTGGGTGACAAACTGGCTGGGTGGAAAGGCGCAGGGAGCAGTGGGGAATGGAGTCACATCCAGCTGGTGCAGTGTCACAACTGGTGCTCCCAGGGAACAGTTTTGGGGCAGTTCTGTTGAATCTCTTTACTGATGATCTGGATGAGAGGATTGAGAGCATCCTCTGTCAGTTTGGTGATGACACCAAGTTGGGTCAGTGTGGATGTGCTGAGGGCAGGAAGGCTCTGCAGAGGGGCCTGGACAGGCTGGATCCATGGGCCAAGGCCAGTGGTCAGAGGTTCAGCACAGCCAGGTTCTGAGTCCTGCACTTTGGCCACAACAACCCCTGCAGAGCTCCAGGCTGGGGCAGAGTGGCTGCAGCAGCTGCAGGGCAGCAAAGGACCTGGGGTGCTGTTTGACAGCAGCTGAACATGAGCCAAGGTGTGCCCAGGTGGGCAAGGAGGCCAATGGCACCTGGCCTGAATCAGCAATGGGGTGGCAGCAGGACCAGGGCAGTGATTGTCCCCCTGTGCTGGGCACTCCTGAGGCCAAGTTCTGAGTGCTGTGCCCAGCTCTGGGGCCCTCCGCTCAGGAAGGACATTGGGGTGTTAACCAAGTCTCACTGATGGACACACCACCCTACATGGCAGGCTGTTTGTCATTGGGGTGATGTCAAATGCCAAATTATTTGGTGAGGTAGGAACAGGTACAGAAGCCACTCTTCCTCAGAAACCTTCAATGTTCTCCCAGTGGGCCATTTTCTGTCTCTGGCAAGTATTGTATTTACAATTATCATAAATAGTGGTGCTGGAGAGCAATCATTCTCCTATAGCCAATTGTATTTAGTTTCATAGCTACTAACACAATCCTCTGTATTTCATCCCTACCCTTTGACTCTTCACACCTCTAGGTATTGGTCATGTTTCTGGCTTGTCTGAAATGCTGTTCTCACTGAATCACTCACTGGGTGTCTCACTCACTTCCTTATCTTTTTTTAGTGGTTTTTGATGATTTTTTTTCACAGCTGACCATGACTTTTCCATGTCCAAGTACCCCAGTCCAACCTCCTGGGGCAGGAGGGTCTGAAGGAGCACTGATCTCTGGGTGTTCACCAATGGTGGTGGTGGTACCTGTGCCCACAGGAGCCAAGATTTGGTTCCTTCACAGGCCAGTGGACAGCCCATGAAATACCCCAGAGGAGTTCCCCTATTCAAAGGGAAGCTTGAAGGCATTACAGGGATCAGACCTAGGACTGGTTGCTCCAGCTACCACACCTGTGGTCAGATAGGCTGGGTGACCTTTTCATGCCTTGGGAACTGACAGGACCTTTCCTGCCTTCCTTGCTATAAATACTCCCCATAAAGTGATCCTGCACAGGCAGGGGCTTTTACTTCTCTGCTTTTCCACTATAAAATCTGAAATTCTTCCCTGTGAGGGTGGTGAGACACAGGAATAGGTTGCCTAGAGAAGCTGTGGATGCCCCATCTCTGGAAGTGTTCAAGTTCAGGTTGGATGGGGCTCTGATCAACCTGGTCCAGTGGAAGTTGTCCCTGTCTATGGCAGGGGCTGGAACTGGGTGATCTTTAAGGTCCATTCCAACCCAAACCATTCTGTGATTCCATGATCTGTCCCCAGCATGGACATGCCACATAAAGAGCATTCCAAGGTTTGCTTCTCCCAGCCTTTCCTCCTTTGAGTTGCTGTCTCCACCATGGGGCAAGTGCCCAGAAGTTCTGTGGGAAACCTGATTGCAAGAGAGTTGTGCTTCCCCTGGAGAGCTCTGAAATAGGGCACCTTGCCTGGCTGGGCTGGGCTGTCCCTGTGAGCTCCAGAAGGTGAGAACTGAGGGTATTAAAGTGACCAGGCACAGAGATGGGCAGCAGAAAGCAGGTCTGTAGTGCTGTTTCCATGCAGTGACATACAAAACATTTTGTGAGGAAACTATTCAGTGTTTGTAATGCTACAGTGACCAGGAGGAAGGAGTTGCTTAGATGCCAGTGAGTGCCTCAGTGACAATCCTGCAGCCTGCCTGCCAGCTCAGGGAGTGCAGCTCCTCTCACCTGAGTCATCCTCGTTAGTCCCTAACACACAGCAAGTGCCTCTCTGCTTTAAATAATCAGTCACTGCATAACTCCCATCCATTTGCATTTGGGAAGACAAAAGGCTGCAGACTAAGGTGCTCTCCACTGCCTAATTCTGCCCTCATAGGAATAGAGACAACACAGGCAGTTCCAAGATACTCCTCAGAGGGAGTATCCTGTGTATTTTTTACACAGGCAAAATCCTGGCTCTGGTGAGGTTTCATCCTCAGCTGGAACCAGAATATGCTTTGAGGCATGAACTGTCTAAAGGCAGTGCCATCACGTTCACCTTTATTTTGGAGGAGGCTACAGATTTCATGCCCTGTGGGGATGGCAGGAGGACTGACTGTAAGCTGCCAGCCCTGCTTACAACAGGTATTACCTTACCCTGCCTGTTGGTTCCCGCAGAGCACTGACAGAGTAGGATGCTCTTCAAGGTGAAGGTGTGCGTGGGGGGATCAGCCCTCAGTGGAAGAGTTTTAATGTGAAATAAGATCAAACATCGCTGCCACACCTCTACCTCCAGCAGTTTCAGCCTACACAAGAAAGGGGAACGTGCAGAGGAGCAGAGTCCAGGTACTGCTATAACTTCTGTAAGGGGTTAGAGAGAGAAGAGATGAGGAGGAAAGGAATACAAATAAGAAAGAAGAAAAAGATGAAGAAAAAACTACCAAAAAAGTAAAAAAAAAAAAAAAAAAAAAAATTAAAATATAAAAATAAAGGAAAGAAAAATAAGAAAAAGAATGTCTGGAGCTGAAAATTAAATTTGGCTCTCCATTAACACCCATGAACCTAATTGGCTTTACTGCCTGAGTACAGGAAAACTTGGAAAGTTTATGGAAAAATAAAAGAATTTAAAATTAACAAATATGGTACATTTCAATGCAGGTATCAGGACAACTAGAAATGCAGTTAAGAGTTGGAAAAAGCTTTGATAACCCAGAAGGGATTTAAGTCCAAATGTGATTTGGTGCGCCCAATCCTGATTTTTCTACCCCAGGCAGGTTTTGAAAACACAATGTGAAAGGATAATTTGGGAGGATCTTTCTCCACTTTGATTGGAAACCTTGAGGAGAGTGGAGGAAAACACAGAGGACTCTGCCCCCACTGGACCCTGGCAAGGAGGAAGGAAGATTTCCCCTTCAATTCTTCAGACTGGTGTTGATGGACTCCAAGCAGCAGTGCCAGTGGAAAACCTGCATTGGGCAGAAGATAAACTTGCCTGCATCCTTCCAGGGAAAGACAACTGCAACAACTCCCTCGTTAGGATCCATGTGGGCTGTTCCTCTTCACTGCTTGAGCAGCATTTCACAATCTGAGCCATTGAATTCCATTTCTCAGTGTCAGTCAGTCACCCTGTGCCCAGCGTGGCTCCCTGTGCTGCTTTCAGAGAAAATGAAGTTGTCCATACTGTGAATAGCAGGATGCATCCAAGGGAATTTGCATCAGAAGAGGGACTTGGCCTCATTCCTTCAACAATTAGAGAAACACAGTGGCTCCTGTAGGTGTTGGAGTGAAAGGAGAAAAGGACATCTTCCATGGGCAGTGAAATGAGTGAATGGTTCCTGATGAGTTTGTTTTATCCTGGTTAACCCCTCCTTCCCCCAGCATCTCCCACCTTGCAGCAGCATGGTCTGAAGGCCAGGCCTGATGAAGTACAACTGTTTCGCTGCCCTTCATGCCCTTGATGACTTTAATCACATTTATTGTACTGTGGAGAGGAAACTAAGCCAACTCAAGGAAATCTCTCCACTGGCAGTAGGGTAGTAGGGACCAATTAATCCATTCCTGAAGAAAACCTTAAAAAAAATTAAATAAATAAAAAGGCAGGTGCATTGCCCGAGTTTCTCTATCAGTTCAAAGGGTGATTAGCTCAGATGTAGACATCTGACATTCTGTGCTGGAAACACCTGAAGCTGGTGAAACCAATCCCACTGTTAGAAAGAGCTGGGGAGTTTTGGTGAGGATCTGACAGCCAGGCATGTAGGTGGGCAGGAGGGCAGGATGCAGCTTGCAGGTAAGACAGTGGATCACACGTGTCTGCAGGTGGGGGTCTGTGTGTGAGGGAGATGGCCAGGTCCTGTCAGCAGCAGGGGAAATAGCTGTGCACAGTCAGAGGAGCTCAGGGAGTGAGGCACACCTGAGTGTCTGACATGACCTGAGCTGGGGCAATTCCTCTGCTACAAATTGAAGTGTTTTCCTAGACTTATTGAGCCAACACCTCCTAGTAGCTGAGGATCCAGTCATGGTGACTTGACTGAGAAAAAAGATCAGTTCAGAAGTCAAAACTTCTCCTGCTTCCACCACCCTTCTCACAGAGACTCTGGGCATCCAGTTTCCTCTAGTGGAAACAGATTGCCAGTGGCAAGGAGGAATGCAGCATTCCTGCATCCAAACCATTTCACCAAACCAGAGTTCAGGAGCTCATCTGTCCACCAAAAGCTGGGGAAAGAAGTCCCTCCACCCTTGGGAACAGGAAGAATGGATGCTCTCAGTGCATTGCAGTGGCTACATGGAGGTGCACAATTGCAAGCAAGGCTGCTGCTTGGAGAGAGCTCAGACTGGGTGGAATCAGATTGGTATCACTCCAAAGATGTTTGCACTGGGGGTAGAGAAGGGACCTGAACTGCTGTAATTAGATTATCAGATCTCCAGAGCAGGATTCAGCTCATAAGGCATTTTAACTCTTTCTTCTGATATTGTGGGGTGCAAACAAAACATTCCCACTGCAAAACCTGGCCAGATTTGTAATGTGTGGAATGGGATCACAAGTGTCTGGTCACTGCAGCTCTCAGTGAGTGGGATTTATACCAGTGATCTATAGACCAGCTCTCACTGCTGGTATTATTTATGGCAGGTTTAGCACATTCCCAGTTGTCTTGTGGTTAAGATCAGGCCTTACACACTATGAAAATCCCTTGGAAGAGAACCAGTCCCTGGATGTGCAGGTCATTTGTGGGGTTTGGAGGGATGAAGATTAAATGCTGAAGAATTTCCTAGGCAAAGGCCAATGTTCCCCCAGCAGCACCCATGCATCTGTGTAAAACCACTATAGATAAAATTTAGGCAAGAAATGTTGGGATTTGTTGGGCTTTCCTGTAACTGCACGAAGGAAGGATGAGTTTGGAGCCATGGCAGAGCATTTCAGGCTGACTCAGCAGGGACAGTTTAGTGATGGAGGCATGGCAAACCATGGATTTGACGCCTAACTCTGCCACAGCTCTGTGTGACCTTTAACAAATCACTTTCCCATGATGTTCCTTAACCCCTTGCAGTAAAACAGGGCCAGTACCACTTCCTCAGTCATCCTTGTCTCTTTGGATTGTCACCTTTTCGGGGCAGGGAATGAGGTTTCACACTGTGACGAGCAGCTGCTGTCTGGAACGAAGCAGCATTCAGAGTTATGCTAAATGACCTTAACATTCATGACATGCTCATTGCTGTAGTCTCCCCACTGCTCACATATTCCCTGCCAGGGACGGTGAAAATAAATGCTGTCCCCTGTTTCATTGTAATAAACACATTCCCCGATTCCTTGAAGGGTCTCCTTGGTTTCTTGTCAGGTCTGCTTCCCTGCTGTGCTGCCAAGGATAAATAGCAAATGTTGGAGAGGAGGAAGACACTAATTTTTTCTCCACCAAAGTATGACAGCTCTTGTTATCTTTTGACAACCCATACCCATGTTTAGTCACACACTGCCTCAGCTCCAGAGCCCAGCTGCTCCCCATCAGCTCACATGGGTTTACATGCAAGGAGGGACAAAGTCCCCTCTACCTTTCCCAAGAGCTCAGAGCTCTGGCTGAAGAGATTGTGGTCCATTTTCACTTGCTAACTTGTGTGAAAGCCACAAATCCCCGTTGTCTTAACCAGGATGTAAATCTCTTCCCCTGAGCTTGAAGATGAGCTCTGGTCCAATGAAAGGCCCTAATGAAGCTTCAGCAGGGCATTTCACCACAGCTCTCCCAGCAGTGTTGCTCTCCTGTTGCCCAGAAAAGGTTGTCCAACATTCTGCCACTGAGCCATCTGATGGTTTTGATGTTATTGATCAAATCATGATTTGAGCTCACATTTTCAAAACTGCTGCTCCAGTTTTGGGGACAGTGGAACTGCAAATCTCAGTGCACCACAGCTCTCACCTCCTGCCATCTCCAGCCAGGCTGCCCTTCACAAACAACTAGGAGAATAGGAGAGCAGATTGGATAAAAAAGAAACAGTACTTCCCAGAAAACAGAATCACAGAAACAATTAGGTTGGAAAAGACTTCTGAGATCGAGTCCATTCTGTGAATGAACACCACCATGTCAAACCAGACCATTGCACTCAGTGCCACTTCCAGTCTTTCCTCAAACACCTCCAGGGATAGTGACTCCACCACCTCCCTGGGCACCTGGCCAAGCCATGGACTGCCAGCTTTTCCAGGAGTGTGCTGTGGAGACTGTGTCAAAGGCTTTGCTCAAGTCCAGGTAGACACATCCACAGCTTTCTCCTCATCCACTAGGCAGGTCACCTGGTCATTATAGCAGATCAGGTTGGTCAAGCAGGACTTGCCTTTCCTAAGCCTGTGCTGGCTGGGCCTGATCCCTTGATTGTCCTGTATGTGCTGTGTGATCAAACTTGTTCCATAATCTTGTGGGGCACCAAGGTCAGGCTGACAGACCTGGAGTTCCCTGGATCCTCCTTCCTACCCTTCTTGTGGATTGGTGTCACATTGGCACCTCCAGCTGGGACCTCCCCAGTGAGCCAGGACTGGTGATAAATGATGGAGAGTGGCTTGGTGAGCTCTTCCACCAGTTCCCTCAGCACCCTTGGGTGAACCCCTTTCCATCCCATCAACTTGTGAGCATCTCAGTGGCCCAGCACGTCATTAAACCCAAAAGATTTACACTTCATGAACAATTCCTGCAGCAGGCAAGATAGAATATACTGATCATGTGGCATTGCTGGAAGGTGCTCGTACAGATTACAGCAGTGTGGGAACAGGAATAAAATAAGCAGGGTAGAAAAGCTCATCAAAACTTCCTATCCCACCTCAAAGGAACTTTCTTCTGCCATGACAAAGGATGCTCACTTATGGATTAGGGCTGTGTCTTGCCTTGAAACATCCATCTCTGGTGGTCATCATACAATTTTAAACAGATACAAGACTCCAAATGGCAGATGCCCCATATCTGCAGATATCCAAGCATTCCTGCCCTGGAGGGAGTCTAAAAGCTTGGCCTAAAGTAGCTCTTCAGTCTTCCTTGGCCTTTCATGGGGAGAAATAGGCACCTGCAGAGAGCAACTTGTCTGCCCTAACATACACAGCTTTTTCTCTTTAGGGTAAGACCAAATCTCCTGAAGCAAGGAGGTCCCCAGGGTGTCTCTGTCACCTGTAAGGCACCTCCTCCTCTGGTCTGTTTTGAACCTGTTGCCCAACAGGTTCAATAGATGTCCATTGTCTAGACTGGAAGAGCACTTACATGAGTGTAGATGTCATTTCCACACACAGGGAATGTATTTTATCCCCATTTGAGTATCATTCCCTCTGCTGAAGGAAGCCCAAGCTTGGTTCTGTTGTGTTCACTTTGACTCCCTCCACTATTTTGGAGTTGAGGCACTACCCCTGAGTCTTCCAGGATCACTCTTTGTGGAGGCCCTGAAGAGGTGGGGTGAGGTGTGGGTTCTGCCACCCTCCAAACCAGCCTGGGAGGGAAATGGTCCAGCTCAGCTCTCCTATTTAATTAGATATAAAATCAGCACCCCTTGAAGGGTCCCAGGGCAGGTTAAGCATCAGTCCTGACCTGATTTGTCACTGTTATTGCAAACACGGATCAGCCGCACGGCGAGAGCTTTGCTTTGTCAATAAATCCAGACACAATGGGCTGCAGGAAAGGGGAAATGATCCGAGGAACCCGGGCGGACAGGGAGACACTTCTGCTCTCTTACAGCAGCCAATCGCCTGGATCAGGCCTACAAGTTTTATTTCACAAATGTGCGATCTTTAGCTCCTTTTACGTGTCCCCAGGCAGTCTCATAGGCACAGCCTGAAATATATGAGAGCCTGGCTGATTATGGGTTTGCTCCAAAGCCCTCTGAAGTCAGTGGGAGTCTTTCCCCTGACTTCACTGTGTTTGAGGCAGGCCCTGGATGACTATCCCTCAGGTTAGACAGTTTAATCATCCATTCAGCAGTACACAAAGCAGATCACATACACTTTTAGCCTGCATTGTATGGTGTTATGAAACGAGAAGATTATTTGATATGATTCAGAGATAGCTCAGGTATAAGGTAAAAAAAAAAATAACACCTTTGATGTTTTACATTACACTTCAGTTATTCCTTGAGGGGCAAATTCTCGTCACCTTACCCAGGTGAATATTGCGCTCAGTAATTTGGTCAAAAACATTCCATCAACCTTCTTTTTAATAGAAAATGTTGGGGGGGGGGGGGGAGTGGAGAACAGGGGCGGAAATTCAGCTTGACAGAGATTTCTGCCAAAAAGGATGAAAAAGAAAAGGTAAATCCATGTTTTCCTCCTTTCAGCAACCAGGGAAAAAAAAAAAAAAAAGCATTTGGAACAAAAAATTAGTTTGGAAGGGATTTTCAAACAGGGCAATAAAAGTAGTCTTTTTTCTCCCCAAGGTGTATGGAGAAATCAGAATTTCTCAATTATTGCAGTCTCCATCTGGCAAAGCTATTTTTAGCTGAGGTGTCAGCCACCTATGTTCTATCAGCCACACCTGATTCTCATCTTGACCCTCTTTAGTCAAGCTACAAAATGAGTCTTGGTCCCTCTTATTTTGTGTGTTATCACAACTAGACTGATAGGATCAGCTTCTATTTTTGAGCTAGGCAGAATTTATGTACATTGCACTCAAAGTCAGGTGAGATCTGCAGGGCTTGTAGGGCCTTACCTCAAGAAGTCTAATGAAGTTTTTTTAATCTCTAGAAATACAGAGAGGCTAAGGGCATGACACCTATTGTTTCCTAGAACACTGCTGTATAATTTAAATTATTCCTAAAAATTTCTGGGAAAAATCACCCTTAATCAGCATTAAAAAATATTAAAAAGGCAATAAAGCCTTCTGTACAGGCACAACATACTGTGGCCAAATTCCACGGACCTGGTGAGCGACAGGGCAAATCAAAGCCTCCTCCTTCAGAGGAGAAGCAAACCACAATCCATGGCCAGTGGCAGTAATTGAAGCCCCACTTCTAAAGGAGTTGGCGGGCGATGAAACCCAGCGCGGATGGCTCCGTTCTGCCTCTGGAATCCCCTCCCACCGCCCCACAACCCTGCTGCTGCTGCTGGAGGTGGGGGTTTTAACTTTACTGGCACAAGAGTTCCCTTTGTTGATGGGAGCTGGGTCTCCTCTAGGGGACTGGGCTGATCCAGCTGTACTGGCAGAGCCTTTGTACTGCGGAGCAGCTCAAGTGCAGACCTGCAGTGGTGCCTGCCCAACCTTCGCTGGCAGGTCGATAAGGCCAGCGCTGAGCGGAGCTCAACGACCCCGTGCTGGAGAAGTGCCACACGTAGGAGCCAACAAGCATCTGTGTTACTGATCCAACGCAGCTCTTGAAGTGCCTCTGGACAGTGCTTCTTTTCAAGCGGGGAATGCCTTTTTTGGGGAGTTGTGCGCGCTGGAAGAGCCGCAGTCCCCGCTGGGAGTGTTGCAGAGGTGCTAGGCAGCTGTGTTTGTGGTCATCAGCACAACCGTGGCTTCACATCGAGTGCCACTGTTGGGTGGCATCTCTCTGGATGCCTGAAAAGAGTGGAGAAAACAAGCAAAGATGAGCCTTCTTGGGATGCTTAACTTCAGTGACCATTCAGCGGCTGGGATCTGTGTGCTACCAGCTAATCTGCATGAAATCACTGCTCCCCGAAAGCCAGAAGTTCTGTGAGGGACACATTTTATGGGCTGATCTCCATGGCTGCCACAGCAGAGAGGATGGAGGCCTGAAGTTTGAGCCATTCTCCTACGGAAGGACAATTCTTGGCTGACTTGCTGGGAGCGGGCTATGCCCCGGGCTTCTGGGCCATCACCTGACCCGGGAACAGGCTCATTGTCATGGAGAGCTGCCAATCCAGGCATGGCCTTGGCATTTATAGGGGAGTGGGGACTCTCAGGGTGGGACAGCAGGCTAATTGCCTTTGTGTTCCCCCTCCTTCAATCGGGGAATCTCAGTAAATCCCTAAACCCATGACAAAAGCCCTGCTGCTTTTAAATGCCTTTCATTAAACTCAATCCTCTTTGCCCTCCCTCTCCCAAGATTTGCTAAAAAGAAGTCTCTTTTAATGGCAAAAGGAAATCTAAAAGGCTGCCATTAGCTCGTTCACTGGTCTCCTCTGCAGACTGGGTGTCTATTTGCTGAATTCTACTCTCAAATCTCCCTTTACCATGAACACAGTGGGGGTGGCTCCTCTGCAGGAGGGACCACAGCCCCTGGCTCCAGCTAAGGATGTGCTTTCCCTGGAAGAAGCGGGGTTTGGTGTTATAAGCTGGACAGCTGCACTGGGGACAGTCAGATCTGCCAAAGCCTCCCTTGAGCCCACCACCATCCCTGGAGCACTGTGGTGGGTGAATCCTTCTCTGACAGGTTCTGACTATGTCCCTGTGTCCTATGTCCCAGCTGGTGTGGCACAAGGTCTGTTGAGGCGTGGGACATTTGCTGAGGACACACTGCCAGGTGCAGGCCACCCAACAACACAGATTTGCCAGATTCGGGGTTCTCAGAAGCAAACCTTTATGGGTTTTGTGCAAAAACATGCAGCTATTGGAAGTGGCAACATGAATTTGCCATTGATTCTGGATCCTCAAACATTTATGGGTAATGCCTGCAGAGACTCAGCTGAGGGAAGTGACACAAAATAAATGCTGAAATAAGTCTAGGTGGAAGAACGTGAGCTGGACACACATGAGTGTCCTGCATTGGCCCAACGCTTGCTAAGGTCTGAGAGCAGACTGGCAGAGTGGAGAAGAGGTGCAATGATCACTTAGATGCACATGTATGCAGTTCCTGTCTTACTTAGGGACTGGGTTTAAATCTGTCAGAGGTGCTGGGAATCCCTCCACTGCTTTTAGATCAAACTACGCAGTCCAAACTCCAAATAAGCTATTCCACACCTGGTGGGATGGAACTCGAGCAGGACAAGACTGACCACCCTGTCCTTTTCCTAGTGGCAGTCTGCCCTTTCCCTCCCATTATCACTGGCCCTGCATCACCTGAGATGGAATTAAAATCGAGAGGAATTACCCCTAAAGCCAGGAAGATGGTATCTGTGCTGGGAAGGGGTGAGGGGGATGGGGCAGGAGTTGCCACTGGTCTCAGTGATTGCACAAAGGGCGGTTGGCCAGTGCTGGGGCAAGTACTTGGTCCCGATCCCAAGCACATGGAAGTCATCTGATGTTTCGTCATGGCTTCATTATATTTTGGATCAGGCCAGCGGTTTGTCTTGCATCACTGCCCTGTATGTTCTGCAGGTAGCCAGTGCCGAGGCGCTGCCAATTATTCTGTTTTGTGAATAGCCTGCAGGGATGGCCTTAAATCACGGCAGATGCCTGTATGTTAAACAGCTGCAATTTCATGCTTAACTTCATTATTGATGCTACATTCCTCATGAAGACACTTACAGTTATGCTCTAACCGCACACAGCCCCCAACAAACAAGTCCTGAAAACGGCAGGAATGAGGGGTTGATTGTTTAGCATAATGGCTACTGCAGGATGGAATCTCCTTTCCCAGCAGCAGGAAATCAGGAAGGATTCTCGGAAGCACTGCCTGGCCCTCTAGCTGCCTGGTTCCCGCCTCTTCACTAGCACATAGTGTAAGCAGGTGCAATCCCATTAGAGAAACTGATTTGCAAAACGGATTGAGCCTCCTGCTAGCTGGCACCATACTGGAACCAGTCCTGCCTCTTTTACTGTTGCAAGTTTTTATTTTTTTTACCAAACCAGGCTGAAAAAGGAGAGTTGCAATTCAGGCCGTCAAGAAAAACAAACAAACAAAGACCCAAGAGTGCCCACACTGCACAGCGAGCCTCCAAGAAGCTGCAAACCAGCTCAGGTGTGTCTCCTCTGGGCGCAAAGCAGGTGTTTTTGTCTCACTGCGCCAATGAAATTGTTCGTAAATTTTTACACCTTTTATCCCAAACGATGTGAAAGAAAAACCTGTCTCCCAGAGTTTTAAAATACTTCAAACATACTGATGAACAACCAGGCCAGTATCTAACAATTGTTAATATTTTATTCCCAACAGCTGTTCAGCCTGAAAAGTTTCAGTAATACACTAAAAACAAAAACAAAACCAACAAAAAATTCAAAACAAATAAAACAAAAACAAAAAAAAGGGGGAAACGAAGTAAAATAAACTTTAACAAAGTTTAAAACACATTATAAATAAGTACAGCTCCAGAGCATAATTTACAAATATAAAACCACATAGAAATGTATGTACAGAAGAGTTACATTACGTACAAATATGTATAAAAATACCCCAGTGTTTACTCTTGTGCTAAAGCTGCGTGGCTAGAGTTATCTTTGGTACTAAGTTCAGGGGAAAAAAGATTGTTTTACAACACACAGCCCTGCTGTACAATATGCCAGACACAGGAAGACACTCCGTGGGCTTGAGGAGGTTTTGGGTGGGTGTTTATACAGGGTATCCCCCTGTGCATTGCATATTGCAGGATCAGGGCAGAAGCAAGGGCTTACAGAGGCAATCGCTGGCAGAAGAGTTTTAATACATTGTACAAGGCACTTCATAAGAAATCTCTTCATTTCTTTTTTCCTGTTCTCTTCTAAGATTCACTGGATGTCTACGCTTGGCTTTTGCCAATACCACTTTATGGCTATAGTTTTTAAACTTCTTGTTCTACATTCAGGATTAGAAACCTCTGAAAACATTAACTCAGTTCACGCCTGCAGAATTTAGATGGCAAACCATCTACACCGCCTAACGTTTTCCAGGATGGGGAAAAAAACTTTGCATCTGCCTTCTGCTGGTGCTCAAGGGGTGTTCTTATTTTGAAAGGTGAGAAGATCCATCTTCCTGGAAGAACTCCCAGGAAGCGTCCACGTTGAAATGCTGTTTGCAAAAGCGCATTGGGTCCTCCATGCTGCCAGGCGCACCTGCAACTCCCATTCCCTTCGCCCCAGCACCCTACACCTCTGTCCCATCCCGCGTGTAGATGAGGCTGTTGACTGTGAAGTTGTAGTAGTGGTTGTACTGAGCTCCCTGGCTGCCGCTGCTGGGGTGGAAGGAGCTGTAGTAGGCAGGGGGAAGGTCCTGCGACCCTCTGCAGCTGGTCTGGGGAAGGCACCTCCTGAGAAGAGCTGCTGGAAGGGGTGAAAGTGCCACTGCTCAGCTGTCCGGCAGAGAAGTTCCTGTGATGCAGGTCACTGCTGAGACCCCCTGTCAGCCGGCTGCCTCCGCCGCTCAGGGAGCTCATGCCGCTGAAGAAGGTGCTGAGGCAGCTAGGGGTGGATGAAATTATGCTGGAGGGAGAGGAGCTTTTGGGATGGTCCCTGGCAGAAGGTGAGGGGTCCAGCTCTGGGGGTGGGCTGTTTCCACATGGTTTGCCTGTGGCTGGGATGGGTCTCTCTTCCTCGGCCTTCAGGCCCCCCAGAGAGGAGGCTGCAGAGGCGGTCGCGGGGGCGTTGGGCTCAGAGCGCCGCTTGCGCTTGCGACGGAAGTTGCCGTTGTCAAACATCTTCTCACAGTTGGGATCTAAGGTCCAGTAGTTTCCCTTCCCTGGTGGAAAACAGGAGACACGAGAGAGAAAGTCAACTTCAGTGACAGTGATGCTGCTGACAGATAGGCAGCATCCATGTCTTGTCTGACTGGCACAGAACCCACATCCTCCTGCACCTGTTCCTCCTCCCTCTGCTGTCCAGAACATGGATCCAAAACCTGTCTCCAGGACATTTCCACCTCCATCCCTCTGATGCCCAAGCGAACCTTGATGCCACATAGAAGAGGAGAACCTCTCCATCCCAAAGCATAACCAGATCTGCACCTCTACCTCAGACCTGGCTAAAGAGAACTTGAAGAGGGGCACCCATTGCTCTGGCTGCCTCACAGAAGCTGGGGCACTTGCAGTAATCTCAGCAATGGGTGACAAGGCAGTGCCCCTGCCACGGCTCTTAGAAAAGCTGATGGAGAGGTGGGCTGGCACGCTCAGTCACACCGGGGGGACAGCAGGCTAGCAGCATTGAGCTGCGGGGGCTGCAAACAAGCTGCCCTTGGCACAAAACTTGGTGCGAGGTGCTGCGGCGCCAACAGCTACCCCCTCTCGCCCCCTGCCCACGGCCGGGATGGGCGCAGTGACCCCACAATGTCCCGAGCGGCTCCAGCCCGGCACGTCCCGACCCCGCCGGGCCGGACCAGCGCTGTCCGGGCGCGTCTCCGCCCACTCCCGGGCACCGGCCGTGCCCCGGGGCCGGGCCGGACAGCGGCGGGCAGGGAGGGGAGCCGTGAATCACGGCCGAAGGAGCCCGGCCTTGCACAACCGGCGCTCCCGGGCTGCTCGGGAACGGGGCGAGGGCTGGGGCCGGCCGGTCCCCGCCTACACCTCCCGCGGGGCAGCGCCGGGCATGGCTGGGGCGAAAGGGGATGGTCACATCCCAGTGGACGGGTCAGGGGACGGGAGAGCGCGGTCTCCTCACAGCGTCTGACTAGAAGTGATGGAGAAGCGCGGTCGCATCATAGCGGTAGCCCCGAGGGGACGGGGAGCGCGGTTGTCGGGACAGCGCCCGACTAGAGGGGACAAGGGACCCGCCGGCCATGGGGACGCTGCCGGCCCTCTCTCCCGGCGGTGCCTCTGTCCGAACCCGCCGCTCCCCCTGCCCCGCCATCCCTCCCGCCCGGCGCGGCACCTCACCGGGGTCATCCTCGTCGCGGGGCACCTTGCGGAAGCAGTCGTTGAGGCTGAGGTTGTGGCGGATGCTGTTCTGCCACCCGGCCTTGCTGCGCTTGTAGAAGGGGAAGTTCTCGGCCACGTACTGGTAGATGTGGCTGAGGGTGAGCTTTCTCTCGGGCGCGCTCTGGATGGCCATGGCGATCAGCGCCGAGTACGAGTAGGGCGGCCGCACCAGCTTCAGCAGCTCCTCCTGGCTGGCCAGGCTCAGCCAGCTCAGCTCCGCGCCGCCCGCCGACGGCGAGCCGGGTGCCGGGGGCGAACCCACGAGCTGCCCGCCCCGGGAGCAGCCGTACGAGGCGGGCGGCAGGAAGGGCGCGGCGGCGGCGGCGGCGGCGCCGGGCGGGCCCTGCAGGTAGGGCGCGGGGCTGTTCATGCCCCACAGGTAGCCGGCGTTGGCGGGCGCCCCGTAGTCCCCCAGCGCGTAGCCGCCCGCCCGCTGCCCCGACGACGCGGCGGCGGCGGCAGCGGCGGCGGCGGCGGCGGCGGCGGCGGCGGCGGCGCCGGGCGGGTGAAGGCTGGGCTGGGGGTAGACGCTGAAGTTCTCGCTGCAGTACACGGCCATGTCGGGGGCTTCCTGCGCGCTGCGGGGCTGCGGGGGCGCGGGGGCGGCCGCCGGCGCCGAAGCTCTGGGCTGCGCCTGCTGCAACTCACCGGCGCTCATAATCCCTGGCCATGCAGGGCCGGCCGGCGCTCCCCCCCGCTCCCGTCCTCTCCCGGCGACACCCCCCGCCCCGCGGCCCCGGTGGCCCCAGACCAAAAACTCCCGGGGGGCTGCGGCGCGGCGCCCTTATAGGCGCTGCCGTGCGCCCCGACTCCCCGCCCGCGGCCGGGGCCGGGGCTGGGCGGGCGGCGGCGGCGCGCAGCGAGCAGCCAGTAGCGCGGCTCGGCGGCGGGCGGGGAGGCGGAGGGGGGCAAGGCCGGGCCCCGGGAGCGGCCGTGGGGGAGGGACCGGCGGGGGAGCTGCGGGAGGCGCCAGGGATTTGGCTCCCGGCGGCGCGGGGGCAGCATCCCCGAGCCGGACCCACCCCCCGGGCTGTCCCCGTCCCCCCTCCCCTTCCCGGGGGTCTCTCCCGGTAGCCCCCGCACCGCTCGCCCCCGCACCGGGCTGTCCGCGCTGCCCGGGGCTCAGGGATGCCATCCCGCTTTCCCACGGATGCGGTCGCCCCCGATCACTTCGGCCCCGGCGCTGAGGTCGGAGGGGTTTGAGCATCCCTGTGGTTCCCCCGACGGAACGCCAAGGGTGAAATGAGCTTAAACTCAGTTCCTGAAGTGTAGTTTTGCCTCCCGTGTCCCAACAGCCGGGGCTGAGATCGCAGTTCATTAGCTTTGGATGAGGAACTGCTTTGGATAAAGAATTGCCCGAAATTAAACAAACAAACACAAGTAGCGTGTTCGCTCGTACCGCGGGCGGAACGGGCTGGCTGGAGCGGGGCGAGATTTAGTGAATAAAAGTTCTTTTCGCCTTAGTGCTCCGGGGCAGCCTGAGGAAAAGCGCATTCTTTTGCAGAGAAAAAGCTCTCGGTGCTTCATAACGATCCCGACAGCCGGGATCTGTCCGGGGCACCAGCTCCGGCAAATCTTCTGGTCCGGGGCAAAGCGCACGTGTAAAAATAAAAATACGGTCAGTGATGCGGGAGGATTTAGAGTCTGTCGCTCGCTTACTAGATACATGAGGTGCACATTTCATCCCCCTTCCTACATGGGGTTGTTATTCAGTTTTCTGCTCGTAAAAATGTCAAAAAATGTCCTTTCCTGGTGCATGCACGAAACGCTCTCTGCAATCGCTGGGTGTTTTGGTCTGACATCAGGATTTTGTGAGAGAGGAGCGTTTGGGAAAAGTCTTTGTATTTTATGTTTTCCATAAAATAGTTATAAAAGCACATGTAAACCAGAGAAGCTTTCCCGAGCTGACTCCAATCCCAAATTTTCATCCCCTGTGTGATCTAAGCAGGGATATAATAGCCGAAGGATTTTCAACTTTGTATTTCGTTTTAAAACAAGTGAACAAACACTTTTTGAGGCAGAGAATAACTTTAAAGTGACTGGGTTAAAGAATTCGGATTTGGTTTTTTCTCCTTTAATCATAACAGGAGGTGTTCGGGGCTTTTGGGGTTTTTTTTGTTGGGCTTTTGTGTGTGTGTGCTTTTTTTCCTTTTTCTGTTGTTATTTTGTTTCCGTCACTGTTGCTGTTGCAGATTTTATTTTCCATCCCTTGGGGAAAGAGCTTCCCGTGTGTATTTGGATACCCAGAGCAACGGGAGAAAAGTTTACATTAGGTTTTGCAAGGTGTCTTTTCCCTTCTCAGCTTTCTTGTCTTTAAGATTTGTGATAGCTCCTCGTTTCTTTTAGAGCCGGGTCGCGCTGGAAAATGCTGGTTTGAAGTCTGACGGGGCAACAGGCATCCAAACTAAGTAGTTTATGGCGAAATCACAAGTAGAAAGGACATTTAAAGCACAAGAAACAGGTAGACTTTTACAAAGCAATTTCCCTATGAGTTGGAAGAGCTAAGCCTAAAATATTATTCTCTAAAATTACAACAAATCTGTGCTTATCCGTTTGGTGAAAACCCCTGCGATCGCTGCAGGAGGGAGAAGAGCAGTCGGTGGTATCACCGTATCGCTCGAAATTGAGGTTTTTGCTCCAGGGATTTGGTGGTTTTGGGCAAAGGCAGAGCCATCTAGAGGAACAGCCTGGCTTTGGCGAGGCGGGGAAGCCAGTTTCCCTCACAGGCATAGGGTGCTGCCTTTGAGCTTTCCTTAGCTGATTTCTCTGCCTCCAACAAAGGAAACGCGTTAGAAAATAATGCTGAATTAGCTCTAATAAAAACGCGTGTCCTCAGAAAACTCCAGCTCGCTTTACCAAATAGTGAGGAATGTGAAACAAAAATAGCTTTAAAGAGGTTATTACATAGCTGGGATGGCATGGATATGCAAACCAACACTTAATTTGAAGAGCGGAGAGAATAAAGCTTTGATGGTGTGACGGCTGTAAAAACATTTAATTTACTTAATGCATTTATCCTGCAAGTAGCGTGCAGTGTTGCCTCGAAACATCATCAGCTCTCAGTACAGACCTTCTGCTGTTCCCTTCTGCCAAGGCATGAGGAGAGCATGAGGAGATCCAGCACTCTGCCACTCTGCTTTCTAAATGCTGCATTTTTTCCAGAGAGCTCTGGGAGATGTTTGTCTTGCAGAAACACACTGGGAAGCTGGCAAGAGGTGACGAAACACAAAACTGAAATCAGTTTCAAGGTAAGAGTCTGAGGCTACTGTCCATCACTGGGAGCAGATTTGGGGTTGGGTTTCAGCAGCTTTGTTGGCTCTGTGAGTGGGCAGTGAGGTGTGCTGGGCAGAGGAGCCTGTGGCACCTTGAGCTGGGCTGAGCTGTACCCACAGCCAGCTGAGATGCAGTGCCCAGAATAGGGAGGAATATGCTTGGTTGTGAGGAAGGGTGTGATACTAGATCTTAAATTTAAAATCTCCAGCCAGCTGCCTTGGAGAGTGTTTGTTCCAAGGCTTCTCAAGCGCTGCAGGAGAGTGAGGTCCTCCCCATCCTTGCCTGGTGCGGTCCTCACTGCTGGCTCAGGTGCTGTGCTTGTCCTAGTGCATGCAGCAAGCACTTTTCCCCTGTAGGAAGACACTGGCTTTGCCTCCGAGGCTCTGCTCCTCTGAACATGTAGGTACAGGCTTAACTTTCCTGGTGTGGATCTCAGTGTGTGCAGCTCAACAGGGAAACCTGAAAATGCTTCAGAGCTGAGCACCCAGCCTTGCAGTGGGAGCAGATATCTGCACCCACCTGGATCTCTCTGTTTCCCAAGGATGCTGAGCTCTAGGCAGGGGGTATGTGTTGGGGAACAGAATATAAGATCCTGTATTGGCTGCTCTTGGCTTTACCAGGAGAATAGAGAAGCTGGGATCTCTTCAATGGCTCCAGATTGGTGCAGTGGAGCAGGAACCACAAGTTTGGTTCGTTTTGGCTGTGTTCACAAGCTAAGTCTCGCTTTTTCCTCAGGGCTGTCAGGATGCAAGGTGGTAACTCCATGGTCCACATAAAATCTGCTAAGGAAGAATTATTTTATACCTTTCTCCAGAGTGATCAATGAAATTGGGAATGAGTTCGTCATCCTCAGAGGCAAGATGGAAAAATTATAGTTTCTCTTGCAGTGGTCCAGTGCTGTGGCTCCACCCTCAAGAACAGTAAGGAATTGACTAAGAGCAGCTCAAATTAAATTTAAGATCTAGTTTCACTCCCTTCCTTACAGCCAAGCATATTCCTCCCTATTCTGGGTGCTTTATACCTATTAATATGCTACAAGAACATCTCTTTTTTTCACTCAACCTCTGATTTGTCCTGCAAATGGCTAATAGAGAATATCTGATGGTGTGCAATAGATGTTTCACTGCTGTGAATTTGGGAAGGGTGTTCTGGGTATGTGTACTCAGGTTAAAGTAATTTTTATCCCTTACCATAGGAGAATTATGTATATTCCTCCCTATCTGTATCTAGTCATCTACTGGACTGAAGTTCTGGCGATCTAATTTTGTCAATTTACCTTATGATAGGATCAGAGGTTTTCAAATCTTTTTTTGATATTTCAGGCTCTACAGCATTTCCTGGCGAGGTGTCCTCATCCCACGATGTGCAGGCTACTGACAACAAGCCTGATTTGGTTTTGTTTCGAGTTCACAGTTTCTGTTAAACTCTGCAGGCTGCAGACTGAGGGTTGGCATTTCAGAATATTTATATTAATATTTTCTCAGTGCATTTCTATGCTGCTGAGTGTCATGGAGCCCCTGGACCCAGCCACAAAGCAAGGAATAAATCATAGTTCATCACAAGCTGTAGTTTCTGCAGCACTTTGGGCTGCTGGGAGCAAACACCATTGCTGAAAGAAGCAGTTCTGCTCTGTGTCCACTCCTCGCTGGTTTTTTATGGCTGCTGTGCTCACACAAGTGTTTCTGAGGCTGACTGGGGCACTAATCCAGTTTGAGAAGAACACCTTCTTCCCAATCCCTTTTTTCCTCCTTTTTTTATCCCCTCAGGTTAGTCTTAGCCTGGGCCTGCCTAGCCCCTTCCTGAGTGAGAGCTTGTTAGTGACTGATTAGCCAAAGTTTTGATAAAAGCTTCATTGTTTGTAACCTCTGTAAACTACCCGGAGCTGTGCTCCTAATAAAAGTGGGATTAAATAGACACCTTGGGAGTGAGACAGTTGCAAGTGGGAATTTCAGAGTTTTGAGGGACTGAGGGATGTGGCCAGGGTTCAGTAACTCTGTGTATCAGGAGTGGTTTTACCAAAACTGGGAAAGAAGCCTGATTTTTGTGTTTTGGGGGGAGAAGGAAGCTGGTGGGAGACAGAAGGAAGTCACCTGTTTGTGGCTGGATTAAACACATGCTCCAGGGGTTTGGAAACACGTTTGCAGAAGTTCTCAGCACCCTGCATTCTTCCAGCCTCTCCTCTGGCTTAGGAGTCATAAAAAGTGTTTTAAAATCCTTACTCTGATCCCATGAATTTAATCCTTCCTCATTTTATTTTTGCAACAGTAGGAAAGTCCACTTGGCAATGATGTATTCCTGACTTGGTACTATTGGGTTGTGTCTTTCCTGGAGTGTTAAGCAAGGGGCTTCTTCCCTCCTGCTTAAAGCAAGAAGCTGACCTGGGCTGAAATAAAGCATTTCCTCGCTTTTTACATGTTTTTGATGTGCAATGGGATATTTGAAATGGAGCTTGGTGCTCTGGGCTGGTTGCTCTTTAGTGCTCACTCCTATAGAACAAGGTAAAGGACAATATCTTTTGGTCTTTATTCATCTGAATAAGCCACCTCTGCTCTGGAATGAGTAATAGAAACAGAAAAACATACATTTATGGTCAGCTAAGGTAAAAATAATCGAAACTATTAGTAGATAAAGGCAGTGGCTGCCATCACCACCACCACAAGGAAACGGAGGAGTATTAAATTAGTATTTCTTTTCCATGTTTGTCTGGGGCAGAAAAAATCAGATAGTGTATTAGTTTCAGGTGCTGGTGAAAGAGCATTTTGGGCTCCATTAATAACTAGGGATTATGTTAAACAGCAACCACATAAATGAAATATTTTATGATCAGCCAATCCTGGTAATTCATAGCCAAAAGTTTCTGACCTCTCTCAACCAGGAACATAATGTGTGGGCCATTAATGCTGGCTTTTCATTTTGGGACACTGGGAGGATTTTAGAGCACTGGGAAAGCTGATATTGGCTCATTATTTAAAAGGATTGGGCAAATGATTTGGGTGATGCTATAACTGTCAGCCCTTCACTGTTAAAGGCAAAAAATGCTGGGCACAACTCTTGATTAATGAATAATTTCCTTCTCAAAGGAAGGCAATGAAACTGATGCCAATGAGTGTGTAGATAGGAAATAAATCTTGTCAAATTAATTTGCTGTTGTTCTCCAGCAAGAAGGAGCAAGTCTTGATGCAACAGATTTCTGGAAGTATTTGATTAGTTCTGTCATGGAGGTGGATTTTACAAACTGGTATAAAATCACCGTGGTGCAAATCAAGTGGATCCAGCTGGTTATACCAAGATCTCAGAATGTCACTGTGAAAGGTGAATCCTTGAGTCTCTTCTCTGGGAAGTTTTGTGGAAATTGGTCCATTATTCTGTGTCTGTCATCGATTATGGGGGAAATAAAGAATCATTGACTACTGAATCTGAAGGAGGCTAAAAACTGTGGAGTGTTAAATAGTAAAGAGTTCACTGACACAGAGCTATCTCTGCCTGGGAACAGGGGGAATATGAGCAGAGTATCTTTTGATATGGAGAAACACAAGGTCAGATTAAGGAAAAAAAGCTGAGATTGAAGAGGTGATGGAAAGAAATAATTTTTAAAATTATTTATTTTTAAAATCAATAATTTTTTTAAAGGCTGTTGTGGTTCTTGAGAACAATCAGCTGTTCCTTGTGATTTTGGGGTGAATGAGGCAGAGGAATAACAAATTGTAATACCTCCATATTGATGCTGTATGAAATTGTAGTGGCACCTATAAAATAATGAGTAGCAGGGTAAAGTAACAGGGGTGAAGTTGTTTATTATCCAGTTAAATACAGCACAAATACCCTATGGGTTTTAAAATAAAACTGGAACCATGCTTGTGAGCAGGTACCACCACACAATGTGCAGCTGTGCCTTGAAGCTTCTCAAGGAACTCTCCTTAATTACTTACAGGAAAGGGATATTATGGGTGACTTGTTTGCAGTCTATAAATATCTGTGCAAGAGCTGGAGCATGGGGATAAAGGACAAAGTCAGAACAGGAATTAGGCCAGAACTGAAGCAGGACAGAGAGAAGAGGCTCAATTCAGCTGGTCACATGGAGATAGCTGGCCACAATGACACCATAAAGGCTATTTTAAAGAAACATTTTGAAGTCTGTTCACTCTTCTTGGCCAGTAGATACTGTCTGGTGTCTCCAACTTGGTCAGTGTGTGATGAGGGGAAGTGGTCCAGCAAAAGGATTGCTGCTAATGGAAGCTCTGGCCAGCAGAAACAGGAATCTGAGATCAGTTTGGGTAGAAAGGCAGTTAAAGATGTACCAGCATAATGTGTGCTTTTGAAAATCAGGTGGACAGACAATGGAGAGATGCCCCATGGGAAAAGCTTGTTTGAAGGCAGTGATGCAAAACACAAGAGAGGCACCAGCTGGAATCACACTCATGAAAAGAAAACCCATGTAAACTCAAGATTTGTCACCTTACAGAAATCAGCCTTTCTGTTCAGGGCTGTGGAACAGTTCCCTGATGCTCACAGCTCTATGGGCTCCTATGACAGATGCTGAGGAAGAACTTCCTTGAATTCTTTGAAGGATTTCAGGTGATTTTGCTGCCAGTCAAGGTGTGCCTAAGCCTTACTTTGGGAGTGACCCACTGGTGTGGCCAGTGGCTGATGTTTGTGGCTGACTGGCACATGTCAAAGGCTGGCAAAGGCAGTACTAACCAGGACAGGTATGGCAAGAGCCTGCAGGCTTTCATGAGGCTCAACAGATTCTACATGAGCAAAAAGAAGTGCAAGTGCAAATTAAACAGGCAACGGAGGAGAAAAGTTCTAATTGGCATTTAGGAAGACCAAAATTAGCAAAGAGAGGAGGAACAAAACCTGGGTTTCCCCAGGGGGCTTCTGCAGTCCTAGTCTCATCACCTGTCTCGACAACATTTAACACTGCTTGGTGAGAAAGAAAGCAAGCAGCCACTGAGCCTGGGTGTTGGAAGACATTCTCCACCTGGCCAGTGCTCAGCAGGATGCATTGGTGAAAATATAAATCCTAAGCAGGCATAGGCAGAACAAAAGAGAAAATATCAAGGGCAGTCAAGAAGAATTGGTTTAAAAGCAAGGCAGCATTAAAACATTCCTGTGTAAGTCCAAGTCAAGATGGTCTTTTATATTAGGGAAGAAGAACTGTGTATCCTCCACATTAATGTTGAGGAGAGCTCCTTGCTTTCAGAGAAGGACAGGCTGAAGAGATGAGTGAAATATTACCAGAGTTTTTACCGATGACTGATCAAGAGATTTGGAGATTCTCAGTGTTTGAGAGATTAAAATGCTTCGGAAGGAGGGTGATAAGGATATCTTGCTAGCAGAGGTGCAAAGAAGGCTGAGAGAACTGGAATTATGCAGTTTGGAGAAAGGAGGGCTCTGAGGTGACTTTATTGCAGCCTTTCAGTACCTGAAGGGAACCTACAAGAGAGCTGGGGAGAGACTTTTTACAAGGGCATGTCATGACAGGATAAGGCTTTACACAGGACAGAGGGGAGGTTTAAATTGGATATGAGGGAGAAATCCTTTGCTGTGAGGGTTGTAAGGCACTGACACAGGCTGCCCAGATAACCTGTGGCTGCCTCATTCCTGGAAGTGCTCAAGTCCAGGTTGGATGGAGCTCTGAGCAACCTGGTCTGGTGGAAGGTGTCCCTGTCCATGGCAGGGGCTTGGAAGTGGATGATCTTTAAGGTTCCTTCCAACCCAACTCATTCTATAATCCTATGAAAGGTCAGGAGACTGAAGAACTCTGAGGGGCTGAGAATGGATCGATGTGGCTGTGGTCACTGACCCAACCAGGCACCTGCATGTTAGCAGGAAAGAAAAGATCCCTTAAACAAGGAAAAATGTTCCTAATAGGTGAGTTCCCACAAGGGACCTTCCAAATTTTGTGTGTTTCCTGATACCCAAAATCCTCGCTGTGTTCCTTGCTGGAGGATTCAGAAGGTAGATTCATCTTCCACAGAGCAAGACGGACAGCAGAGCAAAACCAGTGCAAGAGGCTGATCACTGGCAGCTTCAGAGATATCAAGAAGCTCTTCAGTTCTCCAGTTGCACAATTTCAAAAAGTCATTTGATCCGGTATGTTGCAATAGGTGTGTGGAGTGTCCTAGGGCTATATGATATGTGTAAGAAGCTGCTGAAAAACATTATGAAGAGGTGAGGTCAGCAGTCCTGGTCAAGAACAAGCTGAACAACTGGTTCAACACAATGACTGGTAGCAGACAGGGTGACTTGATAATTCTCAGTACCTTCTGGAGCTGCCTGTAGAAAGTGAAGGATGGAGTTACAGCCGCCAAAGACTTTGGGCAAAGTGAGAAGATGAAAAACCTGAAGATGATCACATCTCCAGTGGTGGTGCCAGTTCATCAGATGTGCAGGGTCAGGTTGCTGTGTCCCGTGATGGATGGTGCAGATCAAACATTGGCATGAGCCAAAGACCAGGAGGAAAGGGAGAAAGGATGAGAACTACACAGACAGGCAGCAGCCGGGTGGACAAGATGGACAGCCCCATTTATCTGAGACATTTTACCACTTAGGTCAGCAGCAGATCCCTCACAGAGATCTGAAGGAGAGTGTAGCTGGCACACGTGGGCATAGATCAACTGAAACAGTCGTGAAAAGACATAGACAAATGATGGAAGCAAAAAATCAGGCTACTCAGTTGGTCCCTGTCCTTGCTTTGTGTGCAAAGAAATGAATGTTTGGGAAGGTGAAATAAAAAAAGACAGCTGGTCTTTACAGTGAAGTGTCAGATTGTGAGACCATGCCAGGACTGGGAGGAGGAAGATCCTCCAGTCAGCAGAAGGATATGCAAAAAGTCATCTCTCACTGCTGCATGGATGGATAATTTCTTTGAAGACACCCTGTTCTTTCTTATGGTAAAGGGAAGCAGATTAAGAGCCAGATGTTGACAGAAATGAGTTTATTGCTTTTCATTTTGATTTTTTGTTGTTAATCTACAATTTTCTCAACAGAGCTGCGGACCCTTTTGTACTGCATTTGCACCTGCCTCTGTAAGCAGCTACTTCTTAATATTCTCTCACAGACCTTTTGGGTCCACAGTCTGTGGATGGAAAGGGTGGAGGACATAAAGAAAAGGAACCTCTATTTGCTGAGCACAGAGGAGCACTTGAGAATGACTTGTAACTGCGCTTTATGGTCATTAGTCTGTGGGACAAAAAATAAAGAGCAAATCCCTCTGAAAATGGAGATGGCAAAGACAAGTGAACTGGGAGGGAAAAGGGAGGAAGAGCAGCTTTTTGCATGCAGCAGTTCCAGTTCATCCTCGACAAATGAAGCCACTTTGAGTTTCCAAACATGGGACTTGTGTCACCAGGTCACTCTAATGGGCCAGTCAGACAGAGCCCTGACAGAGCAACCAGCATCAAATGTGTGGAAGAGGCAAAATCCAACTCAAATTTCCACAGTCCCCTCTTGACAAGGAGAGTGCAGTCTGGCTCTTTACAAGTCAGGAGATTCCTGCAGAGCGGTGAATTCACATCACATAGTCCCAAGGTTTTGGATGGGATCCCTAAAAAAAAAAAAAAAAAAATGTTCAGGATGGAGAGAACCAGATGATTTAATCTGGGTTGTAGGAAGGGTGAGTGAGATAGAGGTGATTGAGCAGCATCAAAGGGTGACAATCAATTTGAATTTCCCCAGAAGTGATGTTGATGCCTATGTTGCTTCTCCCTGTGCTTTTTCTTTAATTAAATACCGAATGTTCCATTAGTAGTTGGAATAACATGCTGTTCTTGGGGAAAAGAAAACCCAAGTAATCCCTTTATCTGCTAAAATAGATGATTTCTAGTAGATTAAACAATGGCCTTTCAGCTACCAGAGCATAGTTCAGGCCATAATTGAAGTCCTCTCCTTGGCCTCTCCTCGGTCCCTTGCAGCCAGCAGCCCGTGGAGCCCCATCATCAGAGATAACCTCAGTGACTCTTGTCTGCACTGAGTGTTTCTCCAGATGAGGAGATTAGTCGGAGATAAAGCATATTACCTGAAAATAATAAGTGATTACGGTCCCGGACTGTCTCTCCACATTCATTTCATGCTGGTTAACCCTTGCAAAACTGGCTGCTGCTTGGGTTTAGGTCTTTAAAGAGGAGGGAGGGTGAAGGAAGGTTTACAGTGCCTGAGTGGAAAAGGAGGAATTTGGCCTTTTGTTGTGTGTTTCATTGTCCGGGTGGGGATTTCCAGGAAATCTGTGGAGGAGCTGGAGCTGTGTCTTGTGGGGTTCTTGTGGGATGCCATCTCCCCCTCCTCCCTGTGCTGGTCAGGAAGCTGTGAGGACTTAACACTGCCTTGCAAATCATCTTGTATTTACCTGATAGCAACACAGGAGAACACTGGATGCCCAGAACATACACTGTGGTTCTGTTTCCACTGCTGCAATGAACAGGACCATGCCATGGGCCCAGCCAGTGACCTGAAATAGTCCATGCTGTCCCATTATTAGCATGGACCAGGCATGCTCTGGTATTCACAGTACTCTCCCATGCCCAGGCATGGCTCAGAGGCTACAAACTTCTCCACTGAGCAGTTTCCATGGGACCAGTTTGTTACTGGGAGTACTGTGTGGATATGAGCTCATGGCCAAAGAACAGCCCCTGGTATTTTTTCCAGCATGGATGTAGCTACTCTGACTTGACTACACAAAACCATTTATACCTTTTGTATTTATTCACCAGCAAGAGATCCAGAGAAATACAAAAACCATGCAAGGTTTTAATAGCAAATTTTCAACGTATCTGGGAGGAAAAAAAAAATATCCTATAGTGGTTTCCTAGAAATTCAGGTTGGTTGCCTAGGTAGGATGGAGAGAAGAAATGTAAAACAAAAAAGGTGAGGAAATGCCTTGAAATCTGCTTATGGGGCTCTGTGTTACCACTGGTGGGAGTGAGCTCCTGTGCTGCAGAAAATGTCCTGGTGGGAAGATATTTTCCTTGGTCTCCCTGCAGATATTACAGATGAAGTCTTGTCCCTGTTCAAGTCACTGGGAGTTTTGTGGGTGACTTCATTAAGACCACGGCCATTTAATTCATAAAAGGCTCCTTCCCAGCTCCTGTGCCATTACAGCATCCTCTGTCTGTCATCAGGCTGGGCTCCCTGAGTGAGGGCTGAGCAGGTTCATCCTTCTTCCTCTAAATGCTTCATCAGCCGCTCCCTTGAAAACTGTAAATAAAGGCCGCTGGGGATAGCTTTTCTGCTTGACCCCTCACCTGAAATGAAAATAAAGGTGACTGAATTTCATCCTGACGTGGAGCTCCTTCCCAGGCTGGCTCTTTCCCGTGGCTGTTGACAGTTACCTGCCAAGCCCCATGGTTACCTTTGATTTTGCCGTAATGACATCTCTGTGCTTAGGATGGCTCTGGGACTGTAATCCCCTCTGCAGCCTTAACCAATTTATGGGGTAACCTGAGACCAGGCTCTCTCTTCCCCGTGATTTTTCCACTTGTTAACACTCACTGAAGGCATCAACAAACTAAATGCAGAGGGTTTATTTTGTTGCATGCCCAGGTTTGGTGAATATCTACATTCACGCCTGCTGTGAATGTCAGCCTTCAGAAAGCTGCTGCATGTTCTTGCCACATGAAAATGGCACAGTGCTTTATTTCCCCAAAGTGTGCTGCTGAAACAAATGCTTTGTTAGCAAAACTCAGGCAGTGCTCTAAGGAGCTGTTAAGAGCAGAAGTGAGGATTCAGCAAAGTGGGATTTATCCACGGTTTTGGCACAGATTTTCAGTGTGATCTGTAGTTTGCTTTGTCTCAAAGTGCTTTGTCTTTAAAATCCTTCAAGTCAAAGTTCTATATGTGTCTCGTGTGCTTAGATTCTAAGCTTTTCAGGGCCAGGGATTTTTGTTTGCATAGCAGCTTTTATAATAAGTCCCTGATCTCTAGGGAACCTACCTGTGTGTATAATACAGTTTTAAAAGAGAGTTCAACTTCATTGCAAGGAATGATCCTGGCATTAGGGGAGGACACAAGTCCTGGTCCCTGCTCCCCAACTTGTATTATTTGGCTTTTCTGAAGGAAATCTTAGGGCAGATGATTTACACAGCAACGGAAGCAGAAGGAGGATCCCTGGGGAAAGCAAACACTTGAGACTTCAAGGTGGGATGACTTTGGTGGCACACTTCTCCAATGGCCATCTGATCCAGGAGGTGCCCACTTCCTAAGCACAGATCAAAGACAAAAGGTGACTTCTGAAATGACATGCAGCCACCTCTCACATTGCTTAAATTCTCTCCTCCTGCTCGCGTTTGATCTCACTTTACTTTTCCTGTCGCTGGAAGCAGGTGCTTGCTTTATTCTCCCCGACAAGTTTAGATCAGCTGAACAGCTCTAATGGCTGCAGTGAGAGAATCTCCCAGTGGCACAGCCAGCCTAAACCTTGGAGCAGTCACTGGAAAAGCTCCTCTTCGCTGCAGTCAGGTGTGGATGAGGTCTGGATGAGCTGATTCACAGTGGTGGTTGTCCTGCCAGACTTGCCTTTAAGAAGCAGAAGTTGTTGTAATGTGAGGTGAGGCTCAAGGAAAGCCCAGCTGGCTACACCATGAGCTCCTCCAGGCATGTGGGGTAGGGCTAGAGGGTTTTCTTGATGTGCTAAAGATGCACATTTCCTCTTTATGTACTGTTAGCAAAGCTCGTGCTTGTTATTCTGGGCTCTCAGCTCTATAGGGTGGCTCTCCTGACTGCTGGTGAAAATGTCCAGCACAGAATGTCATCACAAGTGACAGGCATAACTCAAGCCAATGTCATTTTGTAACTGGAGTTACATCAGATTATGAGACTCCCCGAGATTTTGGTCACTTGTGTGCACTGCTCTGAATTTTGTCTGTCACTCCTATTTCTCTGTAACGCTGCTCTGCTTTACTCCTGTGAGCCTGTCTTTAATTTTAACCTGCTTCTTCCAAGGAAAAAGAGAAGCAGAATTTACCTAACAGGCAAGCTCTTAACAAAGCCTCAGATACCTGATACACATAATGGTCCCAGAGGCATGTTTACTTTGGCCTGAGTGAGTGAGTGAAAACCATTTTGGAAGGACTTTTTCACCTCCAGCAACTTAACCTAACGAGGAGAAAAGTGATGTGGTTAAAGGGCTGTTTAAACAACGGCATTAGGGAGCAGATTTAGGCTCTCCAACAATACCTGTATGTATTTGCCTTACACAGGTGCATAAATATGCAGTGATTTATATCACGGGGCACATCACATAGGCAGTGATGAGATTTCAGCCATCCTCTGCTGATGGATGATTTTGGGGGGATAATTGGGAAAAAACAGTAGATTTTTTTAGCAGGTTACAGCAGAACTGCCCAAAGATTTGTAACACCACCACTGAGTTTGCCAGCTGCCCTTGTCTTCTGCACTGAAGAGTGTCTGTATAACAAGGAGTGTGAATTTGAGGGCTCAGTCCTGTGAGTGATTCAGGTGGCTGGAAGAGAGCTACAGGGACCTCGGATTTAGGCTGAAGGATGCTGCTTGTTTCTGCTCACATGATGCCATAAAAGCCCCCATCAATTTATCAAGAAAACTAGAGAAGGATGAAACCACTCCATGGAAAATGTGCCTGTGCTGGACTGCTGCACTGCCACGAAAGTTCATGTTTTTAGACCCAAATGGGTGGCTGACCTCCTGCTGACAGAATGGGCTGTCAACACTCATCCCTTGAAGAAGAGTTCCCCCTTTGCACTTTGGCTCCTGGTGGTGATGACCTGAATGGAGATTCCCAGATTACACCCTGCCTCTTCCACGAGCTGGGGGTCCTGCTTACCCATCACTTCCCTCTTTCAACATCCTCATGGAGGCAATGAATCTTATTCCTGGCCCAAGGAGCACTTGTCAAGGGCTGGGCTGACAGGGAGCTGTGTCCTCCTTGGCCATGTTTTTGTGCATGGAATTGTTAATAGCTGAGATGGTTCCCCCAAACCCTGCCAGTGCCCAGAGCAGCGCCTTGCACCAGGGCAGTACAGGCTTAGAGAGAACTCTTGCCTCTCACTGGTGGAAAAAGACAGCAAAAATGGTAAGTTAGGGCCAAACTGAGTTGAAATTTATCTCTGCATCATGTCTTCTACACAACTGCAGTTTTACTGAGGCTATGAGATTGATTTTCCAGAGGTATATAGGTACCTCTAAGCACAGGGGGAATGAGCTGCAGGATTCCAGGAAGGATCTGCACAGGTTGGGTGCACAAATGTCATTGTTTTACATTATAACTAAGGTCCTTGATTCTAACTTAAGCTCTTCCTATCTGATTGTAAAGGGCCTGAGCTCAGCTATCACACATTTGGGCCCATTGGCAAATTCTCCCAAGGTGCTACTAAAACACATAATTGTCTGCTTTTGACTTTCTGGTCCTGGCTGACTTGTACTTTGCTTCTGTGCATGAATTTAGCATGATGTGGAGAAGCCAAAAGCCCCAGCAGCCTCTGAAAACCTCCCTGGATGTTTGGAGTAGTCACTGCCTTGAGAAACAGGGGCACTGCCATTTGGGTGAGTGGTTTAAGCTCCTGACTCTGGGAATCTGAGCCATCATCTCCCTGGAGTATTGTGAAAATAAGCCAATTATTTGAGAGCAATTTCCTCCTGCAGGTGTTTATTTGGTCTTCAGCATTGTCTTCTGTCTCAGGGATGTGCAGACAGCTACACAGAGAGCAGCCATGCAGGGCACAGCTTTCTCCATATCTGCATTAGCAGTGAGGAGGCAAATAAATTCTCTTGGAGGCAGAGGAAAGTGAGAGCTGGGATTTGGTTCCCATCCACCTCTAATTGGGATTATGTTGGCAACTATCAACCCCATCTTTTGATATTTGGGAAGAAGAAATGGGAAACTGAGCAGCAATAGTGGGCTGCTCCTGCATAAACTATTCTGGCAAAATGCCTTTTAATTTCATGTGAGCTGTGCCTGCGAGAAGACGGAAGGATCAAGCTATCATCAAGAAAGATTAGGATTTGGAGCCAGGTTTTGGAAATTGTCTCCTATCTCAGTAATGAATCAGACACCTTAGGTGAAATTCGGATCCTACTGAATAAGCATTTTCTTTTTTTGTGTTTACCAGGGCCAGGATTTCACCCCTAACTTCAAAAATACCCAACCACTGCTGTGCCTGCAGCCTGGAGCTGGTTACCAATGTTACATCCTAAAATTGTGTCTCATTTATATTATCCTTGTAGGACCTGATTTTGCTCCCCATAATAGGGGTGCCAATGCTCAGTTCAAGATGATGGGACTGTCCTTCTTTTACTCTTTACAGAATTAAATTAAATTATGTTACAGAATTGTGATATTTTAAAAGTGATTCTTCTTAATTTAGATTATTCCTGATAATTCTAGATTGCAGGTTTGGTTTCATTTACATCAGAAATAGGATCTATTTTCTCTGCCCTGGAAGGAAGACACTCTCAAGGGCTTACTGATATTTGTGTGTTTGACTTTAAGGCAGAAGTTTGTTCCTAATTAATTGAATAAGTGCTTTAATCCCTGGCCTGAGGGCTTCCCATAGAGCATTAGCTGTATTAAGAAGGAAATGGAGTGTAATCCCTTTAATATAAGCACAGGAGAACATGAGAGTTTCACATTTCTGGAAATAATTTCTTTCCTTGTTACATTATTTATTCCAATATTAATTTGCATAAAATGCAGTGAAGATGAAGGGCTTCTCCTCTTTCCTGACAACAGTGCAGAGCTGTTAGCAGAACAAAACCCTTGCCAGAGCATCCTTGGGCTCCAGTTGCACACTGGTGCCTAACAGTGTGCAGAGAGAAATACCTCTTGGAATTCAGCTCATTCCAATGGTGCCTGTGAACACAGGTCTGTGACTGGCTCTCCTCCTGGAGCTGAGATCTCATCTTCCCGGCTCCTCACCATCATTTACTACTATTTGCATCACTCTAGTGGCACAGACTCTAATTTCTGAACCAACGGCTGCACTAGGCTCATGTGCAGCTATAGAAATTGGACTCTTAGATGAGATTCAGCTCAGCAAACCCAGGCTTTCTGGGTTTATTTCAGCCCCAGCTATGTACCTGCACTGGTAACATGAACTGTCCTAAATGAGCCAGGAAGTCAGGAATGATCAGCTCCAAGGGAGATGTCCTCCTTGTGTACAACCAAAATTAGGCAGGATCAGTCTTTTGATGCAATACATCCAAACCTGGTCAAGGCTTGATGTTTTTTAAAGAGTAAATAGTGCTCTGTGGATCTGGTGCGGTGGTCCTCTCTATTCATAGGACAGAGGGCTCCATCTGAGCATCCCCTGCTGTCTCCTGCTGTAGTTCACCAAAGGAAGAGAACAGCAGCATCTGAAAGGGGCAGTTCAGGTGTCCTCAGCCACCCTCTGAGTCCAAGTGGAGATCCCTGCCTGCCCTAAGTCTGCAGTGTTCCCCATCCTTCCATGCAGGGAGGCAAGGATACTGTTTTCTTCTGCTCAACACTCCCACAAAGGAGGTCCTTTTCTCCTCAGTTTCCCTGTCTTTTGCTCACCTCTTTTTCAGGAGCTGGGGATGTTTCAAGAGCTCACGAAGGGCAGGCTTTGTGCCTCTCCTGGCCACGTGTCCCCAGCATGGCTGTTTGCATCTGAAGAAGTGGGTAACAGCTCCCCAGCATGACTGTTGGATGGCTTCACCTCCAAGAAACAACCCCAACCCCCTCAGGCTCCCCTTCCTCCGCCATGGCCTCCAGGGTTCTGAAATTCAGTTGTGTCACAATGGGACAGAGTTTTCCCTTGACCCTGGAAACACTGTGACCACACAGGCATTGTTGGATACCACACTGAAGCTCCCTGCCCCACAAGGGGTCACAGCTGCTCACCCTCTGGGTGACTTGGGGGTTGCTGCCTGTGGGATGCCTCCATCTCATCCCTTCTGGGTTCCAACACACTGCATCCCCTGAGGTGTTTATCTCCTTATGTCCTGGTTGGGTATATTTTGCTTTGCTGGAGTTGGATGAAGTCAATCGTACTCTGCCACTTTGATTCCCAGCTGAATCCCCTTCCTCCTGCCAGTAGGCAACTTCAGATCTCTAGTTCTCTTATCCCTTGGGGTGGGATGGAGGAGCAGATCTGGTCTGCTGATTTTTAACTGAGTGACTTTTCTGGTCCAGGTTCCTGATTCACCATGGAGATGATAAGGGATTCAAGACCATGGAAGGTGAAGTACACACAGGACTCACATCCTCACTGGTGTTTCAGTAATGGGTTTGGCTGGGTCTGCTGGTCTGGGAAGAAAATAGGAACTGGTGACAACGGGATTCTGCATCCTGGCCAATGGCAAACACTGGTCTGGGAAGCCCAGAGGGGGAAAAAAGTGAAATGTTGGAAAAAAAGGACTGAGAATATGAAATATGTTCTTGCCCAAGGTGGGTGACTGCTGGCAAGGCACAAGCAGCCCTCCCTAAGGTGCTGTGTGCTGCTGCAGTGTCCCTAACCACAGGGACGGGGGAGTGCAGCCCCTGCCTGGCCAGCCAAGCCACCCCTGTGTGGTGGATGTGTTTGTGCAGCAGTGGAGATCACAGTAACACCTCTAATTAGAGCTCATCTCCCCCAGCCCAGGCCATGCACTGAGTTACCATGTTTAATCCTTCAGCATAAAAACAGCTCTGGTTCTCTGAAGGTTCATCTCACCAACTTTCCTGGCTCCAGCAGTGCTCATGGTGCATGCTGAGGGAGAAGACACACAGATGGTGCTCTCTCCTTCAATCCCCTCCCTGTCTCCACAAATTTGCACTGCAAGGATTTCTGGTATTAGGGCAGGTGCCACAGGCTTTATATCCCCTGGCAGAATTTTCCTCCATAGTTTCTCCCACGGCTTTGCAGAATGAGTATTGACATTAGCCAGCACTTTAAATATGTGATAAGCACACAGCAAATGTTACTGAAATAGAAGATGGAAGTGTGTGCTGATTTAACCTGAGTGACACTGGACCTCAGCAGCTGATCAAAGTATTTCGGCAGCTCTGTATTAGTGCTCTGTCTGGAGCCATTCGGGCAGTCAGAGGATGCTGGAGGAAGGCAGGAGGAAGGTGTTTGTTGCAAGGGAAATCCTGGGACGAGAAGAGCCCCAGAAACCATTGCCAAAAGGGTGTGGGACCTTCCTGGCCACCCTCCTCAGGGCTTAACTGAGCAAGGGGTCGCCCCTGCTTGGACTGGCCCCAGGTGGACCAGGGCATGGAGACTGCCCAGAAGAGCAGCTCATCATCTCCTGACCTATGAGGGAGCATTTTGGGTTTGTATCACCCAAATTTTGAAGACTTCCCCCAAGTCTTAGCGTTTCCTTGTGTTTGCCTTGTCTCCCTTCCAGCTGCCTGCTGCACTGGACAAGTACAAGAGCGTGTACCGCAAGGACTACGGCTGGCAGGATGACTACCACTCACCCATCCAGGCACACGTACCGGTACTGTGCCCTTTTCCTGGCTCGGACCCCCAGCCCAGGCTGTCAGCTCCCCTCCCAGGACAGCTGGGGGCTGGGATAGAGCCAAAGGGGCAGCAGGAGTGGGTGCTGGCTGCGCTGCTGTGCTCCCCACGGCTCTGACCCACCAGCAGCTCCCACCGCGCCCAAACGCCCTGGGCTTGTGCCCCAATCCCTTCTGCGGGAAATCCCCCTCGCACCCTCCGGTGAAGCTGTTGGTGGGGAGCGATGCTAATTACGCTCATTAGGGCAGGGCACTAACGAGCGCCTGCTGAACCGGTGCCTAAGCCTTGGACTGCATTGCTCCCCGTGGGGTGACGGAGAGCGGCAGGATCAGACCCATCCCGGCACCGCCTGGAGCAGGGCGATCGAATTCGGGATGGACATGGCTCCTTGCCCCGACACGGGCCTGAGGAGACTTCTGCGGGGAAGCTGGGGCTGTTTTTTTTCTAATCTCCTGGCGGTGCGAGCGACCCCCTGAGCTATTTAATCTGATTTGCCTCGCTCCGCCTGCCCTGGCTTAATTGCTTGTGGCAGCGCGGTGGGGACAGCTGCGGCTTGCTCTGCGCCACTGGGGAGAGCTGGTGGGGGGCACGTTGGGCTGCCGAAGGGCTTTGGGCTCGTACGCTCACGAGAGAGGGGAAAAAAGTTGAGGCTGGGGAGAAAAGGGGTGGGCAACAACAGAGAAATTATTGTGTGAAGGTGCCCGGCGGGGCAGAGGGGCTGCGGCCGGGAGAGCGCTGCCATCCCCGCCCGGGCAGCAGCCTGGGGAGCCTTCTCCTTCTCCTTCTCCTTCTCCTTCTCCTTCTCCTTCTCCTTCTCCTTCTCCTTCTCCTTCTCCTTCTCCTTCTCCTCCCTCTCCTTCTCCTTCTCCTCCCTCTCCCTCCCCTGTCCCCTGTCCCCTCGTCCTGGCCCGGGGAGCTCTCCCGCTGCCAGCAGCCTTCATTAGCGCTCCTCTCGGGGCTCCCGCTGTTCTCCGGGCTGGCCAGAGCTTCCCGGGCAGCCCCAGCCTTAGGTGGCTGCTCTGCTTCCAGGAGCCCGGCTGGGAGGGCAGGGTTTAACCCCTGCCTGCTGCAGCGCAGCTTCCAAGCTGTGCAGCTCGTTTTCCCCTTTCCCCCCTCCTTTTCCATTATTTATTTCATGTATTGTTTTTAATTTTATTTTTGGGAGGCTGCACGCAGGTCCTGATGTAGTTTGGGAGATAGGAAGGAAGGGAGCTGTGTCTGATTCTCTCGGGTTGCAGCTCCCTTTGGCTCTTTTTTAATTCCCAAGGCCTGCCAAGGAAAGCTGTCTCACTGGGTAGCATGATGATGAGGTACTCGGGAGGCCCAGGTTTTCCCCTTGGCCCTGATAGGATTTGTTCTTTTTTTAAGAGGGTAAAACAACTGTGATGTTTTTATCTGTGAAATTTTGGGCAGTAAGCTACTCCCAGGGGGAATGTGGGGAACTCCTTGGGTTAAGGAAGGAAGCACTGGCTGGTGAGCCATCCCAGCAGAGTCTCCTGGAGGCTCTTGTCCCTCTGGAGATGCCCCTGGCTATTCTCAGTGAGGGAAGCCCCCAGATAGAGGTAGTTCCTTTAGGTCTGCAGCCTCTGCCTGCCCCACTGTCAGCATGGCAAAGGAAAAACCTTGTGGGATTGCCCTGAGGACCCTGGAGTTTGAGGGACAAACAGAAACCCACAGAGATCCAAAACACCAACAGACAAACCCTGTGAGGATGGTCCTTGCTGACCCAGCAGCCTGGCGGAGATCACAGCAGGAGAATCCCTTTCTGAGCCCCTAAAAAAAGCATCTGGAGAGGCTGGAGGCAGAAATCTCCCCAGATCAGCCACAGCAGCAGCCTCTCCAGCCTTTCCCTGATGTGAACCCTGGAGCCATTCCCTCTCCCACCATCAAACCCCTGCCAGGGATCTCTCCCTCCCTCCCACTGCCCACCTAGGGCCCAGCAGAGTCCCAAACTATAAGATGGACAGACAGAGGAAGCTGTGATGGATCCACATGCTTTCTGGACCACCATGGAGCTGCGTTGTGGCCACTTTATCCCCAGGGATGCTGACCCCACGGAAGCCCAGGCTTTGCTGGGGGCAGCTGTTTGACAGTGCTTTCACAACTTTTAGCAGCTCCCCTCCACCATTGCTGCCTCTTCACTCACACAGGACGTTTTTTCTGCAGAAACCTTCATTTGCTCCTCTCCCAGACGTACCCAAGTGCTACCTGCCAGAGTGCCGGCCCTCTGACCTCAGTACAAGACGGCCAGGGAAGCTGGAGATTCTCGCAGAGCCGATGCATGACCTGTCCTGCTGCCCACCCCTTCCAGCTCCTGCTCTGACAGCTGCAACAGAGGGTAACCCCTGATGCTGGCACTGCTCGTGAGCAGCTGACTGGCCATGTCCAGCTGCCCCAGGGGCTGTCTGCCTGGGCCTTTGCCAGCCCCAAACCCCTGTCCAGCTGGCTGGACACACATGGATGGCAGCATCCTGATGATGCCTCAGTGCTGGGCTAAGCCTGGGGTTTGCAGTGTGGGGACAGCACTCTGTCACCATGAATATGCATCTCCCAGGCCAGCTCAGAGCATGGGTGTAAAGAGCTGGGTTTTAGAAACATCTCGGTGCATGAAGAGCCACTGCTAGCAAGGATCTCAAAGGGTTTTATCTTCACAGCTCTGTTGGGATAGAGGGAGAGGCAGTCAACCCCACGATGCAGAAGTGGAGGGAGAGAAAAGGATTCTGGCTGGGTGTGAGGGATTTGGGTGGTTCAAATGCTGCTGCTAAGGGTTCCTGTCTGAAAGCAAATGCAGCAAAGGGGGTGGTAGCCATCCCTCAGCCACACCACTGAACAGCTCACTTGCATGGATTAAAATGTGATGAAAGACAGGGAAACAACAGGAGTGGTCACCAGACATCGCTCTGCCATGCTCAACCATCCCAAAGCAGTGGGGATTTTCCCCTGAGCTCCTGCTTGAGAGTGAAGAGGGTGGCATTGCTCAGCAGTGCTCCAGAAACAAACAGGAGACATGGCCAGCTATGTCCTGATCAGAAGGGAGCAAAACCACAACCATGTCCTGTAGCTTAAATGCCACCCTGACAACAAGGTGAAGTAAGCCCTGGCAGGTTTTCTCTCTCCACTCAATGGAAGGAGAGTCTGGACAAGCAGCTCAGATGGACATCTGAGGGCTTCAAACCTCTCCTTGCTGAGCCCATCTGAAACTGTCTTGTGCCAATGACAAAACTCCTGTGGGCTTTTCCCTTCCTGCTCTGCCCCTGTGCATCCCTGCAGTGTCCCTTTCACACAGACCTGCTGCAGAGGGTCTCAGCTCCTTTCAGCACTCCAGGGCAATGTGGAGGCAGCATGGCTCTTTCCATTTGCTTTGCACCAACATAAATCCTCCCCTACTTGCATCGTGAACCAGACCATTGCAAAGTCAATGCAGCTCAGCAAAGCTCTGCTGAAGTGACCACATCACCCCTGATTTATGCCAGCTGAGACCCCAACTTACGAATGGTAGGGTTCTGGTGTGTGATTGATGGTGATTCCTGATTAATACACCTTCTCCTCCCACATCAGGGGCATTGGTGCCAAGGGAGCTGTCATCTGCACCCTTGGTCACCTACCAGCAATTCACCCGGGATTTGTACCTGGAAAGGCTGCTTGATGCTGATAAAAACAGAACCAAGGTCCGGAGCTCATCTATTTTAATGAAAGGTCAGTGGATGGAGGCTGTGGCTGCTGACCCAGGAGAATGACTGGTGGCCTTCAGCCTGGCTTTGGGTTTTTTAGTTTAATTCCAGAAGAGACTGAGGAGGGTGAAGGGAAAGTGATTGGTTCAGGAATAGTCCACAGATCCCCTGTAACCACCTGCCCATCAGTGGGGAGAAGCAGGGCAGAGAGAAATAGTTATCTTCTAGAAGAGGTTGGAGTGCTGTGAATGGTGTTTCTTTCCAGTTTCCAGACAGCCCTGGTGCACAGCCCTTCTCAATGTGGTCTCCCTGGAAATAATGTCATAGCACAGGAACTGCTGCTGGGTTGCATTAACAGCCTGACATGGTTGTGCACATGTGAGACACCTGTAACGTCAGCCTCAGTGAAAGCAACAAAAATGCTGATGATTCATTATAGGAATGTGTGATTTTTAAAATACCCAGAAAACCTGAAACATCTACGACTGGCAGCTCTTCTTTGTGTGTCCTCCCTGCTTTGTTCTGAGAAGTGGCAGCATGTTTATCCCCAGGCAGATCTGCTCCATCAGAAGGACACACACCAAGCTGTTAACACACAGATAAGATATCTCTGCAGAATCAGATGGGAGATGGTACCTCTTCAAACCAGCTCCCACAGGGATTTTTGGGGAAGATATCACAGCAGGTGTGATGATCCTCACTTAGGGGTTAAGTGAGCCATGGATCTCTGCCCTGGTTTAGTCCCTGGTTAATGGCATGATGGAAATGAAAATCTAGGCAGCAGGGGAAAATGTATACCAGGTGACAAATCAAGGTCCAGACAGGAAGATCACAAGATACCATTTCCAGGTCTGCCTTGTGTGGCTTCCCTCACACAAGCTATAGAAAATAAGGGCTGAATAATCTCATCTAAATGACTTTATCTACACCAGGGAAGCAATTCCTTCATTTTCCCTTGGTTAATCCCTTCATCCTTGGCAGCTCCAACAGGAGCACTGCTGGAAGGACAAACACCCAGTGGAGCTCAGGAGAAGGGGGAACACTCAGACTGTGCAATAGAAAAAAATCTTTAAATTATTTGGACTCTCTTTCACTAGACTACTCTAACCTTGAGTGGAAAAGTATCTACCAGCAAGATTTTGAGCGCCGGACAGGAGTCCACGAGGGACTGTGCACAGAGCCCAGGCCTGCTGCCATTTTCCCTGAAGATAGCCGCTTCAATCAGTAAGGGACAGCTGGGATGGGGAGCAGAGGGTGGCTGCTGGGAGTGGGGGACAGGGTGAGAGCAGGGCAGGGAGGTTTTGGAGCTGCTTGGAATTGGAAGGTGTTTCTCAAGTGTGTTTCTCCCTGTCCCTGTTATGCAATGAGCCCAAAGATGTTCCTGCAGGGACAAATCCACTCTCAAAGCCTGATTAGCCTTTTCTTGAGGAGTTTAGCAGTGGGGTTGATAGGAGTGGGGAGGCAACTTCTGGGACAGACTCATCCCTGTGGAAAGAAGATCCCTGTGGGGCTGGGGCAGATGTCTCATCATTTCCATGCCCAGGCTTCCCCTGGGAAAGAGCCCTCTCAAATCCAACAGGGCAGGAACTGTTTGCAACGTGACTCATCTGCACACTACGAACCAAACAGGCATAAACTGCTCCTGAGCTCTCATTTCTCACTGGAGAGGCAATTCCTCCCCGCTGCCTCATGCCCCCCACCTCTCCCTAACACACAGATATTTCAGCTCTGAATTGCAGATTTTAATCTGTGATTCTGGAGTTATATATGGGCTGGAGACCGAGCCTGTGTAATGGTTGGTCCAGGTGGGAGATGGATCCCAATGATAGCTATGTGTCACAGCATCTGCCCCGTTCCTGATGGAGCCAGGCTGTTCCCCTTCTCCCCCATCCCAGCTGAATGTGCTTTTGTTTGCTCGACACACATTCCTGGCTGGTCAAACGCTGCAGAAGGGCAGGCAGGTCTCTTGTCCTGGTGCACAAAGCAGGGGTCAGAGCTCCTCTCCTCATGCCCTTCTCCATGTTCTCTGCAGCAGCCGCTGGGTTTCTGAGTATGCAGACAGCTACAGCATCTTCCTGAAGAAGCTGGACTGGTCCTCTCCCATCTCTGCACAATGGCTGCCCTTTGGGAAGGACGCACGCTGGACACCGCGCTGGAAAGAGCCGCTTAACTGAGCCTGCTGAGGTGGCCATGGTAAGCACTGGGATCATCCATCTCGGCCCTGAGAGCTGGGATTTCAGGGACTGGGGGAGTAGGAAAAGGTATAAACAGTCGTGGGACCTACAAACCACTGAGAGCTGAGATGAAATGGTGAGAACTTTGCTGCTGGGATGTTCTTCTGAGTAGCAGCATTCCTCCCCGCTCATCGCAGGAGGGTTGGACTAGGTGACCTTCAAAGGTCCCTTCCAACCCAAACTGTTCTATAATTCTATGATTTTCTGGGGCGCTAGAAAGTGGTTTTCCAACCAGATCTAATTAGGAGAACATTTTTCACCATGAAGGTGGTCAGACTCTGTCTGGAGAGTGGAGAGGTGGGGGAATGGCATGGAGATGTTCACTGGGTGACAGTGCTGGGTCTGAGCAGCCTCATCTAGGCTGGCCCTGTTGGACCAGGACATCTACATTTTCCCACGTTTTTCAGATTTCCTTTAGGATGTGTTACCTATGTTGTTCTGTGATTACAGCTCTTTGGCCCTCCAAGCTGCCTGTGTGATACTACTCATCAGAAATCCTTGGAAACCTCATCTCTTCCATACCCACCACCATATGTCAGATGTAAAATGCTTGGCAAAGACCTCTTTAAGTGCAGATTATGATTAAAATCTCCAAAGAACCTCAGCTTTTATCGTTGTCAGAGAAAGGCTTTTTTGGGGGCAAACAGTGTGGGCTACAGAGCTAAAATCACCCAGGCAGTTTCAATTTATGTACTTTAAAGAAAATTTGATGATACACTTTGTCTCTCAGCAAGAAGCAGTGTGAGTTAAACAGCATTGCTTGTATTTATTTACTCTCTAAAGCCTTGTGCACTCACAGGGAGGGAAATATTTGTGTTATCCTGGCTGCTGAGTACCAGCCTTGCAGAGCTGCTTCTCCTCCTTTGCATTTAACACCTTTTCCCAGGGTTTGGCCATCAATTTCAGCTAATGCAGGGTAAACTGTAATTGAGTTTGCCGCGTCCGTTTGGGATTTCTAGGTTTTCTGGGAGGATCAAGGCTGCTCCCAGCCTGAAGATGGCAATGGAGAGCCGCCGAACTCAGACCTGGGCAGGGCTGACAGCCCTTCTGCTTTAGCTTCAGTGATCTGAGTCTTGGTCTTCTAGATTGATGCCAAAACTATCCTGGAGTAGATGGTGTAGAGAAACATCTCCCTGACTCCTAAAAGATATTCCTTTTAATGTACATCCTTGCAATGTTGAGGGATACACAAGAGATTTTTAACAGATACAGCTAAAATGTCAATAATAATGACAACAAATAACTTATTTTACAGTACCATCAAGTATACTCAGACCTGCTGGTGACAGGGACTATGTAGACACAGCAGCAGGCTGTTCCCTGGCCCACAGAGTTCATAATTTAAAGGAATCACCTCTCCTGCTTCCTTACACTCTGCAAGTGGTTCAGTCCATCACCACTCACCCATGGCAAATTTTACCATTCCCTTGCTGCAGGACCTTAGGATGGTCACTTGCCTGGCTGTGCTTCCCGGTGGGAAGAGGAGCTCTGGGGGATTTAGCATAATGATGCCTGGCAGGGCCAAGCTCCAAGCAGATGGTACAGGGAAGTAGAAGGGGCCAGAGCTTCTGCAAAGCTGCTCTGACCACAGCCCATGCAGCATTTGGGTGACACAGGGTGTTCCCACTGTAGCTAAGTAGAGTGGACTAGTGGCAATTTTGGGGGACAGAAACAATGAAACTACCTTTAACTTAAAAAATAGGGGAAAATACTTGCTTACATCACAGAGGAGACAGAGTTTTACTTCTTTGAGGAAAATAAGGCCATGAGAATTGAGATGTTCTTAAAGGAAATGTGTACTTTTATACTACTATTAACTATTACACTATTAACCCCATGGCCTTACTGATGGTTTTCTCTCATGAAAAAGCATCATTTTCCTGCCTCCCCATGCTGGAGTTGGGCTCCTCAAACTGATTTCTGCACTGCTCTGCTGTGTTTTGCTGGACTGACAGGGGCTGTGTCTAGATGGTTTCTCAGAGCACATATACAAGGTAATTTCACTAGGAAAAAACATGTTGCTAAATGCTGATCACAACCACGGTGGAAACAAATGCCTGGATCAGAATCTAGGGCTGTGCTCACATTTCAGTCCCCACCCAGGATCCAGCCTGTTGCATCCCCATCTCTGTTTCTCTTTCCAAAATTTTCTTTCAAACCTTTGTTTCTCCAGCCCTCATTGCTCCTTCCCAATGTGGGTCTGTGTGTGTCATGGCAGGGATTGCTGTTAATGCTTTTTCCCCATCCCAACTCCCTGCCAATGGAAATGGAAATGGTGATGGTCCCAAGGCAGTTCCAGCACCCAAAAGGGCTCACACACCTCCCCAGGGAGTCACTGCTGCATGCAAATGTATCCAGATTGCAGAAGGGAGCAGGCACAAAATCAGTTTTTCTATTTTCCTGGTGTGTCCAACAATGCTCCTGCTTTTCAGTGAATGGATCCTGCTTGTGTGAGTGACACAGGGTTAACATTAAAGAGCACTGGGATCAAAAAGAGGTGAGAAGCTCTAGATAATACTGGCTTTGCCTCAACACCATCCATCTTCAGTCCTTTTTCTGCAGCACCACAATGACACCAGCCATGAGCTCAACAGGATTCCAAAAGGGATGCAACCAGGTTTTACAGTAGTAACAAAGTCTGCGAGATAATCCCTGAAACAACACAGAGAAACAAGCTGGGTGTGAGTCAGAGTGTGGCTGGTGGGGATTAGAAGATGTTTTCCAGGATCCTTGTAACTGCTGTGGTTGAGTTTAGGCATATTTCTTCAGAGTATGTGGTGCTTCCCTGTGTCCCAAACAGAGGAACATCCCTGCATGGAGGCTGCTCTGACCTGGTGAGAACTCACTGGAGCCACGAGAAAGACAATCCACTTCAAATCCGAGTGACAGAATCCACAGAGCAGGCAGGAAATTTCCCTCTCAGGACAGTTGGTCCCATCACAAGAAGCACAACCGAGTGAATGTAAAATTTGCAGGTTTTCCCCTCAACTTACAGCTTCAGGGAAAACAGGTTTTTGGTAAGGCTGAAGTGATCTTTCTGCCAGGACTGCCATCTCCTGGGTAGAAGGGGAAATTCTCATTTTGGAAGTGGAACACTTGGTCTGAGCTCCTTTGGCTGTTCAGTCATTAGCATCCCGATTGGCATCAGGATCCCTCAGTCTGTCTGGTCCTGCTGAGCTGCTCAAAAGTGTCTTCCTTGGGATTCATAATGGAGATGTATGTTCAGGAAAAAGGATGCTCTGGGTTCATCCCTCATCTTCACCACAGATTTTGAAGTAGCATTTTCCATCTTTAGTTTTGTCTTTTCCATTTCCCAGCACAGAAGCTCAGACTGAACTCTAAACTCACTTCATGCATCCTTGATGGAAAAATTAATTCAAAATTGTCATGGGTTAATCAATTGATGACTTTTGACTATTTTGAGGCTTTCTAAAACTCTCCACAGGTTATCTCATTGCACATCAGAGGCAAAAACCTCCTTGTTGAATGGCTTAATGAATTTCACAGTGCTGAAAGACAGGCTAAATATGTCTGTGGTCATTCTGGCCACCCCTACAGAGCATCCACTTCAGCAAGGAATGACTGAACCCTCATGGCTTGCATGGGAAGAGGCAGAGATCCCACCAGAACAGCTCCCTTGGAAGGGAATGGTTGGGATGAACTGGTGATCTGTGCCATAACAGGCAGAGGTTTTCAGAGGTGTTTTTACAAATGCAATTAGAAGATTAGTTTAGCAGAGTAAAAACATTGGTGGTTGGGATTTCAGTGGTGTGATGTGACATTTATAAAAGAGAAGCACCTGCTTGGACACCTTCACTGCTCTGCAAACAGCACTGCCCATGAATGCCACCTCTCCTTTGAAGGCTTCAAGGACATTCAAGGGCTGATCCTCAGCCCCATCCCTGAGCAATCAACTTTTTCTCTTCCTATGGCTGCCACTCAACTCACAATTGTGCAATAAATCATTCAGCATATGCTTAATGCTAACAGAGCAAGAGTTACTGATGCAAATCCACCATCTGCTGCAGCCAGGCCAGCCCTGCCCTTGGCTCAGCCACCAACCTGAGGAGAAAGTGGAAGCAAAGGGAAAGAATTTGCCAATTAACACCTTTTGCCAAACTCTGATTTTTGTCAAGGAATGGTGGTCAAACAACTCCTTTTGAGTGGTATGGTTTTAATGGCACTTTCTTGGGCAAAAGATGGAGTTCAGAAGAGATGGAGAGAAACAGAGAGAAGCGTGAAAGGTTTATTGTGATGGCTTGGCAGTCCAGAACAAAAGCAACTGCCAATCATTCCTCCCAAATTCCCTAAAATCAAGTATTTTGCTTTCCAACCAGCCTCAACTGGCCTCATGCCTGTTTCCATGCTTTTTCTGTGGCAGCTCAGGGGCTGTTCCTGTTTGGGAACACATCTGCTGTGCTTGAATGGGGGACACAACCTTCACAGAAGTTCATAAGCACTGAAATATTCTCCACTGCCTTTATTTGAGCTTGCTTAGATGAAGAGAGTTTCTTTGGTTTGTTAAAAGCTACATGAATCATCCAATAGAAAATGAAAGGGGATGTATTGTTGAGATGTGATGACTATTTGTGGTGTACAGATCCATCTGATGCTGCTGCAAGATAAAAGTGAGTTCACAGCTATAAATGACTGCAGTTATAAATGACTACATGGTGATGACAGGTCCTCTGCATGCACCTGCCTGGCCTGTGCTCAGCTCACAGGCAGATTCCAAATGCTTTGCCTCAGATCTCCTCCTTCTGGAGGAAACACACAGCCTGCTGTCAGGACTGAGGGAATGGCCTGAAGTTGTGTCAGGGGAGGTTGAGGTTGGATATCAGAAAAAGGTTCTTCACCCATAGGGTGGTTGGGCACTGACCAGCTCCCCAGGGCAGTGGTCACAGCACTAAGCCTGACAGAGCTCAAGAAGCATTTGGTCAGTGCTCTCAGGCACATGGTGTGACTCTTGGGGTGTCCTGTGCAGGGCCAGGAGTTGGACTGGATGCTCCTTGTGGGTCCCTTCCAACCCAGATTATTCTGTGATTCTGTGGTCAGCTTGCATGCTGTTTGATGGATTTGCCTCCATCAGATATAAACCATGCTGGTAAAGCTGTTCAGATTTTCCACTGATACTTTTTTCTTTTTAGATTACAAGCAACATATTCTGTGATACGTTTTGCTTTTGCCCATATTTTTCAGTTCTCTTTCCACAAGTTCAAAACAAAATGTTTCAACCCAGGGTCATGCTGACCCACATGTTTTACTTTCCTCTTCAGCTCCTTGGTCACTGGACCTTGAAAAAATTGTCTTTTGGGTGGACTGAGCCTTTCCTTTACCTTGCAGGTCATTCTTGGTGCAGTGGACACATCTCAGGTATTCTGGGGTGATACCCAGCCAGGCCTATCCCCCTAAGGAGGAGCCAAACTTACATGGAACTCAGCCTATATGAACCATTTCCCTTTTTTAAAAAAACAATTGTTAAATGAAAACATGCTGTAATATTTGCAAATTCAGTTCTCATTCTTCCATGTCCAGCTGGAGACATTCAGCTGTATGTGTTACTCAACAGGAAAATGATATGCCAGAGAAATACGAAAAATAAGTAGATTTTATTTCTCTATGGGCTGGATATCAAGGGAAATTATCCCCATGGATGATGTTACATAACTCCTGGGTGGGTTACTGCTAATGAGTCAATTAATTAAACAGGTCAGCAGGGCAAAGAGTCACTTCAGGAAACTCCTGCTCTAATCAACACGTGAGAGTCTTCCAGCCTGGAAGCTGCTCCTTCCTCTGCCAGCTGCTCCTGCTTTCCATCACAGTTCACACCACCAAATTTCATTGTATTTATCCAAGGAATGTGCATATGAAACACGTAAATAATGACAAAATGTGAAAGCAAGCACTTTGAGGTTTTATTTCAATCAAACTGCCTCAAAAGCAGGTACAGGCTGTGGTTGATGTGCCACCTTTACAATCACCTACACCCTCTTCAATTCAGCTGTGACAGGTTCTAGCAAAAAACAAACAAAAAACTGCTTTACCTGGAGAGCCACATCAGCTGCATTGCACCACAGGTGGCAGAGGGGCTCCCAAAATCCCATTGCATTTCCCACTGTGGTTCACACACCCTGAAAACTCCATCCAAAGGCTATTAGGTTCCCTGGAAAATTTTCCTCTTCTGTTAAGAGACTCAGTCTTTGTAGAAAAGAAAAGTTTAAAAGTAAATTTAATAAAAATCTGTGAGAGGAGACCCCTGATGTGACTCTTGGCAGTCCCACAGCTGAAAGTGCTCACTTTCCCTATTTCCCTCCCTGGAATAAAACCAATAACCCCAATTTTGCTGCTACAAATACCACCTGCAGGTTTTAACTCTGCCTTAGCCTGGCTTTGCAAGGTGCTGGTGCTGAGTTGGGCTTGTTCACATGTTGCTGCTGCTGCACAGACTGGAGCTGAGTGCAAGGTGTGATGGGGAAGTAAAGATGATGAAATAACAGAACCCTCAGAAACTGTGTCACTGGCTCAAAATAGAGCCTCAAAACTTTGGACATCCCACTGAGGCTGTTGGAGAAGTGGGGGGTTTTTTTATTCCAAATGGAGCTGTGCATCAGCTTTGATGCTTTGGTTTTTCATACAATTCTTTCTGATCCCAATATTGTTTTTGCAAATCATCCAAGCAACATTACTGCAATGTTTGGACATCATCTCACTCCAGTCCTCTCTGAAGGTCACCCTGGTGAGACAGGAAGGAAGGAGAGTCTGTAAGACCATTGGAGCTGTGGCTCTGTGGGGTGTGGAAGCACCTGGAGACCCCCAGGCAGAAGGGAAGGACTGCAGGGTGTGGGAATCAGCCCATCCTGGCTGGGAGTGGGGTGTGGGGTGTCAGGTGAGTGCAAGGCTGGGGTGTTCTGTGGTTTGAGCACCAAGTTGCTCTAGGTTAAAAGAAGTGTGGGAAGAGTCTTCAAACTGGAATCAGGCCTTTTCCTTTCACTGGAACATTTCTAGCTTTTAAAGAAGATTGAAAAACAGAGGGACTGGAGAAAAGACAATACTTGGGCTTTTAGAAAATTATAACCCTCTTTTTCTATTAATTTTTGACCTAATTTGATTATCCACCTTTTCCAGGGCAGAGTCAGCTGTCCCTTTAATCAACATCATCCTAACCATGCTAACACATGGTATTTGGTGAAACCCACCTGAATTTTTAAATGGTTTTGTGGCAAAAACATTTTTTAATCTTGAATGAACACTTCATTGAAGGGAATGCTGTCTTCCTCCAAAATTCCACCTGTGGGAAAGAAGGGAAAAGTTCCTGGGTGTGAGCTTCAAACTCCCAGGCCAGCAGCTGCTGGGGAAGGACAGACTGGATGGATTTGGGATGCTCCTGGGGATGGGATTTGCATGACAGGACAGAAATCTGCGAGGCTGGAGATGAAACTCTCCCGCTGAGTCACATCAGCTCTGCAATGCAGGTGCTTTCCTGTCACACCATTCCTCACTGCTTTGACCACTCTTCTGGGGATGACCAATGTCTGAGTCACCCCTCATAAAGCTGTTCCTGGATTCACATTTTCCACGGTTGCTGCACATCCTGTAATAGATGTTTTCCTATTCAAACACTGTTTATTGGGGTTTTTTTCCCACAGTGAAGGCAGCAACCCTCTCCTTCATCCCTTGATCACTCAAAACCTTGACCAATATGAATAATCAATAGCCTTGTCTGGAAGGTGGCGCTGAAAGCTGGATTTTGGAGGATAGTTTTGTTTTGTGTTGTTTTTTTGTTTGTTTGTTTGTTTATATTATCTCTATTTATTTATTTTATTGTTTTCATAATTTAACCAGACCATGGAGAATGGGTTTAAAAGGAATCCAGAAAGCACTTCCAGGATGCTAAATGAGAGAGCCAGGGAAATCAGCTGAAGCCCTGGAACAGGGTGGTCCAGATAACTAAATTCGTGGTTTAGCCCATGACTCACCAAGACAAAGCTGCTGCAGAGGATTAGTGACAATTCGTGTGGATAAAAGCCAGATCTGTCTGCCCAGCCTCATGGCCAGGGTTTGGTTTTGACCATTTTTTATTTAGCACTGTGTGGCTGTAGCTCTGTGTGTGTTTGTGCACATGTGTATGTCTCAGCCTGATTATAGGCACAACACTGTTTGCAGGAAAAACAGCCTGTGCACCCCATATTCCTGAAATCCAGCATCCCAAGTGCCCAAGTGCACCCCACATTCCCAAAATCCAGCATCCCAAGTGTCCAAGTGCACCCCACATCCCCAAAATTCACATCCCAAGTGCCCAAGTCACCCCACATTCCCAAAATCCAGCATCCCAAGTGTCCAAGTGCACCCCACATTCCCAAAATCCAGCATCCCAAGTGTCCAAGTAACAGCTCCTCCTGATCAATCCCTTCTGCGTCATACCAGACCTCCTGTCACCAGCTGCCATTTATCTATTACAAATCATTCATTAGTACAAGTATTTTATCCCCTTGCCTTACACCCAGCTCCTGGAAGAACTCTGCTTTGGGAGTTCCAGTTTTAATAGTTGGAGCCTTCTGGCTGCACACCTTGCTCGGTGCAGAACCTTTTACTGTGAGCCAAACTCTGTCCATCTTGTGATGCTCTCCAGCCATTTATTCAGAGATGTTCACCAAGGATAAACATTCATCTCCTCCAGCCTGCGTCAGGTGCTGTCATCACGGAGTTTTTCTGGCAGCAGAGGCTGCAGAGAGCTGAAAAAGGATGAACACACACGTGCCACAGCATGGGATGGAGTGTATTTAACTGCTGGATTCCCAAATGGGGAGTGGTGATATCCATTAATGCCAGGAGCATCCCAGCAGTGCCTGCTTGTCCTTCCCCTCCAGGTTAGCAGGAATTGCTCTGCCAGGCGTGGCCTCACAGCACAGCACACTGTGACAATGAGCAGCACTTTTCTTGTGAGGAAAGCTCAGGGATTTAACCAGCTGAACATAAATCTCCACTGGCAACTGGTGAAATCTGCATTTTCCCTCCCATTCTGTGTCCAGGGATACAGCACTTGGACGCTGCTGAAGGCTCTTATGGGTCACTGGGCACTGTGAAGTAGTAAAGCACTTTCTTCACTCAGTCCATTTATTGTGCCCAGGGCAGGATGGAGCTTCAGCTTTTCATGTTGTGAATAAAATATTAAACTCAACAGATTTTGGGTTGTTTTGTGGGGCTGCCATATGTTGGTGGTTTTGTCTAACACTGGCCTGGGAACTTCAGTGCAACTCAACTTTATTCTCAGGCTTTTTCTGACCAGTTTTTTTTACTGCAGAAGGATTTGCTCCCAGGTGTGAACCACTGATGGCCACCAGCACAGGTGTGTTTCACTGCTGGAAGGGTTTTGCCTTCTCAGGATTGTGTTGTACAACTGATACAGTTTGGCACAGCAGCACCAGGTGGAGTCTCACAGGGTATAGTGTGAGAACCACTATGGCCAGAGATCTCACTGGGGACTTGAGCTCCTCTCAGGAGTTCCAACAACACCTTCAGGACTGGTAAGAGCAATGTAGGAAGGTTTAAATCCTTGATGCATCCCTACTCAGACTCATGGCTTGCTTCCTCTAGGGGTTTCCAAGCTGCAGTGGGTGTCTCAGCCATTGCCTCTATGCCTGGATATATATATATATAAAATAAAAAATATGCATAAATGTGTACAAGGATAAATATAACTATGTATCAAATATAAATATAAATGTACATATAAATAATATAAATATAAATATAAATGTAAATATATAAATATAGATTTTTATACATATGGATGTACCAATTACACAGGCAGCCCCTACATGCCACCACAGAGGATGGGGTCAGAAAGCTGTAGGTCAGTCCTGCTGTGCAGTTACCTGTTGTTTTTATGAGCAGCTCTCTGCATGCCTACAGGAGCCCTGCAGGCTCCAGCAGTTTCCTCCCCCATGTTTGTTCATCCCTGGCTGACCACGCTTGGCAGGCACTGTCAGAAGCATTTGCTAAAGGATTCCTGCAGGCAGAAAAAAACCCAAACAAATTTAAAGTTGGGGTTTTGTTTTGTTTTGGTTTTTTGGGGAGGTTTTTTGTGTTATCATAGAAAATGTGTTTTATGAATGTGGGTCACTTCCCAAAGTGCCCCAGTGATTCAGAGGTCAATGGCTATGCCATAAAGTGATTTAAGCACACAAATTCTGGCTCTGAAAGCTGCTCCCAAGCAGTACTGAAGTCCATGTACTCCCTGTGGTTTTGGTAGGAGGGGTTTTTAGGGAGCTGGTCATCTGACAGAGAAACAGGATTCTGATTGTTCTTGAGGGATGATCTATGTCCATCTATGATTCACATTTTGGGACTGATGACCTTTTGAACAGAACCTGGCCTTGAACACCTGCTGAGAAGGCAGAGGTTGGGAACCAGGCTGGGTTGGGGGATTCTCTCTAAACCCTTCTGCTCCTCTCCATGCTGAGTTCTCACTTCATGCTGAGTTCTCTCCAGGCTGGCAGTACTGGTGGGGCCAGGATCTTGCAAAGCACTGGAAAATTGTATGGCAGCAAGGTGCTCTCGGGGAAAGAAATGCATTTCTGGGCCAGAAATGCTCAGAGCATCCTCTTGAAACACCATTATCCTCTTTCAGGCACTCATCTGCCTGGGTTTGGTTCCTTCAGCCATAGTGCAAAGGGAGAATTGGGCATGCTGGAAATGTGATCCAGAAACAGTTAAAGAGGAAACAGCTGAACATCTTCATGGGGTGATGCTGAGCCCAGCTCTTCCCTGGGAAATCAAGCATTTTCCCCTATAGGCAGAAAGAAATTTCTTCTCCTGTTTATGACCTTTTCCAGGGCTGACTCCTGATGCTGGGATCTGGTGGTGAGGACCATGTCTGGGAGGAGATGACACTTGGATAGTTGTGGAAAAGCATCTGAAAACTGAACTCTGTTCATTCCTTCACCAAGTTTCTACCTGCTATCAGATAAAAAATGTGAAACATTTGCTCCTCAGTTTAGAAATAAAAATTTCTTTGGGTTTCCTATCTCCTGTGTTTTTGCCAACTTGAAAAAGGCAACAATGGTCCCCAATTTGAATGGATAAAGGATGATGAACAACAAGAAACTAAATATTTTAAAAGCAAACAGGCTTTTTTGCTGAAAACTACAGAGCTGGAAGGGTAAATTTAAAACCCAAGCACTAAGTTGAAACAGGCTATGTTTCATGTGTCAGAGTGTGAAATGAAAAATATAGATTGCCTCTCGCCACAGTTTTCTTGTATTCCACATTTATCCCTGGTAGGGATGAAGGTAAATCATGGGAGAAAGATGCCAAGTGAGACATTGTTCCTGGTAACCTACAGATTATACACAGAGAATTGCTGCTTGTTTAATCTTAGACTCACATCCAATCAATACATTTTCTAGTTTGATGGAAGTTCATAGGCTCTCCTGGCTTCCTTGGGGGCATCTTTTGGGTGGGCATTGGCTCTGGCTGATATTTCCCCACCTCTCAGGACTCACTTCTGCCTCTGCAATAAAACATTTCCATTATTTTATGCTACACCACAACCCAGTGAAGAGGTGCTGCCAGGTACCTCCATCCCAGCAGTCTAGAAAATCTTCAAATACATCCATTTTTCTCCTTTGAGAAGATATGAGCCTTGAATTCTCCCTTTATTGTTTTCCTATAGTTTTGCTTTACAGAAAAGCAATTTCACCTGAGATTCAACTGAGGTTAATGTATCTTTATAAAATATTCCTCTCTTTACTTTGGAGATGGTTGTTTTTCACTGTATGCAATTTGTTTTCCAACCAAATGAAAAGTATTTTTGTGTTTTAGTGGGATATTTCATTTTCTATCAAAATACATCAGCAGCCCTACCTGCAATCAAATTTATGAAGATTGAAAATACATTTTCCTATCCCTGTTAACAAGAATGGAAAACTGGATTTCAGACTCATCCTATAATGGCAATGTTTTCTGTATCCTGCTGTCCCAGCAGTATGGAATTTTGTGGTTTTGGTGTAAGCACGAAACAAGAAGACTGAAGATTTATTTTTTTTAAATCAAAACCATCAGTCGCCTCTTCTAGACACCAAAGTCTCCTCCCAAGACATCACACAGAGGAGACTCTGCAACAGTTTATTTTATCACATCTTTCTTCATTGGCTCTCTCCAGGCATTTTTTGCCAGGCTCAGTGTAGTTTTTCAGACCAGTTTGTTTAAAACATGGATTTATCATTCAAGAGGCAGCGGGTGCTGGCACAGATCAATTACTGCAGCAGCTCCTCCATCCCCAGAATTGCAGATATTGGCCTGGCAATCCACAGAAGCACGATGGCCACAGATGAAACCCTGCTTATTTTTAAAATGACAGCATTTCTGTCAGAGGAACCTGGGGAATATGATCAATACATAAATCAGCACCTTGGGAAAAAGAAATGGAGTTGCAAGGTTCTGCTCCGAGAGCTTCAATTTTGTGAGTCATGCAATTCACCAGCAAAGGTTAAAAATGTTCTTGGGCTTTAACTTGTTGTAATGCAGGGGCTGCCAAACTCTACTGGTTGCTGTGTCTCTTAAAAAAAAAAAAGGAAAATAAGAGACATTTAATATGCAAGATTCTCCTTCTAATGCATTTTAATTAAAGACTTAATTGGTTTGAGCCAAGTATTTCTGAACTCTGGTAAAGTAAATGAATATTTGAAGCTCCCTTGAGGCCATCATGACAAGCACAAGCCAGAAAAATAGGATTTCCTTTTACCAAAAAATAAAGGCTTGTTTAACAGAACACAATATAGCACCAACAGCCCAAAGTCTGAAGGGCCATGTTGAGGAACTTGATATTGCACGGGAGATTTTTCTCTTACCAGAAACTCTATTGTTTTCTGTCCCCCAACTTTTTTTTAATATTTTGTTTGGTTGGGTTTTTTTTTTGGGGGGGGTGGGGTTCTATGGGATATTTTTTGTTCTGTTTCATGGAGTAGCATTTCCCAAGCAGTCACCTCACTGGAAAGCACTAAAACTGCTTTAATCAGAGCAGCCTTTTGGCACATCCTGGGTGTTCATTGAAAAAGGGACAGCAGACAGTACTCTCCATCGATGCTCTGTGCAACATGAATGACATATTAAAAAAAAAAGGAAAAAACCAAATTATCAGAAAAAACATCTTCATGTGCATCTTAATCTAATGCAATGATCTTTGCATGGCACAGGCTGGGCTCTGCCTCTTGTAGTGTCTGATTTCAGCACATTACAAACACAAGTCACCCACCATCACCTCCTCTTTCTTTGTAGATTTGTCCCCAAGCTGCAGGAAGGTGCTTATCCCTCAGAGTTAATGTAGCAGAGAATGTAAAATGCTTTAAATTCAGTCTCTCACCTGAGCAGTGCTCAGATCCTCCCTGGGAGGTGCCCATCACTGAGAGCATCAGACCTGAAACTGGTCATGCTGCTGGGGAAGGCTTTGTTGTCTGTGCTGATGGCTTCAGCTCAGGATATTTTCCTCATTTTATTCCTGGAACCATGTGGGATTCAGCCTTCAGTCCCAAAGGACTCTGCTTCAGCCACAGTTTTAATAGATAAACACTAATTTTTGACTATGAGTTTCTTTAAAATGATGCCACTTCCAGCTCATTGCCCAAACTCCTGGACATGCTTTTCCAGCTGTGATTTCTTTGGGTTGGCTCTGCTGGTTTTGGAAGGGGAGAGTGGCACAGCCTGAGTGATCTGACACAGAGAGCAAAGCTTTGCTCCAGGTTCTGTTCCATCAGACCCAAACATGGCAGTGCCTCCCCCCAGTGTCCTGCTGAGCCTGAAAGTCACTCTGACCTTCGTCTGCTTTTGTGGATGTACCTGATTTGGGAAATGCCAGATTTGTGGCTGTGGATGGTGTCAGATCTAAAGGGGGTGAGTAGCAACTTCATCATAAAGGTCAGAAAAATATAGTTTTGCAAAAAAAAGAAAATATGTGAAACCAACTTATAACCTGTTCTCTTGTTTGTACCTGGTTCCTTTTCTATATTCAGATTTTCCTCCTTTACCTTGATTAGTCAAGCTGCTAACATAAATAGCCTGGATACCAATTCTTTGAATCCAAACTATATTTATCTGGCATAAGTCATATTTATCTAGCATAAGTCAGTGTCAAATAAACAAATATACCCTGGCTTATATGAAGCCAGACATGAAAAATGGAATAACCAAAAATGAGTTTTAGTATTACAGATTAAGCAGTGGAAAGCAGAGAGATTATTATTGGGAAAGGAAGGTTTTGGAGGTCCTTAGGACTCAGTCTGACACAGCTGTCAACAGAAATACATTTCTGGATTTTGTTCCTAAGCTATTGGCTAGATAAAGCAATCAGTGCTATAGTTCCACACAGAGACAGCACCTGGTGCACTGTTTTATGGGAATTCCTGGGAAACAATTACTGAGCTGGGAGATCAGGGGGAAAGGGGAAAAAAGCAAATATGAGAAAGCAGTGAGAGGATAAAGATCTGCTGGGTGGGCATGGCTGTCTGTCAAGGCAATATCAACTCCAATTTCTGTTGTCCTCATCAATGACATTAATTTTCATTTCCTTCCCCACTTTCCTTACATCTGTTCCTGGAAGAGATAAGGTTTTCACGAGATGGATTTCTGTCCTGGCTCTGAAGAGCTGTGCAATCCAGCTCAAAGTAGTTCATCACCTTAGCAGACAAGATGTGTTTTCCTCTATTCAGCCTCTTCTATATCATAACCTACCAAATGAGTTTCCCTCTCTCTGCTCCTTCTGAGACACAGCAGATGCAATTGTGGGCTGGCAGAAGGCACAGCTGGGCACAGCTGGGCATCCCCAGCAGAGGTGCCAGCATGCACACACACCCTGGCCAACCCACCAACTTGTGCAGAGATTCTTGCTGCTCCCCAAACAGCTTGATTGTTCCATCTGCATTCCCCAGCCTTGCATTCATATTCTATCCCTTCTCTTGCTGCCCAGATTTAATGGCCAAGTAATATCCACACATCCTGCAAAATGAAAAATCTTTGGAGAATAACACCTGATTTCCAACACATGCTTCTTTAATCTCCCTGGGGCTTACTTATCTTTGGAGCAGAGCAGCATTTCCAGGGAGTGATTTCCCTTTGCAGAGGAGCAGCATGTTCCTCATCCTGCTGCTTCAAATGCATCCTCATTTCTCCAAACACCTCCATAGACATCCAGATCAGCTGTGTGCTCTCAGCACATCCGTGGGCAATTATCCCACCATTCCCAGGGGAACAGCAAGGCTTTGACTGCTCTGATCAACTTTCCACCCATGGAGCTGAGAGGTATTTTGCAGCTTTAGTCAAGCTTAAAAGGACAAGTGAAGGGATGTTTTTTACATGAAAATGCACATTGCACAAGTTAGTAGAAGTTTTTTCCTATATTGGCAAGGGATGTTTTGTTGTACTGCTCTAAAGTATTTTGTAACTGTAATTGTGCCTAAAGTATTTTGTCACTGTAGTTGTCATTTTATAGAAAAAGTTTTTAATAGATAAAATGATGGGGAGGGGGGGAAGATCATGTTCTTTAAAAAAAAACCCAAACACCTTCCACTAGACCAGACTGCACAAAGCCCCATCCAACCTGGCCTTGAGCACTGCCAGGGATGTGGCCTCCACAATTTACTGCAAAATATTGTGTAGTTCAGGCCTTAAGGCTTGTAAATAATTTTTAGATCCTCAAGTGAAAATCCATATTAAGATGTGAAATATTAACCTTGCCAGACAGCATTTTAGTCTTCAGCTAATGAATCACATCTGTAAACAAGTCTCTTCTGGATTGAGGATGAAAAGCCTGGGGAAAAAAATATTATTAATTTGCTGTTGCTGTGCTCCTCAGCATAAGGCAATCTACATTGTGTTTGTATTTATGCCACTGCACTTGCTCTGGGTGGACAGTCACAGGATTTGAAAGGAGGTACTTATTAAAGCTAAAAATAAACTACAGATATATTTGTCAAATGACAAAAACACAACACAGATTTTTGTAGAGAAGAGCACAATTTTGCAACACAACGCAACGTAAGATGGTCTCAGATTTAAACAGCTCGAGCTGAGCTCTTTTCCTGACCAAAATCTCCTTGTCCACACCAGCATTTCTTCCTGATTTGTCATTTTCTACTGTGAAACTTCTCCAAAAATAAGGCACCACTGCCCTGATGTCACCCAGTGAGATAAAATGTGTGCTCCAGGCACATGGAAGGAGCCAGGAATGCACACATTTCACATATTGCACACATTTCACATATTTCACACATTTCTCAGCTCAGGAACCTTCCCTGGCCTGAGCCAAGCCAGGAAATGCCATGCATGGGAATGGGACTGAATACTGTGCTTCAGGGATTAAACAGAGAGGGGATGCATTTTCAAACTAAAATTGTAAAATTGAAATGAGGCTGGCTCTTTTTTGGACAGGTGCTGGCATCAGTGACATGGAAGGAGAGAAAGAGCACTTAATAAGCACTTTCTGTATTTCTATGTTTCAGAAATACACTGCCCATCTCACTGTGAAAGGATGAGTTTCTTCAGAGTTCTCCAGGGTTTCAGAAGTAACTTGGATTTTTAAAGAAGTTATCTATGTATTCAAGCCTATTCAAGTCTATAGCAGATTCATCACATCTGATGCTCTGAGACAGACAGACTCAGAATCCCATCTTCTACTCAGCCCAGGGTACTCTGTGGCTCTGCTCTGCCCTGACATGCTTAGAATCAGAGAATCACAGAATGATTGGGGTTGGAAGGGACCTTAAAGATCATCCAGTTCCAACCCCTGCCATGGCAGGGACACCTTCCACTACCCCAGGTTGCTCCAAGCCCTGTCCAGCCTGGCCTTGGACACTTCCAGGGATCTAGGAGCAGCCACAGCTTCTCTGGGCACCCTGTGCCAGAGCCTCACCACCCTCACAGGGAACAATTTCTTGCTAATATCCAATCTAACTCTGCTCTCTGCCAGTTTGAAGCCATTCCCACCTGTCCTATCCCTCCATCCCTTGTCAAAAGTCCCTCTCCAGCTCTCTTGCAGCCCCTCTGGGCACTGGAAGGTGCTAAAAGGTCCTTCTCTGTGGGGTGAACACCCCCAGCTCTCCCATCCTGTCTCCAGAGCAGAGGAGTTCCAGCCCTCAGAGGCCCAGGTGATAAATGAATAAAGGCTTTCACAGCCCTTTCTTTAAAATCAAGGCTGTGTTTCTCCATCTCCTCTCAGCTGTACAAATGGCATCACCCTGCAATGGGGATTGCCACTGGAGGCACTGGATTGTCTTTCAGTGGTTTGTCTCCTGCACACAATAATCCCAGATGTCCAGTGAAATCTTCCTCCCATCTTCTCCCAATTACTCAGCCTAATCCTTGCCAGCCTGTAATTGAGCCAAGCAGCCTTGTGAGGCACTAATGTGTTCTGTGATTGTAGTTTTTCTTGCCAGCATTTATGACATTCGGAAAGACAGTGGTGAGTCACGCGAGACAAATGGTTAGTGCTGCCTATTTTTTTATGTATGTATATAATTAGATTTTGCAGCACAAGAGAAAACAGCCCCTGTCCAGCTTGTCAGGAGGACAATAAAAAGGGGAAAGAAAATGGTCTTTGGCAACTTTTTTCAGCCTGACAAGTGGTTTCGATGATAAGTTTCTCTTTTGTTTCTCAGAGTTATACAATAATTTCAGTGCTGTTGCTAGAAATACACAACAGAGCCAAGAAACAGGATTGTTGCAAGCAATTAAAATATGGCAGCTATTCAAATGGATTCTGTGTCCTGATACAGTGTCTAGGATATCCTGACTTCTTCCCTCCAGTGGTTTTGTCTGTGGGTGTTTAGTGCTCTCCTCTCTCTCAGGACACTGTTTTGTGTATCACTCGTGTCTTTCCTTGCAGGATCAACAAAAGCTTTTGCAACTCCCCTTGGTGGTCTCTGCAGCAGATCTCTGGTGTGTACTCAGCAGCATTTCTGACTAGATTTATATTTCTCTCCATCCCTCACATCCGACATGGTCTAATAGATAGAACCAGGGGTTTTGCTTCAGACCATGACGTTGAGTCATTGTGCAGATTTTGGCAGGCAATGAAGGCTTGAAAAATGTCCACTCATTCCTGATGACTCAGTTTGAGCATCTTCATTCCTCTTGGGTTTGAATTTCCTGATGGTCTTTGAGAACTCAAAGCACACACCAAGCTGAGTTGTACAGCCCTGCTGCAAGCCCAGCCCAATCTGGATGCTTGGGAATGCAGGAGGCCATAATGAGGGAGCACTTTGGGGAATGTAACCCACCAGGTTTCATTTTATTCCTTATAAACATAAGGGTAAAAATACCTTCTTGACAACGGGCTTCTGTTTGCACAACATGGGCAATCCTCAGGTGAAAGTGCCATGGTGTAAACATGGGAAGGGAGCTTGCCCGTGGTGAAACCCCAACCATCTGATAACTGTGACATGCCCTGAGCAGGGAAAAACATTCTGCTCAGGAGCACCATCAAATTTCTGGGGAGATCTCCCACACAAATAAAAGTCATCTCCCCAACAGCTACCAGGAGATAAACAAGCCACTTCAGAGGTGTGAGCAAGCAACTTCACGAGACTCTGTGGCAGATGTGTGCACACTGCAGTGCAAGCTATCCAGAGTTCCCAGAGAGTCTGCTGATGTCTAACTGCTGGTCCTGCTGGAAAAATCATTATTGCTTCCCAGGAAACTCAGACACAGTTCCCTGCCCACCCTGGATACCTCTACATGAATCAAAGGTTATGTCTCTGTTGGATTATCAGCTGGTGTGGGAGGAAAATGACCTGGCAGTATCAGATCTATTATCCTTCTGTGGGATTAAATGCCTAAGGTATCCCCAAGGAGTGATGAAGGTTCAGCTGGAATTGGTCATTCCTGTGTGGAGTGACACCAGAGTGTGGCTGAAGTGAAGCCACAACTAACAACTCAAACATTCAGGAGCACTCAGGAGCACTCAGGAGCTGTTGCAGTTGTAAGTCACAAGGCAGAGCTGGGCCATTCCTTTGTCTGAATGTGCTTTTAGAGCTTAGAAATCTTAAAATCTTCTCTAGCTCAAGGGAAAACCCATAATAGAGCAGAATTTGGGCACAAAACTTCACATACTAATTAACTCAGTTCAGTACCTACAGCCCTGCAGATGAGGGGTCATCAGCAGAGTCGTGGGGAGAGTGACCAGAGGTGCACACAGCTGGTTTGTGCCAATGAGAACCTGATGTAGAATGATAGGAAAAGGGTTTTGAAACTCATTTTTGTCATCAAGCAGCTTCAAAAGTGTCACAGACTGTTCCTCAGCCCTCTGCACTGCCCTGACCTCTGTCACATCTGGCCAGCCCTGCTCTGAGCCACAGATCACATCTGCATCCTGAGCACCAGGAAAGGCTGGGCTGAATCTGCACTTGGGTGGGAGATGCCTACAGCATTTTAGGGTTTGGGTTTTGAAGATTTAAAGTATGATTGCTCTTCTTCCTCTCCAAATGGCCAATCCAATGACCCAAAATGGTCCTTAAGACCAAAACCATTGAGCACATCCATAAAAAACTCATGGTATTTGCAAACACCAGCTCTCTTGAGCCAGTTAAAATTTTGAGGATTTTCTTTTTATGTTTTCTGTAATTCCCTAACTGTATATCCATCTTAGTGCCTTGAATTGCTGATTGCTGTGATAATAAATATCTGATAAACTGTATCTCAGGCTCCAGTAATTCCCATGGATTTTGCCAAGAATGTTTTGGGTCTTTCTAATTCCACTGAAAATGGGGAGGATCCTGATTTTTCAGCAGAGTGACACGGGCTGCAGTTCAGCTGAGGCACACACAGAGACCTGGAGGTATCTGCAGGGTTAAAAGGATATCAAGAGGAACATTGCTGGAAGGCAATGCAGAATGCAGTGGGCATTTATATTTATTTCCAGAATATAAATTGCTCACACCTAAGACAGAAAAAATTAGGAATGTAAGGTCCCTACATACCCACTGGAGAGAAGTGGGACCACTTTTGGGGTCTGAGGGGTGAGAGGAAGCAGCACAGAGCAGCTGAGCTGAGTTCCCACCACAGGCAACAGCAGCAATTCCTCATTTTAGGAGCAATTATGTCAAAGTAGAAAGATTACAAATCCCACCTGAAAAGGAAAATACAAATATACAGGGCCTGATGAAGGAAAATTGAAAGAGAAATTGTCAGGTAGAATTCATCAAGCACAAGAAATGCCTCAGACGCTACAGCAGCACACAAGATATTGCAAAAGCACAGTGAGGGAGCACAGCAGGTATTGTGTGTCAAAGGAATTTGGCTGCCTGGGCTGATGACTAAAACATTTATCCAGGGCTTAAGTGCAGCCTGGCACAGAGCACACCTTGCAGGCAGCTGCCACTGAAGTGGTTAGCAAGCAGCTCCAGAGGCTTCTGCCCAGAAACCCTGTCAGTCAGCTGGGTGAGCAAAGAGTTATTTAGCAGTCCAGACAACTGTTTGTCCAGTTTCACACCTGGGTAAATCAAGACAGACAGGAAAGCAAATGCTCATTTCTTCCTTCTGCTTCTCCTGCCGCTGCCTTGAGAAGGGCTGGAGAGGAGGCAGTGCTGTCAGGGCTGGGAAGGAAAACACCAGAACAAACCTGCCATTCCTACAGGCCTACTTGCCCAATGCCGTGTGATTTACAGGCTAATTTATCCATTATTCTTTGGGCATTTTGTAAATCTCAGTTTACCCTTTGCCAAGGCAGCATCTCCAGTGCTAAACCATGAGGTCTAAAACCCACAGAGTTTCCTTGTGTCCTTTCACTTGGCAACACAACACACTGGGCTGAGCTCCTTCCCTCCTCCCCAGGGGAATTAGCTGTGATTTCCAAGTGGCTACCAAGAGTAAAGGAAGCCTCAAACCATTCCTGAGTATTTAACTGCCTGCACTATCTCATTTCCCAGTTTAAGGAGCTATACCTCGGAATCTGCATAATCAGCCCCACTGCTTCTCAAATTTTCTGAGAGCAAGCTGCTTTTGATAAGCAAAATGCTCTGAAAGGTACATTTCCTATTATCCTCCTTGTTGTAAAGATCAGAAAGCCAAATGAACTCTGTTTTCCCTCATTCCTCACTTCCCAGATAGCATTGAAAATACAACGCAAAAGCAGAACCCCAGCAACCCATGAGACAACATCCAAGGAATTCTTGCTTGACAATATCCTTGAATTTCCAGTAAACATTAAATTGTGTCACCTTTTTTTTGATGGTTTGTGACATGCTGGCAGGTGAACTGATCACAGATGACATTAATATGAGTGGCTGACACAGCAGTTGCAGTGCTCTGTCCAGACCACTTCTTCTTGCTCTTTTCTCCCTCCTTTGTCATTTCTTTTGAGATTGGTGCTTTTGAAGAGCTGCAGGCCTTTACTGTTATTCTCTACTCCATAAAAACTCAATTACTGGAGTCTGACAGCCTGCCTGGAGTCCAGGAGGACAAAGAAGGGCCCAGCAAAAGGAGAGCCAGGAGCCAGCTGTGAGACCCTCTGGTACCACAGACAGTGGCACAGCCTCCTCACCCCCCAGGAACAGACAATAAATGCTAATTAGGGAAAGAGGCAGCTTCCTTTGGGGTTTTTGGACTATTTTTGCACCATGAGTTCAAGAGAAATAGAGGAGGAGAAAAAGGGGGAGGAACAGACCCAGGGAAGCCTTGACAAGAAGGACTTGGGGCTCCTGGGCAGGGCAGGGGGATTGGAGCTGCATGGCCTTGAAAGGTGCCTTCCAACCCAAACCATTCTGTGATTCTACAAAAAGGTATGTTTTAGGAAGGCTCTGTCAAAAAAACCACAACACCATAAACTAGCCACTATTTAAAAATACAAGGTTTTTCTCAATTCTGCAATTTTATATATTTACTAATGCTTTTAATATATGAATATGAGACAAAATATAATTAATATTACATATAATTAATATTATATATATATAATTTAATTTAATTCTGTTTGTTGATGTTTGTTTGTCAGCAACTGGAGGAATAAAAGAGCTTGGTACAAGCTTTTAAATAAAACTTCTACCCCTTTGCTTATCTTCCCTGGTCAGATGCTCCTATTTGGCTCAGTGACACTAACAGAGTGAGGAAGGAGATCAGAAAGTGGCTTCAAGAGCTCAGCTTGCAAGGAGGTTGGTGAACCTCTTCTTCACATTTGAAAATTGTTCTTTTTGATCAGAAATAAAATATTTTGCTCAAATTTCCAGTTTTCTATAAACTTTTCAAATTAAATGCAAATTAGAAGATAGCTTTAAACACAATAATTTAAAGTATTTTACACTGAAGTTGTCAAAGTTGATTTTTTTTCAGAAACACATGGAAGTTTGGGGTGACTAAAGTAATGGAACCAATCTAAATTCACAGAATACTCTGATCCACACATTACTTATTTCTCCAGCTTTATAGAAAATATTTCATTCTTATTAAAGGAAAATACAGAGATGAGGTTGTGTTTGGGTGTGACATCCATCCTTCCTTCCTTCCTTCCTTCCTTCCTTCCTTCCTTCCTTCCTTCCTTCCTTCCTTCCTTCCTTCCTTCCTTCCTTCCTTCCTTCCATTCCTGGAGTGGAAAATGCATGTTTTAAAGTAGATTTCATTATGTTCAAAGGGCAATCTGCCATTTCTGAAGCAATAAATGTGACACCAAGTGATCCAAACATGCTCTTCCATCACGGTTTGGTTGTTCACGTCAAAGATGAATCTGAAACTTGGGAGGCCAATGAGCTGGGCTGTTCCCAGGAGAGATCAGTAAATTTGGGTATTTTACTTTCCACCAACCCTGCTCAAGAGATTTCCTCTACAGACCCACTGAGGAAATTCTCCAGGGTCATTTTTGGTGGTGGGTGAAGCCACCTGTTCAAAAACCTCTGCAACAACCTTTGGAAAACAACTGGGAAAGGAGAGGGACTTGTGACAGCAACTCAGTGTGAAGAGCTGATGCACTTTAGTGTGATTTGGGAAGTTGTTTTAGGACAGGAGCTGTGGACGAGGGTTACACACGCCCATCTTTGTGTGTGACACTCACCCCAGCACTCAAAGAACCAGATTTTGACACCTTTTCTTGCCTTGCTCATGTTCTGCCAGCTGAGTCAGCTCCCCGAGGAGCCCTAGAGGTGCCAATCTCTCCCTGAAACAATCGGACCTGCAGCTGGGAAGAGGATTTCTGCTTTCCAGGCAGCCAATTCAGCCAGGCTTCCCCAGGGACCTGCCTGAAGAACCCACTGCCCAGTTCCCAAAATCCCACATCCACCATCCCATTGCTCCCATCCCGGCCAGACCCCTCGGCAAGGCAGAGAGGAGCTGGGCAGGACACATCTCACCAACCTCGTGCTACAGGTTCCTCTGCCAGCCCAGGATTTTTCAGTTTAGTTTATGAACAATCCGCCCTGTTTAGCAACACGGGAGCCAAACCCACGGAACGCCTCTTGATTTTTATTGCTATTTTCACGCATCAGGTCGCCGTGTCCCTGCAGCTGGCGAGGGGGAGTGGGAAGGGCTGGCTTGAAAGCAGGAGAAAAAGAGCAGCGTTTCCACGGGGAGCCCCGATTCCCGGAGGGAAGGGACATTTCCCGGCTGGAGCGGGGAGGAGCGGGCTGTGCGGGGCGGAGGAGAGAGCGGGGAGGCTGCTCCGGCTGCCTCGGTAAGTGCCGCCGGCGGAATCCCCATCCGCGTCCCGATCCTGAGACCCCTTCCCTTCCCCCCCCATCCCCATCCCGATCCTGAGACCCCTTCCCATCCCCATCCCCATCCCGATCCTGAGACCCCTTCCCTCCCCATCCCCAACCCCATCCCGATCCTGAGACCCCTTCCCTATCCCCATCCCCATCCCGATCCTGAGACCCCTTCCCCATCCCCAACCCCATCCCGATCCTGAGACCCCTTCCCTATCCCCATCCCCATCCCCATCCTGAGACCCCTTCTCCATCCCATCCCATCCCATCCCATCCCATCCCATCCCATCCCATCCCATCCCATCCCATCCCATCCCATCCCATCCCATCCCATCCCATCCCATCCCATCCCATCCCCACCGCATCCCCATCCCCATTCCCGGCTGGGCTCCCCGGGCACGGCTGCCGCTGCTCCCCGCTCCAGGTGGGACCCCCTCTATTGCAGGCTCCCCCGAGGCACGTCCTGCACCCCCTGCCCAAAGGACAAGCCCTTCAAACGCTGTGTCCCCCCGGCAAGGGCTCCCCAGGTCCTTCCCCACTTTCAGGACAGGTTCTCTCCGCGGCAGGTCCCCCCAGCCCATCCCCGGGCTGATCCCGCTGCCCTGGGCTGATGCAGATGCAGATGTGCTCCACAGCGTCCTCGGCGTTTTGCCCTACCTGGGGCTGGGGTTTTGCTGCCCTGGGAGTTGGAGCTTTTGCCCCCAGAGGTTTGGCGATTTTGAGCCCAGGAAGGGTGAATTTGGCACCCCGGGGCTGTGGATTCACACCCCAGGGGTAGTGTCTTTGTACTCAAGGACTCGATGCTTTTGCACCCCGGGTTTTGGGGTTTTTGCACTCCAGGGTTTGCGGGTTTTGCATCCCAGAGGGTGAGGGGTTTGCCCCCCCAGGGGCTGGGTTTTGTCACCCCGGCTCTGTCGCTCTCCTAACGCCAACGAGCATCCCTGTATTTGCAGCGCGGCTTGAACTTTGCCTTGAGTTTTACTGCTGCGATGACGCTCCTGTCTCTCCCCTCTCTGGCTGGGGTGCCTTCCCGTCTGCCGGGAGATGATCCCAAACCGCTGTAGATGAGGATTCCGTGTGCTGCGTTGGGCAGGAAGCATCAGCTTGGCGCAGCCAGGCTGGGAGCAGCTCCGGGGAGGAATCCGCGACCCCTGCGAGCCGCCCGGAGCCCCTGGTACCCTGCAGCGGGGAAAGCACCGCGCTCCGGGCTCGGCGATGCTGCTGAGCTGCTTCAGCCGGCAGTTTTGGAGGTAAGGATTTTGTGTTCTGCTGTGTTTCCAGCCCCGGAGCTGGCAGGGAGGCTGTAGGAGTCGTTCTGCGCTGATTTGGGGGTGGGAAGAAATCGTGCCTTGAGAAATGCTGCCTTTAGGATGGGAAAATTGGATAGAGGAAGAGTGACAGAGTGACAGAGAAGGAAAGTCAGTGCAGAGCTCACTCGCTGCCTGGCCTCCTCGAGTGTGTGCTGTGCTGGTGGCAGCGTTCCCCGGGATGCTCCCCCTCCTTGTCACCACCCACAGCCTCGCACAGTTCAACAAATTACGGAGCTGTTCCACACATCACTGAGCTGTTGCAGCTTTCTCGTGGGGAGGAGGAGGGAAAGGTGTGTGAGGTCGTGGGGCAGGTGCTGTTCCCTGCTGCCATGTGCTGCTTTGTACCTGATTTAGCGGAGGAGCAGAGGCTGGCAGGAAATGTATTCCCAGTAATGTATTTCCAATTTTCATCATTCCTCTCAGATTTTAAAGTGCAGTCAGCCTTGAGATTGCAGAGCTATTTTTTTTTCTCTCCCTTGCCATCAAAATATGCCTTTTACAGATGAAATTAACCTTTAGCTTGGGATTTGTCTGCTGAATAAATTACATCAAACTTTCTGGGTATTAAAGGGAAACTGAAATGGTGTAGTTGCTCTGCTCAGGCAGCCTCAGAGCAGAATCCACCCCCATCGGGTTCTTGAAGGGAAGTAAAACTATAATGCCCAAGTAAGAGCAATGCAAACCCTAAGGCATCTGAGAGCCCCAGAGAACCCGGGAAATCCCCACATCATGGTACAGGTGGGCATTTATTCTTTGATTTGAGAGGGCTCCTTACAGGAAAGACTGAAAGACTGATATTACAGAAAGACTGTGGGCTGTATCAGCAGTGTAACCACATGGACTGCTCACCACGGGAGAATTCAAAAGCTTCAACATTTGAAGCTGTGGCAGTGCATCCCTGGGAAGGATGACATATCTTGTTTTGTCCCAATAATTTCCAGAGAGAGGTTAAGAGGTTATCATCCCTGCTTTCCTGTGATAACAATTCTCCAGGTGGTTTGAGAGCAGCACTTCTTAGTTAAGTTAATTGAGCACATTTAGGATAAGGATTTGCTCCTCAGTCAGAGGCAAAAGGGATCCAGACATCCAGCCTAGGCTGCTTGGCTGTGACAGAGACTGTGGATGAGCTTCCAGGGACTGTCTGCCTGGGGATCCTTAAAAGGGATCAGGAGCAGCAAGATCCTGTTGTCTGCACCCTGAGTTAGAGTTCAGGGTTCAAAGCTGATGTTCCAAGCATCCATCATCCCTTCCTTTTGTTGTCAGAGTAATGGATGTCAGATAAAGACAGCCTTATTTCCAGTCTCTCAGTCCTAGTGTTGATTAAAAAAAATATGACAAAAGAGCGTTTCTCTAATGTTTTTCCAGTGTGGGCCCATCTGTGTGCTGTTTTTGTGCTTTGTTATACTTCTGGATGTATTCTGCATTAAGGAACCTGCTGTGAGTCTTTCACTTGAGAATACCTTTTAACCCAGGCTGGTGGATGAGATGGTGCTTGAAGAGCACAGAGAGCTGGCAAAGAGGAATTCTAATAACCGTGTCCTACTTCTGCTCAAAGTTTGAGAGCTGTGTGTGTTCACAGAACAGTGTAAGTAATGATCTGCCCTAATTGGAATTGTGCTAACACTGATACAGACTTAATGACTGTGTGGGAACAGGCATTGTTTGCAGGAAGGTGTGACTTCAAAACCTTCTTGTTTCAGTGCTACATCTAAAAAACTCAAATAATTAATCCAGAATTCTCCTCTATCATTCTCATCTACCCATGAACAGAAATTTGACAGTGATTTTCTTAAAACCTTGAGACCTGATGTTTTAGACTTTAAAATTCGACATTGATTTTTTTTTTTTTTTAACCATTGATTTTTCATCAAACCTGATTTTCTGCTGTCTATGTCTTAGGTCCTAAACAATGCTGCATGCTCTCCTGGGAGAACCGGGGGCTGACTGGGTGGTCCTCAAGTGTTTAAAGTGGTTATGGCTCACCTCGAGGTGAGGATCAGAGGGCATTTTCCAGCCCCTGTGGAGGTACCAGAGGTGTGAGGACAGCAGCAGGTGTGGGAGATGAGCTGGGGAATGGATGTGGAGGATGGGAATGCCCTTGCAGAGGCAGGTTTTGGAGCCTGGCTCCTGTGTGGCCACATGCTGTCTCCATGTGGATTTCCCATCCCACTGTCCCTGAACTCTCTGTGTGGAACACGCAGGGAGGAGAATGGGCTGAACAATTTTCTCTGCCAGGAAATGTGTCTGCATTGCAATCCAACTGTTCCACAGGAGCTCATCCAGTCTGACAACATCCTCAGTGGAGCTGTTAGAAAGAATGGCACAGATTATCCACTTTTCTGTCAATTACAGGAGAGCTGGAGACAGGATTTTTTATTTTATTTTTACAGTGTTACCAGGATGTGGAATGCTGTCCAAGGAACATTTTCATTAAGACTGAGGCACTTAAGACACCCTGCAGACTTTTAGGAGTGCTGCCTGAGGGTGCTGGCAAAGAGATGATGTCCAAAAAAAAAGCTTTTTCTCTGTGCTGGAGGAGCAGGAGAGCTTCAGGTCTCAGCCAGTGAGTCCCAGCTCCAGTGAGAAAGGACTTTCCCTCTTTATTTTTTTTTTTTTTTTTTGGAGACAGCTTGAGTCTTTTCTTAATTTTATTTTTCATTTTTTTATATTTAACTTGAAAGAAAGGAAACCACTAAATCCAGCAAATAAACAGAAGTCAGGGAACAGAGCTCAGGATTTTGAAGGTTGAGTAGGTGCATGAATACATGATTACATCCAAGGACAAGGTCACTGTTGCTTTTGGAAAAAGCAGCCCAGCTTCACAACTTTATAGGAATGCTTGGAAGAAGTCAGCAGGTGGGAAAGAAGCACCTAGGTGATGCAGGTGGAAGGTTTGCAATATGGTCCCCCATGGTGGGGGCTTTTAAGGAAACTTAATAGTCCTGAGTTACGAAGGAAGTTCCCTGTGTGAATAAATACTTGTCTGACAGGTGAAAAGCATGGGGGAAGTGGATGGTGAGTTACAGAGAGTTACAGGGATGCTCTTTACAGGGATAGGGGCTGGGATATGTGGGATTCTACAAACCTCCAGCTGGAAAAACAGTGAATCATGAAGTGATGATATTTGCTGGCAAAAGAAAGTTTAATCAGGGCATGAAGGATAATGTCTGACTTAATGAATTGAAAAAAAAGGTTTTATGAGGCTCATTGAGCATTACAGTGGAAGAAAGAATTTGACTGTGAAGTGATGGAGTTTGGAGAAGATGGAGAGAACCTAATTTCCTCGTTTCATCCTATTTTCCCATCTAAAGCAGCAAACTCTGAGCTCCTTTTGCTGCTCAGGAAGAAGCCCTTTGGATGACCACAACCCACGATTCAGAAATCATTGAAACCATCTCTAGATGTAATTCTGGATCACAGGCTGCAGGAAGGAAAAAGAGATGTTGGGAACATTTTGCTGCATGCTGCCATGTTCTTACACTCCTCCTAAAGCAAAGTTTGGCCTCAGATGAGGCATGTTGGACCACAGGGATGTTTATCCAGGCCCATCCTCACACTGTGCTCAGGAGTGATGCCCTGGAGATGTGGGATTGACCTGAGGGTACTGTGGAAGTAGATCCCAGTCACAAGAGAAGTGATGCTATTTAAATATAACAATTTGACATCTGGAAATATTTCTGTAATTCTCTTTTCCCCACAAGTTTTGTCTCTGGCTTCCCTCAGCTACACCAGCGAGCTTTGAGCTGCTGGAGTTTTTGCAGGGCATCCTTTCCACCTTCCCACATGCCTGAGACACCACTGGGTCAAAGTCTGGGAACTGGCTGTGGACACAAGCACATGGATTTCCTCAACTGAAAAATCCCCCATTAGGGAGAGTATCATCTCCCATCTGGGCACAGAGAGAACATGAGACTGGGCTCAGGGCTGAACCTAAGACACCTCAATTTGATGATCTTCAAGGTCCCTTCCAACCCAATTCCACGATTCTACTCCCTGTGTTGCTGCTGGCAGCCCTGCTTGGCCATTCAGACTGGAGGATGGAGCTGCTCACCATGGCAGTGAAAAAAACCTAAACTTTAGAGCCTGAGAAAGCACCAGAGCAACCCAGGGCAGAGCAGAGCAGGGACTGAACAGGGGGGTTATGGAAGCAGCCAGCCTGGGCAAGAAGCCTCAGCTGCTCTGAGGGTGGCAATGATGATAATGAGAATATAGAACCACAGAATGGTTTAGGTTGGAAAGGACCTTAAAGATCATTTAGTTCCAGCCCCCACATTTTGTGGACTTGGCATGCTGTTCAGTGGGATTTAGCCCAGCTGCTTTAATTTTTTATTTCAGTTGTTTTCTTGTCCTCTCGCTGTTCTCAGTACATCTCTTTTTTTCTTTTTTTCCTTTTTTTTTTCCCCTGGTCCCACGCTTCATCTGATGATGCATTTTCATTCACAGGAAGGCTTTTAATTGCTGTGAAGGACTTTAGTCAGTGCTGCACATTTATCCTCACCCTCAGGATTTCAGACACTTCTAATGGGCTGCTAACCATGGGACACTGATGGCACAGGCACAGCAGGGTGTGTGGATTTTCCCTGGAGCAAATGAAGCAGAAACATTATTTCTGTCCTTCCTTTCACACACCTACAAGTCGTGCGTTGAAACTAATTCTGGCTCTCCCCTTTTGTCCCTTTCAGATTTTAACAGCGGGAAGATGCTGATGGACAGGAACGAAACCTGGCTCTCTAATTTCTCCTCTGCTACCTCCTCCTTTGCGAGGGGAGGGGTTGGGCTGCAGGAGGTGCTCATTGGGCTCCTCCTCACCCTCATCGACCTGGTGACACTCCTGGGAAACACCATCGTGTTCCTGTGCCCGGTGGTGGAGAAGAGGCTGCGCACTGTCACCTACATGTTCATCATGTCCCTGGCCACTGCAGACTTCCTCGTGGCCTGCCTGGTGATGCCCTTCAGGTGAGGATGGGGTGGGAGCAGAGAAGGACAAATGTCCTTTCTCCCTGCTCTGCATCTGCTAGAGGAGCAGGGCTGGGATTCACCTGCTGGGCTCTCCAAAGGGCTGAAGTGTGGGCTGGTGGTTGGATGTGCTTCCCTGTGTTATGGGAATTATGTATTATCCCTCTGCTCTGTGTTATGGATCCCCTTATAGTGGATGGAGACACAATTCCCAAGGGTATTTTTCTTGTTGGTCACATAGGGTTCCTGGCTGCTGATCTGACTTTGATAGCCAGCTTGGCACATGGGGCTCCAGGCGTGGATTCCCCTCTTCTAGGACTAGTCCTGTGTATGGAATGTAAGGAATTTATTCAGTAGAAATAGAGTAATTTAGGCTTCCCCTGTATTTTGTGGAGGAGGAGGCACTTGGGAGGGCAGGTGTCCCTGCATGAAGTTTATATTTATGGGAGTTTCACTGTCTGGCTAAAAGAGTGAAACAAATCCAGAAAGCAGCTGACTTGTAGTCCTGGCTCTCTTGTCCTGCAAAGCAGCATAGGTTTGGATAAATCAGGGAGCTGCACCCTATTTCGAGTTCCTGGGGCAGTATGAAGAAGCTGAACTCTTTTCATGTTCTATGCTTCAGTTCTCTGCTTGTTCCTTTGAATTTGTCACTGAAAAATACTGTCCCGACAAGCAGTTGCAAACTGACTTTTAAAAGTTCATGGTATCAGGTGAAAAAAACCAGTTAATGATGCTCTTTAAAAAAAAATACTCCTGCTAATTTAAATTCCAAGCTCTGTGAATTTTAAGTTCAGGTTCTGAAATTACCATAGAACCATAGACTAGTTTGGGTTGGCAGGGACCTTTAGGGGTCATCTAGTCCAACCACCCTGCAGTGAGTGGGGAGATCTGCAACTGAACCATGTTGTTCAGAGCCCCATCCAACCTGGCTTTGAACACTTCCAGGGATGGGGCAGCCACAGCTTCTCTGGGCAACCTTATTGTAAAAAATGTCTTCCTTGTGTGTATTTTGAATCTACTCTTAGTGATGTCCTGCTCAACCAACAAAAATTACAAAGGGGAGCAAAGATCAGAGCATGGTTGGTGCTTTGTGCCCTTTCTGAATGTCCTGGTGTGGCCTGGTGGGAAGCCCTGCCAGCTCCTGGTGGTGAGGAATGGACCATGTGGTGAGGAATGGACCCTGTTGGCTCCATCAGCATTGTCCAGCCCTGCCAACACAGTGGCTGTTGTTTCACATTTTCCCACTGTTTTGGCTTCACATCTATGTTGCTCTTTTGGATTTCAGTTTGCTCCTCAGCTGGCAGGTTATTATGTGCCAAAGGGCAGGAAAAGAAATGATCTTAGGAGGCAGTTTGGCTCAGGGAAATGTGACAGAAAGGAAAAACCAATTTGTTGCTTGGTGTCTTAATTTCATAGGAGCAAGACTTGTGTTTTGTTGTTCCTGGCTTGGCTGGTTTGCAGGAGCAGTTCAGCTGAGCTTAGCTCATTGTCTGAGCCTGTCAGTCTCCAGCCAGTCTGTCATTTCCAGGCTGAATGTTTCCATCCATCTATTCTTTTCCTCTGCAAGCAAAAGGGCAAGGCAGAGGTGACTTCATTGCGTGTTTCTTTGGGCTTTTACTACTCCTTCTTATCCAGCATCATTTCCAAGCTGCTTCCACCTTTTACCTCAGAGAAGGGGGCTCAGGTATCCATTACCCTATGCTGTGAGAACATCTGCATCCCCCCAGAGGTGTGAGGTGAAAGCTGGGCACCTGCCCAGCTGGGATCAGTGTGCAAGGGTGTCCTGGCAGCAGCATGACTCCTGGGAGGCCAGGGCACACCACAGGCTCTGCAGCATCTCTGGGGATAAGGAGGGCTCTGAGGAATGGCAACAAGGCACCCAAGTCCATTACTGAACCAGTATTTCAATTCTAATGCCTCATTTCCCCTCTGTGAAAGAGCCATGAAAGCTTTCCATGTGTGTCCAGTGGGATCCTCCATGCTGTCCACAGTGTAGGGACAGGCTCTGCTGGAGTTTGCATGGATTTTTGCATGGAATCCCACATAATCCCAAGGGCTGGGAGCCTTCAGCAGCACTGCACCCACCTGCAGCAGTTGCTGTGCTCTGGAACAACCTTCACGGGTAGTATTAATGAACTGGTGCTAATGAGATGTAGATCAGGCATTGTTTTCTGACATCAAGTTGAATCTTTCTGCCCTTGCTGGACACCTGAGCACTGCAGCAGAGCAGCCCTGATCTCCCTGTACTTAACCAGCAAGCTGGGAATTTACAGGATAATTAAAGCTTTTCAGGACTAGGGAGTTACTCACCAAATTCACATACAATGGTGATTTCAGCAGCACCCTGGGAGCTGCAGAAAGCTGGTGAAAGAAAGGAGAAGCAAATGGCATCTCACTGAATGCTATAGAAACATGCATCAGCCTTCCTACAGATGCCATATGTTCCTTCCTTCACTGCTCACTTCTCACAGGCCACTCTTGACTTTGTTAGAAATATTTTTGGTACCATGTCTGCTTTTTGCTGGTGTGTTTACCTTGCTGAGGCATTTAGGAGCTACATAAAGTACAACTTGCATAGGCTTCCTCCTAGAATGTTGTTGTTTTGTTGTTGTTTTGTTTTTTTAAACCAAGAGTGGAAATCCTATCTGATTTTGAAGCATAAGATGGGATGTGAAGTGAGTTTCTTGGAGATCATTCATGCCCCAGGAGTTGGGGAGAAATTAAAGTCTGTGCTGTGTAGGGCACTAGGAAAATGCTGTGATAGAAGAAGCTGTGCAGATGTAAATCTGGGGCCTTTGTGGGGCAAAGCACCTCTCTCAAGGCACCCACTTAGGCTGCAAAAAGCACAGGTTTGCTGTTCTTCAGCCATGCTCTACCTGTGCGCTGCTCCTTGGGTTGTGCTTTGAGGATCAGTCCCTGCTTTCTGAGCTGTGTGCCCATCTTTAGTACCTGTGTGATAAAATATGGCATTACCTCAGTGCAGTCATAAAGAAATGGAGTCACAGAATTGTTTGGGTTAGGAGGGACCTTAAAGCTCATCTTGTTCCAACCCCCTGCCCTGGACAGGGACACCTTCCACTAGACCAGCTTGCTCAGAGCCTTACGCAGCCTGGACTAACCATCTCCAAGGAATGCCCAAACTCAGCCCTTCCAGCTCTGATTTCCACCCATTTTCTCTGGCAGCATCATTTACGAGGTGACAGGGATGTGGCTGTTTGGGAAGCTGTTCTGCAAGGTCTGGATTTCCTTCGATGTCATGTTCTGCACTGCATCCATTGTCACACTGTGCTTCATCAGCCTGGACAGGTACTGCTCTGTGGTCACCCCCTACCACTACTCCAGAAGGATGTCCCGTGGCAGGTGAGTGCAGCTGCTCCTCACTTTGGGTCCCTCCAGATTGTCACTTGGCCGTGGCACACGTTGATCTGGGGCTGAATGAGCTATTGACAGGGGCTGCCCAGAAACAGTGATGTGGCAAAAGGAACTTTGCACCGTTTAAAACTCTGCAGAAAATGTTTAATGCGGTGCAGGAGAGGACAAGGAGGTTGCAGCTGAGTGGGTTGGATGATGCTCCTGGGAGAGTATTTTTTGAGCTAAGGATGGCTTGCAAAATGGGGTAGAAACCAGTGATATGGGCTGAGTTGGACCTTCAGCTTTTTCCCTTTGCAGTCATTTCATGGATATTTCACAGAATCATAGAAAGGCTTGGGTTGGAAAGGACCTTAAAGATCATCTTGTTCCATCACCCTGCTGTGAGCAGGGACACCTTCCCCCTAGACCAGGTTGCTCAAAGCCCCACCCAACCTGGCCTTGAACACTTCCAGGGATGGGGAAGGACTTTGAAGCACTTCTAAGGACTAGGTGAAAGGAGGCCCAGAAGGATGCATGTAGCAGTAGTCTTCCCTCTCTTAAACTCACCATCATTTCTGAAGCGATGTTTAGGGAAAACAGGGAGAGTTTCTAAGCTCCCATGAGGATTTCATGTGAAAGGCTGAAATGAGGACTCAGGGTGGGGGAAGTCATCTGAGGACGGGCAGAGAGGACATTGCAGCACTGGGTGCTTTACAGGGTGAGCTCAGGCTCTTCTAGGCACATTTTTCCCACTGTCACTCTCCCTATGTCTGATTTGGGGATCACAGGCAAAGCAAGGAGAGGGCTGTGTGGCCCCCCTGCACAGATTCTGTGATCTGGTGTCCCTCAGCTCCACCCCCACCATGCCCCAGAGGGTGAGATAATGGCTAGATACTAAAGCTGAAACCAAAAATATCTACATGCTGTTGTTTTAAATACTAACAAACATCTTCTGTAAAACCTTTCCTCATCTTTTCTCAGCCAGCTGTGAGCACTCCTTACGCTGACCCCAATTCTGTCAACTGCAGACCAATTACCCAACTGTTAGAGAGATTCACATTTGGACTTGCTAAACCCCAGTTTTTTCCCTTCTCCAAGCCCTGCTGGACTGCTCAGCAGCGATATCCCACACAGGTTACCATGGGGATTGAATCGTACTGGATGTTCTCAATTCAAAATTACTCAGACCCTCTCTCCCCTCCCTGTCTCTCTCCGTTTGCAGATGCATCGTGATGACCTGCACAGTCTGGGTCTATTCCTCCCTCATTTCCTTCCTTCCCGTCATGCAAGGCTGGAATGAGATCCCCGGGGTGGACTTTGATGCAGGCAGGGAATGCATCTTCGTCACCAACTGGGTTTTTGCCATCGTGGCTTCCGCCCTGGCGTTCTTCCTTCCCTTCACGGTCATGTGCAGCATGTATTTCTTCATCTACCGCGCCTCCCGCCTCAAGGCCACCCGCATCATGTCCCAGACGCTGGACATCCACTACCACCCCAACAGCAAGCGGCAGAACCACCTGCAGCTGGAGAACAAAGCCACGAGGACCATCAGCATCATCATCTCCGTGTTTGTGCTGTGCTGGCTGCCCTACTTCGTGCTGAACGTTTGGCTGGCGGCCAGAGGCAGCGACTCCAGCAGCACGGTGCTGGTGGGCACCTTCAAGATCATCACCTGGCTGGGCTACTGCAACTCCACCATCAACCCCCTGCTCTACGCCTTCCTCAACAGGGACTTCCAGCGTGCCCTGAAGAAGCTGCTCGTTTGCAGGCACAGGTCTCAGGTGGACATTGGGGAAGACATGGTTTCCATAGCCACGTTTTCCAAGACTGCTCCAGAGCTGGAGTACAGTGTGACAGTGGCCAACGGAGCCCCAAAGGGCAAACCCAAGTCATAGGGATTCAGGATTGCTCGCTGGAGGTGGTGATACAGAAAGTGCTGGAGCACATCTGAATGGAAAAATAACGGGGAGGAAAACAGGGGAAAGAGGGCCTGGAATATTACAGCTGGGGACATACAACAAAGATGCATTTCTTCTCTTTCCACAGTTTCAATAACAAGGAACTTGGATATTTTAGGGGCAATTTGTTATATTAATGGAGTCAATTCATTCCTGGGAAATTATTTTTCTAATGAGCATTTCCTAAGGCAAATCCAACCTTCATGTTGAGTAAAAAAAACCAGTATGATACGTGACCTCATCTCTGTGCATATCCTGGTGATCTGTGTCAGGTGGGACGGTGTTTATGAAGCCACTGTACCTCTCATCTTGCAGCTTCATTACAGATTTGACCAGTTCTAGTAACTCCACGTGTGTCAGTCTGTGTGTGGAATTAGAGGAGGGATGTGGCCAAAGAGCAGAGCTCAATTCCTAAAGAGGCACCACTCTGCAGCCTGGGCAGTTGTTTAGGCTTCAGCTCACTTACTTCTGCAACATCTGGATATTCAGAGCTTTCCGTGGCTTTCTGTGAATTATCTGTGACCTTCCTTCTTAATTCTGGGAAGACATTCTGTTTGGCAGACCCCAGGAGATGAGAAAGACTTTCTGTAACACCAGGAGCACCGAGGTTTCAAAGGCAGCTACAGGTGGCCAACACCATCCGAAGAGGGGCTGTCAATAGGAATTACTTGTGTGTACACTGTGATATCTACCAGAGAGACATTAAAAATCATGATAAATGGGAATGATTATTTTTACTACTCCCAAGTGCTTGTCTGGACTTCCAGCAGCACTGGATCCCTGCAAGAAAGCCATGGAGTGCCTCACTGAAGGGTTACTCAGAAAAGGTAGCAGGGGATTGTCCTCATAGGTAGCAAAGTGCAGTAGGACCTGCCTGGAGCAGCTGAGCTACTGAAGACACCAGCAAAAGGGTCAGTTCTCTCTCAGGAGCTTGAAAAAAACCAATCATGACCTGGGGTTCAACACGACTGGTTCTCCTGTCAAATGACTCACCATGGAGAGGGTTCGGTGTCCCAGATCCTGCGACTCCACTAACAATGTGGAAATGGTAAGTAACTACACCTTATTCTGGGGGAAGCATCCTGTGGGCACAAAGGTGAACTAGGCAGGAATCCTGCTGCTGCCACCCAGTTCATTTTGATAGAACAGGACAAGGAATGGGGTTTCATTCCCCATGCATTCCCAAGAACTATGGGGGACGAAGGGATCTGAGGAACAGGCAACATCCTGGGCAAGAATGAGACAGGACCCTGATGTTTCACAGCACAGCAGAGCCCCAGGCCAAAGCCCCTTTATCATGGCTGTGAGCTCACAGCTATCCCAGTTTGGGTGTTTTTCCACAAAAACAGCTGCTAGGGAAGTACACACCATTCAGAGGAAAACCTGTCTGGTTAGAGAAGAGCCTTTCTCGGTCAAATCCTGGAGCAAAAAGGGGCAAAGTTAGGGACAACACATTCCAGTGCTTAGAGAAGCAAAGACTGACCAGGAAGTCAAGAGCTGAGCATGGCCAGATGCTTCTGTGGCTGGACAGGGACCACACAGGGGAGGACTTGTCCACACCTTTGAGGGCAAGTGTAACATCCCAGAATGTGCAGACACGCCTAGAGTGAACACATATGCCAGTTCTGGTACTGAAATATTGCAGGGCCCTTGGAATAGGCAGCTTCCCACATCCAGATACACAGCCAGTTATAAATACCTTATTCCTCATTTCCTGTGCTCCACCTGTAATCACTGAGCTGGCAGGGAAGGCAAAGAGGCTCCACATGTGGCCATTTCTCTGTGCAGTTGCGGCTGATGCAAACAGGGAAGAAGACACACTTAACTCTTCTGCTTTAACCCACCTAAACACAATTAAATTCTGTTTCTGACCAAATCTTCACTGCAGCATTCTGGCTTCACCTGGATAATGCAGTATCTAGGAGAGTTATCCAAGAGCACATGGAAGACAATCATTGTAATCTACTTCTGCCTCATCATAAAGCTGCAGGGTGTCAGCTGGTTTAACTGCTGGTCACAGTGTCACAGCAGTGCAGTGATACCCAGAAGGATTTGAATCCAGATGTTTTTAGGAAACTGATTTCAGAGATTTTAACAAATTGTAAACCCGAAGAATACAATTACACAAGAACAGTTCTAACAGCGTAAGAATTATCCCTTCTGTCCTCCATAATCCAGCCAGTTTAGAGCTCAATTCTCTTCTTTCTCCAGATCTCATCTCACTTCCAAGCAGCACATTCAGCTTTGCGTCATCACACACGCTGTGGCCAGTGTGAGACAGGGAAGCAAAGGAAGTTTCAGGAATGCAGAATTCCCACTGCACAGGGCTGCCATCTGCAGCACACACAGATGCAGGCTTCCAACAGAAGCAACTACTATTTTTGTCTTATAAATAAAAAAAGTTTATTAAATCATTTAGACTTGAAAGAAGTCACAATAAACAATGCACTCAACAATTACAGCAAGTGCATCCTGTACACCACCAACCCAAATGGATTGATTCCGTATTTTATAAATAAAAATTAACATATTTACAGTGAGAAATAAAAGCATGGCATTAGGCAGTTAAATTAGCAGATTACACAAATGCCTACCAGTTGATTTTTTTAAAAAGTACAAATCTACAAGATTACATACGACACGTATGACTTCATTAGGTTTAAATTTTCAGAATCACAACATTTTTGTACATAATTTTGACTGTGGCTCTTCCAACCACTGCCTATAAAACCCCCCCATGTAATGGCAAAAAGCCCTTTTTCCTTCTCTATAGCTTCATCTGTAGAAGATGCATTCCCTAAGATCTACTGTAGTGCAGAAGTATGAAATGATTTCCTCTAATGACAGGCTATGGACAGTGACAATATGTACACCTATGGTACTTTTTTGCTTTAAAAATAGTGCAGATTCCCAGTTTACCCACCAGGGACAAAAATGGAGTCAAAGTTCATTTCAAAATCATCTTCATTTCACCAAAGAGCAAGTGATCCAGATAGACACTCACTAGGCTTAGAGACTGTAATTTGCTCTATAAAAATACAGTATTTTAATTCTATTTACATGTTACAGATCTCTCACTCACCCAGCAAGCTGACATTTACAAGCTTCAAAAAAACCCAAGAAACCCCCAAAAAAAGGATAATGGAGCACAACATTGGCAAGCACAGCAGCTGGACCCGTCCGCCTAGGAGAGCAAAGGTAAGGAAAATGGAATGTGAAAGGTTTGGTTACTGGGCTTCGTTGGCTGTCGAAGTAAATGAAAATCTGTCCAACACGTCTTATACTTTAAACATGGCAAAAAAAGGTGAAGTAAACTATTCCCAAGATAAACATTCTGCATCATAGGATCCTTCTGCTGAACAATCCCTGTGAAACCTGCCGAGTGGAAGAAGTGATCCTGAGGATAGTTATTTGCTTGGTTGTCTGGAATGTTTATTTCCTGATAGACTCATTGTCCGTGACCTCTGCCTGAGCACGGGCTTGGGTGGGAGCTCCAAGTCTTCAAAGACAGGATTTTCTATGATTGCTGCAGCCTCTGGTCGTTCAGTGGGGCTTGGGGAGAGCATGTCCTTCACCATGGTGTACTGAAAGAAAACACAACACATGTTAAATGAACCAACACATAAATTCTTTCTTTTTTAATGCCCTGGCTTCAACTGTGGCTGTGAGAAGAAGTGGGAAATACCCCCAGCTGCTTTCTGAGGAATTTGGGTATTAATGCTTTGGCTCAGTAGTTTAAAAGCGCATTAAATATTTTTAAAAGTATCACTGTGCATCTCTTAAAGTGTCTTTACTGTCAAGGACTACAAACAATTTGGCAAACCAAATCTGACCAAAGATTTAATAGTTATAAAGCCATTGCATTACTTTCAATAGTAGGTATAGAAAAATATATGAAATATAATTAATAAGTAATTTTTAGCTTCATGTTTAAGCCACACAGATTTTTTTTCATGACCAATTAGAATTTTTCCTTTAAATATACAGGTAGTTTGAATATTTGTTTCAAATTTAATCAGAATTAGTGTCCTGCTCCAGCTGAGCACAAGAACAGCACCTTCCCCCAGGCAGCCTTCAGCTGTAAAGCAGGAAAGGCTGGTCTCATTTAGCCACTGGTCTGAAGCTACCTTGAACACCTGAAAGCATCTCAGCTTTGTACTGCAGAGGTTTTGTACATCACCTCCTCTTTATCTGTAATCACATCACTTTACAGACCTGATTAACAAGAACACAGCACAATTTGCTCATATGGTTTCCCACTTGGGAGATCCAGTTCTGGAGGGGATCCCACACAGCCATGGTGTCCCCTACAGCCTCTTCTGTACCCATGTGAACTCTGCACTTTCCCTTTGGGAATATGGATTTGTTGCAGGAAATCATGACAGGATTTATGTGAAGTGAATGACTGCAAGTGACAAAGGGAAGCCAGGAAATAATGTATTCCTGGAGGGAAACTCTGACAGAAGTGTCATTGTGCCCATTATTGCGATGTTACAGCTTTGAAATGCAGAGCAGAACAGGGATAGAGAAGTGCATCTTAATAACATGAAAGCTACTTGGTTTCTCCATTTTTACCTGCAAAGCAATTGGAGAGCAAAGAAAAAACAGCTACAATTATTAATGAAATCTACAGTTAACAGCATCAAATGTACATACCTCTTGTGCATATTTCTGAGTGAACAATGGTGGAAAGTTCAAATTTCTAACATCACTTAAGGTCTGCAAAAATATGAAGAATGACATGTAACTTTTCAAAAATATCATTCTACAATAATATTTACCCTACCCTTCAAAAATATGCAAATTATGCAAACAAATCTGCCTGCTGGAAAAAATTCCCTTTGTTTTAAAGTGCTGCTTTAGTGGTTAAAAATCACAATATAGTTCAACAGGTGATTTGCTCCTTCCCTAGGTATACAGCCTGCAACAGGAGCTGTGTTACAAAAATTGTGATCTCTGCAGTTTTGTATCAGACAGACACATAAACTTGTGCTTTCTCACTTTAGCTGAACAAAATCTATGCACCACCCATAAACCCCAAGGTGGCCTACATCAGTATTAAGACATATGAAATGACTGTCTCTGCCTTAATGTAAGCATCAGTCTTTGTTTAACATTTAAGGAGGAATGAGAAGATTTATCAGCAGTTTGGAAAGCAATTGTCTTGGGTATTTCTGTGTTTCTTGCGTTCAAAGGCCACTGGCTCCATCTAGTGACAGTATTTTTCCCATGTTCAGCCAGAAGCACAGTATTTTGCACTTAATTTTTTTGGGAAGGATCTCCTTTTACAGAAGTATGAGCACAAAATACAAGAGTTCTGAAGTGAAACCAAAACTCAATTCGCTATTACTCCACTGAAAGTATAAAGTGACCAGTTAATAATGATGGGCAACAGACAAACTCCTGTTCAAGTGAACTGAGTTTTATGACATTAAAATGCTTCAAAAAACTTTTCTCATTTTCTGCCAGTTCAGTCTGCATTTTAGTGACCTGTTTTCAAACATCTAATTTGGAAATGAATTGCACTGCTACAGACTAACTGCTCACAGCTTGAGACAGAGGCAGCTCTCACGTTCCACCTCTGGGGATTTTTCCAGCCAGTTGTCACAAATTCCTAGAATTTGCTGGGTTACTTGGTCAGGCAGAGCATGTTTTGCTTCAGCAAGCAGTGCTAATGCTTGGCTGATGCCAATGAAAACCTCAGTGTAACAGCTCAGAAAAAACTACTGAAGTAGCCAAACTCCTGAACTTGGCAATGAAAAGGGCAGGGTTTTCCTTTTAGCAAAAGGAATGTAATAGTGAAAATCCTGGAAAGTCAGGGCACTTTTTTAACACCCTCTTGAAGTAAAACATTCAAATTAGATGGAATTTAGGTTTCATTCTGATTACTTGCTTTGCTTTTATTCTTAGGAGAGAAACTGGAAGGGCAAAGCCTGTAGTTACTGCTGCAAGGGATGAGAGAATCCTTTGATTGCTCCTTCCTGGGTATTGTGTTTCAGTAAAACTGATCCAGAGAAATTGAAATTGGTTTCAGTGCAAGGGGTTCAAATTAAACACCAATTCCTCCTCTAGACTATGCTCTTTGTGCCATTAAAAGCCAGAGCATTTTAATAATGAGAATGCAACATGTGAAGCCTTTGGTCAGGCTGCTGTTCAAGTTGTTTTTACCTCTCTGCTAAACCCACTCCATCTTCACCTGAGAATATAATTCCCCCAAGCACATGTAAATGATAAATACAAGTTTTAATGACTCTTTCCTGCACAGGTCACTGCTTGCCACAGAGGAAAGACCTTTCTGGCTGTAGCCTCTGCTCTCCATGAACTTGTTCCTGAGCAAGATGGATCTCACACATTTTAACAGCGAGCAAGAGCTGTAATGCACCATCAAACATCCCAAATTCACATTTGGTGCAACGGTAGCCATCAGTTATGGGAAGATTGTGCTTGAGGCTGAGCAAGACTCACAGCTAAGACTCACTACAGGAAAAGGAACAGCCATTTTTCATCAAGTGCTCTGGGTGAAAAAGCACTGCAGATGCAAATGGAGAAAGAAATAATAAAAATGCACAGTGTGGTTCCAATTCTTGAATGAAAAGAAAGCTGGTATGCTTAAAGTCACAAGCTGTATTTGTTTTTTGAGTTCATGGACATCGTAGTCCAATAGTTTCTCTTACTTGGCTTGACAACAGAGGAGCTTTGTAAAGAAATTAAAGCCTCAATTCAACTGCACACATTAAGAAGACTGCAGTTCATTTTCAGTGATTCAGGGGGTCTGCACAAGGCTGATAAAGAAGTTGTACTCCTAGCTGCAAGGCTTTTTTCCAAAGAAAACAGGACAGGAACCTCTTGCCAGTGTTTCACCAAGCAAATAGCTAGTTTAAACAAATGCTCAAACTGAGGATAACCCACCACACATACCTTGACTCTCTCCATCTGTGTACTAAAAGGGTAAAGCAGCTCAAAGAGAATCAGTCCCAGAGAAAAGATATCCACCTTGTGCGAATAGGTGTTCCCACAGATCTGAGAAGGCAAAATCAGGGTCAGGGCAATCAAGCTACTCACTGCATGTAATTATCTACGAAGTAAACAACACCCTTGCAAGTCCACCCCTGGAAGTGACCAGCCCTGTGCAGAGCTGAAAGCTACAGCACAGGAAAGTTGGCAAACTTCAGCAATGAGCACCAGGGAGCAAGGTCTTGATCCTCAGCTCCTCTGTGCTGCAAACCAAAATGTTTCACCTTACTTAAACCTCATGCACAAATGTGTCCTTCCTCAGTTAAGTGGAATCTTTTACAGTTACCTTCCTATACTGCATTAAAAGCAAGCAAAATGAATGCGTCCGGTCTGGAATAGTTAGCCACTTTTTTGCCTATAACAAATATATTTATTCAAATACTCATTTTGGAATTCAATTTTGTTCAAAACTCCATTTTGATGACAAACAATTTAAGTAACTTGATCTCAACAGTTTACTAGGAGTGCCTGATTTTTGATCTCCCAAAAATTCAGGACTCTTCCAGGCACTGATAAATACAGTTTTGGAGAAGAGAGCACAAACCTGTTCTGGGCTCATGTAGAGTTTGGTCCCTACTTGTCCTGTGTGCCTGGCATAAGCTGGCATTGGGGTCAGTACTGATTCTTCCTCCTCATCTTGGTCCATAGCAGTCACCAGTCCAAAATCCCCAACCTTTACTATGTCATCCATTGTGAAAAATATATTGGAAGGCTGAGAAAACAAAGAGGTGAAAAGAAAGGGAAAAGTAAGTAACAAACTTAGTGTCTGAGTTTTGGTGGTTACAACACTTGGTTTTAATTCAGAAGCCAAGCTGCTGGGGTTAAAAACACTTATTGAACTGCTGAAGGACAACAGTTAAGAATTGCAGCTATTCAGGAAAAAAGAATTACTCCTGCATTAACTATTGTCTCTTCCTGAAACTCAGGCTGCTCATTTCTTGTCATTCAGCAGAGGTTTACCAGCAGCACACAGGTGGGGAACATGCAGAGTCAACACTGCTGGGAACAGCACAGCTAAGTTATCCAGCTCCCCACCACATGGCACATTCACACCACATGCTGGAGTTCCAACTCCTCAGCTTTTTTATTTTAATCTCTAAGTGCTAAAGTTGTTTGCTATATTATTAACCAGCACATAGCACATCATCTTAGTGTTAAATTACGGACAAACTGGAAGTCTGGGAACAAGGTCTGCTTTTCAGTGTGACTGTGAAGTTTAATAGGGGAACAGCTGTTTGTATAACAGAATTAATAGTTTATTTTTGATAGAAGCTTAACTTTGCAATTCACAAAAGCAGCAAGAGTGATGATCTGGCCTAACTCTCCTTTAGTCTGTTTGCCACACACTACCATCCTTGGCTTAACCTACTGATAAAAGAGACTGGAACAGAGATGTCCCTTTGCTAATGGTGTTTTTCCATTACTCTCCAAAGATCTCTCCCAGAGAGTTTTTCAGGAAATCTGCATCCTGGCTGATAGAACAGCACCCACCAAAATAATGATTATTTCTTTGAAATATGAGCACTCCAGCTGAGTTACAAATACAGAGAGAGTTTTGGGGGAAGAACAGACTGATCCTGCAAGGGGAAGGAAGCAGCAGGATGCTGTACAGGGCCAAGCTGTGGTGAAGAGGCAGGTGGTGCTGGGTGAGCTCCTCTCAGAGCTCCTGGACCCCCGAGGCTGGGAGAACATGGTCTATGGTTTGCTGACATAAACCCTGCAACAGGAACAGGCAGACAGACAGAAGGCAGTATTTTTCCACAAGATAAAGGACTACAAAGCTGATCTATTTCACAGTCCATCCAACTTCCTCAGTTAAAGACAAACCCACTGTGTGCACGAGAAACAAGACAGAGAAAAATGGGGTTTTTATGCAATGGCCAGCTCTGAGATAAGCACTACAGAAACAGCTCCACAGTGCCACATGCTGCCTCTGAAACTGCCTCTGAGCCAGGTCTTATCTCCCACTGTATTTCCCTGAAAGGAATGTCAAGCCCTTTGGAGTCACAGTGCATTCAGGGCACAAAAGCCACTGCCCTGTAAATCCACAGCATCTCCAGGCTCTCAAGCATTTACAGAACAGCCACCACCCCAGTGCACACCCACACTGCCAAAAGTCTTGATATCAGAATTTTAATGCTCAAGGAACAAACATCTCCATTAAGAGTTTGTATCCCATTGCCTTGATGTCCATTCTTCTCCTCCAAAAAACATAAAAGTCAACAAGATCTCTCTTGCTTCCCAGGGAAAAACTCTTCTTAAAGGAAAGTTTTATTTCAGTATTTCCCTGGCGGGACACAGATTGTCTCTGAATAGGCACACAGTTTCTACAGATAAGGGGAATGGACTCTCTACTATTGCAAAATACCAGCAAAAATAAACTATCAAGATCACATTTGGGAAGAAGCAGCCTAAGGCACATGCACACAGTTTTGATTTAAATCATCAGAAGAATACAACAAATGTAACAACCCTCTAGTTTAGTTATCTTGCCACCTGCACAAAGAAATTTCTCTCCATATTCTTCAGTCAGAATAAGAATTCCCTTTTATTCACAGACATGAATAAGCTTCTCACACATCTGGAAGAGTCAGTTTAATTCAATTAATGCTGCAAAATGTATCCAAGACTGTTCTTGTAGTTCTGTGAAACTGATAATTTCTTTTGAGCTGCCAAGCATGACTGACAACTTATCCTGGGAATAACAGTAAATTCACTTGACAGACACACTTTTGTTTCTGCACTTCATTTTCTTCAAAAGAATTTGAACTCTGACCTCTTCACTTGCCCACATAAATTCCTGCCATCTCGTCATTACAGTATCTCTGATTACCAGGAGCCTAATTAATGCATTTTAATGTGCACTGTTAATTTAAACACTTAAAATTACTTCTTGAATATTTTAATATGCACACATACAAATTTATTTTCACATAGATCTACCAGCTTTTTTTGGTGCCAATGGGAGCAAGAACTGGCCTCTGCTATCACTGAGCTCTGCCTGTAGCCAAGCCAAAGCAGCTCTGCAGGTTGTTCACTTGTTAGCACTGGCAGCAGCTCAGGGCTGCATGACCAATCTCTTGGACAACCTACAAAATTAGATGAGATCTCTTCCTAGGAGCTTCTGAAAAGTATAGGAAATAATTAAACATAGTGGCTGTTGTTTTGACCAAATTAACACATAACAGACAAATAAACTCTGGGATCCAAGAATAACATCTACACAAGCATAGAAAGTTTCCTGAAGGAGGAAGTTGTTCATCCAGGGAGAGCATTTCCAAGTTGGTTGTAACAAGTAAACAAAATTAAATCTCTTGTTCAAACTGCTGCCAGCACTGAACTTTTAAGATGTTCCAACAAAACACTCCACACCTACTGATTAAGACTAATACAGTTTTAAGTGAAGATCTACATAAGGTTTACTGAACAGTGAGCTCAGTGAGGACTGCAGAGGGCTACAACTGACAGTATTGCTAAGAAAGGTTATTAATTAACATGTCTAGCAACATACTCGTACAGGGATTTAATTACTTTTATGGTCGGTTTCTCAAGCACTAAAGATTTGTCTGATAAGTGGTTCAAGGTAATTGCCTAATGCTGATGGGAAAAGAAAACACTTGGAAGGGCTCATGAGTTTCTCTAACTCTGACATATCCTTTTAAGATTATTGAATTTCACCCCCCTTTTACCGCCACATCTGAGATGGCAGTTTTTGTTTTTTGCTTCTGCTGATACCAAACAATTACCATCTGAGAAGCTACAATCATTTCAGTAATTACTCCACTGAGGAAGGTATTAATGACTCCTCAAAACAAGCAAAGAGAAACACAACTGCCTCTCCTCATTTGGCAAAAAGAATCCATTTCTCAGGGCTTGTCCTAATAAAACTAGCTTCAGCTTCAGCTACAAATTAAATTTGTGTACTTAGTAACACATACTGACACTTTCAGTGCTTTAAGATTCAGCAAAATTAGGCACTAGCATAGGAGGTACAAGTAACTCCTGACTTCAGTTACACTAAACACCAGAGATTAAAACCGTATTTCCCAGTCCTCACTGTCTGGATGCTATCAGACATTAAAAATACTGTGAGTCCTTCAGGAAGCTGCATTATGAGAGCTGGCATTGGCTCAGAATTCAGCTCCAGGGCAGTTTACATTTCAATCCCAGAGCAGTAATACTTAATTTTTACTTTCTCTAACCAAGAGTAACATTGCTCCTTTTAGGCTGTATTGCTATAGAAAGAAAGAAAATACCAGAATTAGAATCACGGAATTATTTAGGTTGGAAAAGACTTTTAAGATCAAGTCCAACTGCAAGCTCCACACTGCCAATTATCTGCTTCACTTGAAATCGTAGAACAGGATCCAAAACAGCTTTGTCACACAGCTCAGCACTGAATAACCCTGTATAAAGAACATGAATTAAAAATATCATAGAACAAATGCATCTGTTCTGTGCCAGGTACAAGAAGTCTTGCTGTAAGAAAGACTTTAATTGCAGTAACAAGCGATGAATGTTTATTTCCTGGAGCACTGCACCTCCAGATTATTGTACAGACATTAATTCATCTTTTTTAACACTCATGCTGAGGTCAACTATTTTAGCAGGCTTTGTCTCCAGTGCCATATTCCTCCCACATGCAGCAGCCTATGGATACAAACCTTGAGATCCCTGTGCATTAATCCTTTGCTATGCAGAAAATCAACAGCTTCAGCAATCTGCAGAAAGATCTGCAGACACTCTGTCCTTTCCCTCTCCTCTATGGCACATCTTCTGCTCATCCAGTCTTTAAGGTTCTCTTTCCGGCAGAGCTGCATCTGGATGTAAAGATACACCTTAGGAGAGGTGGGTTTGACTTTTTCTGCAGTATTTTTAGAAAGGTCCAGGCTTAAACTTGTTGGCCTTGGAGGAGAAACGGAGAGGGGACTTCCTGAAACAGATTTCTTGTTATCAGCTTCCTTTGTAGTTTTCCCTTTATCCTCAGAAGGACTCTCATTATGTGAAACATCAACTTTATCTTCCTTACTAGAAGCATTTCCACAGCCAGAATCCTCAAACACAATAGAGGAGGAGGTCCCTTCCTTCAGATGTACAAGAGGAACAGCTGAAGAACAAATTTCCAAGGAGTGTCCCAGCTCATTACTGTTGATGGTGCTGTCTTCTACATCACAGCCCGTAAGGACACTGTCCTGAAGGTTTAACAGTGGATCTTCTGAGTGCTGCAAGTCCCTGTTGTCTGTGTCAGAAAATTCCAGAGGAGAAAACTGGCTTCCAGATGAATCTGACTGACCACAAGGTATGCCCACAGACCTCACCCTCTCTGATGAAGCTGCAGTAACTTCAATGTGTTCCTTTGCTGAAAATGGCTCTGTTCTGATCTTAAATGATGGGACATCCATCGGGCTGGGAGAACTGAGTGGCCAATCAGTGCTGGAAGACAAAACTGAGAGATCAATACTAGGGAAATGGTAGTAGATTACATCATTCCAACTATTCCACTAAAAATGCACTTCCAGAAGCCCAGATTTTAATAACTCCTACCCTGAGACCCATGCCATACCACAACAGGGCATGACTACCCAAGTGTGGGAATCACTAATAACCAGGATTTAGCATCTGTATCTTAGCAAGGATAATGTTTTCTCATTGAGACAAAAGTGTTGATAAAGGGATATTTAGCAAGCTCCACAGTTTAGATTCCCAATGTGCAATCAGGCTCATCTTTCAGTTTGAAAAAATCCAGCCCTTTGGAACATGCATTGCAAGGACTATTTAAAGTGCCTTGGAAGACTTACAGCTGTGAAATGTTAATTTGATGCCTGAAATATAAAGGTCACTGTATGCTAAAAATTGTAAGGCATGTCAGGATGTTATTATGAAACCACCCAATAGTCATGTATTAGGCATCATTCTATAAATGCCAACATACACCCACTTTTTCCTCTCTCTTCACATTCTCTAACTCCTTTATCTAATTTTCCATTTTTAACCTACTTCTACCAAGTTTCACAAATCATCACTCTGATTTTCCCTCATGTATTTCTGCTGAAATAAATTCATTGAAGCCTTGGAGTACTGTATCAGGTCCATCTAACTCAAGACAATGAAGAGGAAGAAAGCAGTAGAAAGGAACAAAGAAGGCAGAAATGCCAAAGTTTGAAAATGAATCACAGTAGCAATGCTCCAATCTTCCAATCACTGAACGATTCAGTTATACAAGTTCAATTATGAACTACATGATATTTCCTTAGCTGAAAGGACCTTAACACAAGAGAGGATCCATAAAATGAGAGACACTGTGCAGAAGGGTGGTTTATTTGTACCTTGCTCAATTGAAAAGTTGGTAGGCTAAGTTAATAACCATCTCCTTCCTACACAGTCTCTCCATTTTCCTGGATCCTCTACTAGTTTTCCAGTTCTGCTGAAGTACAATCTCAAATTCAAATTCAAATTCAATTGTTAAAAAGATCCCTGTGGGTTACCTTTCATCTTTTAACCACTGTTCATCCATCTTTTCCTGCCATCTCTCAGGGGGAGCTTCCAGCCACGCGTTGAAATAGCGAACAATCCCAGGATGCTCGAGCTTAGCCAAAGCCTTGACCTCCCTCATCACCTTTTCACGAGCCAGCTCCCTACAGTTTGGGGTGAGGAGAACAAGAGACATGGTCACAAAAAGCAACAGCACAGCACAAAAACTTCTGCAAAGGAATTTAATCAAAGCTGGCCCAGTAAACACCAGGCCAGTAGTATTGCTTTTCACATCAAAACAAAAACATGTCTTAAATTCCCCAGAGCAACTCCTTTACGTTACAAGTGTGGAGGAGCAGTATGTGCACACAATGGCTTAGTATTTAGTCTTCCCATTTCACATAATTACAGGCAGCAAAACAAAGAAGAAAAAGTTCATCTTCCTCTCAACTGTTCTTAAGGATAGAAGATAAAGATTACTAAACAGCAATATCCTACAGGGATGTAGAAGACACTGACACGAAAGACAGACAGCAATACCTTAGAGTATTTGTTTTTTAATTGGCATAACATAAGGAGACTGCATAAGGACTACTTCTGTCCTGTGGACAGGAAAGCAGGCAGGCTCCTGTCTTACTGAAGTAATTTATGTCTCTTTGTAAGACTGTAACTGGATCAAATAAAGTCTGATGATTTTATTTAATGGGTTTGAATATGCATGGAAGTGAAGAATTTAGGCTACCTTAAATTTCTGAACAAAACCTTTAATCTTAAATAGTCACGCTTATTTAACACATTCAAAAAAATAGTAATTCTAGATTTCATAGCTTTACCCCCTCCCTCTTGCTGTTCCTAACTTGAGATTTCCAGAAGCAGTGTCTCCCATCTCCCACTAAAAGGAAGTGCTGCAAGCTCTGGGTAGGGTAATTCAGCAGTATGGCTTGACCACCTATGACTGAGAGAAAAGGTAGGGGTTGTGGGACCAGAAAAATGGAACAAATGGGCAAATGGAATCAAAAACGTAGGTGAGGGAGAGAGAAAAGGAAGAGGAGGTGAAGTAGGAAAGGTAAGGAGAGGAAGGAGAGAAGCATATTAACAGCACTACAATAACTGGTCCTGTTAGCAAAGGCTCTGTTCATCAAGGAAATCCCCATGGAGCAGCATCCTCACAAGAGTTCTGCTATGCAAGTGTTTTAGACAAGCAGGTCACCTCTGCTGGGATTGCATATGCCAAATTCTCTGTGCCAAAACTAAGTCAGCCCCCCCATTAAAAGTATGTCATTCATCCAAATGAAGTATGTGGGAAATCAGTTCAGGAGCAGATGGTTCCGTGTAGGATGGGATCCCACCATTCATTCATCACTTCTGTGTCTCAGCAAACCCATTCATTACCTGTTGGGCAATCGGATCCTTTTGATGGCATAGTTGCAGTCATCTACTTTATTTCTGGCTTCAAAAACCACTCCAAAACCTCCACGACCCAGACACTGAATTGGTTCAAAATCTGTCAGATATCTGGGAACAGAGGGGTGTGAGGAAGGGGCAGAAGAAGGGAGGGAGGATAGAGGAGAAAAATACTTTAGTATTAACAGCAAAATAAAGACATTTATGACCACGACTGAAGTCGTTCTGTACAGGCAAAACATGCTGAAGGACTTGAAGCATTTCTTATTTTTCCCTGCTCACCCCCTGTGGCAGTCAGATGGTTCCCTATCTATGAAATGGACAGTTCCTGTTTATGTATTTCTGCAGTCTGTCACAGGCCAGCAGGATCCATTCTGCTGCACTGGCCAAACTGAAGAGGTTTTCCAAAATACCAGGTTGCATGCTTACTGAATCATGACGATATGGCCCACGTTTCTAGAGCTAAGTGTTTTCTAAATCATGATTTGCTTTTAACCCCACCCCAAGTAACTGTTTCTGCAACTAGTCCTTCTAAACATCCTTTCCAAAACGTTGCTGTTCTTAAATATCACCAGCTTTTTTACCCTTCCTCATTTTAAACACTCCAGTTCTTACTTTCATTGAGTAACAAATGTAGAGGAAATGGTCACATTTGCTCTGGAGCACAATGACATGCGCCTATTAAACCTTCTGTCTTAACCAACTCCTTTGTAAAACCAATAAAAGTTTTATTTCAAGTACAGACTGCTTATTCTGCAGAGTATATAAAATATCATCTGTTTCCATCTACAGCTGTCTTTCTCTGCCTTACACCATAAACACAGGAACAGATGGAGCAAACACTGATTAAGACCTACAAGAATCAATCTCCCATTCTGCATATCAGCAAGAAGCATGGGAGCAGTATTTCTGATCACATATAACCTGTTGACTCTCTGAAATTTCTGAGACTAATTGTAACTGCAATGTCCCATGAGTCATGGGGTCACAGAGCCCTTTGTGCTAGTTGATTATCCTGCAGTCAGAGGACTGGGAGTTCCTAGGTAAGAACAGGTGAACACCTACTCTCTCTATCTCCAGACAGCATTAGTAGCCACACTGATTAAACACCCTGTATATGTTGTGTTGAACAGACCTCACCTTGACACATATCCAGAGTTCTTGGCATCACTCCAGCTGTTGTCTTTAATGTCTCCACAAGTGGGCTCATACTTACAATCAGTCTGACACTGTGTTTCAGACTCCTTCCGCAGCTAACAAGGGTTTCCAAAACAAGAACAAAACAAACAAACAAACAAACAAAATCAACTCCTTGAGTGCCTGAGACTGGTTTGTACCCTAGATATGGCATTAAACAAATATCTCCAGACACGTCAGAAACAGTCTAATCTGCTTGCTGAAGCAGTTAAGCAAATTGTATGTGGCAGCTGGCAGCCTTCACACACAGATTAAACAATAAATTTAGGCTTTTGATTTTGTTATCTCATTAGTTATTAACTTATTAATATTACTTATTGCAGACTCAAAGCTGAAAGAAACAGCTAAAATAATAGCTTCTTTATTTGGGATTCAGAAAAAAATACTTACTCTGCTGTAAGGGTGGGGATGGAAGAGTTTGCGTACGATAAAAGTTGTGGCCACGATGCAAAATATAATGGTGCCAACAATTTCTTTCCACCAGTGAAGCAGAAGAACAGGATCCTTTTTGCGAATGTTCTTGTAATTAGCGTCATCAAAAAATCTAACCGTGATCTGGTTGCTACGTTTATTTCTCTCCCTCTTGTAGTAGGGTAAGTAATAACCATTATCTGTGTATTAAACACACAAAGAGGACACAGATTTACTTGCAGGTACATACAAAACAATTCTGGCTTCTCATTAATAGGTCTCCTCAACAGAAAGGGGGTGTTTCTATTTCCATGCCCCATGATTTTAAATGGCACATAAGCAAATACAGTTAATCAAGGTTGTGGACAGCAACTAGGTCTCCCTAGCTTTAAACCAGAATATCTTCCATAGGGAAAACTCCTGACAGCCATCCTGAGTCTTCAGCACTGTTAGTAAATTCTGAAAGAAATAATCCCCAAGGTTTTTCCACTCCAACCAACTACCAGTGGCAACAGCAGCACACACAACAGCTCTGTAATAGCAATTCCTGGCACTCTGATGTGCTTTATGTGACACTAATTGTACCTACATCACAATCTGGGAATACTAGTTTGGGCAATAATTTCATTAAATGTTAAAAAAATACATGTATTTAAGATCAAGCAAATGGTCATTTATTGAACATCACAGATAATAAATGGGTAAACCCTGCTATTTGAAAGTTCAGTTTGGACCTTCACCTACCATAGGGGTACTGCAGAACTGACAGAGCTCCATTGCTGTATTCCTCGTGAGAATACTTGTCATTGCTGAGACACTTATCAAACTCATCAGAGCCCACCAACACTGGAGTCCTGGAAGGAGAATCTAAGCATAGAAAAGACACAATTTTCTGAGCTGAAATGTTTGTAAAATTCTAGTCTCATATTAATTTAAAGAGAACTCAAACTGCATAATCTAAAAAAATGCCTCTTGGACCAGACCACAAGAACTTCATACAAGTAAACACTAAAAAAGGTACTTTGAAGTAACAGTTACTTAACAACTCTCCCCTGACAAGTCAAATCACTCATATTCACATCACTGCAAAAAACTTCTTCCTCTTTTTGTAGAAAAATTTGATTGAGAAGACCCAAAATTTCATTACTAAAAAATTACCCTGTGTCAAATCCATAGTAAAAGCAAGCAGACATTAAAGACTTAGTTAGAAAAAAATAAACACTTAATAAAGCACAGAGTTCCTGAAGTAGTTTATGGTTGGAAAAATTAGACTAGTTTGAAACATACTGAAAATCAGAAAGATGTCTTGTTTTTCTGAGCTACGGCAATAAATGAAACTCTGATTTGTTACTTACGGATTAAAGGTTTCCATTTGATTTTGGGAAGAGGAATAATTGCATTATCGTTCCTGGATTCCAAAGCCTTTGGGTTCGTTGGGAATTTCTCAGAAATTCTGACTGATGATTGAAGATACAACTGGCCCCTGAACATACCTAAGTAATAAACAAGGAAGCATATTAGTCTTTAGATTTGGTTCTCTTCACCCCTGGAATAAAACTGCCTAGTCAAAATACTTGGTTAAAAACACTTTTGAAAATATTCCTTCATATTTGGAGAACCTGAGAGACTGACTCTGATTGCTAGGCTGGATGAATTCAAGTAATATCCTCCCTCTGTTCTAGGAAATCAAGAGTTCAGGACACCTCATTTCTACTGCTGGAGAGCTGGTGCTACAGGAAAATGCCAGCAATTTTAAGAGCTATAAAGCAGTTTGGGATTTGCATAGGTAAGACCTCTTTCAAACTTCCCACCCTTGTTAATGCTGCACAAAACAGCCATTAATAGGAAGGCTGGAACCATCTGACTTCTTCCTAGTGTTATTCCTTATCTGTTATTCTAACCACCATCTAGAAAGCTACAAGGTGTAAAGACTTAAGAGAAAAAGGCTAAGGCAAACCAAGTCTTAGAAAACCAAAGCACATTTAGCTCTCAGAGACAGACAGCTAAGGAGGGGCACCTCAAGCCACTCTATTTCAAACTGTCACAAACCACATCCAATGAATTCTGACAGCTGGATGAAAACAAAGCCATATAAAATCTTATCTGAATTTTCTTCACAGTAAATTGCTGTAACCTATGCACAAATTAATGGGCAATAAGACTGCCTTTTTAGCTGTAAATCTGTCTTTTAAAATTTCAAGACCTTTCAGTCATCTCCAGTGTACTGCAACTACAAAGTAGTGAACATTTCAGAACCAAAAAGGAAAAGATTTATGGGTTTGAACTCTACCAGTACAAAAAGACCTGCTTTACTACAACCTCAACAGAGAAATGAACAATGTTTACTACAGAAAATGCTGCAGTTGGTGTCTCACCCAAATAGACACTGGATTCTGTGGCCCCTCTGGCAGCTTCCACAAGATCTTCTTCATCTTCCAGTACTTCATTATTTGTTGTGTAACTCGTGTCATCAAACAGACTGATTGGAATTACTTTGCCATCCTTAAGCAGCCATGCAGAAGCAATTGGAGTGCAAAACTGAAGGGGAGAGAGTTAATTGGAAAATTAACGTTGTATTAATGAGCTATTAAATAAGAACAGTGAAAAACAATGTGCTTAAATTCCTTGTTTAAATTTTTGTAACAGATGCAGCAGCTCAAAGTCAGAACTTCAGTCAAAAATTACAAGCAGATGTGTGCTCCTTTACAAAGACAGTGCCTGAAACCAAAGATGAAAGGCATCTTCAAAACTTCTACTTTTGTGATATTTAATAGTCTGTCTTCTCCCCTACCTGGTATTCCCATTCCAGATGTCCTCCCCGTCTGTTAAAAGCCATCACCTTCCAGTCAGCCACCGAGACCTTTATCACAGTGTCTTTCATCACAGCTTCCTGCTCATCCACATCTGAAATGATTTTTGTTTCTTCTTTGTTCATAGTCGATTTAAAATTGCTCTCAATGTATCCTGCTCTAGTTTCAATATCTGGGACATAGCGCAGCTCAAAGTGACCAACACTGAAATTCCACCTCAAAGAAAAAGACAAAACCTTTGTAGAAACAACTTGCATACTCCAAGGAAGTCCCAAGTACAGTCCAGAAGATTTCTAAACTGAATTATCTATATTTGGCCCATATTTTCACAGTAAACTCTCTCAGACTGTCAAATGAACAAAACTGTGCCAGGAAGGGAGTGCTAATCCAGAACACAAATCAAACAAGGTGAGAAATCTTCTCCAACATCATGGGTGAACTAAGAAAAAAAAGCTGGTGAAGTAGGGCAAATAGCATTAAAGGTTTAATGTATGAAGAGGGAAATTAAAATCAAGCACTGTTGGGTCTGCTTAGTAGGAAAACATTCTGTAGCTGATGAAAGCAGTAAGTACAAAGCTTTCAGGAAGCAGCATTCTAAGCAAGACATCTTTCTCTTCCCTAACTGAATGGATTTAACTGGAAACATAAGATTTATCAAACTGAGAAAGGGGCAATGCTTTTTTTCTTTAATCCCACATACAACCTAACACAGATTCCTTGACAGGTACTTCATGAAACCAGGACTGCTCATGTCCCATAGGTTAATGCCAAAAAAAGACAACTGTATGACGAAATATATAAGGAACACAGTTTTCTTGACTAGCAAAACCCTCTTCAATTCTTGTAAACCAATGAAGATACAGATGGGAAAAGCACAGCAAGTCTGTGTCTTGAACAGCATGAAGGAGTAAATATTTCTTGAACATTATGTTCAGATACCCAAAGTTCCTTATCAGTCTGGCAACCACCAGGAGCCCAAACTGGCTCCTTAAAGAATTTACACCCTTGTGGTAAAAGTTTGGCGTATTTTATATACTCGGTAGATTTATTAAAAATGTTTGTTTCTCTAGATTAAAACCCCAGATGTTTCCTATCCATTCCATGTCACCAGGAAAGCACCTCTGTTTCTGACCCCAAAGATAGGAGGATTCTGGTACAAAAAACTAAATGCTATGGTTTTGACACACCTCTCCTGGCTACTAGCCTTCTCCAAGAAACAAAGAATCCAAGATTTATCCTCTAAGACATCTGATCTGTTAATCTATTGAGTTCTCATTAGGTTCTCTCTGATAGGCTACAGACTCACAACCTGTCACATCCTGCTGCCAACAGAAGAGGGAGCAGGGGAACAGGGAATGATTTGTCCTCCACTATGTTGCTGGGCAGTTATGGAACTCAGTTTTTAAATTTGTATTTTATGAAGTGAGTTTGGGTTTTTTCTTCAGTAGAATACATGTCTGTATTTTTACAGAAATCTTGATGTATTACAACTTCAATGTGACAGCATTAGGAAAATCACAGATTGAACCAGTTTCTATAGCTTGGAAAGAAGAGACCGCCTACATTATGAAACGAACATTTAAGAATTTTAAGATGATTTTAAGACCATTTCAATGAACAGATTTAAGAATGATTTAAAATATCAACTTGAAATGAAAGCTTACCACACCAAGTATAAACCCTGCCCCGCCCAGTGACAGTTACCATCAGTAGATAAAGATCTTAAAAGTGAATGAGTAGGTTATAAGAAGACTTTTACACTGTCTCCTCTTGTACAAAAGCAAGTTAGAACAAACATCATAGTGACATTTGCCTTGAGCAGAAGAGCAGTGACAAACACTCCTAAGGTAAGGAAGGACAAGGGAAGCAATTGTCATTTGATTCCTATCTTTTCTGTCTCACCATCTCTATGGGATTGTTCCTGGACAGTTCTCAGACTCACTTTTCATTGCCACTGCGTGGCCCAACAGCTCGGACGGTTTTCTGGGTTCGGTGTAGCAGGAGTGTTTCCTCCTGCTCCGTCTCCTCATCGTCCCAGCGGCGGCAGCCCACGGCTGAGCAGATGTACTTCACCTGAGGGACAAGGCAGACTCACATGTGCAACTTCAAAACAAAGGTAATCAACAGCAATATTCAAAGCTAACAATCCTCACAGCCTGTTCTTGGCTCGCAGGCAATGTGGAACTCCACGACTTTAGATGTTCGACTGGAGGGATGTTGAAAAGGCTGGTTTAAGAGATAACAGCTTTTCAGAATTAAAACTTCCAAAGGATTCTAGAAAGTTTACAGTCTGTGGTACTTTGACTACCATTTGACTGTATTTTGCATGTACTTCTAACAGAAAAAAATCTGAGCTCTCTTTTGTCACTGTTTCTATGGACATCAAAAGAACATTCTACAAGACCCACAGCATAATTCTGCTTTCATGTCATATTTGTCTCAGCATAACTCTATCAGCTTCAAATGAAGTACTACTGATTTATATAAAATACCACAAAGCCTTCCCCCTTTGCCTTGTAAGCTATTAAAAGAAAACCTTAATGAACTCTCACAGTCACACAGACTTTCCAACAGTCCCAAACTCAAGCAGAATTTGCATTATATGGGCAATGCCAAGGACAAGAGACTGCTCAAATCTTAAGAAGGAAGAGTCAGGCGCTATTTCCTCTAAGAAGCAGCTTTGCTACTGTGAGTATAAGCCAGGAATCAAAACAGAAATTAAAATCTCCTTTTCTGAGCACTGTGGGAGGAGCAGCCTACTGGTGCACAGAGACCTCTGCTACCAGTGAGGAAATCAAAAGTTATTCATGAACTCTAGTTTTAGGTCTATGCTCTTTATCATTAGTGACAACTCTACACCACACAATAGAAGTGTTCTATATTAAAACGTATGGTGAAAATGGAAAGAAGAAAAAAACCACTGATTTTGTTGAAAACAAACATTGGGAACTTTAAAAATTTTTAACTGAATCTATTTTTAACTTATTTTAAAATGCAACAGCGTTTCTGAATCAGCAAATAACTGCTCTTCACTACACGAAGTATCTAAAAGCACTTCAATGACATCTGACATTTAACTTTTACAAACGACTTTATAAGGAGGACTTCTTCTGAGATAGCAAACACAGTGACAACAACTAAAAGTCTTAAACTTTTGCATCTATCAAATGTCCTTTTTTTGCATTAGTTTTGAAAAATCTGAAATTAGTTATTAGAAAAGTGTCACCTAAGGCCTTAACTGATACACAGTGAGCTGAACTGCAAAGTCTACTTCAAGCAGAGCCAGATGATAAAGCTGAACTCCTCTCCCACAGAAAGGGGTCATCCCTCTTATTGTCTCACTCAGCTCTGGTGACAAAGCCCCTGTCCCTTCCCTTGTGCTGGCTCTGGCACTCCCCAACCCCTTGCTACAGCTAACCCAGCACAAAACTAACTCAATAAAAAGTGAACAGCGCTCTGCTGGGTTAGGAAGTTGAATCAGCTTAGCAAAGGGTTAAAACCAACACAGTGGACCGAGCAGGAGCTCCCAGGCAAGAGACTGCAGTGAGGACCTCAGCCACTCTCCCTACTCCTTCCCACTGCAATTTGTAGCCCAAGAAGCTCAGGTTCTGCCCTTTTGTGCCCTGCAGTTGTACACTTGAGCTGTACCACAGTTTAAATCTCAGGAATTACCTGTTTGCAAGACAGTGCTCAAAACATACAGACACAAAGCAACTTTTCAGGCTCTCACCTTCCCTGAATAGGAGCTCAGCCCATAAGTGGTCAAAGATTTTCCCCCGACTAAGACAACATCCTCGCCAAATTTGTAGGATGACTCAAGAAGAGATTCAACAGTGAAAGGAACTGCTTCCATGCTCTCTCGATCCCGATCCCACTGAAAGAGGTCGCCGTCCAAGGAAGGGATAATCATCTTATTTCCAAATACCTAAAATAATTGAATTCAAGATTAGCTAGGATTTAACCATAATTTTATCAAAACACACAGACCACAAATGGAAACAGAAATGCTGTATAAGCAAGTCCAGTGTGTTATGCTCCCGTGTCCTAATGGTTTTGTATCTCAGAGTCCTACTTTTCAAAGTTATACTGAACACAGAAAACTTTCAGGCATTCAAATCAAATCCATATTTCACTATTCTTAGTTAAAAACAGTTCAGTGTGTGACACTTGTTCAAAACATTTGAAAGCTCGAGGAGTTGACAGGTTTCATCCAAAACTGCAGAAAATATGATGCGGGCTTGAAGCATTCTCGAAGAAACAGTCACTGGTTAAAGTGAAAAGTTTTGCAGATTATTTGTGATAGTTTCAAGATAGTGGCATTTCAGAAGAAAAACTGAGGCTGTTTTCACAATTAATGACTATTCCAGAATATCTAACTTTCTGTAAAGCAGAGAGCAATTATCACTGAGATCAGAGCTCACATTCCACCTTTGCCTCTCCAGACAGTTAAATATGACTTCTCAGAATTTTCTTATCTTTTAACACACTGTTCCTTTAAAAATTGCCTGGCTTTTCCCTAAACACACAAGTTAAAAAAAAAAATCTTTACTGGGATACAGTATTTCATGCATTACATGGAGATTTTCAAGGAGATCCTAGTTCGGAAGTATGAGTCATTGTCAATGAGTACTAAGGGACTTATTAAGAAACTCATTATCAGCATGACGGACCATAACTAATGCTGTGGAGGCACAGTGGCTGTGCCCATCAAGAACAGTGAGAAACTGTAATCCACATAATCTTAGCTTCTGAGGATATGGATTAACATGGGAGATTTTAGTGCTTTTTCAGAACCTCTGTCCATTTGGGCCGTATCCTACAATATAATTACATTAAATCGGACACTTTACACATTACGAATTAAAGACTACTTCTGGTACATGTGTATTAGTCACTTTGAAAAACATATTCCTGCTCAGACTCCAAAGCACAGATGTGTATTACAAAGGGATACAAAAGATGCAGAAGGTTTCTGGTTGTTACTATTTCTGGAGCCACTGTGAGGATCTGAAACCACATCTGCATGATTCAAATTCCATATAACATGGGACTTTTTATTCCTCTAACTGGGTCACAGTTGAGCAATCAGCATTAAGCAAAGTTGGGATTCACCTGAACAGTGAGGGAAAGACAGCTGTTATAGATGTGTGCATGTCATGACTAATATCTCCTCTTACACTGTTTGGCACACCTCATTCAAAGAGAAAATTAAGGTGAGATACCCCACAATGCTGGTATTTAAGATCCCTAAAGGATCCAACACTGATGCTTTCCAGCTTTCAAAAGCCTCATGGCGACTGACAATTAAAATCAAAACTCCTCTCAGGAGCACAATGTGTAATTGAAGAGATGATAAAAATAAACCTGAGATTAGCTGTGAAGCTATTTACAAAGCAAAACTAGGTGTGCTCTTTCCCTCCCAGGTATTTACCTTGTGGCAATAAAGGCCAAACATCCTGGAAAAGACACTGCATGTGATACAAAAGTATTGTTGCATTATTACCTACTATTGGAGAGGAAAAATAAACACACAGAGCTCTATACACACACAGAGAAATAAACCAACAAAAAAGCAAATATTCCAGTGGGGGTAGGGAGTGTAATTTGTCAAAATCACCTCATTGGTGGACAAATAAAGCAAACAAATACAGTTTATATAAACATTCATTATCAAGAGCAACCTTGTGATCTTAAGAAACAAAAGGCTGGAGAGATTTGGAAAACACCTTTTTAAAACCAAAATGCCAGTGCCAAAGTTGCAGCTGTAACCATGGTGGAGTACCTTGTTAAAACATTCAACACAGAGGGGTAACATCACAAAATGTTTCTGTAATATATTCTCTGAGAAGCGCGTAGTAATTCTTGTGACAACTTTTAGCTTGTGCAGCTGTGACTTTGCATTAACAAATCCTCTGGATGGATCTGCATGTGATCCATATTTGTGCAAGTAATCTGAAGGCCCATACCAATATGGGATATTCTGCTCCAAGGACTGCAAACTATCCCATGGTTTGTGAAGAAAGAAGACAGTGGTGTAAACTGCCCAGGAATTGCTGCTGAGCAAGGAAGACTCTCTGTGGGCAACTGCAAGTTCTGGGGACAGCATGACACATCACCTGAAGTGCTTCCCCTGTCCCAAAGCTCATGCTCCAGGGCCCAGTAGGAAATTTTCCACTAGCAAACAGCACAAACACATTGGCCATTTCTAGGAACCACAGCCACATCTTCAAGATGCATGAAGCTGACTCAGCAACACACACCTGTATACTGCCAATATATGGATCAAATCAGGACATGGCTTCGAAAAATCCCCAACAGTGGGTCACTGCCTGCTCAACTGTTAAAACCTCGGTCCCCATAAGCTGCAGTGGACAGATAACGCCGTGTTGGTCAGATCTGCTGATCGCCTGTCCGTGCTCCCAGCCCTGAGGGCATCCACAGGAGCAGTGTGTCCTGGGTGATACTGGGAGGGAGAAGCTGAGAAAAACTCAAGTGCTGTCTACAAACACATCAGGAAAGGGAGCACGGGCAGCAAGAAGGGCTGTTGCAGTGAAGGACATTGCCAGAGTAGGAGTGGATAAGGTTAAACTGACCCTAAATGCAAGCGAGACATCTGGGTTACTAACCATCACAAATGAGGTATTTCACTACAGAAACAGAACAGGCAGAAAAAATCACCTTTTAAAATGACTCTATCTATTAGTGGGATTACATGACATGGTGCTGACAAGAGACGGCACCCGACTACCACAAAGGTCTTCTTTCAACAAAATAGCTTTATTTGAAGAATGGGGCAGGTATGCAAATGTGCCACTTGCAGGTTGTCCACACACATGTGTAACAAAAGGCATTTGTGGCCACTTGTGGTGACATCTGTTTTTAAAAGAGCAGTTCAGCCAGAGGCTTTGGAAGGACATTAATAACAACAACTCTGAATTATTCAGCTCATTCTCTAGTACATCAGAAGCAGAAAAGGGACTTTCCTTGAAAGTACTAGCAAGTAGCATCGGCATGCAGCTCAGGTAAAGGAATGACATCACCCTGTATCTCAAAAGCATTACCTCATCTCCTAATCCAAGGAGTGAGTCACCCAGGCAGTCAGCTGCAAATCTCTTGGCACAGAAAATGTAGGTTACCACGATGCACTTACACATTCCTCTGATCTGTCAATGTAAATAGCTATTTGTTCAGCTTCACTGGTCAGCAATATGGCACATAATTGTTAAGTGGCTTGTCTTTCAGAAGTAACACTTAAAAAAAGCCCCCCGCATTAAGTATGGAGCCCTAAATGAGCCGCTGCTCTTTTGCTCATTAAGAGTTTGCAGCCCAAGTTCTCCATTGGCTCCGCGCGGGGTGCTGCAGCCCTATCAGCGGCGCGGGCTGCGCAATCTCCAGGCCGACGGGTGAGGTAATGCAGTTTCTAAAAAGCCTCCACAAAAAAGCAAAAAGGCATAACGATCCGGAATGGCATACGCTTCCAGGGAATTTGCTGTCTAGACTCTTTACTGGAAAGGAGGGCACCGTACGCCAGGTGCCACGGCAGGTTGATCGGCGCAGGAAGCCGCTGATTTATAGCGGTGGAGAAAAGAGAGAAAGAAAGAAATGGAAAAACTGTGTAAACAGAGATCAAAACAAGCTGAAGTACTAAAGCTTCCAGGAGCTGTTTAACAGCAAGCGTGACATTCTACCCCGTTCCTAACACTCTTTATCATCTGAAGCAAAAATCAAGCCTGCTCACGTGCAGACACATCTGAGCCAAGTCTGGTGCCAAACAGTCAATATCATTGTTTACAGATGGGCTGGACTATCTACTAACTCCAAGGAAATAACCAAGCACAAGTGAAACATTTTTCTTAAAATAGGAATTTATGCCTTTATGTTTTTCTAACACTTCTGCTTGTAGTTTTCAAATCTCACTGTTACTATAAGCTGCAAGAGCTTCATTTCAGTTACTAATTAACTAAGACCAACCTACATGATCCTAAATGATAAGGGTACCAGTTTTTTTCCCCTCTATGATTATCCCTACAATTGGATCACTGTAACAAACAGGATCAAAGCCAAAATCAAGCACGCTCTTAAGAAAGCTACTTCTCACTGAGAACTATGTCTTTTAAGCCTCTTTAAAATTAATCTAGGCAGCATATTAAAAGTCACATATGGCAGCTTTATTCTGAAGGGTAGAAACAAGAGTCTGCACAAAGAAATATGGGAAAGAGAAAGCAAGTTGGTATACTCCACATTAAAAAACAAACAAATAAAAACCACAAACCCACAGACAGACAGTAACACAAGTATCCCTACTGTAAATGTTTACAGATTTTTCAGGTGATAAAGATATAGATATATATAAATAGATAGATACAGATATAGATATACATACACACACACACACAATTTAGAGATGTCCCTAGTTTGGGCTGGTCTGGAACTGATTTATTATCTGCTCTTTTTTGCTATGCATGCAGGAAGGTGATCTGCACGGATCCATTGGTTTATGACTTCCTTCCAACGAAAGAGGTTATTTCTCCTCTTCACCTTAGATTTCACAATGCTGATTCATCTGTTTTCCCTCCAGCTAGCTGCAGAAATCCTGAAGCACAGGGCACGACAAGGATGACAGTGTATACTGGGGGCCAACCAGAGTCTTCAAACTTCTGCAAAGTCCACAACACCCCCACCTCCTTAAGAGAACAAAGACGTAGGCACAAGTACAATCTTTTGAAACACAAAGGCTGTTGAGCTATTTCACTGCCTAAAGCACTGGTGAAAGAGAAAAGTATTCTTCAGAGCATACAGTGATGTTCAACCAGCCAGGAAAAAGAAAATTGACTGCAAAGAGGAGTCCATGATTTACATCAGTAGAACAACCTGAGACATGTTCAAGGGCAATGAGGAAGCTGAGGCAGGAAATACCAACAGACAGGTTGTTGTTTGTCTAGAATTTTTTTTCTTCTTGTCAGTACCATTACTTGTGATCCCAGCACTACACTTGTTTACGAAGTGCATACCTGTCCTGACCACCTCCTGTGCCTGTTAAGCACTGAACATACCCAAACCATCTTTGAGACCAGGACCGTGAGAAAGGCTGCACCTGGACATCAGATAAATCAGTATTTTATTGAGCTGTTTATGGAGGTGAGATTAGGTGGCCTTCCTCCTCTGAAGAGGTGCGAGCCAGCCTGTGCCAGGGCGGCACATCAGAGAAGCCATGGAAATAGGTTTCATCTCAGCTGGGGTGTGACAGCCTGAAAGAGCACACCAGGTCTGCACAGCAACAGTGAGAGATGTTTTTTTACCATCAGGATGTACAGCTCACCCAGCAACAGTTCACAGCATCTATCAAGTGACCAAACCTGGTCCCTGACTCCTGCCTGCATTAAGTACCTTATGACACAAGTTTATATCTATTACAGTCTGTCTTCTCCTTCCACCATCCCCCATCTTCAATAAGCTGGTAGTTTCTATTTCATTTTTCATGAATACATAGAAAAAAGTAATACATTCAACTTCTGTGGGCCTGTATTTTGTGTGTGGTGAGTGTGTGAAATGATGCTGTAACCCAGTGCCTGGATTAGTACTAGAGAACTCATTTCAAAACTCCTTTCTTCTCTCTCTTCAAAGCAACACCTGCAACATCCTCCCGACAACTTTAATAAAAGACTAGAGCTGGTATCTGTGTCAGGATTCTACACTTCAGATCTTAAAATCTGATTGGGTATATGCACCAGGGTCCCGACAAAACTGTCTTTTACACAGTGTAAAAAGCAACAGATGACAGCAGCACAGCAGCTTGAGAATTGTACTCTCCAACATCACGGGCACAGTACCTTGTTCATCTTGAGTTTGCCCTCACAAGAATTAGTCCTACTCTGCCCTCCCCTGAAGGGCCATACAGGGAATCTGAGGAACTGCAGTGCGTTAACTAGACCACCCCAGCTTCAAAAGAGATCAGGAACCCAATACTGTTTGCTGTGCAATCAAACAGACCATTCCTCTGAAGACAAGCAAACTGAAATACCACTGGTACTTTAATCACAGTCAAACAAGACTTGGGGTTTTGAGATACAGAGATGCCAGCCTGCTCTGCTGCCATGGTAACAGACTTTTAAAAACTGTTCTCCTTAATAATAATAAAAAACCCAACTGCACGGTGCTTTAAGAAAGACTTTATTTTGACATTATTCCATCCCCCTCTTTTACCCGGCAAGTTTTATTAATAAGCCTGCAAGTCTTCTGAAACTTAGCAATGCTTTCTGAGACAAACCGGCGCTGCTGCTACCGAGCAGCACCGAACTCCTTAAACTAACAGAACATAAGGGAGTGGATCATTGAATTAAATGAAAGTTACCCAAAGCCTTGTCTCTCCAGAAATAGGCCCCACACATCAGCCACCACGGTAAAATTTTTATTTGGCTTGCAGAGCAAGTGGGGGCTATAGGGGTGGGAAGTACTCCACACTGGAGCAGGAAAAGAGTGTGAGGGGTCCTGCCCTCAGTAGGAAGCAGTGTCAGAGAATGTGTGATAAACTTACTGCAGTCCCCACTCCCCATCCCCCTTCACCACTCTGGGGCAGGAGGGAGAGAAAATCAGAGTGAAGTTAAGTCTGGGAAGAAGGGAGGGGTGGGGGAAGGTGTTCCCAAGATTTGGGTTTATTTCTCATTATCCTAGGCTGGTTTGATTGGTTATAAAACTGGCTTCCCTGAGTTGACTTTGCTTTGCCCATGATGGTGCCAGGTGAATGTTCTCTTCCTGCCCTTATCTTGACACGGGAGCCTTTTCAATGTATTTTCTCTCCCCTGTCCAGCTGAGGAGGGGAGTGGCTTTGGTGGGCACCTGGCATCCATGCATAGGAACAGCAGAAGCTTGTGGCACTTCAGGGGGCCAGGATTGAAACTGATCTCTGCTGGACCCTGTGTGTTTCTTCCCCTGGCCCTGCCTGGACAGGATGGTTTTGCAGATAAGGACATAAAGACCATGTGAAAAATTAAGTCACAGAGCAACTCCTATAGGAAAAGAGCCCAATACAGCAGGAGGACAGAATACAGCAAGTCACAGTCTCCTATTTCAAGGATGCAAAGAAAGAGTGCACGAGTGAGTCTGACAAAGATTAATTGTTACCTCCTTATGGAGCACAAAGTCCAGAAGAAATTCGGAAATGAGATGTCAGTGGCTGCGCTGCTAGAGGAATGATTTGCTAAACTGTCTAAAATACTTAACCCTTGAAACCAGACCTTCTTTATACAGATAAAGACATAGGCTGAAAGTTAAAAAAGGCTCTAGGGTAGAATAAATTACTTTTTTGTGTACTGGGCAGCTGAACTCCAACTATCTAAGTTATCAATTACCTGCAACAGGTATTTGTCTAGGTATTACTAGAGTTGATCCATTTCAGTATCTGCAAACACCAAAACTGCTAAACAGCCAATACAAAACATGCAGTGGGCCATATGCAATTAAATTACAAGCTCTCTTCCTAGCCTTATCTTGACCCATGAGGTGAAGGGTCCAGACCACAAGAGCTGCAAGAAATGGCTGAGGGAGCTGGGGTTATTCAGCCTGGAAAAAACCAGGAGGCTCAGGGAAGATCTTACTGCTCTCTACAACTACCTGAAGAGCAATTTTAGCCAGGTGGGAGGAGTCAATCTCTTTTCCCAAGAAACGAGCAATAGGACAAGAAGGAAAGGCCTCAAGTTGCATCAGGGAAGGTTTAGATTGTCTATAAAAAAAACCACCTTTCTTCACTGAAAAAGTAGTCAAGCATTGGAACAGGCTGCCCAGGGCAGCTGTGGAGTCACCATCGCCAGGGACATGTAAAAGCCTTGTAGATGTGTCACTTAGGGATGTGGTTTGGTGGTAGCCTTGGCAGTGCAGGATTAACATTTGGACTCTGTAACTGTAATATTAGAGGTCTATCCCCACCTAAACCATTCTGTTAGTCTACTATAAAGAAAATTAAAAACCAAAGACAGTGGTGGTGGTAAAAATCCTTTACAATATTTGGAGCTTTTTGACTGTGGCTGTGAGCATGAGATGAAAGCTGGTTGTAAACAGAGTGACCGAGAAACTTTCTTGGCTTTGTCCAAGGCAGAGCATCACCTGAGGACTGGAATTCAGAGCTTCAGTATCATACAAACCACAATATCCTGTTCTGTAGCTGCCCATGTGTCTCCTGACGGAAGTTGTCATCCCCCAAAACGTCCTTAAAGCACATGAAAGGACACCTGTCAGCACTTCCTCAGGGCTTTATCAGTGCTAACTCCAAGTGTCAGCAAGGCAGCCACGAGCTGCAGCTACAGGAAGTCTTTTGGGGTTTTTTATTGAACAAGACACTGAACTAAGATGACTGAAGATGTGCAGTTTTGATAAATACATAACACCACTTGCCTAAGCAATAGCCCTACTTATGATCTCAACAAATGATGATGGTATGATGGTGCTGCATCACACTAACCACCAACTCAGCTCAGGCATCTGTCAGCAATTCCACTTTTCTCCAAGTTTACCACTTGCCACTAAAAAAGTTGGTTGTGTTTCCTAGAAAAGCGAAGCTTCCAGCTATCAGGGTATTTTAAAACAATTAGTCTTTTGCCGATGACTTTTTTGTCCACTAAACAACATTAAAAGTATTTTTTCAGGAGAAATGTAAATTATATGTTTTAGTTTCACCGAGAAAGCAGCAAACATCTGTACTCAGAAATCCACAGGTCTCTAGTGAAGTTTCCCAAGCCTGTCACCTCTTCATACCCACACGTGTGTGTGTTTCCAGCAACAGAATTGAGAAGCAGCACTTGTGCCATCAGGAATCCTAATACATCCGTGTAGTTAAAGAGCAGTCACAGCCATTCTCTTTCTTCAAAACACAGGCTCCACTCCCCTTGATAGCCCTAACAGGCCTTCTCTGCCTCAATTGCAATTAGAATTTATCTTCCTTTGAAGTACAATTCTGGACACTCACTTCTTATTCATTATGAGCTTTTCCAGGACCATTTAAGACACTAATCTGTCTCTCTCTCTCTACCCGCAGGCAACACAGAATCACATTTCCTTCCCCTGCAGTGGAATGGAGATGGCAGCTGATAACCTGTCATGGGATCTCTCAGTACACAGTTTTCTCAGTTTTAAGCTGGTCATCTCCAACCTTCAACAACAAAACTACTGTTATCAATCCCCACATCTTGTATTTCATTTAGCACAGTTTAATTTCATGTCTATTAGAGAAAACCTGTATGACTGAGAAGCAGCTGATGTGCCAGTCTTTCTCTACAGGAATGACACCTCCAACTATCTAAGCATCTGGTGGTTCTACATGTCTCAGTAGTACACAAAAATAAAGGTCACCACAGGACACTAGAATACACTTTCAGACAACTAAAATTATACCAGTTTACCTACAAAGACATATTTTCCCCAGATCAGTAACCTCAATAACCAGACGACCGATTTACACTCTGCCTGCTCGAACGGAGTGGCAATTCAGGGCTTTACATCTGGTCAAAACATATTACAGCTGGAAAGTAATTTTACAGCGTGAATAGAATTTTTTACAATTTTATTCTTTGTAAAGTAAATCCGTCCTTTAAAAGCTTTTGTACACACTCAAACACTTCAGAGAACCAAACGGCTATTCTCTGTACATGAAAGTCTGACCCTCTTGCGAGCTGCCTGGATGGCGCACAGAGACTATTCCAAGTGCTAAGCAGGAAAGATTGTTTTTGTTGTGGTGTATCCCATTCCAGATGTTTTAAGATGCACACAAGATTAAAAATTAAAATTAACAACAGTGATCTAGACAGAGCCATTCATTTTTAAGCAAAATTCAGAAGAAAGCCATTTTCTCGGAATGTTTGTGTAGTTTGAAACGAATCTCCTTTTTGTTTGGCTAACACAGTGAGTATTAGCAGAGTCAGAACAGTTTTATGCAGGATTAATATAAATTCCTAATATTCATCACTGCATTTAACAGCTGCTATAATAACCTTTCAAGTGAAAACACTCAAGTGACTGATGGTCTTTAGTGTTCCCCACCCAAATCCAAGACAAACACTATCAGCTTTTCCTTGGATGATATTTACAGACAGTGACTCAATTGAAAAATAGCTATAGTAGAAAGCCATGAACCAAACAAACACCTAATTTTTATTCAAACTAATAAAATGCTGCTGCAGGAGTGCCCTAAGTAGTGGGTGAGGCTTTCCTAATTAGTTCAAAGACACTATTAAATTTATTTACCCTCCCCAAACCTCTGGGAGGGCACATAACAGAATTCACAATTCAACCCCTCAAATGGCATTTTGACCTCTTGCCTGCCCTGACTCTATTCAGTGTGGATTTTGCATTTTCTTCTATTCCAAAGTCTAAGAGGTCAAAGGGTGGGAATTACTGAGTTTCTTCCTGTGTTCCCAAAGCAACCCAAGACAGATTTTGGCTCTTCTCTGCCTTGCCTGAGTACAGAGGTTGCCTTATCCAAAATGCAGGAAAGTGCAGGCAAGTCAGTGCCTCAAAGTGAGTCCCAGGTGCCTGGACACTTCACAGCAGAACTCTCTATTTCTTTTGAGGAGCCAAATTACTGAAAATTTGGAAAGATAAAGGGAAGGGAAAAGAAAGAAGACGCATTCGTACTGTATATTAAATTCAGTCACTAGTGGCGTTTTTTGAGATTTTAAAATCCTTTTCCAACTCACTGCTCTGAGCAAAAAAGGAACCATCTGCTAAGAGTCTCTGTAGGTTTGCTTCACCTACAATGCAGTGAGTTTTCAGATGACTTCAGTATAAAACTTCACCTCTCCATTTTTTTCTGGAGAAAAAATTGTAATACTAGGCTATTCTATAAAAACATGCCACTTCTATGTCTAAAAAAGATGACACAGATGTCTAAGTTTGTAGAAAAGTTGATTTTATGTGGCTATCATAACAAAAAGATAAAGATATATTAATATATATATACACACAATGCAATTCAAAGGTCACGAGAGTCTTCATAGGAATAAGGGTGTTGACAGATTTGGTGACATGGCATAATCCAATTGTTCCATTTTTCCAGGATACAGTGGTATGTTTACTCTGACTGCTATAAATGTCAGCCTTGTGGGCTGAAACTGATTTTGTCCCATGATCTTCAATGTCTCAGATAAGGAAATAAGGTGCTTACTTAGGGATTAGTCTGCAACAGCCCAATCCCGAGCCAACCAGGTACTTTTATCAAGTTCACCCCAGTGTAGCCTCTGCCCTGAGCACTGAAACCACTCTGACTGGTGCCCATTAAGTAATTTAGTATAAAGCTATGCAGGTAAGAGAATGCATCACGCTCATTAGTAAACCATGTGCTATGGACCTTTCCCACTGCTTCAGAAGCAGTTCTTCACTTTCACTATAATTAAATATCATTATTTCAACAGGCTGATTCTCCCAAAAGTATTCTTTTTTAAGTACAGACAATGTATTAATTACAAACCCAAATTTTAAGGAGAAAAACGTTTTTATTAAAATTAAGCTCCCTATTAGAAAAGTTGTGATTCAATGACTTTACTGTGAACTTCATCAGGCAATCTTTACGTGCAGGTAACAAAAAAACTTGGAGTTGTAACCATACAGCTTTTACAGAGAAGGGTTTTCCAGTTTAAAACAATGGCTAGAGAAACAGTTTTTAAATTCTCAGTCACAAGTCTGAACTGCAGAGTCAACTTTTCAGCACTGGCACCCTGACCATGATTTGTTTATGTTGGAGCTTAGAGCCAAGGAAAGAATTTTAGCATTTTAGTTACCCAGACACACAATTAGTACTTCAGCAGCCTTTCCTTTCTAATTGATCTGCTCACATGACAAATGATGAACATCTCACTTGTCAGTGTCTTGAGCAGTAGTTTCAAGATCTGAAGTGTTTGACAGAGCTGCTGGAACATTTGAAATTTCACTGCCTCACTTTCCTAATTAACACACGAGCTCCAGACAGCCAGGTTGACATTTTACAGTTAGGCAAAGGAAGTAACTACAGTTCTGTTAAACACTGAAAGATTGAAGATCTCGTCTATTCTTAAAAGGCACTTTGAAATTAAATTCACACTTTTGCACCAGGACCTAGAACTACAGTTCATTACACTAACACTTGAGATAGTTAAAAAATCCCTCATCAAAACAATTCAGACCCAGCAGCACACACTTTCCTTGCTCTGAAAAAATCCAAATCTTTATCACTGCCAGTGTAACACAGAAAGTTTCTCATCTACCATTTCTTGCAAGAAGATGTAATTTAACAGCTTACATAATATTACTGTTTTATGATGAATATTGTGGTTGCTAGCACAGAAACCTTTGTTTCCTCAAAAATGCTGGAAGAGGAAGGAAAAGCCTCAAGACTTAGTCCGAGAGAATAAAACTAGTCACATGCCCAAATCAGTATTTTGACCCAAACCAGAATTTTCCCAGCAATTTTAATGAGGTGAATTATTCACTTAAGTGGTATCTAGATTCACTGCATGAAGTCTTTCAACTGATTACTGACAGCAGATTAAACATTTAAATATTTAAATGCAGTTTATTCAGAGTATTCATCACTTTTCATCATGTTTCTTGTTAAATTCTGTCTTATCTTAACAGCATTTGTTTACATGACAGTAAGTCTAAAAAGGCCCATATTCATAACGCTTAACAGCTTCTAGAAGGCCAAAATGACGTTTTCCTTCCAAAATTAGTTATCTCATAGGCTCTGCATCTTAACTGCCAAAATCCCTCAGTGTCTTTGGCCACAGCTGTAGAAATGAAACAATTTGAAAGCCCATCTGAAAGTCCAACTTCCTCTATCCATAACAAATGCTCTTTAAAAGTGTATTTTTGTGACTACCACAACCTACTGACTTGTAGTCACAGTAGAAAATTAAACATCACATGGACAAACTAAAATTTTTGTTGTCTAAACCCCAACCTTTTGTTTCTACAGTCACACCACATTGGAAAAATATCAAAACCCTAGACAGACCAGTTGAGTGACAAAAATCTAGCTATGCAAAAACATTCTATAGTTGGAAATGCTTGCATTCCCAAAATCTTTTAAAAAATGGGCTTGTGACTTAATTTATAGTGATAAAATAAGGTTTATATTTGCTTCTTTTAACAGGTGGTTCTTTTTTCATGTGGTCATCAAACTATTTGTAGCAAGAGACCAGTATCTTAGGTACTTATTATTGAAAACATTTGTGAAGCTTCACACTATCACTGACACCTTCCACCTCACAGAGCTCTTGACAGTTCTCTCACAGTTTCTATATTTTTTTCAATTCTGCTCTTGAACATATTTTCAGGGAAGGTTCTTCTTTCCTGCAATGTCTTTTCTAAACCACAAAAATACACCTGAACAAATCTCACAAAGCTGCATCCATAAATAAAATTCTCTCACAGAGACAAGGGAACATGAGTTAACATTCTCATTACTTTTGCAACCTGAGATACTCATTAGCAGCTCTCATACTTACACTACCACAGCAACAGACCAGCTCCTTCCTTAGACTTCTTTAGACCAAAACAGAGGTCATGTCCACAGACAGCAGTAAAGAACCACAAACAAGAAGCTCATGAAGTCTGAATAATCCTGAACTCAACTTTCATTCCCTGATGCTCGTTGTGCAAAAGCATGACACAGGACAGGTCATCAAACCCAACCATCCCTGACAGGAGAAGGCTGTGTTCTTCTGTGGTGTGTTATCATCACAAATTACCTCTCTGTTGGTGTTTTTATTCCTCCTAATTCTAGGAGAGAATGACTCGGAGATCTCACTTCCTCAGTGCAGGAAAAGAAAAGGAAAGGAGAAAAACTTCCTTCTAATTTTTAGCCTAAGTTTATTGAAACTGATGGTGGCCAATAGCACCAAACAAGAACTTGAAGTCTAGATTTTCTTCTTACAGTTCATCAGCAAGAAGTGATGCAACCCTTTACTACTCAGTACTTCAGGGTGACCTTCAGCACTCTGTTTAATTGCTAACACATTCTGTTTCACAGGCAGCCTGCTTATCTAGTATAAAACACCCAAAACAATCCTTTGTTCATTTATTAAGTCACAAGGACTTTTGCTTTTCTTGAGGGAAAAAAAAAAAAAAAAGGCAATACTTGCCAAGACATAGTCTAGTAATACAAAGCAGATGATCCTTTCATTTGTTTGAAATTACAAGCAACTTGTTTTCAATCAGCAATTACATACAATTCCCAAACTCAGTTACATCATCTAGTTTGACAGTTACCAAATACATCAATCCCAAGGCTAAAATGCTGACACACTCCAGTTTGAAATGGCAACATGATGTAAGCACTCAAAAAAAAAAAAAAGTTTGAGAATAGTACTGACAAAGTTTCATAGGTGTTCACTCCATTATCTAATATCTACCAAGCAGGGAGGAAGCTGCATTCATTTTATTACAGACTGCTCCATTTTTAAAGATTTAGTCAGGAAAGAAATTAAGCCTTACCTCTGGTTTACTGAGGCTGGATGACACAAGAGAACCTGATCCCACATCCAGATCCCACTGTTTTCTCCCACTGTTTTCTGGATCCAGTGCAGCAATTCGTCCATCCAAAGTGCTGATAATTACTAGAGATCTGCAAGTTGGAAACATTCACAGTCAACACTAGAGCAGTATGGACTTCACCTATAAATATAGCTATTTATGTGCAGTAAAATCCAACTCCAGCCCTTAAGTTAAATCTCTATATTCTACAGAAAAGCAATTCAACTGGGTAGCTCTATCCAGACCAGTAAGGGAGAGCAGAGCTGAAGTCTCTGGCTGGATGTCATAAACAAATTTACATATTGTAAGACACTTTCAGAGCTCAGATTCAGGAGAACACAGTTGACTTTTTGCTCCCACATGTAGATGTTACCACTGCAACACTGAATGAGATCATCTTTTTTGAGATATTTATATAAACAGTATGGATGCCACTTCTTCCCGTCCCTTCCAAACTGATCTTTAACACACCCCATCAAAACAACCTAAACCTGAAACTATTAACCCAGCCAATTAGGATGTCAGAAATGCTAAGTTGCAATTAAGTTTTCAGTGATTTTGGATGAAACATCAAACTCCTGCGACATTTCGTAAGTCTCTGAATAAAACAAGTCACTCCAAAGGCATACACAGGGCACTAGACACAACCTCCAACACCTGCTGAGCACAAAGCAAGGACACTGCTTTTTGCAGCTTGGGCTTTAAGCAGCTGATGTCTGGGGGTACACGGTCATGGCAGGCTGACTGCTGATTTCTACAGTGCCTGAAACTCCTCAATTTCAGTAAATCTTGTTCTTTACCGAGCTATACAATTAGAATAAGCTTTTCTGGTTGGGCTAGAGCTCTAGCATTAAAAATCAACAAACAAAATAAACAACACATCAGAGACAAAGCACTGACAAGGCATTTCTGAAGGGCCTTTTTTTTCCTTGAAGATTGTTTCTCTCTGACCTGAAAAAGCTGGTATTGTGTTGTCAGTTTGGCTTGCAGCAGCTCACCAATCTTCAAAGGCAGAGGGAGTAGAACTTGATCACTTTACAGGCTGCTTGCACTGAGGGGGGCTGGATCCAGTGACCCAGAAGGACCTTTATAGTCACAGGTTTCAATGAGAATAAGGAACTGTGCAAATAAACTGATGGAGAGATTAACCAGTTTCAGGTGAGGGTGAAAGGGCAGTGGGCTGGTAATGCACACACAGACATGTATATTAATCTTTACTTTAAACAATAAGGAACAATAAATTATTGTGTAGAACTGAAGCCAAATACATTTGCTTGTCCAAAGTTAATGGTCGAGTAGCATGGAATTTAGGGAGGAAATGATGGGGGTTATCAGTTTGCTTTAAGGACGGAAAAACTGAAATCATGATCTAAAAACATGTTCAAGGATAGTGACTTGTTACCTAGCCTCCAATGAAGGTCATGTAAAACATGGCAGTTTTACATGTAAAAGTAAGCCACACAATTTATAGGATTTTATAATGCTTATAGTACTATACTAATAATAAACAGAAAAATAAATGCATCTTTAACCTGTGCCAAAAATGCCACAGCAGCTCCTACTTCTGAAGGTGGCCAAGCACCACATTCCTCCAAAAGCTAAGTTTGACAAACTGTTAGAAAAATACCAATTGTGCAAATATTTGCACAGTGGAAGACATAAGTTTTTATAAGCTGAGTACACTTATTCCAACTGTACAGAAATGAAGACTGGGTTAATAATAAACCAGATTGCAGGAGACTGACTATTCTCAAGTACTGTAAACAAGTGCTCACACACTAAAGGCCTTGGACACATATTTAACACAATCTGTTTGTTTTATGGTAAAGCAATTTATCTGAAACCCTCTAGCATTGCATAAAAATATTATTCCAAGCGGGTCTACTTAAATTTTATGTTGATCCTCCTGACTACTAGGTTATAAAAAGAGGTGGAAATGCAGCTAGAATGAAGGGAATTTTGGCAGCAATACTGCAGAGAAGACAAATCCTAAAACTGTACTGTGAAATGTTTTCTTCCCATGTACTCCCATTGTTTTCCTTTATCTAAGTCTCCCTGTTCGACTTCTCCCTCAAGTAACGAATGTTTCACGCCTTTATATCTTACATTTCTGGATTATCATTCCCCACCAGATGCAAACCTCAGCCTTCCCTATGAGTTACCTCATTATTTCAGCCTCCCTATCACCACTCAAGACAGTGGTTTTGAAATCTGTACCTGCACCCTGACCTCTGGTCACCCAAATTGTGTTGTAACCACACTTCAATTTTAAGTCTAGCTGATTAGGAAAGAGGAGGGGAGTGTGGGGAACCTTTGTGCCATCAGCACACACTTGGAGAAACTGGTTTAACCAACCACTTCTGCACACCATAAAAATTCTGGCTTTCCTTGAGTGCAGTGGCCTTCTTGGTTTGTCCCCAGCTGTAGAATGGACTTTGTTTCACCTATTGAGCAAACACTTCAATGAGACACAGGAACAGGACCAGCCCAGCTATATCTAAATCTTACGTGTGGCTACCTTGAGACCTGGAACCAGGTGTAAGAAAAACATCCATTTCTCCCTGCTTTTTTAATAAGTGACTCATTTTCAACTAAATAGACACATTTCTGGTTTCAATTTCATCTTGCTCTTCAGCAATAATACTACATGCCAGGACAAAACTGCTAAAAATCTTTCCTCTTGTGATAAAATCCTTCATTACTTACTTTATTTGTCTATGAATTAAAATCTTAATACCTGTTCTCCTCTTCTCTGATGGACTCCATTAAGTTAAAACCCTCTCACTTGAACTGTAATTGGTGCAAGATCTGAAATTTGTGCCCAAGACCCTCACTAGTTACACTTTCTCACTACCAGATTTTCCATTCCCTTTCTCTGTGAGATTCCAGGGCTTGCAGCTTTGTGCACTGAGAGCATAAAGTGGTGACGAGATTTTTCCTTTGCTCTGGTCTAGTCAAGCACTAAATTAACACATTATGATAAAAGCAATTTAGGCAACTACTTCAAGGAAATATTTCAGAGCTTGAAAACAAACATGCGGGTGACTTGCTTTTTGTCACCTAACAGTGCCATTGTGGCTTTACTGCAGTGTATTATGTCCAATTCTTACAACAAATTCTTAGAAACCCCAGCAGAATACAGTCACAATTCCAGAATAGACAGTCCTTTCAGCCACCTGTTTGCAAGCCTTTGCTGGCTCAAGATGTCAGGGCTGCACCTGAAATGCCATTCAACTGAAAAAGCAGTATTTTTGATACATCTTTGGGACACCTGATTGACTAGCTGAAAGGAAAAGGAATTCCTGAATCAGTTTCTATTTTGGTTAGGGCTGATAAACTCTCTAATCGTCTGAAAAACAACACCTTATCACTGGTTTTATCAACATCACCTCCTGTCTGGGGTAAAGCTGAAAGACTACCCTGACCAAAGAAGCAGCTTCCAGTAACACAGAACTTTTCTGAGAACACTATCAAACCAGATTACCTTCTGAGAAGGGAAAACACAAAATATTATCCAGCTTAAGGTCAAAAGTCACAACTATAACACCAAGGAAGTGAGGAGGATAGAGACAAACAGCATCCAGGCTGCGTCAATACTTGTTGACAGTAAATCACAGACTACACTGGGGAGTGAATCACATCACAGAGATACTAGAGAAGGAAAAAAAAACCAACCAAAAAACCAAGGACCAATACCACAAAATCATAACTCAACAGTCTCCACAAACCTGGGCCAGAATAAAAGGTACAAAAAGAAATTACTCAAAAATAGGCAGTCACTTAAATCCCAGGATCCATCAATGAGGCATCTGAAAAATGAACATCAGTAAAATGAAGACCTGCACTTCTCCCTGCCTCGAGCTGCTGGTCCAGAATAAATTGTGAATCAAGGGATGGAGGAGCAGAAAATCCCTTCTGTGCCCTTACAGATGGCCAACAGCAGGACTAAAGCAAGGGGCCAGTACATGGAGCATGCAGAGATATCAGTAATCAGAGCAGCTGGCAGAGAACAAGCTAATGTTGTACAGTCAGATTTTATGTGCACTTTATCACTACAAAAACGGATCTGGACACATTTCCCTGACCCAAACCATCTACAAGCAGCCCCTCTGGCTGAATGAAGATGTTTTCTCACCAGTTCCTATCCTCTTGTACTCAAAGACAGGAACTTGTTATTCAAGTGCAGTGATAATGTTCCCCCTTGAAATTATGCAAAATATCTACTGCAAACTTCCACATACATTGACAAAAGGCCAGTCCTGGGCCTTAAAACCTTTGTTTGTACCCAATAATGAACACAGCCCACTTTTTTGAGATCAAGTGGCCTGAGCACAGCTCTGTTCTCCTTTACAGAAGTAAAGGTGTCTGATTTACCTACAAACAGAAGGACTAAGATAGCAAGGGAAGATGTAAACAGGACAGAGGAAGAACACTTCTTTAGTTCATCTACACCCTTTCACTGCACCAAAACTTTGCATCTGTTTGTATCAAGTAAGTTGTTTTTGTTAGAAAAACAAAGCAGAACTTATCATCTTCTTGGTACATTTGTTTAAAAGAACCACCAAACCTAATACCTTCAACCCTCAAAAGTCCATTGGGACATTGCAAATACAGCTGTTTGTCAAACTTGAACTCTAAGCAGCTGTTCCAACAGCAAACCCTGCATGTTTGTATGTAAAAAGCACAGTAATTCACTAACCCTCATATCTTCTTCTAGGAAAATAAAAAAAATCTTCAAACCCAGGATAATTATATTCATTTGCCTACAGCAAAAACAGTTGTGGTTTTGGTTTTGTTCTTTTTTTTCCCAGATTATACTGACCTTTATATTGCATGGGTATTGCTGAAGAACAATTAGCTCAGACAAGAAGAGATCTCAGAAATACAAATAAAAAATAAAGAAATGCAGGCAAACACTATGGCCAGGCAGCCATTCTATTTTTATTTGATGACAGCAAATCTGTTCCTACATACTAATCAATTACAGAGCAGCTACATTTAATCTCAGGCTTAATTTACTACACTGAACATCTTTAGTGTATTCTACTTAGCTCTAGAAGGCAAACAAAATGTATTTTTAAAAATTTTCAAGGCTAAATAAATGAGGGTCCTATTAAAAACTGAATACAGTAGAATTGCAATAACCTAGGTGGTATTTTGATAAGCTGATACACAAAAGAACGATCCTGTTGCTAACTGGTGAGACTGCCCTCAAAGCAAACAGGATGCCAAGTTATCAGCCAGTTTCTTGCTCTGAGTGAATGCTCAGGCATACTAGGAACAAGCTTTGGGCTATTCGTTTTCATGTTTTCGAATACAGCAGGCATTTAGTCATGCTGTTCTTCCTTTAAACTCTAGCTGTGGCTTATCACCTCATCGTTCTCAGCCAATTCAGAAACAGACTGGAATCAGCACAGTAACATTTCTGCACTTGAGTCATTCATCTAAGTCTTCCTGTTGCCAGTGCTTCTTGCCACACACACTTATTAAGTATTTTATTTCCCCTTGTTATATTCTGAAACTTGTTCATCAATTTGTCTTGCATGTTTGGCTTCCCCGCAGGCACACCCTAGTGTCTGTGCTGAACAGACAATTAAGTACACAGGAGAACTGCATTCTCTTTAAAACAAAAAGATGACAGAAAGGGACACAGTGCTCTGAATAACTGTGAGCTGCAGGTGTTGGGAAGAGTTTAGACTACAGATGCAGCGCTTTAGGGTCTCCTTCCCGCAGGCACAGAACTGCCACCTGGGACCAAGGCAAGGAAAGGATCGAGACGTGGTATTACCAGGGTAAGCAGACGGGCCAGATGTCACATAGCGTGACATCCGGCAGCTTGTTTGTCTAAGACTAAGAAACCCTTTCTCCTTGCTAACAACCGCGTAAAGAACAAGCATCTCAGCGCTGGTGAGATCCCGAAGTTCCCTTTCCCCGTTGTCACAGCCTCCCCCCTCGGTCCAGCCTGTCCATCCCTGCAGGGCTACTCCAGCCCCATCACGGGACTCACCTCTTCCACGCCCTTCTCCCTGCACCTCTCCTCCGGCCCTGGGACACTGCCCTGCGTGTCCCACAGCCCAGCCCCACGCACAAGCCTGCAACACCCCTGTTTCACCCCTTTCCCAAGCACCACTCCATCTGCGATAACCCTACAGTCCAACTCTGCCTCCTCTCCGCTCTTCCCACTCCAACACTCCCGACCCATCCCAGCGCTATTCCCCTCCAAGCCCACTCCTTCCCCACACGCGACCCTCGGGACCATGCAGCCCTTTTCCCACGCACTGCCCCCCTCCCCAACACCCCAGCTGCTGATTCCCAGCCTAGACACAGCCATGTCCCCCCCAGCAGCCCCAGACAGCGACCCTGGACAGTGCACCCTTCTCCCCCGAGGCACTGACCCCACGCCGGACCCGAGCCCCCTCCCCAGCATCTCCACGCTGAGATGCTGACCCCCATCCCGGTCCCGGACACCCCTGGACAGCCCCAGACACTGACTCCGTCCCAGTCACTGGCACTGCCCCTAACCACCCCAGGCACTGATCCCTACACCCCTCACCCTCCCCAGGCACTGACCCCACCTCGGCCTCCCTCACCGACACCCCACCCAGCCCCGACCCCCATCAGGAGCCCCAGTCCCCGACGGCCACCCCAGTCACCGACACTCTCCTCAGCCGGCCCCACACATGACCCGCACCCCAGACACCGACCGTACACCCTCACCCAGGCACTGACCCTCACCCCGTCACCGCCTCCTCCCGCTCACCTGCTGCCGCTCCGGGCCTCTCCGCTGCCCTCAGCCTCCTGCTCTCCGGGCGCCGCGGGGGCCACACCGCCCTCATCGTCCTCTACTGTCACGTCCGCGGAGCCAGCGGGCAGAGCGGCAGGAGCGGCGGCCGCCCCCAGCCCGAACGCGGCCTCCACAGCCGCGGCATCACTCGGCGGCGGCTCCGGGCCACCCGCCGCCACCCCGAGCAGTACCAGCAACGCGAAGGCGGCCAGAGCGCTGCGGCCCCGCGGCCCCCGCATGGAGGGGCCCGGCTCGCCCGCCGCCGCCACCCGTTAGGACATGAACGCCGCTGTCGCCGTCGCCGCTGTCGCCGCCACAGAATGGGCGCCCGCCGCGCGCGCAGCCCTGACCGCCGCGCCACGCCCGCCCGCCACGTACCGGCACCCCGCGCGCACCCGCCCCTGCGAGGCGGACACGCATCCCATTGGTCCTCCGACACGTCACTCAGCCGGCCGCTTCCTTCTGATTGGGACGGCGGACGGCAAGGGGCGGGGAGGAGCTGGGTGTTTGTCAACAGAGCCCGCCGGGCCAATCGGAGCCACGCGGCTCTCTGCCCCTCCTCTACCGCCGCGCCGGCCAATCGCCGAGCGCATGATTCACCGGCCCGCTCGCCGATTGGCTGCCGGCCGGCGCGCGGGCGGCGCAGCTCCGCCCCTTCCTCGGCCGGGCTGGAGACGTGGCTGTTCCTCGGCGGCGGCAGGGCGGGGCCAGCGGAGCGCACCACCCGGGGCGGGGGAGCGGGGGGGAGGGCGCGTGGAAAGTGCCCCCCAGCAGCCCGGAGCGGAATGGACTCGCCGGGCGGGAGCGGCGCGGTGAGGGAGTGAGGGAGTGAGGGAGTGAGTGTTGTGAGTGAGGTGAATGAGGGAGTGACCGCCCGGGGACTGAGGGGAGAGTGGACACGGCTCTGAGCGGTGTGGGGTGCTGGACAGAGGTGGCTCTCGGGCATCTCACCGGCTGGTCCGGCCAAATGGATTCTGTCAATCGGGCGGTTCTGGGCAGGACAGGTAACCCTAGCCCTGACACCGAAATCGGCGCTGTGCTTACCCAAGTGACCTCAGCCCGGGTGACCCCACAGCTCTGCCCACCCAGGTGACCTCAGCCCAAGTGACCCCACAGCTCTGCCCACCCACCCCAGCACACAAGGCCCATGACCGGCAGCCCCAGAAGTACCTGTGGTACCTTAAACTCCTGTTCCCTCCATGTATCCATGGATTTGTGCATCCCTGGAAGTGTTCCAGGCCAGGCTGGATGGGGCTAGGAGCAACCTGGGCTAGTGGAAGGTGTCCCTGCCCATGGCAGGGAGTGAAATAAGATGGTCTCTAAGGTCCCTTCCAACCCAAGCCGTTCTGTGAGTCTCTGTTTATGGTATACTTGATATAAATTATACATATGATATATAATTGCCCCCTTCAGGGTGAGTTTCCCCCCATTTTTTTTTCCAGATGAAATTTACCATGTTTTGAACAGTCCTTGACATCATGGTGGTACCACCCAATTAATGAGGATGTCATCTGCAAATTGGATTAGGGCTGATTTTGTATTTATTTCCAAATGACTAATGAAAATATTGATTATGTACGTGTGTAGTACAGCACACATGATCCTGGAAGGTCCTATTAGAAGTAGCCTTATTTGGTAATGATTTATAACCACTTATAAAAAAATAATCTCTGTGACCAGTTTAATATATTCTTAACTGATGCTTTATTACCCTGTTTAATTAAAATATTGTGCAGTTCTAAGTAAAAATGTTTTTAAAAGTTTATTACACTTTGCAGAGGAAATTGAATTATTTGTTGTCTTTTAGAAGCATGAAATGAGATTATTAGACCTCTGACTGGCATTACTAATGACTTTAATGAGTCACATCACACCCTTTTTTGGTATTTATCCAAAACATTATCCATAGATCTAATGTTATTAAATCTACATTTACCACATATCATGCAGCTGCCTTTCCTGACGACAGGCACCAACCTGGCACCTTTTTAGCCTCCTAGAATTGCTCTGGTCTATCAAAGTTCACTAAAAAGGAAAGTCAACAGACAAGGGGTCTCTGCAGTCAGCTGTTTCCAACCTCCTGGGCCAGAGTTATCCCTGGAAGACAAGAGCCCCATTGGTCACTAATGCACTGAAATTAATCACGTCTTCCTGCTTCTTTACAAACATAGATCATAAATGTTCAATGAACACGTTATTGACATTTTAATCATCTCCATCTAGTAATGGGCCTGTACCATTCACTACTAGGGTTTTCTGGGATTTAGCCTTGCCAGCTATGGATTTCCTTTGATGTGCTTCACTTCCAATAAGTACTCTGCTTCTCATAGCTTCGCATTTATACCAACACTTTTTATTTCCTGCTTTTTCCATTTTGGCTATTTATTTTTTAATTTTACTCACTCTCTCCAGGCCATTAATAAAACAAGAGTTGTCAATGTTTTTTCCCTCTTGATTCTGAAGTTGTGGCTCTTTGATTGCCCAATGAATTCTTTAAAAAGAGCTTGTAATTGCCATTTTTAGACTTCTACCTAATTTCTTCTCCCTGCTTGCACTCTTATTTTCTGATGAATTGGAAATGCAGCTCTTTTGGAGCACCAAATGTATGCAAATTCAGGTCATGAACACTGCTCCCCAGCCAACCACTGATCTGCAATCCAGGGATCTTTGTTTGGGTTTTTTTGCTTCCTTCATGATAACAAAGTCCAAAAGAATTTACCTTGTGCCACATGCCAAATGGCGCATGTCATTTTTAGTAACGTAAATGACATTTTATTACTGTACCCATATGGTCTTTTGCTACTATTTTCTTTATTTAGATAACTCCTCTCTCTTGAGTGTCTACCCGTTCATATGTTTATAAAGAGTAATCAAATTCCTTGTTTTTCAAGGCAAACCAAGCCAAAGGCTTTTATTCTTCCCTTACGCGTTTGGCTCTCTGCTCTAATTCACCCTCCCCTGCACCTGTCTCCATTTAAATTCATTTTTCTTGCACGGTGATGTTTTGAACAGTCAGGCTGAGGGGTAAATTTAGTTAAATTTTAAACTCCATCATATTTCTAGACTATTAAGAAAAGTTAATTCCTTGCCATGCTTTTTACAGTAACTTATCCACCAGTGATTGGAGGGACTCAGAGACAAATACATGGTAACCACAGACCCGAGAAAGTTCCAGAATATCCGGATACCTCACAACTAGACTTGCACTTCTACCTTTGTGCTGGTTCATCAAGGTTTATTACACTTAAGGCAAAACAACAACCTCGTGCAAGTGTCCCTCTCACACCCATGAGCATGATCTCATTTTCTTGCGTTCCCTCCCACCCCCGCCCCACATCAGCAGCCTTCCAATTGCAGCCTTTTATTTTGGGGAGGATCTAGCGGTTTTCACCCGAGCACACGTTTTTTCCTAGACCCCTCCTAGATTCCGTGGCACGGAGGAATAATGAATAATAATCAGCATGTAAAAGCTCTTACTTTTCTTGTTTTGGAAACATTTCTCCAAGGCATGGACAACGCTATTCTCGAATCCTTATGACAAACATGGCAATACAGCCCTATAATTTTCTCTCTGTATTAAAAATTTGTGCCAACAAAACCAAACTTCCTTCTTTTTGCAAAGCATGACTCACATCCTCCATTCTGTTTTGACTGACTGACATAAGAGATCTATTTCAGTCATATGACAATAACTTTGAATCTGACTAGCCACTTATGTGGAAATCAAAGCCTGTTCTTGCAGGATGGATAGATGTTAACAGGAATGGTGTTTTACATAACTCCACTGAAGATCTGCCTGCTTTTCCCGAATAACTTGCTCTTGGAACAGCAGTGAAAGCCCAGTGTGCCACCTCGTGGCTGCCCTGTGCCCAGGGCCATTCCGAGTGCCTCCCTTTTCCAGAATCCAGACCTTCCAAAAGCTGCATATGGTGTAATTAGCATACCGGCACCCCTGCTGATGTCTTCTCACAAGCAGAATAAAACCAACTAATTCTTCACCCGACAGATCAAACCAGAGGCAAGCAGGGAGGCAGGTGTTATTCAGAGGAAATGTCACCGAACTGGAGTTTGCAGGATAAAAAATCAGGTCGCAGGAATGTAAATTGCAGGGATGTGACGGGCTTGGAATGCTGCTGCCAAGCAGGAGAGTTTATCTGAGAAGATGAGTTAAAAATTCTCAGTCTTCCACTTGGTTTCTCCAGTGTGTTGGTGAAGTTTCACTTTCATGGGTCTTGGATTTTAGCTGTTTCATGCCTAATGAAATGAGAGAGGAGTACAGTTAATTGGATCAACACATCTGACACCCAGAGGGGCTGTGCCTTCACCAGGATTTCAGGTTAGAATGCACTTTTCCAGCCAGTTTCAGCTGGACTAAAAGTCTGCCATGGAAGATGGTCCCACAGCCTTCCCTCTCCCAAATTATTTGATCTCTCTGCCTTCCTCAGGAAAGGTCAAGGAAAACTGACCTCAATTCTTTTGTTTGCTTTACCTTTTAGAGAACACATCTTCTCTACCAACACATGGAAGTAGCAGGAAAACTTGGCAAGTGATGGACAGTAAGGTGGGAATGCTGCCTTTTTTTTTTTCCCCGTCTTAGACCAGGGCAGCTTAAGCTGGTTACAAAACTCCCTTTCAGAGAGATATATTAGGTTTGGCTGACCCAGTTCAACTTCACTCACCTGGCAAGAAGAAACTGCCTTTTCTTTCCTGTGTGGCAAGGTGAATCAGCACGGGGTCATGGGAATGCCAGCAGCAGCATAAACTGTACCCAGGCTGAGTGTGGATGGTGGCTGAAGGGAGTGAAGAGCAGGCTCTTCCCTTTTTGTCAACAACAGGCTGTTATCTCAGCTACCATGTAATTTTCCTAACATATAATTTCAGCCTCAGATGCGGAATTCAGCACCCAGAGTCACGCCGTTGCCCTGACAGCCTGAAAGGGCTGAGCTGCTCCCTTCTCCAGCATGCCTTTTTGTTGGGGTTAACACCTCACAGTTACCTCGGTTTGACAGGCAGAATTTCTGTTCTAAGCAGGTTCAAACACCTTTGTGTTCTGAGAGTTGGCTCCTGGAGAAGATTTGACATGGGACAAAACCAGGCTTGTACAAAAGGACTTTGAGCTGTTTGCAAACAGAGCTGGTTGTTGCTGAAATTCACAGAAAATCCATTTCTAAAATGTCCAATACCATTTTTTTGTGCACAGGCAAGGCTCAGCACACCATAAATGAAAGATTTTCTGCTTTCACTGTAGCTGTAACTCACCAGCAGATTCAGATAAATTGCTAACAGAAAGGTCATTATCTACAAGTGGAAATGTTTGTGTTTCCCCAGGCACTGCAATATGTGTTTCAAGCCAAAGCTCTCAGCTGTTGGTGTGAAGGTACAACAGGATTATCAACCCACGCTTCTGCAGTAACACTCCCCAGTCCAGTGGGATTTGAGAGAAGCCCAGGATGGACTTCCTGAATCAGCATAAAACCCCAGTAACTGTTTTTCATTTAACGCAGCAGTCAAATACTTAGGACACTGAACAGGATAATCATAGAATCACAGAATCATAGAGTGGCCTGGGTGGGAAGAGACCTCAAAGATATCTCATTTCAAGCCCCTGCTATGAGCAGGGTCACCTTGCACTAGACCAGGTTGCTCAATGCCCCATCCTACCTGGCTTTAAACACTTTCAGGGATCAGGCAGCCACAGCTGCTCTGGGCAACCTGTTCTAGTGCTTCACCACCCACACAGTAAGTTTTTTTCCTAATATTTAATCTAAACCTGCTCTCAGTTTGAAGCTATTCCCCTTTGTCCTGTCACTACATGCTCTTGTAATGTCTGCCCAAACTCAGCCAGCTGCTCCTTCAGTTTTACCCTTCTTGCATCATGGAAAAACATGGTGCTTTGGTCTGATTCCCTCTGAATTTATATCCCACTAGACGTATGTACTTACACTTTAAAGTGGGTGACATGCAGGAAAAATCGTTTTCAGCTGGCAGAAAACACTGAACCACTGTATAGAACCACGTGCCGCTTTTAACAGTAAGTCACCTGCTCTGAACAGAAAGGTAAGGCCTCACCACGCTGAGATAAGCCTGGGCAATGATAATAGAGTCTTTGTTGAAATCCCACTCCATTGTCCAAGGACTGATGTGCTGGCCCAGGGAAAACAAAAGGAAATGTTTCTAGTCCTTGAAAATCACAGCAGAATCACAGAGGTTGGCAGCAAAGCAAGCCAGTCATACACAGAATTTAAAAAGAGAAGTCAACGGCAGCTTTTCTGTTGTGCAGATAAAAAGATTATTCTTTACGAATTGTTGTGGCCTGACCTTGGAGTGAGTAGTAATGGCTAAATACCTGCAATTCTCATCCACCTTTGTGGGATTGCAGCCTGGAGAGAAACTGAAGTGCCTGTGAATGGTCCTAATGTGGCTCACAGGAGTGAAAATGCAGGTGCAGAAGGACTTCAAGGTTGTTCTGCCTCTCTAATATGTTTCAGAAACAATTTCATCAGATGTCAACGGAGGACAGAGGGGAAAAAATTGGGCAAATAAAGATACAGCTCTACGTGGTTCAGGATAGGAGACCTCCATGGGGTTCTATCCCGAGTCTCCTGCAGGGTGGGATAAGGACTAAGTGCTTATTGATACCATCTGCTCAGACAACCTGTGGAATTTTTCTGTCTATGTTGCTTTTGAGGAAGATCGCGCTACAGAGTTTGAGTGAAAGTCCAAGACAGACTCTTCCTCAAAACCTTTGGAAGCCCGGCCAGAGTTACAGCACCTCCCCGAGCTCCGTGCATTGCCTGGCCTCCTGCAGGAGCTCCCCCGCCATCCTTCCTCCTCCCCCAGCACTTCCAGGAGGGACACACCGCATCCTTCTGCTCTTTGTGGAAATGTCTCAACATTTCCAGCCCTGACGAACCCGATCTCTCCTGTACTTATACGGGTACATACATCAATGCAACAAGTTGCTCCGGGGAACTGTCGGGCATTGTGGGATCTGTAGTTCGCCGCTCGCAGCACTACAAGTCCCAGCCTGCCGGCGGCAGAGCAGAAGGAGGCGGAGGAGGAGGTGGAGGAGGAGGAGAGGAGCCGGCACGGCCCAGGCCTGCAGCCCGTGAGGAAGAGCCCCCCGGGGGCGGGCCGCGCCGGCATGCGGCTCCCCGGCCGGCTCGCCCTGCTCCGCAGCACGCCCCTGGCTGCCCGGCCGCCGGGGAGGGTCCGAACGGGGCGGGCGGGGGCGCGGCGCGGCTTCTCCCGCGGGCGGCTCGGCAGCACCATGGCAGAGGAGGCCAAGAAACGGGCCGCCTTCGCCGCCGTGGACAAGCACGTCCAGGTGAGGCAGCCCGGGGTGCTGCGGGGCTCGGGGGGCTCGGAGCCCCGGTGTGCGGAGCGGCCGCGGGGTGCGCGGAGCGCCCGGGGCGCGGGGCTTCCGCGGGGTGCGCGGAGCCTCCCGGAGCACGGACGGACTCGGAGTGCGCGGAGGGGCTCCGGGGTGCAGGGACTCCACAGAGCACAGAGGAGCTCCGGGGTGCAGGGATCTCTCAAAGCACAGAACGGCTGCAGGGTGCTGGGGTCCCCCAGTGCATGCAGTGGTCATGAAATGCACGGAGGATTGAAGTGCACGGAGCGGCTCTGGGGTGCCGGAACAAGCTCTGGGGTGCCGGGACCGCCCGATACTCGGAGCGGCTCCGAGGTGCCAGGACAGGGGTAGGGCTGCTGAGACCCCTCAGTACACGGAGCGGCCATGGGGTGCACGGAACTTCTGAGCGAATGGTACGGCTCTGGAGTGCACGGAGCCCTCAGTACCCGGAGGGATCCCGGAGTGCAGGGACAGGCTCCGGGGTGCCGGGACCCGCCAGTGCACGGAGCGGCCATGGGGTGCGTGGAGTCCCCCGGTGCACGGACGGAGCTCGGGGTGCATGGAGCAACTCCGGGGTGCAGAAACCCCCTAATTCCTGGACGGAGCTCGGGGTGCCCGGAGCAACTCCGGGGTGCAGAGACCTCCTAGTACGCGGAGCAGCCATGTGTCTCCAGGGGCACAGACGGATCCCGGGCTGCATGGAGCGGCTCCGGGCGCAGCGACAGGCTCTGAGGTGCTGGGACTCTCAATGCCCGAAGTGGCCGTGAGTTGCACGGACGGACCCCGGTGTGCACGGAGCGACTCTGGGGTGTCGGGACCCCACAAAGCACGGAGCGGCCACGGGTTGCAGGGGCCACGGCGTGCGCGGAGCCTCCCGGGGCACGGACGGAGCTCGGGGTGCGCGGAGCGGTTCTGGGCGCAGGGACAAGTGCTGGGGTGCAGGGACCCCCCAGTGCACAGAGCGGCCACGGGGTGCATGGATTTTTCCAGTGCATGGAGCGGCTCTGGATTGCAGGGACAGGCTCTGGGGTGCCGGGACCCCTTAGTGCACGAAGCGACCGTGAAATGCACGGAGCTTCCCGGCCCATGGACAGGCTCCGGGATGCACGGATCCCCCAGCACACAGAGTGGCTCTGGGGTGCCGGGACTCCCCAGTGCACACATTGGCCACGGGGTGTGCAGAGTGCCCCGTGCACGGATGGACTCTAGGATGCATGGAGCGATTCTGGGGTGCAGGGATACCCCAAAGCTTGAAGCGGCCACAGAGCCTCCCAGGGCATGGATGGGCCCTGCGGTTCATGGAGCAGGTTGCAGGGACAGGCTTTGGGGTGCTGGGACCCCGCAATGCACAAAGGTGCCATCAGGTACACAGAATCCCTCATGCATGGACAGACCCTGGGGTGCACAGAGCAACTCTGGGGTGCTGGGACCCCACAAAACACAGAGCAGCCAAGGGTGCACAGAGCCTTCCAGTGCGTGGAGAGACCCTCGGCTGTGTGAGGCAGCTCCGGGTGCAGGGACAGGCTCTGCTGTGCTGGGACACCCCAGTGTATGGAGCAGCCATGGGATGGATGGAACTTCCAGGACATGAATGGGCTTCAGGTGTCATGGACTCCTCCAGTGCACAGGGCAGCCCATGGATGCAGTGGAGTGCACTGAGAAGACACCCCCCACTCAGAGCATGGACAGTCCTGAGTGCAAGGAGGGACCCCGGAGTGCATGGATGGGATCTGCCGAGCCTCTTTCTCCTTTGCTTTCATCTCCACTTTAGCTGGGGAGAAGTGAGAAAACTGCTTTTCCTTCCCCAATATGTGCCCCCCTGGCAGCAGCTCTATGCCTTGTCCAGCTCAGCACTGTGTACACCAAATCTGGGGTAATGTCTTGCACCTCCAAACTTTCACTGTGCACCCTCCTGCGAGTTGGGCTGTGGTGAGAGTTCAGGCTAATGCCGTGCCCTGCTCCTTTATCCAAGTCCAGGACATGCTGCTGCTGCTGCACCCTATTTCTGATCCCCCAAACAAGGAACAGCAGCTCAGGGTGTTCTGTCCTGTCCTCTGCAGGCAGGTAAGTGCAGCCAGGGGCTTGAATCAACCCTTTCAATGTCAGATAGGGCTGGAGCTGCTTGAAGTTTGGCACAGCCTTATCGGGAGCGCTTGGGAGATCAACGGTTACAGTCACACGGGCTTATCAAAATGTTTGCTGTGCCAGCCCTTTCGCAACGGCTCTGGTGAAATCAGGGTGAGGAGCTGCTGCTAAGAAAGAAGATACTAGCAGTTAGTGGAGAAAAAAATTCCCTTTTCCTTCCTGCTCCCCCCTCGCTGGGTTAACGCTTTGAGGTTCAGTTGCTGATGGCTTCCCTTATGCCCCATAAAAGTCTGGCTTGTTTTGCAGCCTCCTTCCTCCGAGCAGTCTGTACCTGCCTGAGAGAGCACAGCCACATGCTGCCTGAGACCCACTGCCTGCCAGGCCACCACTATCAAAAGTGGTCAGTCTGTGAAATGGGGCAGCCTGGGGGCTCTGGCAGTTGCATAAAAATCCCCTTTCTTGCCCAAGGCAAGCCCAAAACTGTGCATTGAGGGGTCATGGGATGAAGGACTTATCTCATAAGGTGTGGAGTCAAGACATGACTGTTGCTGTGAGTTATAAGTGGGGGCTCCTTTGATTTGGGGTAAAACCAGTGCTTTTGGACTTTTATAGTGAAATAGCTGGCCTTCGTGCTGTTTTATGGCCAGGAAAACTTAGGATAATGTTTCTGGTTGTGTCCCAGCTGATTAAAGTTCGGTGTCCAGCTAGTGATGGCGATTAAGTAAATTAGGCAGTGTCTGGGGTAATACTCCAATTTTTGTGCAAGTTGGCTTCAAGAAACAGTGGAAAGACAGCTCAGAGTCACCGCCCAAGAGCTGGATGGTCTCAGCTGTCAGTTTGCGCTGCCGGAGCAGCTGCTGTTTGTAATGGATACGTTTGTGTTTGCTTGTTAGAGCTCTCAGGAGGGTGCAAAGCTCTCTGAAAGCAAAGTTAAGGCTTCCCTTGCACAGCAGGGACATGTGGGAGACACCACTGACTTCAGGCTTTAGTTCTGCTGGACAAATCTCTCTTGCTTCTCTCTGCCATAAAGCCATGGCACTGGGGGCTTGGTTGTGGTACTGGATGAGGCTCCTCGCTTGGCATCCTCCTTCACACCCATCCCTGCCAGTGCAGCACAGCAGCTCCTTGTGTGGCAGATGTAAACGTGGGAGGGGGATTAGGAAAGGAGAACTTTTTTTTTATTATTATTTTTTAAATTTTTTTTTCTAATTAAAGCCAGAATTGTGTGTTTACCCACAGCACTTGTCCCTGGGCAACTGCAGGAGCAGAGTTGCCCAGTCCTGGAGTGGACACTGAGGTGACCAGCCTCAGAAACCCTGGACTGTGGGGCTGTGACAGCTTGGGGGAGTGGGGCTGGCACAGGGCTTGGGGCTTTAGAGCTGTAAGCTGCTTGGGAAGAGCTGGCTTTGCGTTTATACAACACCTCTGAAGGCAGGCCCTGTGAGTGTGTCTGTTAGAAATGAAATTACAGCTGGGAGCCCCATGTCCTGCTGCCCCAGAGAGGACTGAGCAAACTTTGGGCTTTGTTTTGTATTTATCTACTACTTTTACTAGAAGGTCTTTGCTCTCTAACCTTGGAAGCTTACGTTGGACAGGCCAGTCCCTGTGTGCTGCTGTTCCCTTGTTGGCTTCTGTAGTGCTGGGCAGTGTCTTTAGGCCCTTGGGTTAGCTGAGGAAATGCTGTGTCCCCTGCCCACTTCACCCAACGTGGGTCCTCAGCTGTGCTGTGGCTCTGTGCCTTGGTTTCGTTTGGTAGGCTTTTGCTAAACAAGCTGAAATGTATTTTTTTTTTCACATGAGGTGCTGCTCTTCAGTGCTCTGCTTCTCACCTATGTTCGCCCTGCCCTGTTTTTAGAAGTGGATGCTTTGTGGATGGTTTTGCCCCTGGTCTGGCTGGGGTTGGAGCTGAGGAGGGAGAGGTGGGAGCTAGGGTAAGGCAGGGACTGTAACAGCACCAGTTTAGACTGATTTAAAGTGCTGCTTCACCTTTAATCTCTGATAAATGGATGGGCTGGGACCCTTGTGAGCTCTTCCCATTTCATTACAGTGGAGTGGCTGATGCTGAGGCTTTCCCCATCCCTTCAGGGCACCCACCTGCTCTAAGAAGCTGCCCCATCCTACAGAAATGGGGGCAAAGAGAAGAAACTGCCTCTTCCTGGGTCGAAACAACTCTTTTGGGAGCACTGGTACTGCCCATATCCTGCCAGCCTCTGCACAGCTTTTCTTGCCCCTTGGTTGGCCTTGCCTGGCTCTGCCTGCAGGGTGGGTGACACAGAAACCTCAGGAGCTGTTGGGTTTCTGCTGGCCATGATGCAGGTGTGCAGCAGTGACCTGTTGCTCTCCCCAGCTTTTGCAGTGTCACGGTGGTTAGTGAGGGCTGGGCTGTAAGCTGAGCCTCCGGGTTTGGAGAACTGTTTTCTTTAAGCTTTTAACCTGCAGAAGCAAGAGAAATTACTAATCCTAGGGGAGTGTGACCTGTCTTGATCTCCACCTTTGCAGGTAAATATGCGTGACAGCAAGATTTTAGCTGGCTGAAGTGCTGCAGGTGTGGCTTTTTCCACAGCTGCCAAATTCTGGATTTGCTGCACGTGGGGAAAGAGCTCCAGATCTGTCTAATGTCCAAGAGATAATGCACAACAGCTCTGTGCCTGCATCTCTGGTTGTCTTCAAGTCTTCCTCATCTGAAGTCTCTGTGGTGATCCTGGGCCTCTTTAAGTCAATTTAAGCTTTGGATCCTGTCCAAAGAAAACAGTACACTGAAAATGGGAAGTGCAGAAGGCTGCAGGTCACTGTCGGGGGTGGGAAACTAAGTTGATAATAAACAGAGACTGGCATGGCAGAGAGGATGTCTTGCAGAAGTAGCTCAAGTGCACCCATCCACCCTCAGCCTGCAGCACCTTTTAGGAGTGTATCTATTTTATGGATGACAGGGCAGTGATCCTTCTGAAACCAGACCATAGGCAGAGAAAGGCCAGGATGGAGCTGTGGTTAAAATTTCATCCTCTTCAGCACATGCTGCCAGGCTCACCCACCTTCCAAGTTTTGCTGGACTCTCCTATAGGCAGCTTTACACTCTGTTTTGGAAAACATTTTTTATTATTCACAGGAACAGCTGTTGTGCTCTCTGCTTTGGCTGCTGGTGCATCTGTGCTGTTTACTAACGATATGGTTGGCAGCAAACCCAGCCTTTTACTGTGTGGCTTCCTTGGGAGATTTTATCTTGAGGTTGTTTCCCCTTCTTCCTCTGTGGTATTGTCTGAAATTCACAGCTTTCCGGCAGGAGAGCTTTCATGGAATGCCAGCAACCACCAGTGAGTGTGCATTGAACACCCTGAGATTGGACTGTGCTGGTAATTAGCAAGCACATGTCCTTTAATGAGAGGGAGAGTTGATTAAAATCCCTTGGCTGCAGACCATGGCCGTGCCCTCGCTGGCACAGTGTGTTCCCTTCCTTGCCTGTGGAGAGCTGAGATGCTGTGTCCACATGCATCCCTGGACAAGGCTCCTCTTGCACGTGTTTATAATGCCAATTTTACTGGGAAAAGTGGACAATCCGGAGCCTCCAGTAACAGCATTCCTCTGTCTCTCTTTGATTTGCAGAACAATCAAGTTCTGGGGATCGGAAGCGGATCCACGATTGTACACGCGGTGCAACGATTAGGTAGGGTGCTCCCCTTCCTGTCCCTCCCATCACAAAAATCCCCTTTTCCATCTGCCCCAGCTACTTGAAAAACACCCTAAATCACCTGCATGCTGATGAGTTGAGTCTGTCCACTGACTGCTGTGTCCTGCTTGAAGCTGAAGGTTAAAACTGGGCGTTGGGCTCCAAATTTATTGCCCGAGAGCCCTGAGAGGTAATGATTTGCCACCTGTTCTCCCCACACAGCCAGGAAAAGAGCTCTACTGGCACCCACCACAAACTGGAGCTGAGCTCCTTGGTCTGGTTCCAGCTTTGCCCAGCTCTGCCCAGTGCTGACTTGCTGGGTGGCTTGGGGCCATGCAGCTGCTCTGCTTCCGTTAACTCGTTTGTCTGAGGCTCATTTTGCTCCCCACATCCACATGATTCACACTGAGGGCCCTGCTGAGGTGTAATGAAAATGAGGAAAGCAAAAACCTACTGCATTTTATTTATGTATCCCACAGCCAGGTTTACCTGCTTGCTCCAGGTGCAGGGGTTTGCTCAGGGCGTGATTCAGAAAATTCCAGGAAAATATTCGAGTGAGGCAAATGCAGTTTTGCAAAGTGAGTGTGAGGGTAATTACTGTCATGCCTCATTAGAGAGGGTGCAGAGGTTTAAAGTTCCTTTGCAGGCCACTCTCAGCCCTAGATCTGCATGTGGAGGTGCTGAACTTTGGATGTCCTTGGATGCAGAGCAGCTGTGGGGGCCGTGGTGGGTTGGGAGTGCAGGATCAGCCCTGATTTCCTCGGGGGTCTTGCTTGAATACAGAGGGAGAATCACAGTATCATTAAGGTTGGAAAAGACCTCCAAGATCATTAGATCCAGCTGTTAATACAGCCCCACCATGTTCACCACCAAACCATACCCCCATCTGCACCTCTAGGTATGAAGATTCCACCACTCCCCGGGGCAGCAGAGGTCAGTGTGTCCCACCTGGGTGGCTCTGCGTGGCTGGGGAGTCCCCTGGTGACCTCCAGCTTCTTTGGGCAGAGCTGCAGCCCACAGCAGGCTGAGCTCTGAGTGAGCACAGCCCAGCCCTTCACTCTGCAGGGACACAGCAGGACTGGGGCTGTGCCTTGGCAGCCAGCTGGCCCCACTCTGAGTGTGTGACACACTTCATTGTCTGGAGCTGCTGTTCAGCCTTCTGGGCTTGGCCCAGTACTGCAACCACTCCCTCCCTGAGCACAGAAACAGTCTCTAAATAAATGGCTATTGTATTGAAAGAGGAGTGGCTGTTCCAGGCTGCAAATTCTGGCTTTTCATGTCTCCTGACTGCTTTAGCACTGGGATGTGGCTTGTAACAACATCCAGCCTGGTGTATTGTATCTCCAGTCCTTCCAGCAGCAGCATTATCTTGGAGCATGTAGCTCCTGTGCTTGCTCTGGTGTAAGAGCTCTTGCTGGCTCTCAGGCTGTTGGCTTGTGCCTGAGTATTGTAATTACTAAAATAACGTTTTGTCCATAATGATATCTTAGTAATAGATTTTAGTCATTTGAGGTTAGCCCGGAGGAGGAAATACTTCCTTCCATTTAATGGAATACTGTACTTTATTAGTCCTTTCCCTGCCATATATTTAAATGTTCTATAATAAATTAATGTGATGTCCCCAGGGCAACAAGCCAGCAAACCTTTCAGACAGCTGTTGGAGCTCTGTGTTTACATGGAGACAGCAAAAACCTGTCTAATGGAGTGAGAGAGGGGATGGGGCCAATTTCCCAGGTGAGCATTTGCTGATGGGGCTCCTCTGCTGCTGGAGACATAAAGGTTAATGGCTCATGGTGGCTTGGGTTGAGCCAGAGTGGGTGTTTAAACATTTCTGACTGTTGAAACTGAGCCTCAGTCTATGCAGGGTGGCACCTGTTTGCGTTTTGAGCGTGACTGAGTTATTTGCAAGCCAAGCAAGTAATTGCAGTGAATCAGAGGGGCTGCTCTGAACTGAAGTTTCTTAAAGTGAAAGTTGCTGTGTTTGTAAGTTGTGCAATGAACAAACCAAGGCTTCTGCATTTTTCCTGCAGCTGAGCGAGTTAAGGAGGAAAACCTGACAATTGTCTGCATCCCTACATCTTTTCAGGTAAGCACTTCCCTCCTTTGCTTCCTGCCAGTCCAAACACTCCTACAGGGGATCTTCCCCTGGGCTGTGGGAGGCCACCTTGCCTCTCTCCAGTTCACAGTGGTGTGAATTCACCAAAAGCACCAGTGAAAGCAGTCGTGGTGCAGCCTGCAGATAGATCTCACCATGAAGGTGGTGGTGCTGTGTTACCCTGACCTGAGCTCAGGGATGCAATAGGGCTGGGAGGTATATTTTGAGCCTGTGTGGTGAGGCTGGTTGTGTCAGGGTTGGTGTGTGGCTTCCTCTGGATCCCACTTGCAGGAAAATGCTGCTTAGTGGTGAACCAGACTCACAGTGCAAAGCTCACTGGAGACACTTTGTCTCCTTTGATTCTGTATCAGCCCTGACAGCTGTAAAAAATAATAGCAAGCTCTTGTCTTTTCAGGAGGAACTTGAAATGCATCAGCTGGATTTTATGAGAAATTGCAGAAGAGGAATTGGCTTAACCTCTCAGTTGCTGTGTAGCCTTGGCAGGAATTGGTTCATACCAAGCTAGGTGTTGAGAGGGTTGGAGGGAGAGGGAGAACCTGGCTTGGTGGTGGAATACAGAGCTGCTGGAGAAGCTTCTGAGCATCTCCCATGCCTTTGGCAACTGGCTTTGGTCTCTTTGCCTCTGTTCCCTGAGGTGGGAACGTCCCTCTGGGCAGGGAGAGGTGACATGGAGGGGACCACCTGAGGGGTTTTCAAGGCTGGGTGGCAATACCCCTGTGAAGGAATTGGACATGTGTCCTTCTCATGGTCCTGGTGTGGACCTGGGGACTGTACTTTTGTCACAGCTGTGAAGACAATCAGGCAGTGTGGCAGGTGGGGCAGAGCCTGTCCTGTGAGATTTTCAGGGGTGGGGTGGGTAAAGCCCTGAGCAGCCTGGGAGCTGACCCTGCTTTGACCTGGAGGTTGGATAGAGACCAGCCTGAATTATCCTAAAGTCTTAGGAAAACTTCACATTCTCTTACCCTGCAGTTGTTGAAGTGTGGGGTGACAGGGCTCTCTCTTCCCAGCTGTTGAAAAAGCCAGTGGCCAACTGGGGTATAATGCAAGGTGTGCTGCAAAGGTCAGAAGGTGAAAAAAAATTTTTAACCTATATCAGTACTTTTGTTGCATATATAGACTGTGCTATGAGTCTGTCTTTGATCTGTCTGAAATGATTCCCACCCTGAAATGCCATGTCCCCTTTGAATCTAGGAGAAGTGCTCTGAGTTCAGTCATTAGTGCTTAAAGAAAATATTGATGAAGCTCATGTAGTGAGTGTGGGCTGGAGCCTGTCCTGCCTCAAAATGTTGTCATAATTCATTTAACACCACTGAGTTTCTTACCAGTAAAACAAAAAGGTTTCTGTTAAAGGGAAGAGGGAGATTGTACATCTGCAGGAGCCAAAATCCCCAACACAGGGCTGCCTTGTATCTTTTGCAGTCCCTTAGACCTTAACCAATTCCAAGTAGAGCATTCCCAGGTCAGCAAAACAGCATTTTATTTTCACTATGCACAGGTGTAGATGGCTGCCTGAGGTCACTGGCAAGGAAGAGTTGGTTTCAGTGGGCTTTTATACTCCTCCCTTCCCTGTTGTCAGGTCATTAATCCATCACCATCAGTAAAGCTAGAGCAGGGTAAGTATTTGTCCCTTGGCGTTTGCATTGTCTCTTTTCACCTGGACGTGTGCTGAGAGCACAGAGTGGGACTATTCCTGGCAAGTGCTGTGCAGTGATCACCACTTCTCCCTCAGTTCTGGGAGCTCTGCTTTTGATTCCCACTGCTCCCATCGCCTTGCAAGCAGAGCCTGGAGAGAGCCAAGCCACCTTATTTCCACACTGCTGACTCTAAGCCTGTTCAGGATCTGGCCTGCATGTGCAGCACAGTGTTTTTCAATGCTTTCAGTTTCCCAGATCCCTGAAATCTCCTTATGTGGACACCATGTGATGAATGCCAACCCACTGATTTTTATTCCTTTCATTTTGTGAGTCCTTAGGGCCCCACAGCCCATGGTGTTAAAAGTGCATGCTATGAAATGCCATAATAAACTATTCAAATCATATCTCATTGCCAGGAGTGCCACCTGCTAATTCTAATGTTTCTGGGATGAGACTGAAGCACTTTGTTTGTGTAGTGGGTAGAATTCAGGGGAATCAGCTGATCCAGACTATTGCACTGGGGATTCTTGGTCAAGCTCTAGGATGATAGCAAGTTTGGACCTCCAGCACAGTCCATGCAAGGAGAGAGTCTCATTCAGGTAGTGATTTGTAACAGAAAATTCAACCAGTTAGGGATTCTGCAGATGACACCAAGTTGGGTCAGTGTGGATGTGCTGAGGGCAGGAAGGCTCTGCAGAGGGACCTGGACAGGCTGGATCCATGGGCCAAGGCCAGTGGTCAGAGGTTCAGCACAGCCAGGTTCTGAGTCCTGCACTTTGGCCACAACAACCCCTGCAGAGCTCCAGGCTGGGGCAGAGTGGCTGCAGCAGCTGCAGGGCAGCAAAGGACCTGGGGTGCTGTTTGACAGCAGCTGAACATGAGCCAAGGTGTGCCCAGGTGGGCAAGGAGGCCAATGGCACCTGGCCTGAATCAGCAATGGGGTGGCAGCGGGACCAGGGCAGTGATTGTCCCTCTGTGCTGGACACTGGTGAGGCCAAACTCTGAGTGTTGTGTCCAGTTTTGTGCCTCTTGTGACAAAAAACCCCAAAACTTTGGAGGTGCTGTAGTGTGTCCAGAGAAGGGAATGGAGCTGGGGAAGGGTTTGAAGCATAGGTGTGATGAGGAGCAGCTGAGGGAGCTGGGAAAGGAGCTCAGCCTGGAGTAAAGAAGGCTCAGGGGGACCTTCTGGCTCTGCACAACTCCCTGGCAGGAGGATGTAGCCAGGTGGGTCTCTTCTCCCAAGTAACAAATAACAGGATAAGAGGAAATTACCCCAGGTTGTGCCAGGGGAGATTTAGATTGGATATTAGGGAAAAATTCTTCACTATGAAGGTGGTTGAGCACTGAACAGGGTGCTCAACCTCAAACTGCCCAGGGCAGTGGTAGGGTCACCATCCCTGGAGAGATGTAAAAGCCATGTACATGTGGCACTTGGGGACATGGTTTTGTGGTGGCCTGGGCAGTGCTTGGTTAATGGCTGGACTTGATGATGGTAAGAGGCCTTTTCCCACCTAAACAATTCCTTGATTCCCTGTTTAAGCTGAGGAAGTGAGCCAAGGGCAGCTCTGGGTGCCCTGGGTTGTGTTGCCACTAGAGGGAAATACACAGCCACTGCAGGAAATGTAGATCAGAGCCACCAAGTAGCTGTTTCAGCAGCTTCCCACACTTTCTCCACGAGTTGTGCATTTGTTTGTTTATTTGTTAGTTTATTTCCAATATGAAAAATATTTTCTTTGTTAGTTCAACATTTCTGTGGTGAAAATATTTAATTTACTTGCTCCCATTTTTCAGCTGAAGGAGATAGGAAGGGCTGGATGGGTGTGAGGGAGAATGATGTCCAAGCTGAAACAACAGAGGATTTAAAAATTCCATATCTGCTTTGGTGCTTAGATACAAGTGATTCCCACCAAGCTGATGAAGCCTCCTGTCCTTTAGTATGGAGACACCCAAACCCAGGAGTCCTGTTGCACCATCTGAACATTTTTAGTTCAAATCAGCAGCAGGATTTTCTTTTGATTAAACTGCTCTGGTCTGGAAACACCATTTTCTCCTTGCTGTGTGTTCCCACTGCAGCCTCTCCACCAGCTCAGAGTGGAGCAGTAGAGCTCTCCCAGGGAGGCTCCATTTTTGCTGCAGGCAGGGAATAAAACCACGAGTCTGTTTTCCTTCCCTGCCACTGGTAAATGGTGTTTGTTGTCTCCTTGGTGCACAGGCCCGTCAGCTGATCCTGCAGAATGGCTTAACGCTGAGTGACTTGGACCGAAATCCAGAGGTGAGTGAGACCACAGAGGTGACACCTCACCTGACCTTCTCTCATTCTGTCCTTCAGAAAGCATCCAGGCTCCTTTGTCCTCCCCTGAGGTTGAGTTTGGGCAGCCATGCTGCAGAATATGAGTGAGAACTCAGGTTAGGACAACAGCAAATAGCCTCAAGTTGTGCCACAGGAGGTTTAGATTGAGTATTAGGAAAAATTTCTTCACTGAAAGGTTGGTCAGGCAGTGGAACAGGCTGCCCAGGCCAGTGGTGGAATCACCATCCCTGGAAGCATTCAGAAAACATGTAGATGTGATGCTTAGGGACATGATTTAGTGGGGACCTGGCAGTGTTAGTTGAACGGTTGAACTCAATGATCTTAGAGGTCTTTTCTAACCTTAATGATTATGATTTTAACAGGCTTAGTTTATTTTTCCCCCAAGCCTTAGTTCTGTGTTAGTTCTTGTCCCTTTAGATGGCAAGAAGGCTGCTGGGTTGTGTTGCCTCCAGGTGCTTAGCATCTTTTCCAGGATGAGGCTTGAGACAGGGATATTGCTGAACTGTCACCAAGATTTTTTGTGGGAAAATCTTGCATGCTGGTCCTTAAATGAGAGACTAGAGACTAAAGCAATGTGCCCTGCAGGGCCAGCAGCTGGTCTGGGTTTCTCTTCCTCTCAGGGTATCCTTGGGTGGCCCATGATACACTCCTCTCTGGTCAGGCTGGCACCAAGGTGGTGCCAGCACCAGTGTGACATTGTGACTGCTGCTTGGGACACTCCACCCCCAGAGCTGCACCAGGAGCACAGGTGGGCTTTCAACACCACTTTTCTCCTCTTCCCACAGCTTGACGTTGCCATCGATGGAGCAGATGAGGTGGACTCTGACCTCAACCTTATCAAAGGTGGCGGGTGAGCCTTGCTGTCCATCTGTGTGTCTGTCACAGTGCTGGTGGTGGGGGCTCTGAGCATCCCTGTCTGGCTCTGGGTGTCTCTGGGGTGGGCTGGAGAGGATGGTGTGCAGGGCTGTGTGTGGGAGATGGCTAGATGGTTCCTGGCCAAGGGGGCAAGGGACACAAAGTGAGGGGTGGGGACAAGGTGTGGGGCAATGCCAGCACCAAAACCAGCAAGAACATAATGGAGGGGACTGGACTTCAAGGCCATCAGTGAGGAGCAGTCTGATGTTTTCTGGTTTTGTTTTTGTTTTTATTTTTCCCCCTTGCAGTGGCTGCTTGACACAGGAGAAGATAGTTGCAGGATTTGCAAAATGCTTCATCGTTATTGCTGATTACAGGTGAAAACATTACTGTTCATTATACCTTTCTCCTTCCTGGGAGGTTTCAGATGGTGCTGTGTTAGTTATGCCATTAGTGTCCTTCCAATGGTTACAGGAGAGCAGGAATGGGTGGAAATGAGCCTGGCTCCCAGTACTCCAGTAATTCAATTTATCTTTTTTTTCTTAATTTTCAACTCAGCAGGCCTGCTTGGAGTCAGCAGAGCTTGTGGGGAAGTGGCAGTTCTGCTCTTTGAGCTCAGTGATTGTCAGCATGGGATAAATTTTCCAGCCATGGGGCTGTGAAAAAAACAACTCCTGTCCTGCTTGTCCAAAACATGTCAAAATAAGGCTTCTGAGTGGATAGAGCATCATGCATAAATCTGGCTCTTGCTGCATGTGGGCAAATGTGACCTAACCCCTGTGTCCTCCTGAGCCTTGTGCCTCAGGGGGTTGCAGAGGGACTGGGGTGATGTCAGTGGTGTCAGCAATCTGAGGTCCAACACTAATCCCACCTCAAACTGTGCCCTCAGGAAAAAATCTGACAGACTTGGGGAGCAGTGGAAGAAGGGAGTTCCCATCGAGGTCATCCCCATGGCTTATGTCCCTGTCACCAGAGCCCTGACCAAAAAATTTGGCGGTGTGGTGGAGCTGCGGATGGCTGTCAACAAAGCAGTGAGTGTCCCTGTCAGCCCTGCTGTCCCAGAGGAACCACCTGAACATGGGCAAAGGCAGGACCAGAGGCCTGACCTTCCATCTGATGAAATCTGGGCTTTCATTCCCATGAGTGGCATTTGTGTAATTCCTCCTAATTACACTTTGGATAATGAAATGGGTGTTTGAGCTGCTCATTGAAAGCTTCTGTGGTTTATGACCCCTAAAGAACCATCCTGGAATAGAGGGGTGGCCAGCCTGGGTCTGACCTGCTGCTCTGGGGGTGCTGGGGGGCTGCAGGGCAGTCTGTGCTGCCAGAGAGGGTCTCAAGCTGTGGGTGATGGTTTTACTGACAGGTTTATTGTGGGGATGCCCCATTTTACTTGGATGATGACTCTAAACCACTGCAGTGGGGACAGGTGATCCCAGTGAGGGCTGTGACAATCCCTGGCTGGGATCAGGACATGTAGAGCTCATGTCATGACTGCTGGTTTGCTTCCAGGGCCCTGTGGTGACAGACAACGGGAACTTCATCCTGGACTGGAAGTTTGACAAGGTTCATGAGTGGCGTGAAGTGAACATCGCTATAAAAATGATACCAGGTGATGTCTGGGATTTTTTAAAAAACACAAAAGCTGGCTACGGCTTGCTCTGTGATAAGTAACCTGGACTGGGGGAGCTCTCTCCTGTATATGAGGAAATGTGTGTGTGTGTGTGTGTGTGTGTGTGTGTTGATTTGCTGCCCTCCTGCAGGTCCCTATATTTGTTTCTACTCAAGAGAGAAGTCAGCTGAATTGGTACAGCTATGCCCATGTGGCTTTTTCCATATGGTAGTGAAAACCCAGGGTGATGCTAGTTGATGTTGACACTGTTTCCCATTAGGCACAGCTGTCCTGTCCTCTTCCTTACTCTCCTTGTGTCTGTTTAGAGTGACTTTTAGTAGAAACAGTGGTGCACTCTGGAGGGAGGGTTTGCACTGTGCTATGATATTTTCCAGAAGCTGCTTACAGCTCTGCATCCCATTCCCATTGGGAAGCCCTCCGTGCTGGCCTTGCTGTGAGGATGCAGCGTACCCAAGCTCTTGCTGTGCTCGAGCAGCAGTGGCTGAGTGCTCTGTTTGCAAACACAACAGCCTCTCTGCAAGGACTCCTGCCTTGCATCAGACCTGCTGCCCAGGCCAGAGCTGCCTCTGCACCATCCAGGTCTGCCCAGGGGCACTGGCACTCTCTGAACTCGAGGGAAGCAGCATCTGGATGGCTTTTTGATTATTTTGGCAAAGCCTGCCGCTGAAATCCTGCCGTCACACAGCTGGCTTCACTGACTGCTCATGTGTTGCCAAAACATGCAGGAGCAGGTTGGGATCTTGTTGCACAAACCCCAGCCTCCCCACAAAGCAGCCATAAATTGTCCTTGCTCCACAACTGAAATGCCAGACCAGGCAGAGGTTGTGGGTGTAGGATAGGTGAAGACTCATCAGTAACTTCTAGTTGTTTCTGGTCAGTGGTTTTGCTTCCCTCAGTGGTGCTTATCAGAGAATCACAGAACTATTGGGCTTGGAAGGAATCTCTGGTGACCACTGCTGGTCTGGGCTGCCCCTGGTCCAGTGCTCCATATCCTAATCCAGCTGCTGGCCATGGCTGTACAAATGTGTCCATCATTAGAGCTGCTTCTGTGCAAGAGGCAGGCAGTGCACTGCAGGAATTCCTGCCCTGCATTTCTTTTTGGTTGAGAAAGGAATGGTAAATCGTGGGATCTGTTCCATTCTGTGAGTGTGGTCTCAACACCATTTGTTGCTCAAAAATGGACCTGCTAAGGGGGGAAAGTGTCTTCCCTACCTAGAAATGGATGAGCCTGAACGTGAGGCTGTTAAAGCCTAAACACAGTGGTGTAGAAGGGCTTTGGCCACCCTGTGCCTGTGGTAGCCCTTGCCCTCCATTTCTATTGACCTTCCTGGCCTCTGGCTGTGTCTCAGTGATCTTTGTGAACTTAAGTACGCCATAATTAAATGCAATCAAAAGTATGTTTGCAAATGGGCTACAGATTGCAGAGGTAGCACCAGAGCTGCTCAATGTTAATATTTGAACAAGTGTTGTCCAGGTGTTCTCTAACAGAAGAGTCTTTTGGATGAGTTTAAAGGCAGAAGGAGTAATCCCCAATCCTGTGGGTGTGTGTAGCTTCCCGTGGGTCATCAGGTGACAAAAAATTCCTCTCTCATGATTGTGTTGGTGGAACAGTGGTGGCTGGGGAAAGCTTTGGGAGTTGTTTCTCTGTCTCTGGACAGTTTCTGCTGGGGGTGGCTGCATGGAAAAGACTTCCCAGAAGCTCCCTGTGTGGCTGACACAGGTTGGACACTTTTCCAAAGCTCTGATGGAGGCACTGCTGCCTTTTGATGAGCAGAGCCAGGGGACAAAGAGCACCGGGGTGGCTCTGGCAGTAACCAGTGACCTCTCGTTCCGCAGGCGTGGTGGAGACAGGGCTGTTCATCGACATGGCCGAGGTGGTGTACTTTGGGATGGAGGATGGCTCTGTCAGCGTGAGGGAGAAGCAGCCCTGCTGACTCTCGGGGACTCAGCTGATGTGACAGTGCCAACCCGACGTTTTGCCTTAAGGAGCAGCGGCTGTCGCAGGAGACCCGCGGGAAAGCCCTTCAGAATCCGCTGACGGGATGCTGAATGTCTTTTTTAAAAAAAACAAACAAACATAAAAAAAAAAAGATTCTATTTCTATATATATATATTTTTACTTTACAGGAATGTCGTCTTTTTTAATGAGTCCCTTCAACGAATTGCTTTAACGTTTTTATTTTGTTTTCTAAGAAATACTTACCAAAAACAATACTCCCTGGTTTTGTGTTTGGAGGTTTTTTTTTCTTTTTTTCGAAGAGAACTTGAACCCTTCTGGTTGCTCGTAGTGCTTAATGATTGAGGTCAGAAATACAGCCCTAATGCATTGTCCCTAACCACCCTGGCTGGGAGGGTGATGTATGTAACAGGAGCACATCCAGTTGGGACCTGCTGATGCCTTATTTGGAACCTTTTTGGTTCGGTATTTTATGCCTTTTATTTTTCTATACCACTGTTTTTTAATAGTTCAGGATGTCTGGTTGTCCTCTGTGCACATGACAAATCTCTGAGCCTAGGGTGGTCTCTACATCCCCCTCTCTGGGACACTAATAAGGCCTTTTCTAGGCTTTTGTATGGAGGAGACATTCATCCTTTGAGCCAAACTCTGCTCTCATTTCATTCAGTACCTCTGATTAAAGTCAATTCTCTAGCTGGAGATATTTGGGACTTTGTCCTTGTAGACCAAGAGCAGAACTGGGTGCTTGATGAAGTTTACAGGAGCATATTTTAGCAGCTTAGGGCAGTATGGAATAGTGTTCAGTGGCAAATGATTTGGTTTGGAATGAAGGTTAATTATCACCCCTCACAGCTGGTTGAGTTGTGGGAGGATAGCGTAGAACGCACAGGAAAATGGAGTCTTCCTGCCTAAATTTTCCATGTGTAGCAGGAGAGAGACACTCAATCAATATCTCATTTTTGGTGTATAGGTGCTTTGCATGGTTCTGATGTCGAAATGCAAGCCCTCTCTTTGTGTTTTAGACACTGAAATAAAGAGCTGTTATACAAGACTTGGTGGTAATTTTGTTCTCAAAGTAACTTATTTTGTGGCTAATGGGTCAGATCATGGTCAGACCAACTTCTGCTAACTTCCCCCTTATAAGAATCCCTCACCCAGGCTAATTTAGCATTTGATTTCCTTTTGCTTAAGGTAATGCATTTTTTAAAATTAACCAGATTATCTGGTCAACACTTTTTATCTGCACTGCTGGCCTCAACAGAGACTGTCTTCAATTTGCGCATCTCAAACCTGTGTATCCAAAATCCAGCTCTTGTACTGAGCAAACTGCCAGCAGCTTGCTGGAAACACTGGGATTTCTTTCCCCGCAAACCTGGTGCTGCAGAAGACATTTGCAAAGCCCTGGTTCTGGCCATGGGCTGTTTTCAGATGCTCTTGGGCTCCTAATGTAATCCTGGATAAACAGAGAGCAATCGAGCACAGCTTTGTGCCCAAGTGCCTTCTCACTCCGTGTGCTGCTGGAAATGAGATTAGCAGGAGCAAATGTTGCTGTTGACTCTCCTCTGTCTGAAATCAAACAGCTCCTTCTCAAAAAACCAATAAACCCATTACTTTCTGGCCCTGGACCAGCTGTGATCTCATTCAGCTTTGTGCCTAGCAGGGGCTCCTTAGGTTTAAGCCTGAAGATGGCAGGTCTGACTCCTGAGCTGCTCTGGGTGCTTGGGGTGCAGGTCGATCCCAGGGGTGCTGTTGCAAGATTTCCCTGCTGGGGTGGGACTTGGAGTGGGTCTTGGGCTGTGGGTTATGGCTACAGTCTGCACTGTACCATGCAGCTGGAATTAAAATGTCTGTGTGGAATTAGAATCCCTGAAATGCTGGAGAAAATTTAATGTCTGAATCCTTGTGCAAGCTCCCCCAGCTCACACTTGCAGTCAGTAGATGGGGTTTGATTTATCAGGCTCTTAAGAATGGTCTGTTTTTTTCCCTTGGAGGCTACCAGGCTCCCTTATCTGTCATGACCACCCTCATCTTCATCTGCCAGCACATTCAGGTGTGCAGGGAGTTCATCCCCTCCTGAGGTGGTTTTGCTGTGCCCTGGCTCTGCCCTGTCACCAGCATAGCCCACTTACACTGCTGCTCAGCTGCCTTGCCACGAGCATGTCTGATGAAAGTCGTGTGTGCAGGTAGCAGAAGTATTTCCAGTCCCTGGTTCTTCCTTTTCTAAGCTATCACCATTATTACATACATTTTTTTGAGAGGTAACAGTTTATGGATGACCTTGCCATGGTAGATCTCCAGGTGAGGACAGACACTGCAGCTCCCTGTGATTCCTTGGGAAGAAGCAGCTCAGCTGCTCCCAAAAGCTCCTGAGCCTGAGTTTGTTGAATTTGATTTTACCACCTTGGCTGGTTTCACTGTGGCATTTGCTTTGGGCTTTGATTTTTTTCAAGGTGCTCTTCAAAAGATTCTTCAGAAGCCCTCAGAAGGGGGGCTGCCAGTTCTATTCCATGCTTCTCCCTTCCACCTTGGGAAGAAAAGCAGGGATATATTTTCAGAAGATGGGAAAAAAGTGATACCAAAAGCAGGTGGAAGGAGGTGTCCTTTTACACCCAAGGCAGGGTGGTTGTGCCTATTTAGGGTGCATTCCTGCAGCGGGTTCTGTTACCTGCTGTGATCCAGCACTCCATGTTGCCTTTTGGGTTGTGCATGGTGGGTAATGCACAGAGATTTACCATTAGCATTGAATTATGGATTAACTTGGCCCTGGAGGAAACAAACGTTTCAAGAGAGAGCAATAGCAGCACTAAAATTAATGAGCAACAGAGGTAATGAAACGCTAGTCCCGTTTAAAAAAAAAAAAAAAAGCAATATAAATATAGTAAGAGAGTGCATCAGATTCAATTTAATTAACCTGTGGTTAATAGGTTAAATAATTAAGATTAATTAATTAGACTAACTAGAAAGAAATGTGTTTTGTTAAACCAAATCACCTTGTTCCATGTTATATAGAAAGTATTACTATCCCTCAAGTTATTATTGTCATTGTAGGATGGGATTTATGATCTGACATAATTACTGATCTGAGAAATATGACATAAAAAGAGATGAAAATAATTAAGCAGGCAGCATAGAGGATATGTGCTTTGGGTATTAAACCGAACACAGCTAAAGTGATGAGAAGATAAGCATAGCATAACCAGTGATAAAAATTAGTTGTGATGAATTTTAGTAAGCTGTCATATATATTAATATCTTTTAAACATAAAGCCAGATCCATTTTTTAGCTGTGTGGATTTAACAAAAAAATGTGTAATTAAACTGTCTTTGGTCCAGCTGCACCAGGAAAGGAAGAGGAAAAGGAAAGATGTCCTCATTTTCAAAGTAATTGTTCAAATTTATCAAGCCAAAGTGTCTTTGCAGTTTTATTTCCCTCAGTACATCAGCAGGAAGGTGATGCATTTCAGAGTGAAGATTAACTTAAAAGACCTATGAACTGCCAGGTTTTTGTACTGAAAACTTGTGAAGTTTATTCATTTCCCCTTCCAGTAACTTTAATGGGAATTTTTTCATCCCTGTAACTCCTTAACCCTGGCAGCTGAGACCAAGTTTTTGTTTTCAGAGCACGAGATTACGAGATTTTCCAGTTTGTATTTTTACACCTATGAACACAAACAGCTCTTACACTTCCTTAGTGACACTTCTAGCCTTGTGAAAATCATGTCAGACCATCAAGAGTAAATGCAGCGAGCAAAACAGTAAAGGACCAGTGACTTGGTTTGACTATAGGAAATTATATGAACTACTCTTTTTAGTGAAAACAGAAGACTATGCACAAGGATGTCTGAGTGAAAGATAAAACCATCAATCATGGTGGAAAGCAAAATGCTTCTGCTAATTTATGTTGTTTCTGGAAGTCAGTAAAGAAAGATGAGATTCAGCAGAAGAAAAAAGTGGCTATTAAGCCAAATACCTCAGATCTGCAAACCTACTGACACTTCAATATCCAAGTTCACTTGGGAATGTTGAATTAGAAATATTCTTAACCACACTAAATTCAAAGTTCATCTCATGCCATATTGATTAAATTACATGCACATGAATTTGATCATGCAAAAAAAAGCCCCCACAGCAGCTGAAGTGCCTGCTAACTGGACTGGTCTTTTTTATTGTGCACCAAACTCTAAATTCCCTCGTGGTGGTCTTCCAGTGCAAGATTAATTAAAGAAAATACTACATCAAGTATTCAAGCACTTTCTACTTATAAATGTCTCACAGGTTTGTCTAATCTCTTACTGAAGCTATTACTAGAATGCCTTATAGATCAAAATCTCTAATTAAACATTAATTCCCTTAAAACATTTTCAAAGGCCTAATTTCAGTAACTTGCAAGTTATTTGCCTGCCACAGCACGCTGTCTTCTTGTAATCAGTATTTAATAACCTGTACAGTTTAATCCCAATGTAATGTATTTGGCAGTGACAAATGAAATTGAAAAACCCTGCTGTAAGTCTAGATGGTACACTGGGATGCTTTTCTTACTATCTTAATTTATTGCTGGGAAAAAAAAAAAAAGACAGTCCTGCCTTCCTCTAACCCTTAAATGAGTGTTATTTTTTGAAGAGGAGATTATAATTCTTTCCTTTACTTTTATACATAATTTAGTGAAGGCTGGACCAGGTCAGTGAAGAGTCTCTGCCTGACCAACACCATCATTTCAGCACCAGAGAGCCTGGCCAAGAGCTTTTTATCCCTTTTAAAGCAAGTCAGCAAGAAACTTTAAGCAGATTGAACACCCTCAGCTATAGAATCATTAGAAAAATCTCTGCTCACAGGGTTGTACAGCTGGAGGTGACAGCAAGGTTTTGCCACACGTGTCACTCACAATCACATCAAAACATTACTCAGTGGTTCAGTACTTTTTAATCCAACCTGCCTGGGCAATTTCTTCCCTATTCTATTTTTCAACTAAATCAGTTTTGGGTCCTGTATAAAAGATAAAAAAGGTAGGATATTTCTTTTCTGAAAGTCAGATGGACATGTTTTTAAGCTCCCAGGCAGGCAGCCACAGTTCCATGTTCCCTCTCCACAGCTGAGCTGGGCCTGTGTCAAGTTATGAAGAGGAGAACCCATCAGGTTACTTAGCTGCGATTTTTTTGCCCCGTAGTAAATCTAACATCTGAACTTTAAAAATCATGGATGTTCTAGAGACAGTGAGCAGAAAGTAAAGCTGGTAACATCTCCCATCTGCCAGGTCAGCAGGGACTATTTCATCCAAGCTCTTTTACCTCAAAGTGACAGTTCTTCACCTCAAGTGCCCAGAATTCTGGACACCAGTCAGAGGATATTGTCATTGTCATTGTGGGACCCATCCAGGACATGGCACAAGGATTCTTTAAGGACCATCTGGACACCCCCAGTCCAACTGCCCTTGTCCTTGTGGAGGAATTCCACTGGCTGGATGTTAACTGGGAACACTCCACAGCTGGAAAAGACAGGTCCAGGAGATTCCCAAGACACCTGGATGACAACTTCTTGGCAGAGGGCCTCATGGAGCTAACATGCAGAGGTGCTCTCCATGGTTTGCTGCTTGTTCCCAGAGGCTCTCGTGGGTGAGGTGGTGATTGGTGGCTGTCTTGTCCACAATGACCATGAAACCATTGATTTTCAAATCTCTGGTGCCGCTAGAACCCATCTGGCTCCTGCGGTGGACCACTGAGCACTGTTGGAAAATCAGCATCTTTTATTGGTATGTCCTCACGCAGGAAAGGTGTTGGCTGCTTTGAGTCTTTGCACAGCAACGAGGGACAATGACGATTCTCCAGAGCTCTTTGCAAATATAAAAACATTTATTGACAACACCTGAACTGATTTGGATTCGAGACTGGCAGCGAGCACTAATTGTCCAGCTGTGCCTCCATGCAGGAGCACCAGAACAGGGTGCACAGAGCCCGCAGAGTCTGCAGAGTCCTCCTGCGGCCGGAGGGCTGCCTGGGGACACCCTGCAGGTCACTGAGGGTCTGGGCTGCCAGCTGGGTATGTGAGGAACAGGGAGAGGAGCAGGGGTTGTCCGAGGCAGTGCTCTGGGCCTCTGCTGCTGCCACCTCCTCGTCTGAGGAAGAAGAAGTTGCTGCCATTGCCTCCTCCTGGAGGGGGACCTGCCAGAGCTCTGGGTACCGGGGGTTGACCCAGATAGTCCTGATGGTGATGCGTCCCCAGTTTTCGTGCAACGATGTTTTGTCGCTGTCGTTATCCCCTTGGGACAGCTCCAGGAATCTCCTGACTTCCTCTTGGGAAATCTCATGTTCCATGTGGCGTTGCCCTTGGTACACCGAAAGGGGACTCCAGCCAACCCTCTTTTCCTCCTCGTTGGCCCAGGCTCCCTCCCTGGGCTTTGGTGCCACCAGCACTGACCGCTGCTTGCCGAGGGTCTGGGCTGCATTGTGGGCAGCTGAGGGGCCTGGGGAAGAGCAGGGGTTCTGCAGGGCTGGGACACAGCTCTGTGCCCTTGCTGGGGGCAGCTGCTTGCCTGAGGCTGCTGCCTTTTGTGCCTCAGGAGAGGCATCTGGGCACTGCTTCTCGTTCTGGGGCTGCCTGTGGTCCACCTGCAGCTGCTTGAAGTCCATCTGTGGGAGAGAGGAGGCATGAGATGGAGGGGGCTGTCTTGGCAGAGCTCAAGCCCGGCCTTGTCCCATCAGCAGCCTGCCTTTCCTGCCCCATCCCTCATCCCTTGCCTCCTCAGGCTCAGCAGCCCCTGGGTGGGCAAGGATTTGGGATTCACCTTCTCTTCCTTGGGCATATCTGTCATGCTTTCCTGCAGAGGTTCTCAGGGAGCTGCTGCCTCCTGAGAGAGGTGCTCTCGGGCAATGGCACCCCAGGCCTCTGTGCCCCAAAAGCCCTCCAGAGGTCACAGTGGCCCCTGTGTCACAAAGAGCCCCAGAACATGCCTCTGTCACAAAGGGACTCCCCAGCATCCCCAACAGCCACAGAACATCTGGAACTGGCTGTGCCCAGCACAGTGCAGCCCCTGCTTTCCTCTCTGAGCCCCTGGCTGGCCTGATCCCACCCCCTCCCACACAGCCCCACAGAGAGCCTTGCTCTGAACTTCTGGATCCCTCTGGATCAGGACTGACTTGGCCTTGGGCTTTTATTTGTCTCCCAGCCTTGATGGGAGCCTCTCACATGGGGGATCATATGCCATTTCTACAGGATTCTGTGTTTTAACTCAACTCTTACACGCAGATGCCTAAAAGTGGTGCAGTCACTGAGCAAGCTCTTGGAGGTTATTTCAGTCATCCAGATTGGGAATATTTTTGTTGTAAAGGCCCCCCCCCCCCCCCCCCCACCCAGAAAGAGAAAAAAAAACCCCCCCCCCCCCCCCCCCCCACAAACCCCCACAAAACCCCCAACAAAAAACCCAAAAACGGGGAGGGAGGCCCCCCCCTCTTTGTTTTTGGGGGGGGGGGGAGGAACCCCCCCCCCCCCAAAAATTTTTTGGGATTTTTTTTTTTTAAATTTTTTTTTTCTAATTTTATTTCTTTCTTTTCTTTTCTTTTACTCACCAAAAAAAGTTTTTTTTTTTTTTTTATTTTTTGTGTTTTATTTTTATTTTTTTTTTTTGTTTTTTGTGTTTTTTTTTTTTTTTTTTTTTTTTTTTTTTTTTAAAAAAAAGGTTTTTTTAAAAAAGCCCGAAAAAAAAAAAGTTGGAAAGGGGGAAAAATTTGGGGGGGACATTTTAAAAATTTTAAACCAAAAACTCAAAAAGCTCCTTTCTCCCTTAAAAAAAAGGGAATAATAAACTTTGTTTGGTCAATGAATGCTTAGAAAGTGTAAACATTTCTGGATTAAATAATACTCAGAGTTCCAAACTCAATATTCAGTAAATGAGATGGAAAAGAAGCCTGATGCCTTTCTAGTCTTCATTTGACTAATTTAAGAGAAATAGATAAGATAAAACCAATGTGTGAGAGAGAGAGAGTCCACATGTTGCTGTTACTCTGTGGTGGATGGCTGCCTTTCCCAAGAAAGAATCAGTGGAGAAATTCATGCCCTAAGGCCTGCATTTACTGCTTTGAGGAGTAAGTGAGGTATTTCAGGGATGTCATTATTTACAGGATCAATATTGCTATTTAGCCAGATGGCTGGCCAAGCACAGACAAATACTGTCTGCTGTAATTAATTTATTTGTGCATTGATCCATCTCTGCACCCATTTTGCTGATCAAACAGATGGATAGAGCAGGACTAGGAGCAACTTATTCCTAGTTTTACCACATCAGTAACAGGATTTCTCTCATATAACTTCAAGCTCAAAAGCTACATGAGCTTGGACAAACCTGGAGCCCTATGGAAAGAGCCAAATGGATTCACCCCATCTATTTTAGGGACCCCTGGGAGTGCCTGCCCCAGACAAAGGCAACACACACACATCCCCATCCACCTACAAGTCTCTCAACACCAGAGAGCTAAAATAACATTTTAGCAAAGTGTTGCATTTCTTAGAGCAGAAAATGCAATTTTAGGAGGGATGTGTTGAAGTAGAAAGGATGGCTACAAGATTCTCCTAAATTCAGAATGTTCAGTGGGGGATGCAGAGAGATTATTTCAGATCTACTCAAGTAAACAGAGTACTTCATGTTGGCCCGAGCTGTTACTGACTTGCTAGGGAAATGTTATCTAGTGAAGGCTTCCACTGATCACAGGCTGACAACCCACAGTGAGGTTCCTCACCTCCATGCAAAGCAGGAACAGCTCCAGTGAGGCAGGTGGAGTTGATGAACCACAAATCAGTGTCAGCTGCAGATGGATTCACAGATGGAGAGGAAAGATGTTTTCAAAGTTTGAGTGGAATGCAGTTTTAAAAATCAAGGTGTTTCACAGAAAGATCCCTCATGTGACACATTCACTGGGCTTGTTCTATGCCGAGGTGTGATGAGGGGGAGGATGTGGAGATTCATGTGCAGAAAAATTCCATGGAACATGTGTGGGAGAGGGGGATGCTTTCTGGGAAGCAGCCAGGTCACTGCAGAAACATGACAGGTGATTTTTGAAGAGTGAGATGAAGCCAACACACTCAAATTTGTGTTGTTTACCTCCCCATCAGAGGCACGGTGAAAGTGGCTGTGCTGCTGGCCTACACAGCCAGAATCAGCCCTGTCATTGCCTTCATCTCCCACAAAGGTCTGATTTAACACACTCAGGTGACAGCAGCCAGGTTTCTAAAGAGAATTTTTTGGTTGTGACCAAATCTGACCAGCCATGGGGCTGTTTTGTTTTGGTTTGGTTTTTTTTGCAACACAATTCCAAGAAGACAAAAGAGATGAGGGCTTTCAGTTTTCACCTGGCAGTGGTAGTTGTCACTCCTGCTGATAAACAGATGGTTTGAAACCTTCCTGTTTTTCTGGGAATAGGCGAGGATTCTCCAGACAAATATATGCAATGCTTGGGGGAGGTCAGTCCAAGCAGTCGAGGCAAAATACACAAGGAACTTTTGGTGTTTTGAAGATGATCACCTGGGGCATCTCTGATACAGCTCCATCCCTCCAGGCCCTGAGGATGGGCTGGTCCAACTGGCACAGCTTTGGAAGTTCACCAAAGGGAGGAAGCCTTCCTGGGTGTCACAGGGTGCTTCCCAGGCTGATGTGGGGCAGAAGAGGGGCTATATCTATAGCTATGATTAATATTTTATTCTAGGATTTGTTAGATTGATTTAGAAAAATCTGGGCTACATATTGAGGATAGGAGGGGGGAAAATATTTCTTTTCCCCCTATTCTTCCCTCTTTTCTTCCCAAACAAATTATGGGGCAAGTTTCTCTTCTCTCCAGTCACGAAGGGAGTTGGCACCAGGCTTGGGTGAGCTGTGGTTTGGTGTTATCTCAAAAAAAAGCCCCACTGAGTCCAACAGAGATGCTCATTTAGCCAAGCCTGTCAGCTTGAGCAGACTCATTGGCCTCAGTTGGTTTTAGGCTGCATCTGAAGTCAGACAGACAAAGCATTGCTTTAAAGTGCAGAAGAGGAATTTGACTAAAGCCACTGTAATAAATAATCTCATGACAGGCAAGTCATGCAAATTAGGTGAATATTGGCAGGGTGGGAACTCTCTGCCCAAGCCTGAGGCAGTTCAGACACCTTTGTGCCACTCTGGGTTCCTGTTAGAGTGGAGAGATGTGGGTCACCTACTCCTCCATGATCCTAGCCTGTGGTCTGCCCCCTGCTCTGTGGTTCACCTCCTCCTGTACAGTTCACCCCAACGTGGAGGAAGCACAGCCAGAATCAGCCATTTAAAAATTCATCTTCCAAATATTTCTTGTACTGCACAAGTAAACCCAATCCAAATAATATTTTGTCACACACAGGTGGATGACAAGTGGTGGTCTCCTACAGGATCTGGGCTTGTCTCATTCTAAACCTGTGAATAATCCCAGTGAATTTAAATACTGCAAGTATTTCAGTTTGAGGGTAAATGTGCCTGGGTGTTTCAGTGGACTGTGAGAGCAGACACTCCTCTGTGGTACCCACTGAAGTGGTGTAACCAAGCAGAAACCCCACTGAGCTGAAAAATGCCCCTTGCTCAGGAAAAGCAGGCTCTGCCTGTGCCTCCAACACCCTGTGATGGGACATCTCCCAGCTCCCTCCAGTGGGTTTCCTCTGCTACCCACTGCAGGTCTGATCCAAAGCACACTCAAGGTAAAAGTGTCATTTATTTTCTGTGAGATTTTAAATCTGTTTTCCCATTAAATGCACTCAGCTTTTAGAAAAGGACGGCTGGGATATGAATTAATTTAGCTGAAGTTCCTGGACTTTCCCATTTCATGTCCATTTTAGGGATGAAGTTAAAGCAAGTTCTTCACAGAATCACAGAATTCATCTACCGAGATGTTCACTGCTTTTTGTAAGGTGCTGTTATTCTGACAGTCATTTTTGCTTTCTCATTCTTTGTGGTTTTTTATTAGTTTTAGAGTTTTTTTAAATTTTTTTTTCACCTTCAGGGAATGCTTTAACAGCAATTTCACAGGAATTCAGTTTTGGTTTTGTTTGCAATAATTGTTGTCACTGGAGTGAAAAAGGAATCCACAGGAGCAATTACTGGTCATGAGAGAGTGAATAAACGAATTAATTATCTTCAGCTTTGCTATTATTTTCATGCACATAATGATGGCACAGGCTGGTGCACTGACTACAATGTGTTTAGGGGAGGGAGAAAAACTCTCTAAAAGCCTGTGGGAGATAATTAGTTTGAACCTCCCCCTGAAAATGGTGTATTTTTCTTTTGTGGCAACCTCAGTGCCAAGTCCTGAGGATGAACAGGTTCCTATGGATGACACCAGTGGAGACAGAAATCAGATTACCTTGGGAACAGAGGAAGAATATTCTTCCCTGACCTTCACATGGGCTGAAGCAACTGTGCTCACTCTTTCACCTTCCAATCGTTTGCCTCTCTGCCACGAGCTGCTAAAATAGGGCAGAGATACAGCCAGCCTCTGTGGCAGTTTGGCATCTAAAATTAGCTCCTTCAACAGAAAACACCTCGAGTTTGGCCTAATTAAGTTCAGTTGATGTTATTGCTATTTCTTCACTGTTTCAGTAGGAGGAGCTGAGTGGGTGCTCATGTGTTCCAGGACCATCAAGCATCAACCACCACAGTGACAACACAAATGCCATATGCTATAACTAGGGAAAGTCACTTCCAGCATCGAAATTATCAGAATAAAGGCAAAAATAATATCCTGTGGTCACTCTGATTTCCCGCCTTCAGCATAATTGTTTGTGTCTCACTTCAAACCTCTTCTTCCCAGTTTTTTGCTGTAACTTCAAAGAGTCAGGGTAGACCTGCACATCAACTTCCTTCATATTGAACAAACTGCAGAGTCTTTTTGTGCCTGAAACCAGAGGATTTTAAAAAACCGTGATTTTTTCCTAAAGAAAAGTGTGTCCTAAAGCACTTCCTGAGGACAAAAATCTTCGTTTATCCTTAGTTGCCCTTGTATTTTGCTCCTCAGTTAAACCATAAAAAAGTCCTTCTTCAGCCGAGGCTGCTCAGGAGCGAGCAGTCAAACAGTGGAGCAGTTGTGACATCTGCTGGTGTTTGTGATTGTTACACCGCACGGAAAATCACGGAATCGTGGAATAGTTTGGGTCGGATGGGACCTTAAAGATCATCTTATTCTAACCCCTGCCATGGGCAGCGACACTTTCCATCAGGCCAGGCTGCTTAAAGCCTCATCCAACCTGTCCTTGAACCCTTCCAGGGATGGGATATCCACAGCTTCTCTGGACAATGAAAAATATATACAAAACAATGTTAAGAACAGGCATACTTAGTGAAAGCTGATTTTGTGCTTTTATGGATAAACAGCCAGAGGATCTCACAGAGGTCACAAGTTCTCAAGGGCTGCCGTTGCAGTGCCTTTGCTGCTGCTCCAACTTTTAACTGCAAGGATGTGAAATGAGGATCAGCCCCTGTGGATTTAATTTAGACATTTACCTACATTTTGTAGACATTCAAGAACTAGTCCTGAAGCAAAGGATTTCAACAGAACATTAACGTGGTCCTGCAGAACTTTGCACAGTGACATTGCTGGGTCAGCAAGATTTCTGCAAAATAAAACACCTCAAATAAAACTCTTCACTTTAGAAAGAATCCTTTTTTTAAATGTTGCCAGTTACTCTCGCAAGGACAAAACAGTCCTGTAAAAACAGTCCTGTAAAAAGAGTCCAGTTTGAGCAAAAGTTGTCTAGAGGACCTTTAAATGTTCTTTCTAACCCTAAGCATTCTGTGGCTCTATAAGAGTTGCAACTGAGCTTGTCTTTGTGCTTTTGAGCGTGTGTCCCCAGGGGAGGTGTGTGAACATCACTGAACTAAGGGAATAGCCCAGGAAGACTGCTAGAGGGAGAAGTTTGTCACCTGGGGCTAATAAAAGCCACCACTTCCTGCTCCAGGACCACACTGCAGCCCAGCCCAGTGGTCCTGCAATAGCTCTACCAATTTCCCCATGAAACAGTTGATGATAATGATGGGAGAACAGGACAAAAGGGAAATAGCTGGATCTGCTGCTTTCCGTGGTGAAGGCGTTTGTTCCATGTGTTTGTGACTTCTGGGGACACCAGACCAGACCTGATTTGTTGTAGGCTGTACTAGATGCAGCCAAGTTGAGACCTTCCTCTTGGATGTGGCTTTTGAGTGCTCCCAATCCTTACCACCCTCTTGTTTTCTGATGCTGATTTTCAGAATTATGGCTTTCTTAAACCCCACAGGGATAAAAACAAATAATTATGCCATGCCTTATTATGCAGAGACAGAGGAACCAAAGCATTTCAGGGGTGCTGAGGTCAAAGGGAAGGCGCCTATTCCCACTGCTGCAGTTCTGGCCTTCTGATGTCAGGGTTGCATCAGCTTTCAGCTTAACTCCTGCTGAGATGCACCCCAGAATCCTGAAACCTTAAAAACCAGTGTGGCTTCCAGGGAAGGAGACTTGAGTTTATTTATCACACAGGGATTCATTGTTATTCAGTGGAGCCTCTTTCAGGGCAAAGTGTTAGAGCTGGAATGAGATGATCTTTGAGGTCTGTTCGAACCCAAACCATTCCACAGTTCTATGAAAGAATTAACAGCCAAACTCAACGCCTTACAGCAGGGGGACAAGCCATGACCACAGGGTTTCCTGGCATATGCCTGTCAAGGAACTTCCATCCCATTTTGCTCCTGCTTCTTCCTGGATGGCAGAGGCTCTGCAGGATCCTGTATCCTGCTCCAACACGAGGAAAACCCCATGCAGTATCTCTGAAAGCAGAATTTGTCCCAGTCTGCTGTTTTCCCTCTGTGAACCCCTCCCATCTTCAGATCTGCTCCTCTCCTCGTGACCAGCAGTGCGAGCTGATGATGTGGAAGAGCAGGTCTGCAGGACGTGACCTTTCCCAGCACTGTGGGGCAGCCCCAGGTCTGACACCTGTGTTTTTAATAAACCAGATCGCTGTGCTTGGCTGCCCTGTCTCCAGGAGGCAGAAAGGCAGTGGGAGGTGTATGGCTGCAGCCCAGTGAACTGCTACAAAAACCCATCGAGTGTCAGGCTTTTCTCTAAGACCTGGAGCTGCCAAAGCATTTCTGGCAAAATTCACTGAATAAAATGAGTAAGCTCTGATAAGCCCCTGATATGTGACAGAGTCCAACTTACTTCAAATCACACAGAAAAAAAGAATTCACACTGTTTAGATTAAGATCACCACAGGTCTTCAGCAGCATCTTCCTTCCAGAAGAAATCCATGCCATGATGGACCTGACAGGGTAATTTTGGGGTTGGCAGGCTGCAGGTATGATTTCAGTGTCCATCCTTGGGACTTCCCACTAAAGAGCTTCCGATGCTGATGTTGTGACCACAGTTGGTGCCAAGCTGAAATCTGATCGCCTGTTTGTGAAGCACTGCAGAAATGTCAGGCTCTTTAGAAATACCAAGCCATGGCACTGCTTAGGAGATGAGGGGTAGTTTGTGTGCTTCTTTATTTTCATTTGGCATTATTAATCCTGAAAAAACCCCCTAAAATAACTATACTAATAGCAATGCCACAGAAGTTTGCAGGACTTTCCAGAAGCAAAATACAGAATTTGTTTGCTGAAAGCAGAATGGGGATTGCACAGAAAAAGAGCAAGCTGGATGCTCCTTTTCTTGCTCCACCTACACCCTCCCTGCCATAACTCTCCACTCACTAGTCCTTATCTCTGCTCTCTGGACCAGAAGTCCCAGCAAGTCCTTTTCTAACTAATCCCTTAGCAAATGCTCTCAGCCATAGCTCTGTTACTGAAAAACCACAGGCTGTAGGTTAAAAATAAAGCAGGTTAAAGCACAAATGTGGCTAATCCCTCCAGAGGGAATCCTCTGCTCTGAATTTCTCTGGGCTGTTTACAAAGGAAAGGAAAGCAGTGGTCCAGCTCCCCCTGGTGACTTTTCCAGAGATGCTGGTATTATATTTACTTACAACCTATAAATGAAAATACAGAAACTCACAAACTAGTCTGTATTTAGAAGGGTCAGCTCCTCTCAGCTGCTGAAAGCTGGACAGAGGTGAGGCAAGGGCTTTCATGCTTGGGTCCCTGCCTTGATTGCAGAGAGATACTGGGGAATGACCGATTTGTTTGCACATGCTTAAGTTCCAGCGATAAGAGGTGATGATGCCACTACAACTAACAAGACTCAGGAGTATTTCAAGCTGCTGGGTTGAAGGATTGGGAGACAGTGGTCAAGCATCAGCTGATGCCAGAAATGTAGGTCCAGAGTCATCACTGAGGTGAGTAAGGGCTAAAGCAGCTAAAGAACTTGTCCCTGGTTTAGCAATTCCCTAAATACAGGCTTTCCCTCCAAGGACGGCCTTCCTGCTGAACCCTCCCTATTGAAACCTGTATTTGACAAAGGGATGTCTTTTAGCTCTCTCTGCACCAGGAGAAAAACCTGTTTCAGATTCTGAATGGGAAGTCTGGGGTGTATTTTATGCTATTAAATACCTGCCCACAAAGTCACTTTGTGGCTGTACCAACTGTGCAGTTTGTACAGCTGCCAGGCTGAACTCAACCCTAAGTTTTTTAATATATCTGAGTTTATTGTATGGATCAAGTGTGTGACTCCTGCCATAGAAACACAGAATGGTCTGGGTTGGAAGGGACATGAAAAACTATCAAGTTCCAACCCCTTGCCATAGACAGGCACACCTCCCACCAGACCAGGTTACTCAGAGCTCCATCAAGCCTGCTCTTGAACACTTCCAGGGATGGGGAATTCACAACTTTTCTGGGCAACAAATTATCCCAAAGGATTTCTGCCTGCCGTGAATTTCACCATATTTGTGTTTCTCTTGAAATGATGTCCTTTATAAAAATGCATTAGGGACCGACCCCATCTTTGGGCTTGCTAAAACAGCTGAAAATTATTGTTCTTAGATTATACCCCCAAATCTTTCTTAATCCTTTGGCCACCCCACTAAAACTGGGTCTGACCTGAGCTTTGTAAGGCAGTCCCTGTCACTGCTACCTGAGTGTTGCTAATTGCTGCTTTGTTTCTTCCTGGGCTGAATGTTTTCTTTCTAGGCAGTTGATTCAATCAGCAAAATTAATGTTGGTGGGACAGAGTGTTCTCTGATGGGAATGAAACCATTGTGTTAAAATAATTGAAAATAAGTTTATTTTTCCTCAATCCCATGTATGTCTGACCAATTATATATTGTACAGCTGGTGTCCATACCTGGAACTTCAACAGTTATAGTGATGATGACCTGCATTGACATTAATTACAGAGTCAAAAGACTCTATATGCACTCAGTTTTTGAATGCAAAAGACTGATGAAATGTTTCTTCTACTGAGATTTGAAAACAAACCAACACCACCAATCCTCATCTTACATGATCCTATTAAAAACACTAAACAAGCAAAATGTTCCTGTATACAGAATGACAGTACCTTGGCATCTAACTCAAATTCTATAATCCCCACAAGAGCCTTGGTGAAAGCCTCAAGGACAAATTGATTTGGAAATGGATCCAGGCATAAATCTTTTCGTTGTGAGGGTGTTCCTTATAAAATCAATGTGTGTGTGTTCTCCTAAGGGGATCATATACACCTCATAAGAAGCTGAACATTTAGATTCTTCATTTATTAAGGCCTCTTTCTGGCCTCAGTTTTAGGGACACAATTAATCAGGAAGTACTGGTTATATTTACAGAACATGTTTCTCCTGAGGCCACTGATGGCACAGGTTGAACCAGGTAACCTACTGTGGTTCCTTCCAACCTGACCCATCCCATTATGTGAGGTGGTGGAGTTACAGAATCACAGAACAATCTGGGTTGGAAGGGACCCACAAGGATCATTGAGTCTAACTCCTGGCCCTGCACAGCACCATCCCCAAGAGTCACACCATGTGCCTGAGAGCATTGTGCAAACACTCCTTGAGCTCTGTCAGGCTGGTGCTGTGACCACTGCCCTGGGGAGCTGTTCAGTGCCCAACCACCCTCTGGGGGAAGAACCTTTTCCTGATATCCAACCTAAACCTCCCCTGACACAATTTCAGGCCATTCCCCCAGTCCTGTCACTGTCAGCACAGAGCACAGATCAGTGTCTGCCCCTCCTCTTCCCCTCATGAAGCTGTAACTGCAGTGAGGTCTCCCCTGGGTCTCCTCCAGGCTGAACAGACCAAGTGCCCTCAGCTGCTCTCACACAGCTTCCCCTCAAGGCTCCTCACCATCTCTGCTGCCCTCCTTTGGACACTCTAACAGTTTAATGTCTTTCTTTTATTGTGGCACCCAAACTGCCCCCAGCACTTGAGGTGAGGCTGCCCCAGCCCAGAGCAGAGCAGGACAATCCCCTCCCTTGCCCAGCTGGCCATGCTGTCCCTGATGTCCCCAGGACAGGGATGTCCCTCCTGGCTCCAGGGCACTGCTGGCTCATGTTCAGCTCTCCATCACCAGCACCTCCAGGTCCCTTTCCCCAGCTCTGCTCTCCAGCCCCTCATTCCCCAGTCTGTCTGCACACCCAGGGTTGCTCCATCCCAGGAGCAGAATTTGGCACTTTCCCTCGTTGAACTCCACGTGTTGGTGATTGCCCAGTGCTCTCATCTGTGGAGATCTCTCTACAGAGCCTCCCTGCCTTCCAGGGAGTCAACAGCCCCTTGCAGTCACCGTCCCTGGAGGTGTCCAAGGACACGCTGCCCCTGTCCGTGGCGGTGCCGGTCATAGCTCGCACTCGGTGATCTCGCAGCCCTTCCCCTCACGGCTCCCGAGCCTACAACACCCAGAAGGCCCTGCAGAGCCGCTTCCGCCGCCGGGGCGGGCCGAGCTCGGGGCCGCCGCGCCGTCATTGCGGACGGGACGATGTCTCGCTGCAGCCCCGCCGCCGCCCGCCTGCTCGGCCGCTTCCTCCGCCGTGAGTACCGGGACGAGCCCTGCCGGCCCCGCCGCGGGGGCTGCGGGCAGCGCCGGGGCCAGGCGGGGCAGGGCAGGGCAGGGCAGGGCAAGGTCACGGCAGAGCGGAGCGGAGCAGAGCGGGGCCGGGCGCGCTCGGCCGCGGGCAGCGGGGCGAGACTCGGGCTGTTCCCGGGGCTCCCCGCCCGCTCCCGGCGCTGCTCCGGGCCCGGCAGGGAGTTCGGGATCGCCCCGCTCGGGGCAGGGCACGCCTGGCTGCGAGGGAGCTGTTTGTGAATGCAATGGGAAGTTTTCCCGGGGAGGGTGGGCGGCCGCAGGTGCGGGACACGGAGAGGTTGCTGTGTGCGCTGAGCCCCGGAAAGACTCCAGAGGGCAAGGGCCGGAGGAAGCTCATCGAGCTGGGGTCACTGCGAGGGCTGGAGGCCTCTGGAGGCCCCGAATCACCCTGTGGTTTCAGCACAGCCCGGTAAAGTTCTTTTTATCGCCAAGAAGAAGAGTACAGGCCTCCATTGATGGAGAAAACGAGCAGTCCGAGACTAATACTTCAGCTTTAAGTATTTAATATGTGTTCTTCTGAACATCACACTAAAAAATAAATAAGTGCTTTTTCCCTCCCCCTTTTTTTTTTTTCTTTCCCGTGTGCTTTTTTTGTGCAGTTAGTGCTGCATCCTCTTCTAGAGGAGACTTGTAGTGATAGAACAAGGGTGGTGGCTTCAAAGTGAAAGAGAGTAAGTTTAGATTGGATATTAGGAATAAATTCTTTACTGTGAGGAAACTGGAACTGGTTTCCCAGAGAAGCTGTGGCTGCCCCATCCCTGGAAGTGTCCAAGGCCAGGTTGGATGGGGCTCTGAGTGGCCTGGGATAGTGGAAGGTGTCCTTGCCCATGGCAGGGGGTTGGAACAGGAAGGTCTTTAATGTCCTTTTCAACCCAAACCACTCTGTGATTCTGTGAGATCAGTGTGGATATGCCCAGGCACATGAGCAGTTACTTGGAGTCTAACTAGAGGAATTCCTGCATTAATTTGGTTCTTGCAGCTGAAAATGAATGAACAAACTTAAACCTACCTCATTTCACTGTGCATGAAGTGTTTTTATCTTGGTGGGATGCTGATTTGCAGGTCTGATAACATGATCTCTCAACCATGAGCTGGTCTGAGTAGTTCTGTGGCACGCCTGCTGTCCAGGTGGGTATCCATCCCTGCCTCTTGTTCTCTGTGAGCAGGACCCAAAAACTATTCATGCTGTTAATTCCTGCCACTTCAGCTTTTTGAATTGGCTCCCCTGGGTCCAATGGGAATTGGTTCTGATGGAGGGAAACACATGGGAATGTAGCACCTTCCAACTTAGCTTAATTTACACTCCCAGCAAAGCTACTCTTGGGTGCAGTTTTACGTTTTAAAACTCCACATTGTTCCATTTACAAATAGCAGTAAGAGATTCAGGGAATAGTTCATAAAATTATTTTGAGGGGTAGAGGGAAAATTATTTTGAGGGGAGGAAGAGATCTAAGTTGCTCAAGAAATGTCTTTTTGCAGCTGCTCATGAAGTGTTTTACACAAACTCCTGCAAGATGAAATAGTCCTTCATTGGAAAATTATGGTTTTAATACTTTCTACCCTTTAAAGACTGTTGAAACCTTAAATTTGGACTTTGTACATACATTTTCACTAACAATTAACATCTGCTTCTCTTAGTGATTTGAAATCACAAGTTTCCAGTGTGTTCTGTTGCAAAAGAGATGCAAACTCTGTTTTTGTTGGTGCAGTACTGAAGGAATCATGCAGGCTGTGTATCCCTAAGGTTGAAATCAGGAAGTTGTGCAAATGGAGTATGAAATATATCAATGAGTGGTAAGTGCTGCTCAAAGGTCAGCTCAGAGCACTGCTGGTGTATGGACAGAGTCAGGAGAGACCTGTGCTTGTCTGTACCCCACCTTGAAGAGTTTTTGTTGGCATCTGAACTGATTGGAGAGTCAGGATTAGGAATTCCATGTCCTGGATGTGTTAGAAGGCTTTGGAGAACTCTTGGATTAAAAGATTACAGTAATTATGTGAGTAACCCTGGCAAAGGATTGCTGCAGAAATAACAGTCCAAACGGAAGAATTCCTTAATTGTTTTTATGTTAACAATGTGGAGGGAGGAAAGCTCACAAACCTTTCCAGACACATTCTTAGTGGAGGATATGTGGGAAAAAGCAGCTTGTTGGTTTACAAGAAGTAGATTGTTTGTACTGTGGAAACACTTTTTGATTCGTTGAAAGGACTGAAAATCTTTGTCATTTCCCACTAGTCCTAGATTTGTTTTAACATGCTCGGTGTAGTGTAGGCATTGCATCTGCCCTTTGGAGCCTGATGCATTTAATTAATTCCTCAATTCCTATTTCATGGTCACAGACTGGGGTTTCCATAATTAACAGGAATTTGGCAAGGGAAGGGTGAGAGAAGAGAGCCTGGGGACTGATAAACAGGAATCCTCTGAATGTGTAATCCTCTTAAACAAAGGACTAAGGTATTTTGAACAATCCCTCAATAGCATGAAGACTTCTTTGTCAGTAAGGATCACCTTCTGCTAATGTGACTGATAACTTCAGGGGTGAGTTCTGGAGATGAGTTTATGCTCCTCCACTGTCAGAAGCTCCCCAGAACTGTTCTGTTGTGTCCTCCTTGGGCCCTGCATTTGTTGGCAGAGGAAGGACAAAGGAGATGGTCATAAAAATGTAAATTAATGTAGAAAATATTTAAAGGAATTCCAAGAAGCAAGCTGAAAGTCCATAACTGATGGAAGATAAAGGTTGGAATGTGTGTATGGAAGAAAAGACACAGCATTTTAAGTAGGGCTCCTTGTACCTCAGTCCCTCCCTGAGTTTCCCCTGCAGTGGCCTCTATTTTCCCCACTTATGTTGGAGCTCCTATGATTTCTAAGGCTTTCTTCTTTCCTTACTTAGGTAATAGAAAAGAAAAGGAATACCTTCTTTCATCTCCAAGTTCTGTGGCTATTTCAAGGAGCAATAGAGGAAGAATTTCACTTGCAACTTAGACTTCTGGTGATGTTGGTTTTAATTCAGGTCCTTTTGGAGAGGAATCTGCTGTTTCACCTTGCTGTTAGGGCTTGTTTTATGAGCACCCTCAGCTTCCAAATTTCATTTTTTTCGGTCTGGGGTAAATGTGGATAAGAAGGAGGCACTTTGATTGGATTTGTGTCCATAGGAAATCTTACAAGAAGTCCTGAAAATACCAAGTTTTGAACTTTGTACATGTTGAGTGAAGAAGAGATTTAGCCCTGAGTGTCTCTGCTGTCACCTGGTTTGCACAACCCAAATAAGAAAGGGGTTGGACAAGATGACCTTTAAAGGTCCCTTCCAGCCCAAACCATTCTATGATTCTATGAAATGCAGCTTGAGTTGCATTGTTTTAAATGGGATTTGTGCCTGTGAGGTGTTGCTGCTCAAGGAGTGCCTGAAAGCTCAGTGAAAACAGTATTTAAATTCCATATATGCTTAAAATACCTTGTAAATGGGTCAGTTTTCTTTTTAACATGTAAATTCATTTGGACTTCATGAGAAATAATAGGGTATTTTTCTGGAAAGGCTTGTTAATTGAAGTATACAAGTGAGCTGAAAGCTCTGCTTCAGCCTATGGATTGTGAGTTTTTTTCCTAAGAGGTAAATGAGGTGGATTTTCCTGTTATTTGTACTGCAGTGAGTTCTGCTCTTGGCTGGGGCCTTGTTCCCTGGAAATGCTAGAGTAACTACCAGCAGTGTGTGGTATTGGGGTAATTCTGTCCTGTAGTTTCTAATAAGGTTTCTTGACTGTAAAACAGCAGGTGTTTCACATACAGGCTTATCCCCCACTGCTAAATTTAGGTCTTGCTTTTCAAATCTCCCCTGAGGCAGCAGGGGTTGGGTGCTTGAGGACTTTTCATAACTGCTTGGTTGTTCTGTACAGTGGACCCAAAGTAGGTTCTTGCTACAGTGCATCTCACTTTTTAGCTATGGAGCAGTTAAAAAGCCAAAACAAATGCATCTTGTTATTTGTATAACTTTATTTTTAAACCACAAATTGGACAGGGGTGGGGCAGAAATGAACTGTGTGCCTGAGAGATTGTCCAGTCTCTTATTTTATTTTTAATACACTTTCCTAAAGGTCTATTACAGGCCTTTTTTGCACATGATAATGTTATCTTAGAACTCTGACCTGGCAAAATACAACATTTCACCTGTGCTTTTGGGAAGAGTTGGGTTTGATAAATCTTGTCCTTATACTCTAGGACTTCATCTGGAGCCTTCACCTTTGTAGCTTGGCCTGTAATTTAGACATGAGCATTAAAATAACATCACCAATGGGTTTGGCTTTTGCTGGTTCACTGCTGAAGAGCAAACTTTGTTGGTTTGGGTTTTTTTTCAGTCTTCATGAAGCATTTACACCTAAGCACCCAAATTTGTTCTAGTAAGATCAATTGTCTGAACAGGTTTGGAGGTTGTGAAGCAAGTCCTGGGTGGAAGTTGAGACTTGGCTTCTATTTCTGACTCATACCTGCTGTGAACTTAGGCATGCCGTTTCCACTTTCCACCTGTTTCCTTCCCATCTTGTATCTGTCCTGACTAAATTGCCAGCTGCTTGCACCTAGGACTTGCTGTTTGTGCCACGTGGAGCAGAACCCCATCCTGACCCATGCCCCTGCTGCTCCCACTCTGCTGATAACTGTGGCAAACTGCTGCAGGCAGGGCCAGGAACAGAAGTACAGAATTGTATGAAGCCACTTAAAAAACCCCCAAAACTCAGACTCATCCAGCCCAGAGACTGCAAGGTGATTTTTAGTTCTTTTTTCATGAATTGCTTCAAAAATATATTGCTCTCCAGACATTTGCCCATGATAAGCTGCCTCTCTCTGGAGACAGCAAATAGCTCAAATCTGTAGCCAGACTTTTTTGAACCAGCTGTATTTTTTCTGAAGCAGGGCCAGACAATAGCATGAGAGGCACGTATGGTTTTCAAGAGTAAATCCACACAAAGCTTAAATTCTAAGCTGCCTTTTAGATATCAGTGCCTAAATTTTTTTTGGATACTTTAGAAAATGCTCAAAAGCTTTTTATCCTTGAAAAATATATTTATAGAGTCTCCTGAAAATGGAGAATTGACAAACATAAGCTTTCAAAAACTTTTTTGTGCAATGTTATAAATATCTGAAAATAGATCTGTAGTGAACAGTTGAAATGGGAGCATAGAATTGCTGTAAGGTGTAGAGAAATGTGACTATTTGTCAGTTTGTCAACAACTAAGAGACTGTGGAGTCTCCCTTGCTAGAGATACTCAGAAACCATCTGGACACAGTCGTGTGCAATGTGCTGTAGGATGACCCTCTTTGAGCAGGGAGGTTGGACCAGATGACCTACTGTGATTCCTTCCAGCCTGACCCATTCTGTGATTTTGTTTTTATTTTTTTTTTAAGTCCTGAAATTGCTCAGTGACAGATATGTGGCTAGCAAGCATCCCTCTCTTAGTTTGCAGGTGGATTTGTCAGTGGTGTAGCACAGACTCTGTAAAACTTAGACCTGAATCATTTTAGTGTTCCTGTTTGTTCTTTCCCCTTGCAGGCCCCTTTTTCAAACAGTCCTTCCCTGGAGTGTTCTCTGCAGGGCAGTGCTGGTGACAATTACTGTAACAGCTCCTTCCCCAGGGGATCATCCTCTGCTGTTCTCAGGGTTGGGTTTCACCCAGGCACATCTCATGATGGTGAGGGATTGCCTGAGTGTCTGGGCTCAGGTAGATCTATTCCCTGCTCTCCTGACCTGCATTCCAGCTGTTCCTGTTTTTATTTTGCCTCCCTTTGCTGGAGGCAGACTGCTCTTCACCAGATGTGCCTTTGACTTAGTGCAGATGCAGGACCTTGCAGCCCTGCCTAGGAAGACCAAGTCCTCAGCCAAGGACAAAGATCTGTGCTGTCTTCTGTAGCTTTGGTTTCTCTCTCCCCTCCCACAGCCAGCCTGTTCATTAAATGTCAGCCTTAGACATATTTTCATGGAATCATAGAAACCACAACATGGTTTGGGTTGGAAGGGGACCTTAAAGATCATCTCTTTCTGCCCCCTGCCATGGGCAGGGACACTTTCCACTAGACCAGGTTGCTTAGAGCTCCATCCAGCCTGGCCTGGAACACTTCCAGGGATGGGGCATCCACAGCAATGTGTGCCAGGGCCTCACTACCCTTGCAGCAAAGATTTTTTCCCTAATATCCAATTTAAATGTGCTCTCTTTCACTTTGAAGCCATTCCCACTTGTCCTGTAATTATATGCCCTTGTCAAAAGTCTTGCCCCATCTTTCCTGTAAGTTCCCTTCAGGTACTGAAGGGAATAAGGTCACCTCAAAGCTTTCTCTTTTCTAGGCTGAACAATTCCAGTTCTCTCAGCCTTTCCTTAAGGGAGAGGTGCTCCATCCCTCTGATCACCTTGGTGCCTCCTCTGGATCAGCTCCAACAGATCCATGTCCTTCCTGTGCTGGAACCCCACCCTGGAGGCAGCTCTGCAGCTGGGGTCTCACCTGAGTGGGGCAGAGGGGCAGAATCCCCTCCCTCAACCTGCCCACCCTGCTTTAGAAGCAGCCCAGGATACAATTGGCTTTCGTGTGGCTTTTCCTAAGGATTTCACATGGATTTTGTCCCTTAGTGCTTTGTATTTCCTGGCAAAACAACTTCTGCAACATTATTTGTTGTGATTTAGGTTAAAGCCCTGCAGGTCACTAAGCTGAAGTGCACTTTTGCCACTTTCTGTACAAGTTTACTGCATCCTAGTCTGTACCTTTCTCTCTGGAGTTTTACATTGTGTCTGTCTGTGTGAAGTTGAGGATTTGCTGCTGCTCCTTAGAGAACAGCGGAAGGTGGCTGGAGTTAAATCCTGGGTTTGCCAGAACTTTCTAAGAACAGAGTGAGGACTTTAGATTTAGCAATAGCACTGATGTCTGTAGGCTGCTTCTGGCATGGTTTGGCTTTTCTTTTCACTCTTTTGAACACAACTGAAGCATGAAAGCAGTGTAGCATTTAGTTGGCAAAAGAGAACCGTGAAGCTGTGTGATGGAATTCTGTACATACAGGGATCTTAGAAAATTTTTTGTACTCTCTTACTAACCCTAAGAAATTGTGTTATTATAAGAATTTAATAATGCATCTTAACAAATTCTGTGCATTATCAGTTTATAAGAATACTTTTTTCCTTCTTTCTTTTTAAAAGCTCTTCCTTCCTTCCTAAAAAGAGAAAAAGAAAGAATTATTCTTCCCTTGTTCAGACATGCCTGAGTATGTACAATCTGGGGACCATGATTCAGGATCTTTTATTTTGATTTCAGTTTCACTATTTACTTCCTTAAGTCTTTGTTTCTAAAGTTTTGAAAGAGCTAAAGGGGTAGATAGTAACATATTGGCATATATATTTGGGATCCTGTATTAGGGTTGTGCCTTCCCAGGTTCACTCTATGTATAAATTAAGGTTTTTATGTTAAACACTTGCAGGGAGTAAATTGTTTCTGATCCCCTCAAAACTATAGTGTTTTAAAAAGCATATGGCAGTAAATGTAGGCGTGCATTGTATTTACACCAGAAGACCTCATCCTCCTCCTCATCTCAAGCTTTCTTCTGTGGTGACATTCTGTGCATTTGATGTCAGCATTCCTTTCCCTTCAGCACAGCAGTCACTCCTCTTGGCTTTTTGTTGCCAGCATGCATTGTGCTCTTTTTCTACAATTGAAGTTGTTTTCTTCTTTCAGCACTAGAGTTGTGAGAATTAAATTGAAAATCACTCTAGTGGAGTATCTGGAGAGCTGGGTTTTCTCACGAGCCCAAATGTGTGTCCAGCAGTGATGCCATAGCCAGGAATCTGTTGGAAAAAGATCTCTAGCTGTCTGTCTTACTTGGCATTAGGCTTTTCCTGGGCTGAGGGACCCTCAAGCCCCTCAGGATCTCTTGTTTTCTAGTCTGGACTGTGCTTTGTTTACAGGAGGTACAACATAGTACCAGTGTTGTAACAGCCTCTGGGTATCAGTATTTTAGTTCTGCTTTGTCACTTTGCAGAATTGCTGAAAAGATAAAAATGTGTTCATTTCAAATGAAAATAATGCTTAAGAAGTTGCTTCTGTCTTTGTTGTGAGGAATCCTGATATTGAGTACTTTATGTGAGAAATACTTCCCCTAATTTCTAGCAAACTGAGAAATCACCATGATAGGGTGAGCTACAGGTGTTTAATATCTTAGAATGACATTCAGCACTGAATGAGGCTTCAGAGCTGCTTTTGAAAACAGGAGCTGCTCATGATTTTTTTCATATAAGCATTAACTAATATGCACTTACTTGGCAGGACATTTTTTGACTCAGAGTCTACCAAAGGAGTGGATTAATGCTTTGTGCTCTCTTTTAATAGTTTGTGCTCTCTTTTCTCTGCAGTTCAACAGAATGGAGTCCGACACTGCTCCTACACAGCATCCAGGAAAAACCTGTATGTTAACAAAAACACAAAGGTTATCTGTCAGGGTTTTACAGGCAAACAGGTATGTTTATAAATTATTTATTCTATCATCCTTTCAGTCAGAAAGTTAATTGCTAAAAAACCATAATAATAAATAAAATGGATTATATACTGCCTTTGTCTGTGTTGATGGGAAGCTGGACTTGCTTCAGCATCAGAAAGGTCCCTTCAGCACTGTAGTTCAGTTTCTTTGGCCCAAATATTTGTGCACAAGCGTGAAAATTGGTTTGGAGTCATCTCTAGTATAATACTTTCTGGTTTTGTTTTTCATTTTGATCTTAAGAACTTTTATTGTATACAGCTGAAAGGGTTTCTTTGTAAAAGGATATTTGCAAAAAACCTGCCAAAACCTGACCAATTTAGAAGTTAATGGCTCTTTCACAGATGCATTTCAGTATCAGTGCCTATGAACTAAAATTCTGTTTTTATTTCAGGATATTTAGTAATTTTCTCAGATTCACTCTTTTACACATTTGCAGGGGGAGAAGGCTGCTTTTGTGAAACTATGAGCTAGTCATGGATGAGCATTCTAATTTCTTCTATTTCACTGTAGTGTTTGTCATCTGCCAGATTTGATGTGGAAAACAAAATGTGGCTGCTGTGTCTGCAGGTGTCTTAGCAGCACACAACAAAATATCCTTCAGCATGCAACCACAGTGCTCCAGTTAAAAAAAAAAGCAGAGCATGTTAGCATATCCAAATGCATTTAAAACATGTGGATGTACTCTTCAAAGTATCTGACATATATATGTGTAGTGAAAACTTCCTTTCTTATTGTAAATTTAAGTGCCATAAATTGCCTTCAGAATTATGGATAACGTCAAACTTTTTGGTTAATTTTATTTGCTATGACGTGCCTTCTAACTTTACTTATTTTCTCTCTCTTAGGGCACCTTTCACAGCCAGCAGGCATTGGACTATGGCACCAATCTAGTTGGAGGAATTTCTCCAGGGAAAGGGGGAAAAACTCATCTAGGTCTGCCTGTGTTTAATTCTGTGAAGGAGGTAATTTGCAGCAGTGACTGGAGGGCACAGAGTTTAAAGCTGCTGAAGGGCTCCTTATTTCATTGCTCACCCTGGAGAGACAGATATTTAAGCCGTGGATGTCACTGGGCAAAGAGTGAAATAGAAGTCTTGTAAAAGAGGGAGCATTCAAGTTTGGCTTCCACTGTGCAGTTCACAGAGTCTGGGTACACTTGCTTTATGAATGCAGCTAGTTTCTGATTGCTAGAAATTCATCATGCACACCAGAATCAAACTGCTATGGAAGAGTATTTATGGTGGTGATCATGGGGCAGATCCCTTCCAGGCAGTGGTCAGTTCTCAGTTCCCTGATTCTGTCCCATCTTCAGGGAATTTAACACTTGCTTAGATTATAGTAAATTAATACATCTCCTTAATTCCTGCCTGACAATGGATGTATTTTAAACAGCTTGTTGCCAAACGTTCTCTTCAGCCCCACTGAACACACGGTGTGTTTTTTGTTGTGTCCCCTGCAGGCCAAAGAACAAACGGGTGCTTCAGCCACTGTTATCTACGTCCCTCCCCCGTTTGCTGCTGCTGCCATCAACGAGGCCATCGATGCAGAAATGCCCCTGGTGGTGTGCATCACTGAAGGTATCCCCCAGCAGGACATGGTGCGGGTCAAACACAAGCTGCTGCGGCAGAATAAAACCCGGCTGGTGGGCCCCAACTGCCCCGGAGTCATCAATGTAAGTGACCTCTGGCTTTGCTCCTAGGCTGAACTGTTCCTAGTGGTGGTTTGAATGTTCCATCTGACTTCTCCCACTCTTTCCTTAGCCTGGAGAATGTAAAATTGGTATCATGCCTGGTCACATTCACAAGAAAGGAAGAATTGGTGAGTTTTTGAATATTTATGCGTCATCTAAAACACAAGTTTGGTGCTCTAGTGTTCTTCCTCCTGAGGCAAGGCACATCCTGCCCTGAAGAGAGTTGCTAACACTGTGCGACAGCTTGTCTGTCCTCAGTTTTTACATAAATGTGGGCATTATCAATCCTGAAGGCCAACATCAGGAAGTCTTCTGTAGTGGGCAAAGGGTACTGATGGTGGAGGCAAAGCAACTGGGAATTTCCTTAGGTAATGTGATTGACTTGGTATCCTCAAAGGAGAGCCTTGAGGAAATTTCCATTTTTCTTAGGATTTGAGAACACTAAGTTCTCCAACACTATTCCTTCCAACAGCGTGGCTGCTTCAGACTAGGACTCTACTCTTGTAGTGATCTCAGAATTACAGCAAAGGGAAGAGACTACAGTCAAGTTCATAACATGATAATTTAGACAACTTTGGAACCATCACAAGTGGAAGTCACAAATACACTCAATTTTCAGTCAGTGGTTAAGGGCAGAAAGGCAGTGATTTGTTCATAATCAGTGTTAGTCACACCCCTTGTGTGTATTGAGTTACACACCCTGTTACATGCAAGTCTCTTCTCCTGACTTCTGTCAGCTTCTTGTTGTAAACTATAGAAATAAGAACTTGTTTTTGTTTTTGTTTTTTTTTTTTTAAATAATGCAGTTCAGGAGCTGTAGAGAAAATTCTTCCAAAATGTACATTTGTACTTTAGAGCTTCAGAAATACTGTTGCAGACAGCATGCACTACTGTTGCCTGTCAGCAAGGTAACCAGCTTCACTTGAGCACAGCAATCCCCTTTACAACATTACCAGGTTTTTTTGATGGAAAGTGTGTTTTTTGTGGGAAAGCCTGTTCAATGCTTTGAACTACAGAGACTCCATGCAGTTTTTCTAGCATGAGGAACTATCTCTGCTACTTAACCGCTTCTGACTTGAGAATAGACTGCACCTAGGGAATGCTGGAAGATGTGTTAGCACTTATGTTCCACCTCCAGCTTTCAAAAGTACCTATAAACCTGGAATTGAAAAATCAAATGGCTGCAGTTATGCCCTTTATAAAAACCACTGAGACATTGCTCTGTGACTGTAAAAGGTAACATCAACCAATGTTGCCCTGAGCTCCCTTCTGAATCAAACTTCTGTTCAGATTTTCTAAATGCATACAAAAATGTGTTGCAGTCACAAGTTATTAGAATCTGAATGCAAGGCACATCAGGTGCAAACGAATATTTAAAATCTTGAATCCAGTAGCTCTGCCACTGCTGGAAATGTTTTCAGTGGTGATCCAAGGATCAAGGAATAAAAACGTAGCTTTGCTACCCTCCCAGTTTCATCTAACACTCTGACCTTTGGTGATGTGCTCCCCAGCTTTCTATTGCTGTGAGGCATCCAAGAATCATCTGAATATACTGTGATGCAAGATATAAAAATAGCCGCAGTCTTTGGACTTTCATCTGTAGCTTCTCTGAGGCAATCTGATCTTAATGGTAAACAGAGAGGCCTTTTCAAAGATAGCAAGGAGAAAACACTGTGCTAGAACACATCTGAGCTGGCCCACAGTATAAATAGCTAATAAAACTAAGGTTAGTCTAATGGTGTATTTTCTCCTCTGTTCATGCAATATATGTTCTATATTCCTTGTTAAATGGCTTGAATTAGATGGAAGATGGTGTCTGTTTTCCCTAAAAACCTTTCCTTTGGGAGTGTTAACAGAAGTCTTGACTTGAAAAAATGAACTAAAAATGGCAAAAGCCATGCAAATATTTTGCCCCTGCTCTGAGCTCTGGGCTACCATCCATCTTGAATTCAAAACTGGGGTTGTGGTTTCTTGTAATATTGTAATGTAAATTCCAGATGTGTTCTGTAGAGCAGCAACAAATATCTTCATAGTGATAACTTGCATTTGTGCAGCATTTTTCTGTTCTGGAGGATCTCTCATGTGCCTGGCCATACTGGGATGTGATTAATACAGAATTCTTTTGTTCACCGTTGAGCTGCAACTGTTTAAAGTTCAGTGCATCAGCTACTCACATACAAGATAAGAAGTATGTTCTTCTATTTGCTTTTTAGTTTTCTTTCCTGGTCAGGCTTTAGCGTGACAAAAATAATATTGACTTCCTGGGCAGATTTGAGAGTTAAATACCAAAAGGTGACAACCAAGAAATAGCACAGATAGAATCTTACAGAGTGTTTTGGCAAGGACAGCTGGAATCTTGTGTTGTTTATTGAGGTGATTTTCATTAATACAGGAACAGCTGTCTCTAGTCATGTGCTGTGTTAGTGTTAAGTTTATCTTCCTTTCTTTCCTTAAGGTATTGTGTCAAGATCTGGAACCCTGACATACGAAGCTGTTCATCAGACAACACAAGTTGGGTTGGGGCAGTCCTTCTGCATTGGTAGGTTCCCTCAGAATCAGTCTGTTGTACCTAACCAATCTGCTTTTTCTTTACAAGCATAAATCCAAAGTAATTGATTTTTGCAAGTGTAGAATTTGCTGAATGGCAGTTTTGTGGAGAAATGGGATCCCTATGTGCTGTGAAGAGTATAGCCCTTCTCTTACCATTTCCACATCAGGTTAATAAAAGCCTTAAAACCAGCTTTGAACAGAGAACTGCCAGCAAATGTGAGGGCTGTTTGGAAGCAGACTGTCCCAAGAAGTTTAGTTTCTTAAAAGGATAGGGCATTCTGAAGCATTTAGTTGGGTATGTTAAGCAAATTCAGTTTCCTGACAGCAGAATTCTAGAGCTGGTGCACTGACCTGCTCTGCTCACAATATTTTGATTTAATGGTTTGAAAGATGGATATTCAGATATCAGAGCTTTCTGTAAGTTTTGGGGGGAGGTATTTGGAACAGGAATTTGATACACACTGACTTGGGAAGAGCCTTCAGAGCTGCCTGTCTTAGGAGCCTTTGAGGATACTCCTCATGCTGAAATTTACTTCGAAACTTCTGTTGTAAATGCAATATTGTTACCTTGACTTAGACTTTTTTGGTGGTTTTAATTTTTTTTCAGGGATTGGAGGTGATCCCTTCAATGGAACTAATTTTATTGACTGCCTCGATGTCTTCCTGAAGGATCCTCATACTGAGGGGATCATACTGATCGGGGAGATTGGAGGAAATGCTGAAGAAGATGCAGCAGCCTTTTTAAAAGAAAATAATGCCGTAAGTCTCAAACACTTTGCTGCCAGACACCTTCATAGCTAGCCAGCTTCTTTTGCCACATCAAGGAAAACTCAGCTCAGTCTCTCATGTCTTTTTACAAAAAACCCAAACAGTTACTGTCTTTTAAAGAAAAAAGAGTTGAAATTAAGAGTGTTGTCCAGATTAAATCTGATGGTTGGACTTGATGATCTTAGAGATCTTTCCAGCCATATTCTGTGGTTCTGTGAACTGGAGTGCAGTGCTAACTTCAAATTTTTATTCCTGTAACAATATTTGTGGTGATTTTTTTTGTAGCATTCATGGGTGTGTAGAGAGATTTAAAATTTCTATTTGCTTCTGGTTTATGATTATCAAGAGAGAAAGTATTCCACACTCCTTTGTGCTGCCTGAGCTGCTTTAATAACTTTGCCTGGCAAGTCAATATTTAAATAAAAATAAATAAATAAATAAATAACTACAAAATGAACCTGAAATTGCTTTTCCTCTCCGCCTCCTCCACCTAACACATTTATTTCTTCCAGGGCCCCAACGCCAAGCCAGTGGTGTCCTTCATAGCCGGCCTGACAGCTCCTCCCGGCCGGCGGATGGGCCACGCTGGGGCCATCATTGCTGGGGGAAAGGGGGGAGCCAAGGAGAAGATTGCAGCCCTCCAGAGTGCAGGGGTTGTGGTCAGCATGTCCCCTGCTCAGTTGGGCAGCACCATCTACAAGGTTGGTTCCTCAGGCATTGGCTCATCCAGAGCAAGAAGCCACTTCTGAGGGAATCCGAGTTGGGAGTATCTCTTACCCAGATACTCTGAACTTGCTTAAACATAAGAACTCTATTGACTGGACAAGACTCTATTTGCAAATTATGAAATTACTGCGTAAAAGATATGTGCACACAGTTTTATTTAATATTGTTTTATAGAAAAGCAAATGCAGCAGAATAGAGAAGAGATTACATTCCGCTTTCAAGCGTAGCAACTTGTTGAAATTTTTTTCTGGATGCTAAGAGCCTGAATTAATTTAAAATATGAGAATATTATTTCTAAGTAGGGTATTTGAGGAAGGAGAGCCTTGGCATATAATTCAGAGTTATGGTTGAATGTATACAGCTGAAAAACTGAGGTGTGGAATGGGATTATTTGCATTTTACTTAATTCATATCCAAAAAAGGGATTGCTTCACAGCTAGAGGAGATGCATAATTCAGTTCTGCTAGGTATTTTTTGTTTCCTGTGGTGACTGTGTAGTACACCATCTCCACAGGTTGCTGTGGGATTCTTCTCTTCTTCTGTTCTTTTTCTTTATTAAAATGAAAATCTTTATTTTGTTGCTTCCCTGGCTTGAGTCCTTTACTGGAAGGATTCTGCTGCAGTTGTGATGCAGAATTGGTGTTTTTCAAGCCTGTTATGCTGTGCCTGGGAGCAAATGGTTCCTTGACGGCATTGCAGTCTGGCACTGACTGCAGTCTGGCTTTCCAGAGCTGGTTTGTTAATGTGAGCTGGGAGAATGCTTATTTTCCTTTCCCCTAACTTCCACACTTCATGCATTATATATATTCATTTTTAATATCAGTATTTAATTCTTAACATCAGATTTGCTAAGATAAATACAAAGTAATTTGAAATAGAAGAGTAACAGAAGCATTTTCTGTTTTCCCTGCTGGTAACATCTGTGTGCTCTTTGCAGGAGTTTGAGAAAAGGAAATTGCTGTAAGAGAAGACACTTTGGAATACTTTCTCCAAAACACCAGTGCAGCACCGATCTCTGCTTACCTTTTGTCTGCTAATCTTCAGTTGCCCCAATGACTTGACATTGGTCAGTGAATTCGACGTGGAAGCCATAAACCTCCTGGCTAAACCTGTTTTGATGTCTCCTTGTTTCAGACATTGTCACCCCGTTGTAAATCACAGCAAATTAATAAATCTACTACTAAATCTGATCCATCTTTTGAATTCCTGAAGCAGAGCAGTTTCTTCGGTCATCACAAACAAAATCTTTTGTAACTTAAGCACTGCCCCTTTTTAAGGTAAAGTTGCTTGTAGAGCTGCTTTTAAGGATCAAGGCACTGACTTTATGCACATACCACACTTGGCTGTATTTTTAAGAAATCCAGCCCTACTCATTCGTTGCTGGCAACCTTTGAACAATAGGCCAAAGTTTCCGTCCGTTAAACCAAAGCTGCTGGATCTGAAGGGATTGCTGTTGATCCACGTAGCTGGATATGCCTGAGGTCCAGACTTCCTCTTCAAGGCTGATTAGCCATGCACAGTGCAGTCCTCTACTGGCAAGGAATTCTGTTGTGTATAGAGATGGAGTTGTTATTGATAAAAATTAATATAATTTCACATAAAAAGTATATATTCAAAATTGTCTGTAACTATGAAGATGTTTTGGTCTTTAGCTTACATTACCCTAATTTCCACTTTATCTTAACTAGCATTGCACTGCTCATGTTCTGAAATCCAAGTAACAATGGAACATAGTGGAGGAGAATTATTATTCTCTAGAAAAGAACATAATAAAGTAACTTTCTTGTTAACCACTCCCAGCACTATAATGGAAACCCCCTTTTTTTTTTTACTGTGGATACAGCCCAAGTATTGTGCCTATGAATGTTGCAAGTTTATCAGGATGGACTAAACCCCAGATTGCTTTATATAGAGGACTGAAAGTTCATGTAACCTGGCACTTGTTTAAAGCTAACCTTGTGTTCCATAAAGGTGCTGTTACAAAAACTCGTGTCATTATTTATTTAAAACTTCTTGGTTTTCCTACTCAAATCTCTGTGGAATTTCTCTTCCTGAGGCAAGCAGGTGTGTCAGTAGTGACATTTGCAGCTCCTAGAGCTAAGCCCTGATGAAGTGCATCAGGGTCAGGTTATATCTCTGCACACTGGATGGGTATTAATGCACTTGATAGATGGTCTGGCATCAGCCAGGTGATCAGGCCTTGGGACACAGAGCCCAGGTGCTGCATTGTTCACCTTGGAATGATTTACTAAAATGAACCTGACACCCTGTTACTGGACAGCTGAAAGTAGGATTGAGCAGTAAATCAGTTGACAGAAGTTATGACAACAGATAAGGGTTTTTTTACTAGGTCTGCTCAGTTTTTTGGTGGTGCCTGATTTAATCTCGAGCAAAAAGACCATCGGCTGCTCTTTGGAGAAATAGCAGTGCTAAACTGTCTCAGTCTGTGCAAGCGTGCAATTCCTCAGCAGTGAGTGTCAGGGAATTGCAGCCAATCTTATGGGCCTGATAATCAGAGTAACTCATTGTAGTGCTATTCTAGTGCCCTTTGGGATGGGCAATGCTCTGTGATGAACTGCCTGAATGTCATCCTTGTAACAGATGCTCTGCCAGGACAACTGAGTGGAGTAATTTTCCTGCTAGGGATTGATCCTTGGAGCTCTTTAAGAGGCACGAGCCATTTTAGAAGACAGCCATGAACTCCAATGATTGCTGCACCCTGAAAAAGTGTTTCCTTCTATCTTGAAATCTGAGGAGGGTTTAACAATTCACCCCTGGTTCTAACGTTTGCAGCAGTGTCCAGTTTTGCTCCTCTCCAGCTGCCTGGATCTGCTCCAGCCTGGGGCAGCAGTTTGTACCAACCTGGAACTGATGTCATCTCAGGATGGGGAGGGACCTGACCTTGTCTGATAGAAAGGCTTGGTCTGAGCAGTTTTCTCTTGCTGCCTAAAAATTGTGCACTTGACAAATACCAGCTAATTAATGACAGCGTCTCTTTGGAAAACACACATCTGTTTAGTACCATATGTTCTTGTGAATAAATATTTTGAGTAATCTGATCTGGAAAATTGTTTATTTTTTTTTAAAGGCAAAACTTAGTGTTGAGCCATAAACCTGTTGCTACCTTATAACCTAGTAGTTAACCTATCTAACTATAACCTGGTATAACGTATAACCCAGGGAGTTTTTATGTGCAAGAGAAATGCTGCCAGTGTTGGTGTTCTCATAACATTTTATGAAATAGTCCTTTTTGTGTTTCTTGATCGACACTTGACAATGGTGTCAATCCATAAATCGCTTTCACTTTAGAGAGAGGAATTCTGGAAGTTTATTTTGGTCAGGGAAATATATTGGCACGCTGCTTTTCTTCAACAAAGAGAGTAGGATGTAGACCCCCTTGGGTTTTTTTCTCTTAGTGGAAAATACTTGCTTTTGGATGATCCCTAATACTTTCTAGTGATTGGATCCCCTGCTAGCAGCCAAGTGTCAGTGCAAATTGGGCCAGAAAATGCCAGAAAGAGACACATTTCAAGGGGAATCAAGAAGAACCTCTGACTTCTTTTCTGGTGTGTTCAAAGCAGTGGCCAGCTTGTGATGGCCGAAGAACAAGGTCTTAATTTTGTTGAAACTGTGGAATGAAGTCTTATGCTCTAATGTAACCATTTGCTCAGTTTACCTTCACCTTCCCTTTCCTGCTCCCTGTTGCTGGTCAGGATTAGATGACAGCTTTTCCTAGGAAGGGCTGTCTGACACCACGGACAGGAGCCTGCAGGTGATTTTGGAAGGTGGCAGTAGGAGCTGTGCTGCTGTGGATTCCTGGCAGCAGCAGATTTTGGGTATTTTTCACTGTGGGCTGGAAATCCTGGGGCATCATGTGTACAGGGCTGGGAGTGCTGAGACTGCCTCTAGCTTTGGGATGACTAGAAACAGCTGGTGAAGAGGGAAGATTATCCAGGTTTGATGTTTTCCATGGAAATTTTAACACCAAAACCCAGAAGTCTCTTGGACATCAACTTGTAGCACTCCAGTAGCAATTAAATAAGGTTTATGCTACTGGCCATATTGTTATATTATTGTTTTTCCTGAGTTATTTAATAAGGACTTAAACTGTATTTCTCTATCAGAGACTATATCCCAGCACAGGGTGGTGCAGTTGGTCTGTAATTAAGGCTACAAGCAAGAGCCTATTTGGGAATTGCTGTTTGGTTTGCATCCAACCTTTGCTCTGTGCAGCCCAAGGCTCTGAGGGCTGATGAGGTCAGTGGTGGGGATATTTCACAATGTGGGGTAAATAGTGCACTATCCTGAAATTATCTGCCTCTTCCTCCTTTCCTGCCTGGGCTGTATGATGAAACATGGAGCCCTGTGACTGAATGTGTGATGGAGGTGATTCTGTGATACAGGAATTAAAACCTGTTTGGTACCATTTTTAGGGAGAGGTTACTTCAGGGTGTCCCCTCTCCTTGTACCTCTGTGTTTGGTTTAGTGTTGAATGGACTCAGAAATTCTGAAATACTTAAAATTTTCAAAAGGAACTTGTCAGCTCATCCCATTTGAACTTGAGGAGCAAACAGGATATTTTCCTAGAAGTAGGAATCTGAGAGTTTTGCTCAAGTTAAAAACCTCAGGGAACTTGCTCAGAATTGCACCAGGGCTGTGGTTTGTTTGTTTGTTTGTTTGTTTGTGTGTGGTGTGTTGGTTTTTTTTGTTTGTATAGTTGTTGGTGGTTTTTTTGTTGTTTTGGTGAGGTTTTTTTGTGTTGGAATTTTTTTTTGGTGGTTCCAGGTCCCACTGAATGTTTGTTGGACCTGCTAACCATCCACAGCTCACTCACAGCACTCAGACTCAGGCAATTCTCTGCCACTCAGAGCATCCAAAAACTCTCATTAAATCTGACTTGCTTTCTGCAGCAGTTACATGATCTCAAAAGAAAAGGGAAGAGATGGCTCTCAGTTTACACAAACCACATAAATTTATAGGACTGGGAGTAAACTTGTGTTTCTGTGTTGTAATCAGTAACCACACAGAGCAGTGTTTGTGCTGGGAGTAGCAGCAGCATCCTATAACAATGTCTGTGCTGTGCAGGTACATAATTGAGGGTCTCTTAAAACTTGTTTTGTTGCTGTAAAAGACAGCACAGCAAATTTATAGTTTCCAGCACATCTGTAACATTGCAAGATAGTTGCTTTAAAAAGCCCCACCAGCCTCCAAGCTTATTCCTTTCCATTTGCTGTCTTGCTCTCTAGGTGGCAGCTTTTGACTCCAAAACATGGATTTGCTTCCTTGCTCTGATCTCTTCCTGGCTCAAAGTGTGCTGGAGAAATAGAAGATGAAAACAAACCACTGCTACTTTATTCTTTCTGGGTGTTAGATAGGTTTATGGTCATATCTTTTCATGTGGGTAGGAGAGAGGTGTTAACCTGCCTGGCTTCCTCACGGTGTTCTCAGTACACTCGTGATGTTGAAACTTCTGTTTTTTCACTGTGGCATGTGTTGTCTGAACTGTGTGGGTTTGGCAGCCAAACGGGACCTGCCTTAGAGAAATACCTGTCTTCGCTTTGAAACAGGCAAAAAATGGCTTAGATTGCTCCTCCAAGGGCTTAACAGCTCTGACTTTGGGGGTTTTTTTGTTTGGTTTTTTTTCCCTTTTCTTTTATCCAGTTGTTTTCTGCTTGGAAGAAAAGCATCCTCCATGCTGCTGTGTGCACCAGGCTCTGTAGCCTCCAGGGAGATAAACCATTTTTCAGTTACATCCATGTAAAATGAAAGCAGCAGTCAGTGCAGAATAAGTGCAAGGGAGGAAGGAGTCCTAACTAAGCTCCAGAAGTTACACTTGATTTGCTAATTTTACAAATGCAAATCTTCTTTTACCTGATAGCATGTTTACAGCATAGAACCCCAAATTTATGAACGTGCATATGTCTTGTTCTTGACTAGAGTCCTAGCTGCAAGGAGGAGAAGCAATAGGCAGGAGATTTAGCCTCCAATCATCTCAGTCATTTAATGGAGTGTGTTTTATTTATCTTTATGTAGGCAACTGTTATGTTTGTTCAAGACAGGCACTAAATTTTTTTCTTCCCCAAAGTACAGACGACTTGGATGTAAATGCAGCCAAAGCTCACAGATGGCAGCCCAGACTGTGGCTCAGCCCTGTCCTGAAACATGGAATTTGGGGCAACATCCATATCCATGTCCCAAAGTTTAGACATGTGGTAGAATCCAGTGCTTGGGGAACACATAGGAACAAGGCAAGGACAGAGAACCCTTGAAATGGTCACATTTCAGATATGTTTGATCACTGACATCTCCTGGTTGTAGCAGAAACTTAGATCTGCATGGAGACAGCTACACCTGCAGGACAACTTGGCTGGCTCTGTCTGGAGCTGCAGTCTCCCTCCCCTTGGCCAAGTGACTTCCCCAAAATCATGCTGGAAGTCTTGTTGCCACTCCCACACTTCGAAAAGTCACCTGAGCTTTCCTTCCAGTTTCAAGTTGATACCATTTTGCTCAGTATGCACTGTGTCATCCTCATTTCTGATGCATTGAAACGCAGCAGCAAATCTGTATTTCTCAATTTGTCCTATTTATGGTACAGCCCATTACTGTTGCAAAAACACAGTTAATAATTTATTTAATGTGTCTTTTATAAAACACTTGAGTATGCCGAGATCTGATTTTGTACAGGGAATGAAATCATACAGCATTAATCCCCTCTTTCGTGCAATGATGGAAAACAATACAATTAGAAGTTGTTCTTTCAGCCTGGAAATTGTAATTGGATTGTGAATTTTATAGCATCAACTGTCAAAGAATAAACAAGAATTAGTCAACTAAAGAAAATATGCTCAGCTTGTTTCCAGCAGGGGCTGTCTTCTGTGGTTAACTTTAGGGGTTATTGTTGTTTGTTCATTTTTTTATTTGCTGCTGGCAAATAAGGCATCCTTAGAGGCTGCAAACATGGATTTTTCCCTAGGGAAACCTGCTGTGCTGCTAGTAACCCAGCCTGCAGCACCTGCAGTTTTCCTGTCCTCTTTGCTTTCCACCTGAAAGTTTTCTTGGAGCACCTCTGGATGTATCAGTGCTCCTGTGGATCAGACTTTGAGATTTGGTGGGGAAGCTAGTGTACCCTAAATGGGGGTCATACAGCACTGGGCAAAAATGAAAGAAAACAACTCAAACCCCATGAAATGGGGGTGATGGGGAGCGACAGAGGCAGAGGAGAGCAGGCAGCTGCGGAGTAGTGGAGGGGAAGGGGCTTTTCTGTATTTACTGCTCACCCATTTAACCTGCATTGAAGCACAGAAAAGAAATTGCTTGTCAAGGTATTTATTAGCTCTGCTTATGATGAATGGTAGAAATTATCTTTTGTGTAGCACTTAATGAGGACTGGGTAGAAAACAGGCTTCTCCTCCTGTGGGAATCACAGAATCATTAAGGCTGGAAAAGACCTCCAAGATCATCAATTCCAGCTGTTAACCCAGCACTGCCAGGTCCCCACTAAACCACGTCCCTAAGCATCACATCTACGTGGTTTTGAACAGTTCCAGGGATGGTGATTCCACTGCTGCCCTGGGCAGCCTGTTCCAACCCCTGATCACCCTTGCTGTGACAAAATTTTTCCTAATATCCAATCTATCTGGAGCTTCTTTATAGCCTTGCCAGCTTAAGAGTGAGGGTGGTGGCTGGACCTGCAAAGCTATCGAGGTATCTCAGGGCATTTCCTGCATAGTGATTTGTGTCCCAACAAGCCTGTGAACATGGGTGTTCCTCTCCTCTCTCCTCTCCTCTCCTCTCCTCTCCTCTCCTCTCCTCTCCTCTCCTCTCCTCTCCTCTCCTCTCCTCTCCTCTCCTCTCCTCTCCTCTCCTCTCCTCTCCTCTCCTCTCCTCTCCTCTCCTCTCCTCTCCTCTCCTCTCCTCTCCTCTCCTCTCCTCTCCTCACCTCACCTCACCTCACCTCACCTCACTGTCATCTCACACAGCAAGGGCCCATTTGAATTTTTTGTCAGACAGTGAAAAGTAAGGTTTTGGTAAACACTGCCTATTCTTATGGAGATGTTACCTTTGGTTTATGGTTAAATAAACCCAGTAACAACACAGTCTCTTGAAAACACTCGTGTCCATAAATTTGAGATCCTCTGTTCTCCTCCAAGCCCATGAGGCTTTGCAGTCATCCTCACTACATCACTGTCCCACAGACAGGGCTGGGGACCCTCCTGTGACAGCTTTATGGCTGATGCCTGAAGAACGAGCTGTTACTCCTTGCAAATTATTTTCTAGATTGCCACCAAAGTATACATCATTGTGTCAGGGGATGGCAACTATATTAAATCTGGTTAGATAGTTAGGGTGGGTTGCTGTCATAAATCAGCCCCTGCCTGCCTGCCTTGTTGTGGTGGAAATACGATCAATAGTTGTTGCAGCAGTTTATAGAATTAAAAACAGTTCATTTTGCAAAACAAATTTTTAATGCTTCTCCAATTCATTAACATCCTGTCTATTTACTGCTTTGAAAAAAACCCCAAACACATCATCCTCTCAGAATCTGCATTGTCACTTCAATAATGCATCCATGGGAACATTTGGAAGTTGTTAAAAAGGGGAATTATTTCATCATGATAAAAAAAAGAAGGATGAGAACAGCTCAGCTGAAAAGATTGTGTTGTCAGTTCTGACTTAATGTGTGAATAATGCCTGCAGGATGGGGAGAACATCTTCTGCTGGATGGATTGTTTTTATGTTGTTAGAGCCTGAGTGCTGGGATTTACAGCTTCAAACTATATTTCTTTTTTTCTGAGGATAGTTATAATGAGCTGAGGTTTGTTTCATTCCCCTTGGCTATAAGGACCTCCTGGATGCCAGTCATGCAGAAGCTTGAAGATGGTTTGGATTAGAGGAAGTCAGCTGAAAGTTTAGCCCAAAAGCCCTGCTGCCAACTCCCAAGTTCTTATTGTGTGGCTTGTAATTTAATTCTGCTCCATAAGCACCCAGCTCCAGAGGCTGAAATCCAGAAGTGTCCTTGTGAGGCTGCCAGCCACTGTCTCCATTTGGAGGAGAACTTTGGGAGTTTGTACCCCAAGGCTGTGGAGAAAAGCCTGAAAACCTGACCTGCCTGTGACCTGAGAGCTCAGAAAGGGAAATGAGGGGAGCTCTGCACCCTCTGGAGACACACAAAGTCTTTCTGAAGAGTTCCCTTTGTGTAACCAAGGAGACAATTTTTAAGAGCTGGAGTTTTGAGGACTCTTCTACTGCTTGCTGCAGGTTCCCATCTTCAACGCCCTTAAGAAATGTGGCCAAAGCTTCCAGGGAGGATCTGAGCAGGAAGAAATGGAAAAGTTACATTCCTGACCACATATCTTCAATCAATGCGAGTGAGCTGCTTCAGGTCTGGAGGTTACAAGGTAGCAAGAGATGTTTCCATGTGGTTCATAGAATCAGAATTGTTTGGGTTGGAAAGGACCTTAAAGATGATTTGGATCTTCAAGCCACATCCAAAGGCTGGATGAGACTTGAAGGAACCTGGTCAAGTGAACAAGGAGGTAAACAAGGATAGTTGGATAAGAGCAGTCTTTTCTCCGAGGTCCTAAATTGTTGTTGGGGCCTCCTTTTTCCTTTTGGGATTAATAAACAAGCACCTGTCTCTGAAAAAGTGCCTCTTTCCTACACTGGCATCCTCTTAAGGGGTTAAGATCTTCAGGTGTGCCAGTTCTGAAGGTGTTTGTAAACCTGCACTTATGGGCCAAGTAGTGTTTGGTGCAGAACATTGGCTAAAATGCTTTTGCCTGTGTGTTCAGGAGGTCATGCTCAACGACCATGATGGTTCTTTCTGGATTCCAACACCTGTTAAGTCATTTTTATCCTGCAGACCTGGTTAGATCATGCCTGGGCTTGTTCCTTATGTGTGATTGGTTTGTTGTGTGCAAATGCCTGCAAAACATTCACAAAAGTGTTTTGTACCAGAGATAACTGTTCTGCAAGGGTTTTGACCAAAGTGTTTACTTCAGGGAAATTCAAGCTAAGTACCCAACCCAGGTGGCTGGAGGGGAGTGGCTGGGGGATCATAGGATATTACAAGTGGGGAAAGGACCTCAGGAGGACTCTAGCTCAGTCTTCTGCTCAAAGCAGGGTCAGGGTTGAGGTCACTGCAGCAAACCCAGGTGGGCAGCCGCATATTTTTTCAGCAATTTGCTATTTTAGCCTGAAGCTGCTCTTTGCCCTGTATCCCCTTTGTAGTCCCACACCTCAGTTTCCTGTTTGCAGCCTGATTCTGCAGCAACCCCAGCAGAGTTTGGGTAATTTAAGCTCTTTGACTACGTGGACACTTGAATTATCTACTTCAGCAGGATTTGGTTTCTTCAGTACTGTGTCAGTTTTAGAACAAACCAGTGAGAGTTCACAAGTCAGAATTATAAATTTAATAGGAAAATTTAAAAAAAAGTGCAATACAAGAAAAAACACTGACAGAAACAGATACAACCTGACACCCTGTTAGTCAGGGTGGTGGCAGCAGTCCAAGTGAAGTAGTTCAGTTGAAGCAGTGATCCTGTGAAGGTCTGCTCTCCTCCTGAAGGTCCAGTGGTAGCTCTTGTCCTCTGGGAACCCAGCAGACAGGGCTGCCTTGGGCACTTCCAAGCCAGGTTATATCCAGGTGGGAATGCTTGGCTCCTCCCTCCTGGGTGGAGCATCTCCCAATAGGATGAGATAAATCCATGAGTCATGCAGTTGGTTCTTGATGCTCATTGTCTGTTATCAGGGTGAGTCACAGCAGGAGATAACAGCTAATGCCCCACAGCTGGTGGTAATAGAATACTAAATACATCTATATTGTAACCTAGGACAAGTACTCATTGCCTGGTCTAGAGGTGAGGTGTCTCATCTCCAAGATATGTCAAAAGGAAAGGGAAGGAAATCCTACTGCTCTTGCCCATCATGGTTAATATGGAAGTTGTACTTTTGCTTCACAATCAATTTTGCTTCCTAGACTCTCTGAAGGTGGCAAAATACGTTCAGTGAATTTCTTGGCTTCTCTTTAATTTATCTACACACCTCAAGAAAATAAAAGTGAGATATTAAAAGGCTTCAGACCAGTTTGGCTTTAAGTTTTAAGAAGGGGCAAGAAGCCAAAACAGTGTGATGTGGAAGGTAGCATGAACCACAGCTTTGTGGCACTGAAGGGTCCTTCACTCCTAGAATATCCTGAGCTGGAAGTGATCCACAGGGATCCTCAAGTCCACGAGTAGCAATCCCACTCTCCATCTTCCTGGGATCCCTCATCACCTTTGCTGGTGCAACTATTTCAGCATTTTCTGTAAACAGCCTGCATTTCTAAAGCCATAATTGTAATTGTGAGAGGAAAAGTAAGGGAGGTGTGGAGACAAAGGAGCAGAAGTTCTGCTGCATTCTCTTTCCTTTTAGTTCTATCCTTTTCTGCTCCTCCCTCCACGTGCTCCTGGCAGTCCCTGCAGGAGATTAGTCATTTGAATGGGAGCAAGTGCCACTTGGAGGTAATTGGGAAGGATTACAACCATGATCATGACAAAAGAGCTGAGGTGTTAAATTCAAAAATGCTGTATTTGTGGAGGCAGGTGCTGATCCATGGGGCTCCCTGCCCCTGACAGAACCATTCCTGCTTCCCACATGGAGTGATGGACTTTGCAGCATCAGCCACCATGCAGGGGAAAAGCCCCTGCTGGTATTTTTGGCAGCTCTGTGGAAAACCACAGCAATGAGAAGAGCTCAGGGAAGAAAAATTTAAAAAATCAGCCCCACGAAGAGTGCATTGTTTTCTTTGGGTTGTGTTGGATTTCTTTCTGTGTGTTTAGCTTAGCAGCTAGCCTTGTCCTGGCAAGCAGCCAGCAAATAAATATGTGATCAATAAACAGGAAGGAGAAACAATAAGTCGTAGATGGTGGTTGGATGTAGGACAAGGGGGTTCCCTCCCTGGCTCTGTGAGAAATTTGTTGTGCATCTTTGAACAAGGATCTTAACTTCCTCTGAGTAAATACTGCTTCACAAAGGTTATGTCATTCACCAAATCAACTGCTCTTCTAATTGGACAAAAATTGTTAAATAAGCTAATTTGTAAAACTTATAAAACTGTAGCAATCCAGTGCCAGGTGTGCCCATGACAACTGGGAAACCTGTAAGCTTCCAAAAAAGGTCTGCTTTGTATTTTACTATTTTAACACTGTTGTAAGGGTTTTTTGCTTTTGGTATCAGGCACCATCCTAGCCATTTCCATGCCCGGTACATAATTTACTAAAAAACTTGGCCAGTTTTTGCTGACTAATATGAAAGAAATTCAACCTGTAGGCTGTCAGTGTTGTTAGGCTGCCTCTTTTATTGGATTTGAGTTTTTGTCAGGGGTTTTTAGTGTCAGTATTCCTAACAGAAGCCAACTTCCACTAGCAAACCATTCCGTCTCTAGAGGTGTTGAAGACCACTCTGGCTGTGGCACTTGTGGCTGTGCTTGAGGGGTGATTGGGATGGTGCTGGATTGAGAGTTGGACCAGAAGATCTGGAAGGTCTCTTCCAACCTCAGTGATCCTAGAATTGCTCTGTCCCTGGTGCAGGACCTTGAGCTTGTTGAACCTCACTGGTCTTGCATCCCCCTGCTCAGGCTTGGCAGGCCTCTGGATGGTCCCTTTCTTGCTGGTTCACCTGTCCAGCTCACTCCCTGTCAGCTGTAAAGGTGCAGGGGTGCCTCAATCCCACTCTCTGTGGCATTGATAATGACATTAAAGAGCCCTGGTGCCATGGCAGAGTCCTGAGGACACCCTCATCCCTCACCTCACATGGCACTGACCAAAGCTCCCTGGCTTGTCATCCGGACACTGCTCCTGCACCACTGCCTCCTTCCAAGCCAGGCTCTCCACCATGGAGCTCAGATGTGGTGGGACGAGTGGGAGCTCGGGGGCTGGGCACGCAGGCCTAAAGCACAAGTGCAGGGGTTGTTATGTGTGCGTGCTTCCAGCCAAATCCAAGTGGCTCTGGCTCCAGCATGCGGCCCTTTGACAGATGTCACAAAGGGTGACCCTTTGTGACAGAGGCACCTCCAAGGATCCTTGGTGATGTGGGCCATATCATCATAGAGGGACATTGTGACCTGCAGGTGTCACTGCCCATATCATCATAGAGGACCATTGTACACTGCAGGTGTCACTTCCTACCCACGGGACCCTCCCAACAGACTGCTCTCTCCCTCTCGAGGAACAACTCCCTGGGATCTGCTTTAGAGGTTGACAGAGATGGCAATGGAGGAAAGGAGGCCCCAACCCTGGGGCACCCTTGACAGGTAGCTGAGCCCAGACTGAGGGCCCTGCCCACATCCAAGAGCACACTGTTTCAGGGAACCTGGGGTGTCCACATGGCCTCCACCAGGATGGAAGCACACCAGAGACTGACCCTCAAGGCCGAACAGAATTGATGTGACTGCCTGGGCGACCCTCAACCATTGCTCCACGCGATTGCAAGGACTGGAGACAAGGAGCGGTTAGCACCCCTTGCAGGAGACCCAATGGGCAAGAGCCACATCCCTGTGCGGTGTCCCGTGGGCTTCCCTGGGTGCACGACCCCGCGTGCACAACCGGACGGGGGCGGGTGTGGCGCTTCTCCAGGAAAGCAGGGTCGCTACCTTGCTCCACGGACACCTTGCCGGAGCGAACGGGCAGGAAGGCGCATTGAACAGACCTGTGTAGTGTACGGGGCCCGGGGGCCCTGGGCCTTTGGGGCACGCCCCGCACACAGGGCCCGCCGCGGGGGCGAAGCGAACTGTGGGACGGCCTCCCTGTGCCGGCCCGGGCTGCTGGCCGACCAACGCTGACGAAGACGGGGCGCGCGTGTCGCCCTGTGTCGCCTCCAGGGGGCCGCGGACGCGACCCCGGCTGTGGCAAGGGGACTCCCTGGCAAAGTCACTGCGCAGCTGTGATCGACCCCGGCGAAGGGGGACCGGGCACGGCTGGGCGGATCGGAAACCGCAGGCGAAACTCCAGGGGGGTTGGGCTGGCGGGCAACCCCCAACCCGGGGGCCCGCCGAGGGCAGAAACCCCAGACTGGTCAGGGAACAAAATAAGCAAGAGAGGAGACAGGCAGGAAGGAGAGACAAGAAAAAAGGTCCAAGGGGAAAAAAACAACAAGGCAAGGAAATTGGAAGCACAACCGGACCCGCGCGGACGCCCAGCGCTGGCGCGCGCGGGGGCGGGGGCCGTGGTCCCTGCTCGCCCCCCACACGGTGGAGGCCGAGAGGGGGGCGTGGCCTAACCCCCGGGCTGGGCCCTGAAGAACGACGGGTTGGGGAACCGCCTGCTGGCACACTGACAGCAAGAGAGGGGGAGGCGAGGGGCTTTTCTCAGACGCTTCGCGGAAAGAAAGGAAACAGAGAGGGATGGCAAACCACCGACAACGAAGGTTGGAAGAGAGGACAACGGAGCGCGGCGGGCAAGCGGGGCGGGGGGGGAGACGGGCCGGGGGGGGGGGGGCCCCCCCCCGCCGCCCCCCCCCCCCCCCCCCCCCCCCCCCCCCGACCCCCCCCCCCCCCCCCTCCTCGCCCCCCCGCGGCCGGCGGGGGGGCGCCCTGCCTTCCTTCCTTCTCTCTTTCTCTCTTTCACTCTTTTTCTCCCTTCCCTTCCCTTCCCTTCCCTTCCCTTCCCTTCCCTTCCCTTCCCTTCCCTTCCCTTCCCTTCCCTTCCCTTCCCTTCCCTTCCCTTCCCTTCCCTTCCCTACACTTCCCTTCCCACTTCCCTTCCCTTCCCTTCCCTTCCCTTCCCTTCCTTCCCTTCCCCTTCCCTTCCCTTCCCTTCCCTTCCCTTCCCTTCCCTTCCCTTCCCTTCCCTTCCCAAAACTTCCCTTCCCCTTCCCCTCCCTTCCCCTTCCCTTCCCGAAACTTCCCTTCCCGAAACTTCCCTTTCCTTCCCAAAACTTCCCTTCCCAAAACTTCCCCTCCCTTCCCAAAACTTCCCTTCCCGAAACTTCCCTGAAACTACCCAGAAACTTCCCTCCTCGTCCCTCCTCTCCCCTCCTCCCCTCCCCTCCCCTCCCCTCCCTTCCCTTCCCTGAAACGTCCCTGAAACTTCCCTGAAACTTCCTTCCTCCCTTCGTCCCTTCCCTTCCCTGAAACGTCCCTTCTCTTCCCAAAACTTCCCGAAAATTCCTGAAACTTCCCGAAACTTCCTTTCCCTTCCCTTCCCAAAACTTCCCTTCCCTTTCTTTCCATTCTTCCTTTCTCTTTCTTTTTCTTTTCTTTCTCTCTCTCTTTCTCTTTTTCTCTTTCTCTCTCTCTCTCTTTTTCCCTCTTTTTTTCTGTCTCTCCCTCTCTAACTTTTCTTCTCTCCCTTCCCTTTTCCCCTACCCCTTTGTCTCAAACTCCCATGCAGGTGTAGATAGGATAGCTGTAGCCGTATCAACTGTGTAATTTTCTAATAAAACTTGTTGAGTTTTTGCAGACTGTGACTTTTGTCGTTCCTTTCCATCATGAGCATTTACAAGTTTCGGGTGCTTCCTGCCCCTTGAGGGTGGGTTCACAAGGGACACACTAATCAAAGTTCTGTCTCACGCAGTTTTCTTTGGGGTGTTTTTTGGGAATCTCCTGGATGAGTTTGTCCCAACTGGCTGGTATTGCCAGTTAACAAGCCAAAAGCTACCTTCCCCTGAAGGAAAAGGGCACTTGATTTGAAGGTGTCCCTTGCTCCCTTAGAGACTCATGCTTTGGGGTCACCATCCGGGCTGCATGGCCAGTAGTAGACAGCCATGGTGACTCCAGAGCACACAGCGTTTGGTTTGTGTGGCTTGTGAATGTTACCTCCTGTGATCACTTCTCATCCCATTCACCGTTCTTTTCTGTTGCCTCCAAGTGAGTTTGCCCCTGGAAGTTGAGGCTTTACCAAAGGCAGGCATAGTCAGGAGGTACTCTTTAAATGGAACCTCATTGCTCTCCTCTCTGAAACATGACTTTCCCATGAAGCAGCTTCTTCTTTGCCTTACTGGAATGGGACACAGAATTTGAACATCCGGACATTATCAGTGATCCAGGCTCTCCTCCCAAAGCCAGAAATAAAAGTATCTCTTGGAGCAGAGCACCTGTGTCTGCTGAGATCAGGGAAGAGAAGATGTTTTTCTCTCCTTGTCCATTGAACTAGATGCTTACTTGGGCCCTACAGGTTCTGTTGGAGGAAATGTTCCTGCAGGCTGATGCTCAAACCAAGGAGAGGATGGTTTTGATTCTGATATCAATATTCCTCAGCGACACTGGGAGACAAGGGAGCTGAGGCAAGGCATTTGAAAGCCTTTCTGTCTGCTGGAACTGCCTTGCCATGTTGTATACAACACACCTGTATACAACCTGGCACAGCGGTTGGACTGAAATTCCTGTCTACTGGAAATTCCTATCTACTGGAATGATCTTCCATGCTCTTGGTAAGAACTGGACGTGGCAAAGAAGAAATCGTGACTGGAGAAGTGGTCCATGGGGGGAAGGACAGCACTTTTCTGGGACAAACATCTGCTTCTAGTCCCTGGAAAGAAGCACAACACAGGACAGCAAAAGGGCAGCAGTGAAACCAAGAAGAGACTGTGGACTGCAGGGCAGAATCAAGACCACCCAAGAACCCCGAAGCCTCTGACTCAATTCCAGAAAGGTCTGAAAGGACAGACTGTGCATGACAACAGATTTGCATAGAAAGCAGAATACCTGTCTTCAGGGCAGGGAAATCTCTCCATATAATGGACCTCTCTCATGCCTACGAAGTGCTCCCAGGACCCTGAACATCCCATCATCTGGATCCAGGCTTGAACCAGAAATGAGACCACCATCAGCAGGCTTGACAATGGATCCAGGTCTGCTGATCTCTTTTTCTCTCTTTTTCAATTTCTTTTTCTTTCTCTCTCTCCCTGTCTTTAACTCATCTCTTCTTCTCACCCTTCACTTTTCCCCCTACCCTTCTCCCAAAGCCCCTGCCAGGTGTAGACAGGGTAAGTCAGGGACTGCCATGGCTTCCTAAAGATTTTTGCTTTTTATGTATTTTTCAAATATTCGTAGCTCTGTAGAACAGTATTGCATAGTTACGTAGCTCCTAGTCTTTCTCCTACCCTTTCTCTTAGATTTTAGAGCAACAAATTAACATTCTAACACATTCCTGGAATACTGTTTAGTCTTATTTCAAGAAGTACATTTGTTTTCCTATCAGAATCTGAGAAGTCATAACAAGAAAATGGGGCAAAGAAGCCCTGGACCAACTCAAATGGGACAGTTAGGAGTGACTCAAGGGCCACAAACACAAAAAGATTTTGATGCTTTAAGTATGAAATGGCGCCTTTTAGGTATCTGGCACGCACTCCAGATTCCTGAGGGATCCTCTAAGTGTGAACCCCCTGAACGGGGAGACATAGAAAACCTGTCAGTTCAAGAGTTAAACACAGATCTCCTTGTGAAAGCGTGCTTGCCTCCAGTCAGGAGGGCACCAGTCAGGATTTAAGGATACCTCTCTCATGCAATGCCTGCAATCCCCTTCAAGAACAGGCAAACACAACTGCCTGTTCTGCTCTGTCTGACAGTCTCCAGCAGAGCTGTGACACTGGGGGTGGTGTCACTGGCCAGCTGTGAGGGAACACAGAGTTCACCCCGAGTCCTGAAGACATTCTATGCCTTAGCCTGAGGGAAGTGCCAGGAAGGGACTGGAAATATAAGGCTGGCAGCTGTGATAAGAGTGACATAATCTTATGATTTTTTTTTTCCCTTTAGATTCAAAAAACCAATGTTTATACTATATGTTAAGGAAGAACCCTGGAAAGAAATCATCCAAAGCCTTCCTATCCAACCAGGCAAAGACCGTGTGCATGAAGCTAAAAAAGTATCTTCCTTTCTTCTTTTACTGTATCTCTCCCTTCTCCTGAAAAGTGTTTTGTATAAAAGAGTGCAACTTCACTAGAAAATATGGATCATATCTCCAGCCCAGCCCCTCGACCTTAGGATCAGAAGTGTGAAATAGTCCTTTCTCCAGACTAGTTATGGTACCTCAGAAAAGCAACAAATAAAGGTAATTTGAATTGAGTAATTTTGAATACTGTGTATACCCACACCTCCGCACTGCCACTGCTCTGCAAGACAGAGCCTTCCCAGGAGCTGGAGACAAGGAGCCCGCGGAGGTGCGACAGCCTGAGGTTGCCACCCTGGAGCCTCAGAATCCCTCTGTTAATGTGGCACAAATCTCCGAAGGGGATGATGTCAATTCCTGGGACTCCAGGATGAAGTCTGAGCGGCCACCCTCCTCCCCCTGAGAGTTTTGCATTTGTTCATTGGCTAAAAGTTCTGTTACCCCGCCTTGTCACCTCCCATGTTGCTGCCCCGACCTAGAATGTTCTTTCCACCCCGCTACCTCATTGGTTGTTAGTTTACCTGTCCCCTTTTGCACCTGATTTGCTCCTCCGCTTGTCCCTCATATGTATACTGGAGCCCGTTGGCTCCGCCCCTGCTGCCCCACCCCCTGAAGCCCCGTACCCCCCTATAAAACCCCTTGTCTCCTTTGTTCAGGGCCCTTAGTGCCTCGTCACTACTGGCGCCTCATTGGCCTGTGTGCCTCGTGGCTCCTAGTGCTTAGTGCCTAAGTGCCTTGGGAGTTCCCTGACATCCATGCTGTTGCTTCTCCCTGTTAATAAAGGATCTTGGGGACTTCCGACTCCTTCGCCTTCTTTACTTTCTGTGGTCCTCCAACCCTCCCGCCCCGAGGAGCACCCCTCAGCACAAGGCCGATCTCCCCCCCTCTTCCTTGGTGTGGCTCGAGACGACCCGAGAAGGACAGTTGTGAGTTCCAGTCCACCCAGAGCTAGCCTTGGGGACTGAGAGGCGGCCCAGCTTCCCCGGGCAAGCAGGACTCAGCATTGCTGTTGCTCAGCAAGACAGAGCCTTCCCACAAGCTAGAGACCAGGAGCCCAGCAGGTAGAAACACATTGCAGAACACCTATGTGGTGCACAGGAGCCGCATCCCAGTCTGTGTATCCCGTGTGGCTTCCACTGGGATGCACAGACCCAGCCAGAGGCCAAGTGCACAACAGGACAGGACGTGTGGCAGGGCTGTGGCAGCTTCTCCAGGAAAGCAGGGCTCAGCTCTACCATTGCTCCACAAGACAAAGCCTTGCCAGGAGCTGAAGACAAGGAGCCAGGAAGGCAGCTGCATATTGAACAAGACCTGTGTAGTGTACAGGAGCCGTCTCCCTGTGCGTGTGTCCCGTGTGGTCTCTATTGGGATGCACAGACCCAGCCAGAGGCCAAGAGCACAACAGGACAAGACGCATGGCAGGCAGGACAAGCAGGACTCAGCACAGCCACTGCTCTGCAAGAGAGAGCCTTGCCAGCAGCTGAAGCCCAGGAGCCCAGCGGGCAGAGGCACACGGCAGAAGACCCATGTGGTGCACAGGAGCCACATCCCTGTGCTCGTGCCCCGCGTGGTCTCTGCTGGGCTCCAGAGATCCCAACAGCAGCTGACAGAAGAACAGGAGAAGGCACAAGGCAGGCCTGTGTCAGCTCCCCCGGGCAGCCTTCCAGGGACATGGTGCCACAGGCAAGTGACAGCAGCACCCAGCAGTGTCCTGTGTGCAAAGGGGGAGGAAAATCCTCCCTGGCAAATCTCTGTCACTGCCTGCAAAGCCTGCTGTGAATCTGAGCACCCAGCTTCTCTCTGAGTCCCAGAAGGAACCCCCACAGGAGCTGAACACGAGGCGCCAGGCTGGTGCAGAGCACACAGTGCCCCTGATCAGGATAACCAGCCCATCTCTGCAAGAGCTGCAAGAAATCTCCAGTGGTGAGAGCATGTTGGGCTGGCTGGAGGCAATCCTCCCAACCCAAGGTGGGGCCTCAGCCAAGGAGCCACAAGAGGGGCAAGACAACAGCTCCCAAGAGCTTGGTCAGGGCAACAAAATTAATGACAAGCTGTCCCAAGAGGAAGTTGAGGGACATCAAGATCTGTCCCATAAGGAAGATGAGAAGAGGACAAGAAGAAAACGTTGTCCCAAGGGGAAGACAACAACAAAGAGCTGGCCCAAGGGGAAATTGGCATCAGCTACAACTTCTGGGACATCCCCTTGAGCCCAGTCAGTGAGCGGCGCGCTTACACTGCTGCCCAGAAGGTGCCCAGCTCTCGCTTCAGGCGGGCACTCCGTGCTCTGAGCTGGCTGTGCTGCTGTCCCTGCATGGGGGGACAGCCTGAGGATTAGTGCCCTGCTGCCAGCACCAGGCTGGGCCCAGACAGGCTGGCTGCCCTCAGCCTGCTCAGCATCCCACAGCAGCAACACAGGTGGAGAGGCCCAGAAGATGGGAGGGCATTGTGTGTCTCTAACAGCCACAGCTGGATGGCTGTGGAGTCAGCCAAGCGCTCTTGGTAAGAACAGACAAGAGCTGTTGGGAGTAACCCAGCACTGCTGGGAACAACTGGAAAAGACAAAGAAGAAACTGTGAGTGGAGAACGGGTCCATGTGGAGGGAGGACAGCACTTTTCTGGGACAAACATCTGCTTCTAGTCCCTAGAAAGAAGCACAACGCAGGACAGAAAAAGGGCACCTCCCCTTGTGTAGCTAGGGACTAACACAGCTCTAGCCATATCAACTGTGTAATTTTCTAATAAAACTTGTTGAGTTTTTGCAGACTGTGACTTTTGTCGTTCCTTTCCATCACAAGCATTTACAAGTTTCAGGTGCTTCCTGCCCCTTGAGGGTGGGTTCACAAGGGACACACTAATCAAAGTCTGTCTCACGCAGTTTTCTTTGGGGTGTTTTTTGGGAATCTCCTGGATGAGTTTGTCCCAACTGGCTGGTATTGCCAGTTAACATGCCAAAAGCTACCTTCCCCTGAAGGAAAAGGGCACTTGATTTGAAGGTGTCCCTTGCTCCCTTAGAGACTCATGCTTTGGGGTCACCATCCGGGCTGCATGGCCAGTAGTAGACAGCCATGGTGACTCCAGAGCACACAGCGTTTGGTTTGTGTGGCTTGTGAATGTTACCTCCTGTGATCACTTCCCATGCCATTCACTGTTCTTTTCTGTTGCCTCCAAGTGAGTTTGCCCCTGGAAGCTGAGGCTTTACCAAAGGCAGGCATAGTCAGGAGGTACTCTTTAAATGGAACCTCATTGCTCTCCTGTCTGAAACATGACTTTCCCGTGAAGCAGCTGCTTCTTTGCCTTACTGGAATGGGACACAGAATTTGAACATCCGGACATTATCAGTGATCCAGGCTCTCCTCCCAAAGCCAGAAATAAAAGTATCTCTTGGAGCAGAGCACCTGTGTCTGCTGAGATCAGGGAAGAGAAGATGTTTTTCTCTCCTTGTCCATTGAACTAGATGCTTACTTGGTTCTGTGAAACCTGTAATTCCAGCCTTGCATTGCTCAGCTGCAGTGGATGGTCTGTAATGGTTAGAAAATATTAGAATAAAAACTGCGTGCCTGGCGTTTTGGGCAAAATAGGCATCTTTCTCTCGGATTCGTTGCTTGCCTATGTTTGTGATGGAATTTATGCACACACTGAAATGCAGAAGGATGTCACAGTCCCCTAGATGCAGGCAGATGATTTGATCCATCAGGCTTCAGCCTTCGATTAAAAGCTTTGGGAATTTGCAGGTGTTCAATTAGTCACCAGAGGGAGCCCATATTATGTCATAAACACAAGAACAACAGAGTGAAAAGAAGATGAGGAGACAAAACCCTTAGGGTGACAGAGTGAGAGAATGTCCTTGTTCCCCTCTGCTCCTTGACAATCAGACTCCAGGAGTTTGGTGTACAGTGCAGGGTGGATTTTTTCAGCAACTTTACATTTTATAAAGTAAATTTTGAGAAGGATGAGCACAAGCTCTCTTTCTCCTTAGGTATGGATTTTTTTTTTAATTTGCTCATGTATTAAAGGATGGAATCCACTTCACTAATATAAAGCTGGCAAGGAATCCACTTCACTAATATATGTTAATGAAGGTCAGATGTCGGCACAGCAACATTCCAATTAACACAGAGCCACTTTGATGACACCAAGTATGTCTGGATAATCAAAAACAATCAAAAGGATCATGAGATTAGACAGCTTTTCTGTTCATCTGTTATAGGAGGATGTTGAGACAAGGCATGATTTTATAAATTATGCGTTCACTGGGATTTCTTCTCATGACAGTACACTCTGTGATCTGGGAAATAGCTTTCTGTGAATTGCAAGGAGGGTTTTGTTTATTCCTGTACTAACCAGTAACCCTCTCATCCCCCCAGCTTCTGATTTCCTCCCTCACCTTATCAACAACAAAAAATATTTTACTACAAGTGGTATTTTTCATCAGTGTGCTATAGCTCTGACAAATCACTGATTCTATTTGGATATCTTCCCTAGTTATTTACCAGGGAAATTGTCTCAAATGTATCACGTTTCACTTAGCAGTATTTGCTGTTAGAATTCTCTGCTTTGCTAAAAATGTGAAGGGGGAAAAAAGAAAGAGCATTGAGTACATTTCTAAGTCTTATTTATAGGACTACAATGGAAAATAACTCTGCTTTGGAATTCACTCGAAGATTCTGTATTAGTATCTTATCTATCTCCTATGGTAGACACTCCAGTCAGTCTTCAGGGGAACTCTGGCATTGTTGTAGCCTATATGAATTTTCCCACATTCACACGTTAATTCTCCTGCAGACATCTACAAATGATCACAGCATTTCAAGAGTCTGTTTTTTGCAGCGTTCGCTTGCCCGGGAGGCGTGCCCAGCTCTCCCCAGACTCTGGCCCCATGGCTCCGAGGTGCAGCCACGGGCGCTCAGCTCCGCTGACACCTCCTGCAGCCGTGGGTCTCTCACGGTGAGCTGAGCACCGCCTCTGGGAGCAGCTGGCACGGCGTGGGGGGAACGGGACAGAAAGGAAAAGGCTGCGGGAGAGGTTTCCCCTTCGGAGCGGAGCGGCGAGAGAATGCACGACACCCAGCCTGCGGTCTGCCAGGGAGATTCATTAAGGGTCTGCGGGAGAGGGGCTGAGGGCGGCGAGGAGGGACGCAGAGACGGGAACTAGCGAGCTCTGCAAGGGCGGAGGCTGGGAGCCTCGAACAGCCTGACAGGGGATTATAAGGGGGAAAGGGGAGTGTCCAACCCCGAAGGGCCAGTTAGGAGAGTCCGAGGGGAGAAGGAAAGGGGTACAGACCAATAGATTGATAATAGGGGAGGGAACAATTTTTAAATGAACCAATCAGATACAAAACTCAGGGGAACAAAGGAGAAGCTTCTAGAAAACAATCTATGTAAGAAAAGGGGGTGGGGGAGAGTGCAGGACTTACGATCTTTAGATTTGTAGTCATAGCCTGCCACATCTCCGGAGCAAAAAAAAAAAAAAAAAAAAAAGAGAAAATATTCAAGAATAACATGCTCTGATAGCCTGTGAGTCCAGGGCAGGTGGTTCACTCTTGAGATAACTCCTAAACCAAATTATTTTATGATTCTAGCAATGAAAGCTTTCAAACCCAAACGAATCCATTTCTATTCCCTATTCTTCCTTACTGAAATCAGAGGTGAGCTCACCTCTGCACCTCCAGACATCAAAGAATTAGGGATTGTGAACTCATCATCAACGCTCTCTCTAGAACAGAGATTTATTTCTTTCACCTGCCTCAGACATGTTGCGAAAGTGTGCAGAACTTACACGTTTGGGGTACCTGCAATATTCCACTGACTGACAAGGGAACTGATTTATTATCTGCCTTTCAGATGTGGGACAGCCACAGCTTCTCTGTGCCAGGGCCTTGCCACCTGCACAGGAAAGGATTTCTTCCTAATATCCAATCTAAACTTACCCTATTTCAGTTTAAAGCTATTGCAGTTATGGTTCCACTTACCCAAGAAAGATCAGACTTTCCAGAAAAGAAAAGGAAGCCTGGAAAAGAAAAGGAAGTGAAGATATTAGGATAAGGAGGGAGATGCAGAGTTAACCTCCAAAAGTTACTAAAAATCTGGCTGGTTTGGCAAAAAAGAAATTGAGAAATGAGAGATGCATGCATGCAAGAGGGAGATAAAAGCAAGGAGTGTGAAAACTGCTTAGGTGAAAAGACAATATTAGAAGATGGGCTAGTGGGGATTAAGTTAATTTATAATCCCCATATAAATATTAAAGGATGGAAACTAAAAACATTTTGCAGTAAGTGGAGAAAGGAGTTTGAATTTGGACCTGGGGTAGTAAAAAGCCTGACTAGTTTCATGAAATGGATTATATCATTTGATGGTATGACTATTACCTTCCAGTCCTGTATTTCCCTCAGCTTTTTTGATTTTTGGGGACCTTTTTTGTTGGTTTTGTAGTTTGTTTGTTTGTTGGAATTTTTATTTATTTTATTTTAAAGACAGACTGAGGGTAAAAAAAGGTAGGTCACACTTTCCCTGGAAGTCCCATTGGAATTGAGGACTGCAAATCGAGCAGCAATTATTCACCCATGAAAGTGTTTCCTACTCCAGATTTCTCCTGTTCCTCACTAAATTTCATACTCACAGGCTGTTACCAGAACATTCCACCCACGGAGCAGCTGCTCAATTGTTAAAGGAAAAATGCAGTCGAGGAACTCTGAAAGAGCAGTTTCATCCTCATGAACACTGGGTGTGCTCAGGAATCACCAGCACTCAGGGGAACACAACTCTCCATAGCAGGGAAAGGGATCTTTAATACCTCCAAGGGTTATTTAAAGCATTCCAGGTGTCTGAGGCCTGTGCTAGGGAGCAGAATTCCTTTCACCTGGTGTTCCCTCAGCTGTGTGTCTCAGAGTGAAGGTTTTGCTGGACTTTGTGTGGCTGGAGGAAGGAGATTTTCTCCTCCCATCACAGTTATCACTGAGGGAAGCAGGACTCCATTTCCTGGGGGTATAAACCCATCAGGTAACCCAGGGAGCTATTCTGCTTTTAATTCAGCCACCTGTCCTATTCCCAAATTCCTGTTTGAGCCTCTTTCTACATGAGGACAGAGATTTTGATCTGATCTCAGTGTTCATCTCTTGGTTTCCTGCCCCTCCTGTCTGCTCAGGGTGACCATGCTCATGGTTGATTTATTCCCACAGCTGATTTCCCAGCAGTTTCCCTCCACCAGAATTCCCCAGGGAAGACAACTGACTGATTCCACCCATTCTCCAGACCATTGCCTGGGAAAGAAAGTCACAGCAATGTGGCTTTAGCAGCCAGGGGACAAAACTCCAGAGACACTGGATCATGTTTCACCAGGATATTATGGATACAGACTAATGGTTCTGTGGGGAGAGAATGAAGGAGTGTGAATTGTGTGTCAGAGCCTCAGCAGCTTCACAGGTTACTCCTAAGGATATTCCTGAGCTGTTTGTACATTTTTCCCCTGCTCTGCTGAAACCACAATCTGGTTTCAAAAGGAAATCCTTTGGGGCATAACAGAAATAAACTGGTGAACACAGTGATGAAGAACTGAGTGACAAGCAGGCAAACACTGCTCCCAACTTTGCTCTGCTGTCAGAGCAATTTCTCCTGATCTTTCTGTCCATGAGCTTCATTCAAGCCTTCCCAGCAGCCATCCAGGCACTTAATGCAGCTCTGCAAGCTGCACTGCACTTGGGCACAATGTGTGTTGCTAATAACCCAAAGTGACAAGACAGCATAAGAGTTTTTGTTTAAAAAACTTATTAGCTGAATTTAATAAATTGAAAAGGAGCCTTTTTAACTGCCTAAGGAATGTCCAAACCTCATTTACTTTCCGTGGACTCTAAGTTCTAAGAAATCAGATATGTCACATGCTGTTCAGGTGATGCAAGGTTTTTTAATTTTATTTATGTATTTTAAAAATTTAGCCCCTGGGCAGCTATCAGTAATTAATTATTTTCAGTTGAGTGATTTTTATTTTTTTTTAACTCTCTTGTGATATGCAGTAGAGACAATTTTTGACTGTGTAGTCAAAATAACTTAGAAACATTCTCTTAGTGTAAATGATGTCAATGTTTGTACAATGAGGCTGTACTTCTGCACATCAGGTTTCTGCTGTGTGGAACCATGACCAAAAAAAAATTATCCTTCTTTTATTTCACCACAGAACAAAAGCTCAGCCATTTCCCCAGAATGCAAGATTGCTTTTGACTTTTTCTACAGGTACTTTATGCTCTTCACAGGGGGTGCAGCTCTAATTCTGTGTAAAGCTGTGCTAAGGCAGAACTAAGGCTGAAAACAAATTGAAGATACTGTGTAAACTTTTCACTGATGAAAAGTGACTTTTCATGACTTTGCCTTACCAAACCTGGGACCTTGTGGGCAGGAGAGAGATCAGGCAAACCCAGCAGTGCTGGCAGCAGAGCTGTGAGAGGGCAAGGAGAGCATTGTGTGGCAGGACTTGTCCAGCTGGGAGCATCTGATTTGATCTACTAACAAGGACATGAATGGGGAAATACTAATTCATTTACACAGATGAGTGCCCAAAGGCATTAACAAACAGCAGGTTTAAAATAAATTAACACTAAAAATGTAGGAATCATTGCCACAGAATGGTACAGAAGCCAAAAATATAGATTAATGTTTGAAAAAGAATAACAAAATACCAGGAAAGAAGGTCCTCCAGGACCTATTAGGCATGAATATCTGGATTCAACATCTGTTTCAGAAAACCCAAGCCTATAGATTGCCAAAGACTGAGAGTCCTCACTGAGAGTGTTTTGTTGAGAGCATCCCTGGATATAAGCTTTTTTTCCCTTTAAAATATTTTCCAGAATGGGGCTGGACTTGCAAAGGAAGACACAAGATGCAAACACTGACATTTGTGTTCACTTCCATCGTGTGCAGCACCAGTGCAGTCATCACTGAACTGGGGAGGAGGATTCAGAAGCCACACTGTAAGCACTTCACTGGATGAGATGAACAATTCCCCAAACTCTGCAGGGTGTAGTTCAATCCTCTGAACACAGGTCAGTGCTGTCTCTGATGTCCTGTGAGTACTGACTGCCTTCTGTTGATCCTTCAGGAGGGCACAGGGGCCAACAGATCTGAGACATGTCCACAGATGTAATCTAAGAGCTATGAATTGGCTCTCCTTGTGTTTAGATACTTCAGTCTAAGTGGCTCAGCCTTGAGTTAATCGTCCTGGTCACTGTGAGAAACAAGGCAGTGGAATGAATGAACCTTTGGTTTTATTCACTATGACCATTCCTGTGTTTTCTTCTGTCTCCACTTCATAGCTATTAAGTGGACAAAAATGTCATTTTCCTAGCTTCTCTGTATTATACTATGTGGGTTTAAATCTGCAGTATAAACAATTAAGTTCCAATCCGTAGTTCCTGATCCATAAAGTCCAAAAAGTCCTGATCCAAGTTTTTAATTTCCCAACAATAAGAGCTAATCGTCTAAATGCCCTAGTAGACATCATCCGACTCATCCCTATCAAGAAAATATCAAATATTATGTGTCTATTTAGCATTTTAGACACTGAATTTAGGTATTGAATTCCCTTCTTTGCCAGGACCCTCAGCATCAAAAGCTGTTTATCCAACTCCTTGAAAATAAGATACAGAACCATGGAGATTTTTCTTATGATCTCTGTAGGGTTCTAGGTTCTGTAATATTCCTGCTTTTTTATGAGAGCTAACACAAGTTAAATACATTGCTTTAAGGACTGATCCTGGTTATTTGCTGGGTTTGATCCAAATGAATTTTGAGGCTTTTCCTTTTTTGCTGCCTGTTGCCTCTGTCACTCATTTAATAAACTCACCCTAAGATCAGAATAACTTGCTATGGGAGGATCATTCAGCCCATGGGGAATCTCACAACTACATTTTGCTGGCTTCATCCATCCTATGAGTATCCATGCACCCACATGTCCTGCCTCACTGCCTAAGTGGATGGGAAAATAGTGCAAACCAGCTGCAGTATAAATCCTCTGGGGCATTTGGCATTCAGAATCAGAGGGAGTCTGTGATTTATCTCTAAATCAAGGTCTAACTTATTATCTGATGAGTAAAAAAAACCCAGGAAGATAGTTCTGAGTCACAAAATGGAATCAAGGCAAGGTCCTACCTCTGGAGTAGCATGAAGTAGAGGTAGAAATCAAAGCCTTTGATTTAGATTAGATCTTAGTAAGAAATTCTTTACTGTGAGGATGGTGAGACACTGGACATGTTGCCCAGAGAAGCTGTGGATGCTTCCTCCATCCTGGAAGTGTCCAAGGCCAGGCTGGATGGCACTTGGATCCACCTGGTCTAGTGGAAGGTGTCCCTGCCCATGGCAGGGCAGGTGGAACAGGATGGTCTTTAAGGTTCCTTCCACCCCAAACCATTCTGTGAGTCTGTGATCTCAGCACATAACACAAACCAGCATATAAATGCAGTTCTCATCCTAACTTTGGTCCTTGGTGTCTTCTCATTGTCTAATTATATTTCTCTCCCACCCTAGGAAAGTGTACTTGACCACAGCATGAATATATCTCTCCCCAATGTTTTTCCTGCATGACAGGGTGAATCTTAAAAGTTTCCAAAAAAAATAAACACACAGGGAGGGTAACAATGTAAGAAAAGAATGCAGCAAAGAGGCCAGACCCTAATTTATTTGTAACTCTCTCTAGTTTTGTTGACTGTAGGCAGCAAACAGACTGATACCAGCTGATAATTTTATCCTTTCCATTCAGATATTAAAAGACCTAATGGAAATACTGAACTACTGATCAGATAGTGGAACAATTTGCTTAATGAGCTAATTATGGTCTTACTATGACCTTCCTGGACAGCTGATCTGTGTTTACAATTGAAAGAATGCACAGATGTGTCCTGATCAGGGCAGTGAGCTGAACTAAATAGATCAGGAGTTCCAGCTTTGCCCAAATCCAGGTTCCTGTTGCATTTGCAGCTTCCTGCTGCACTTGGGTGCTGTGGCTCTTTCAGAAGAGGTCCAGTATTCCCTGGGGAAGTACAACTACAAGCAGCACATAGCTGAGGCACTCCAAAGTATGCCTCAGAAGCTTCCAGGTTTGTGCTAGCCCCTGTTTGGTATTTGTGATGCGTGTTGGATGTGTTGACTTCTGTACCTCCACACTTCTTATTTCACTCAGTGCATATATGAGGAGTGATTTTCATCTCTGTTGCCTTGCACAGTGAATACAAACCAGGCTGCAAAGAGGAGAGGGAAAAGGTATTAAAAAATGAAAAAGGCATCTGGGTGTATGCACTGTGGACAAACAATTTTGGAAAAGGAGTCTATCCTTTTATTGGTTGCCCTCCCTACTGACTAGCATTCATTCCTATTCTAAATTCCTTAGAACTGAGTTCTTAAAAAGTCTCTGAGAATTTGAATCCACAGGGATCCTATTAATGCTGAGCAGTTTTACTTTAATATCAAGAATAGCAATAAAACTTAGACACAGACTGTAGTTATATGTATGATACAGTAGTTTTCTATCATCTCATTGGTCCAGAATGACTGGGGTTTATTTCCTTTTATTAAACAGTTTGCATATAGACTTCTTGTTTAAGAGTTTGTGTTCAGCCCCATGAGGTAACTGTGTCACAGCTGCTTCATGGAGTTTGGGAACTCATCACTTAGAGAGACCTAGAAGAACACAAGAATATTGGGATAATAGGATTCAACTCATGGACAGGCTGAGAATATTAAAGACAAGGAGAGAATCACTAAGTGATTTCAGCTTCCCTCTCTCCCTCTGTCCAGCACACAGACCCTCCAATACTGGCTCCAAGGTCTAACCAGTTCTGAGCTCTGACTTCCAGCATTTTACTCATTTAAATGGATAAATATGAAATGTTGTTGGGACAAAACTCTCTGCTCCTTTTTCCATGCTAGGAGGGATGTTGGACTTAAGCAGAATGTTCAGGGTGGCATGTGACAAGTGGGTGACACTGTAGACAAAGCTGCAAGAGCAGCAGCCAGGAGCAAACCTGGTGTCAGCAACAGCAAACCTGGTGTCAGCAGCAGCTTGGGCACAGGTAAGAGGAAGCAGAACTGCAGCTGGGACTATGTTTTTGTTTCACACCCAAGAGCCAGAGAAATTCCAAGCAGGAAGGAGTTAGGACTTCTGCTCCTAACTGAATTCCCAAAACTGTCATCCATGAAGCCTGACTTCTTCCCCTATTTCTGTAGCTATTTTTATGAAATATTCCTTCCCCAACAGTCTTCCAATTAAGAAAACAAATACAAAAAAAGTGGAAAACTCTGCTTTCCTGATTTAGGCAGCTGCTCTCAGGGGAAGCTGATGCTCTCTGGAGTTCCACCCCCTAACCCAGGAGCTTCCTGAAATATCCCAGTCATGTTCCTCCCAGAGCTCTGCTCCCCACCAGTATAAGCACTGATGGAAACAGCAGGTCTGCAGGTGACTCAGCACAGACACAGCCTGAATTTATTCTCTGTAAGTACTTTCTTGACTCTCCAAGGAGCCTAGACTGTCTTAGTGTTTAACTTTGCTCCTTCTTAATAGCTGCTGTTGTCAGGGATGCATCCAGCTTTGCATGTATGGATCTATGGCCTCAGGAGGGGTGGGAGCTCAAACACATCCTTGTCCTTGTCATTGCCCACTGTGCAGGTTGTTTCCTACTCAGGAAGAGAGGTGTAGCATCACCCAAGAGAGGTGCCAAGCATGGAATGGGGAGCTTTGGTACCTTGGTGACAAACACACTATTCAAGGTAGGAGTTGTTTGTGGAGCAATAATGCTTTTTTCAGGGATCTGCATTAAATGTTCCCATTCTGTCTGTGAACCTCTTAAAAACCTTGGGGAAAAAAACCCTACCAAGCAAAACAAAACAAACCAACAAACCCACAATGCACGTTGCATCTTGCCAGCAAGAGATTTAGGTCAAGCACAACCTGGAAAAGAAAAATCCAAGGCTGTGAAAATTACTCCATTATTATAATATAGTAGTTGCAGTTTCTAAAAGTTATGTTGCCCTGTTACTATGACAACTACTTCTGAACCTCCCCACCACCAGATGGAAAATGGGGAAAAAAAACTTATAGAAAGGAGTTTCCCATTAATATTCTCTTTTTATCTCTGGATATTATGCAAAGTGTTATAAATATTTCTAAGTATTTAACTTAATCAACACTGTCTATGAAACTGATTATTCTATTAGCAGAAGCATTCAGGTACAATCCAGAATTCATGAATTGCCTGCTGAGATTGTAGTAATTCATTTAGCAAACTTCTCTAATCTATTCATTATGTATTAATTGTTTAGAAACTCCTTATAGAATATTATCAAGCATTAGTGAAATAAGCACTTCCTTAGGACAGCAATGCAAACAGAGCATTTCTTGTGCAACAATTTCAGATCCTTAAAAATAACAAACCTAAAACACTAAGGAAAATTGAATGTGTGGAATGGAAGCCACTTCTGGAGCAGGGCAGGATGGGGTGAAGCAATTAAAAATCTGAAGGATTCTTCGCAATGATGGGATCTACAAACCCTGTCTTGTAAGGCTCTTCCCTATTTCCTTCCCAATCTGTCCTTTCAAATCCCTTCTTCCTTCCACAGTGAAATGAGAAAATGTGGTACTCTGCTGGAGATTTGGAGGATACTTGCATTGGTTTTGATAATTTTACTGCTCATAGAATCTTGGAATGGTTTGAGTTGGAACCTTACCCTTCCAGGTTGCTCCAAGCCCTGTCCAGCCTGACCTTGGACACTTCCAGGGATCCAGGGGCAGCCACAGCTCCTCTGGGCAGCCTGTGCCAGAACCTCCCCACCCTCAGAGGGAGCAATTTCTAATCTCCACCTACCCTCTGTCAGTCACTGTGAGTGACTCCAGGATCAAACTCCCTCTTGTCTACTCTCACAACTCTGTTTCCCTTGAAACAAAACCAAAGAAAACAAAGCATACAGCTTCACACACAAATGTGCTCTCACACATGCAGATAAAAAAAACAACCACACACTTCTTGAAATGTTTGCTCACTCTCTGGAAAATTCTGAACACTAAGAAATGGTAAGTCACAAACACCTTTTCCATGCAAGATGTACAGGCATATTTAACATGAACATAGGAATTATCTAGTCAGGAAAATACTATGGAAACGGCCAAGTATTTGAAATTGCAACAAATGCTGGCAAAGCCTGCTTTTAAAAAGCACATTTACTAACCCATGTGTAGGTTACCTTTCTTTTCTTTTCTTTCTGAAAATACTGTAATAATGTAATGTCACTTAAAAGACTTTGAAACAGCTGAAAATCTATTAAGATGTGAATAATAAATCTTACTTTGTCACCATTTCCTGTAATACAGAATAGAGCTGCTTTCAGAAGAAAATGTGAAGCCATAAAGTTCTGTTTCTGACAATGATCTGAGGGTAGTTTGAGATTAGTTTTCAGAGATGTGACATATAGCTTTGAATTACACATATGGCAATTTAGTGCTTCAATTTACTTGAGCTCTATAGTACAGTGATTCCATAGTCATTGTTTCAAGGAAAAAAAAAAGGAGACATATATATATATATATTTTTAATGATGAATGAAGTCACATTGGGAATCTAATACCTGTTCTAGGAAACACTCTGCCAAATTATAAATCCTAATGAGAGACAGAAGTAGAACTAAAGGAGCAGACACAAAATTCTCTCCAGATTCCTTCATTTTTGTAGAGAAGAGATTCGACTTGCTTTGATAAATTGTTAATGTAGTGTGGAAATGGGTTTACCAGACACAGAGTGAGCACATCATCTGGTTACCTGCCAAGGAACGTAAAGCTCACTGGGAATCCCATTCAGTGTTGATTTACAAGTCCCAGTGGAACTAAAAGCCTGTTAGCTTAAAGAGTCAAATAAGTGAGCAGTGTCAACAAGATCCCGATTATTTTCATCCGTGTATGAACTCACTCCTGAATTCCTTCTGTTCTGTGCACGTTCCCTGGCCTGAACAGGTATTAGTTAATCCCTGCTGATTGTATTGCAAACAATCCCACTCATGGAGGGGAATGGTGAGTAGGATAAGAAGACTTTAACCTCGAGTTGTCAGCTCAAAGCTTGTCTGGGTCAATTCCAAAAGCCCTTTATCACCTGGTGGCTGTGAGGTGATGTGAATGAATGACAATGGGTAAATCCTCTTTCTGAAACACAAATCAAGCTTGTCAGAGGGTAAGGAGGTTTATTTTAAAGAGTTGTATGTGATCAGCTTCCCAGAGCTCGAGGGTCCTTGGAAAATTTAAAGGATGGAAAATATACTTGAATCTGCTGCACTTTTGTGAAACATGGCCATGTTTCCATTTCTAAATCTGTCTGCATACTGCATGGCTCTGCTGCACTGCTCTGCCTGTAAGCTGCAGGACCTCAGTTTGACATCAGGCACTGAAGACATTCCTGCTCACCTGGGGGAAATGTGGTCAGAGGCCTCCCTAGCATGGAGGAGAGAGCAAAGAGGACAGCAGGGAGAAATGACCAAAACTCACCTTCCTCTTTTGCCACAGACTGTTTCTCATAGTACATCTGTCACATGTACTAATATCTACATTTCAGTAGGTTGGTTCCAGGTGAAAGAGGTGACTAAGAAACCAAGCTGCAGGGCCATGACTAGAAACTCTATGAGAAAAATCAGTCCCTTCAGAAATAAGAATAAAAAATTATTCTAGCAGTTAAAAAAGTCAGCTAGAAATAACCAACCACGAAGCACAGTGGGAGCCTTTTTTGTTTTTCTGTCTCAGGGATGGCAGCCAGGACAGGTTTCCTTTCTAAACAGAATTTGCTGTGATGCTGTGTGAAGCCATGCCAATACCTCACAGGGCTGAGGTACCATCTCACCTAGAAATCCAGTGAGACTTGTCAACTCACTTCTCAGGACAGGCAGTTTTGAAAACAGAGAACCTTTACCAGTTATTTGAATTTTCAGGTTTATGAAATAGAAAACATGTTTGAAGCTAAACATAGCCAATCTGCAGGTTTGGACTTCCTGTTAGAGTGCTCCAGAGTTGGCCCCAGGTTGTTCCACACCTCAGGCAGTTTTCTGCACAAAAGGGATAAAAATATTTCTCTACATCCCTGGGATGTTGTATGTATCACCTCTTGTGAAAAGGTCCAAATAAGAGGTATTTTATGGCATGCAAGAAATCTGATTTGCATGTGTTTACTTGTGCTATACAGACTTTTCAAATAGAGCACTGATTTATTTAATTAAAAAAAAAGTGGGGGTGATGAAGTGGTATCATTTTATGCACATGTGTTGCACCATTACACAATGTTATACTTTAAAAAACTTGGCTTGTAGGATGTATTCATGCATGCTTAGCTTTTGATTTTTTTAATGAGTACCCTTCTCTAAGGTTTATGGTTATTCATATATTTTCCTTCACATAGCAGTCTAAACTGAATTTAGAACACTTGGAAAAATCAGCTGCCTAATTATTAAAACAACTCACTTGTTTTTATCTGTTCTAACCTCTTTAATGCTGAAGGCAAATGTTCCCTGCGCTTCCATGGGAGCAGAGTTAAAATTCAGAAGAGCACACTGGAAAAATTCCACTCCATTTGGGTGTTGTTCTACAATATCTTTGTCACACACCAAATGGATTTATGTTGTGTACAACATGAATTGTACACAACCTCCATGTACTGCAGGGTCACCAGTGACATAACTGGGGGGGAAAGAAAGGGTTTAGGAAAGTCAGCAGAACAGTAAGACAGGGAAAAGATTTGAATGGCACAGGTTGGCTGGAGTTGCAGCATCATTTTGAGAAGCCTTTGGCAGAGTGGCAATTCATCTTCATACCAGTGTGCTTGGAAGCAAATAATTTTATTTTCCCTGCTTTTGATAGTGGTGTTGATGCAGCACATAGTTGTTTATTTGCCCCCAAGCCTGAGAACATTGCCCATAGGTGAGGAAATGAGCTCCAGAATCTCTGCACACCCAGAGGATTGATTCCTATCAATAAGAACAGCATGGCAACAGGTACAAAATGCTGATCTTTAAATGAGAAAGTTCAAAAGAGGTTAAAGGCTGAATGGCACATGAATAAACGATTTTTTCCCCACTCCCTTGACCTATGTTGTCAGAGCTCCACAGGTCTCTGATACAGCTACATGTCCTCTAACTGAGCTGTGAATCTCAGCATCTATCAATAACAATATTCAACAATATTGAATATTCAATAAGAGTATGAGAGCAAAGCTGGAGCAGGTTCTAATACTTCATAGCCTGTAGATTGACCTGTGAATTATCACATTGGACCCTTCCCATAAAAAGTTGTCCTGATTACAACTAGCTGTATAAAAAAATAAAAGTTTCTATCAAGATCAATTTCCATTTATTTCCATCTGATCCTTTATGTATTTTACATGGTGATAAGAAGTAGGCCTGCTATTCACACATTTGGTACTCAAACATGTAACATTAACTGAAATTCTTTAATGCTGTTGTACATGTGAGACTTCTGAAGGAAATATATGTCTGTACTGGGAGAAACAACAGGGATCAAAACACATTTGAATTTCTGCTTTGATTTATGAACCTTTGTCTACTAGAGCAGTCCCACAGGTACTTATTAATCCATGGCTAATGTGAGAAATCAAATAATATGTATGAGTGAAATGGGAATTTGCAGTGATTTTCAGCTATATACAAACATGCACTTCATTAACCATGACCTGCATTTATTTCAAGGGGGCAAAGAAAACCCAGCTTATGCAAAGCACCTCCCTTCTGTGACTTTCACTTTTAATTTCAGAAAGACTGTGGCTGATGGGAAAATCAAAGATTTGCAATAGCAGATGTTCTCTTTTCTAATTTCTCTGCACAGGGAAATAGGTAAGAAGTTGCCACCATGTCTATGTTAGATTTTAAGTTTTGCATTCAGCTTCCTGACCAAATAGACTGAACTGCTGCTACTCATCACCAGATGGAGAAGGGAAGAAACACCTCAAGTTTCCCCTGCAATAGCAATAGAGAGTGATGCACATGTGATTTCATAGTTTCTGCATATGTTTGTCCTTCCAGGAAGAAATTAGTAAGTTTCTGGTGTGATACTACAACCCTTTCATGACAGCTCTGATGGGGAAAGCAGACAGAACCTGAAAAACACGAGGTTTGCTTTTATCCCTCCTCTGGACAGCAACACTCTGAGGTCATCTACAATGCCTGGAAGATCATCTCAGCTCTGATGGCAGTAATAGGAAAAATTACTAAAGATGATTTAGCTGTTTCCTTCAGATGCAGGGGGTTGCCTCCTTGGCTGATAAACATACTGGCATTTTCAAAACCAGGATTAATCTCCCTCCCTGTTACACTGAAATAGAAGTCTCCAGGACAAGAGTCTAACTTAGAACCAAAATAGCCTCAAGGTTAGGCTGGTCTCTACCACTGAGGGCAGCCTGTCAGTGCATCCTGTGAGAGTGCCAACAGTGCTTCTAAGCACAAATTCAATGCAATATTTATAGAATTTTGAAAGATTCTGATTCCTGCTTCCCCAGTGGTAATTCACCTCTGGATTGCAATTGCTCTCTGCAGTCATCTTGGCTATGCTTCATTGCTAGCATCAAAACAAGGGTTTCAGACCCTTTATCCCCTTTGATGAACTAAGATTTTAAAAACTTCTCCTAATCATCACAATGACAGAATGAAATGCTTCTCTATTAGACAACTGCAACATATTTCAGGCAACTAATGATGAAGATGACCAGAAAACTCCATGAGTCGCCTGTCTGACAGGAAGAGAAGATGAACAAATTGCTATGAAACTTCTCAGGGATCCCTCTTGATCCCTGTTCACCTGCCTCTGTACAGATTATAGGACATTATAAAAATATCTGCAACCACACAGTCCAGCCCTAATGGGATTTAGCCTTATATAAGCTTTGTAACAAGAATTTTCCATCTATTCAATTGTACTTTGTGAGAGGAATGAAACATATTTAAATCGATTTGTGACTGGACTGTCTTGTGTGTGCACAGTCAAAAGTTTGAAATTGAAAGGAATTATCTTCAATTTGGAGCCATTTAGTCAATACTTTTTTTCCACTGCTGGACTCTCATGTTCTGCAGAACTTATTTATTCTTCAGTAAAATTCTGAATTGGCTCAACCATGTCCTTTCTGTAATCACAGTAATTTGCCAAACCCAGGAGGCTGATCAAACATGAAAGAACTCTTAAAACAAAAAGATTCAAAATACATTTTAGGGTAACTATACAAAGATAAGCTCCCAAGAATAGTATGGCAATTACCACATTCCTGCATAGTCCAGAACTGGGAAAACTTCAACTACTTTGGGAATATTTTAAAATAACAGGACAACTATAGCCACACTATCCGTTCCTCAGATTGTCCTTCATACTTCTATAATCCATGAAGTATGTAAAATTCATGGCTCAATAACTGATCTGCTTATTCAAAAATGCCTTTAATTTATCCTCTTTTCCATTTATTCTGTCATCATATTATATAGATTATGGGGTTTTGTGCAATAGCCAGGTATTTTTGCACATGACAGTTGGAACTTTATATAGAAGAATAAATTTACAGATATCAGAGAGTTACCTTACCAAAACCCCCAGGAGACTAAAGGGGGTTTACATGCAACCAAGGAAAGCTGCTTTTTGATAAGGATTCATGGATAAAAGCCTACGAGTCTCCCAGCTCCCAAAGTCATATGGTTAATGAAAAAATTTTTAGGATAAAACAACAACAACAACCCTCCTCTTTTTAAAAAAATTTCATTATTTAACATGAGCAATCATAAAACCTGAAAGGAGCTTCGGAAAATACAAGTTTAAGTACCTTGGAGGCAATGAGCTGAAAACATTTCATGTGGTGGCTGAAAAAGTATCAAGTGAGGCATATAAATTGTCTAAAATAGACATTAAAGAAGTGCTCTAAGTAGCCATATCCGGAGCAGGAATTACAAGTTGGCTGAATTCAGGCAGAATGTGTGAGGTTATGGAAGAAGCACTTTGTAAGGTGCAAGAATCAGTGAGTTAAGCAGTTAAGGTACTGTTGGCCTCGTGAATATGAAGTCTGGTGGGAAGAGGGTGGATTAAATAAACTTGATGGAGAAAGAAATTTGCTAGGAATTATGTACTCTGATATACTGAACCACGGAAACCAATAAAGTACCACACAGGCAATGAAGACAACTGGTCTAGTACTAAGCAAAAAACCTGGAGTGATTGGGTGAGCATTAAAACAAGCCTTGTTGGGGAGAAATGAATGGCAAGAGGTAATAAACAGCACAAAAATAAAAGCAAAGGAACAGTGAGGAAGCATGAAGCATTATCTGGGCTGACTGTGAAACACAGCTGGGTGATAAAAGGGTCATCTGGCACGCTGAGGAGGCAAAAAGTGATCTGAGCCTGGGAAGCTAATGAGCACTGTAGATCACACGAGGTGAGGAGATAAATGGAGGGGTGATAACACAGGCAGCTAGGGAGAGCATTAGCATAAAGAGGTGATAATAGAATGCAGTTGGGAAGAAAGACCGTAAAAATGGAAAGATAAATCTGACAATAAACAAGTACCAATATACTCATCTGGCAGGAAAAGAAAAAAAGGAAGGAAAAAATCCTTCCATGTGCACAGACTTCAAAGAACTTCAGCATTTTGTGAATATCACAATGGCTCCAATTCAGTACTGTCAACAGGTAAGTCAGGTCTTGAATTAAGCAGAAACTGGTCCTGCTATGAGCAGCAGATCTGTAAAAAGGCATAATGCCAGAAAGAAGCCACAGCTGGTTGATGTCTGGGAATATTTAGATTCCTTTGCAGACTGGGCCAGGTGTGATCTCAGCTGCTCTGCAACCACTCCAGAAATAACCCTGTTCATCTCTGTTTTAACTCTGGTAGCTGAATGTGAAATGGCATTTTAAACAACCAGCTGGTTAAAACTGTTGTAAGTCCTCATTACAATTTGAAAGTCATTGCAGCAAATTTGCTGTGTAGCACCTTTTTCATAGAATATCAAAAGTAACATCTTACAGAAGAAATCCAAATACAAAGAAGCACCACATCCCAGCCATTCTCCACATTCCAACAAACAAATGTTGAATCCCAAGAGAAATGAATAAATAACTCACAAAAGAAACCCCAACAAAACAAACAAACAAAAATCCAGACAAACCCGCACCAAAATGTAGCCCATTGGAAATAATCACTTTAGTCTGAATCAAATAATGAAGTTTAAGAAGCTTTATTATAGAGTCAGGTTCTATTCTCTCACATGCTTTTGCTACCTGAGATTGAAATTAAAAAAGAATAAATAATAACCCCCTCAACTACCAGTCTAGGTATTGTCTCATGAAATCTGTTCACAATAAATCTTCTAAAAACTTATTCTTGCAAGCAAGGAGTGTCTCTGTGGGGCATATCAGCATTATTGGGTTTTTGGTCAGATTAGGGGAACCAACACAGCAGGAGGTGAAATTATCTTTCCTGCTGTCATACTACTTGTAGAGATGTCTGTGGAGTGATTTAAATTCAAACATTCCTCACAACACTAAGTCCATTCCAGATGATTAAACTCACAACAACTGATAGTGAGAGATAAGCTACGTGGATTGAAGAAGATATTAGAGATTTGTAGAGAAAACATGTATTTCTGTCCTGTAGCCATGATGTGTGAGGCAGAAAGGACTGGATTAAAGGAAAAATTCACTTGTTCCTGAGTTCATGACCTGATCATGCCCAAGGGTGCTGAGAAAGGTGAAGAGGAATTGGGCATAGAATGCAACAATCACTCTGGGCCAGGAGCTCAGTGCAGCCCACAAATTCCATATACTGATTAGAAATTCAGCTGTGAAAAAGTGCATATGAATTCAGAACTGGAGTATTTCTGAGTTATCAGCACTTGTCTGAGTTTCCTTCCTTTTGACAGGAAGTATAAGACCTTTGCTGTTGAAATGATGGCAAAATTCCCAATAATTTTGATGGAGGAAAGGTAGGTCAGTCTGTGTGTGTTTGAAAGGAGCCCTACTGAAAATGCTTTAGGAAGCTTTGCATCATTTTGTGGATCATTCCTTGAGCATATAACCATGCAGGTAAGGACATTTTGTCATTTACAGGAAGAGTTTGAACACCTGGAGACAGTTATTTGAAAAATAAAGAGTCATGCTAAGGTAGGAGAGTCACACCAGCAATAATTCTGGGTTTTATTTTCTCAGATTTTCAGACATCTTAAGTACATCTTCACTGCTCCCTGTCACCACTTGCTATTCACCAATTACTTTGCTTTTACAACAGATGTAATTCACTTCAAGGGTTATGCTTTCTTTTATGCCTGTTGAGATACTAGAGGTCAGAATTTTCCTTTGCAGAAAACACTGACCTTAGCAAGCACATAGAATTTTATTTCATTAAACAATTACATAAGTGTTTGAATGTGTGCACATATACCAGCTAAGTTTTGAGATAAATTTAAAGGTGGCCTTTTTTCTTTTTTTTTTTAGTTTTCATTTTGTATTACCAGTTGGATAGCTCAGCTTCTCCTCGTGATACTTCTTTGAATTTAAGAGATAGAATAAGATGGTAAAGGCCTTGTGAGAGTGAGTTCCCCCAGGCTGTTCCTGTAGGTACAAGCAAACTGGATATATGGTTTATCTAATTATATTCAGGCAGTGCTGTTGTACAGAGCATCTGCACAGGACATTTCAGGTCTTGATTGATTACTCTGCCAGACTGACAAAGGATATTTCTCATCCTCAGATAGACCAATTCCACTGAACATGCTCCAGCAATTTTCTGCAGAAACAGAATTGGTGTGTGAGGGCATTGGATTGTTTTATTTTGCTTTACTTTATTAAATCCATATTTAATACTAGAAAAAAGCAGCTGGTGGTGCATGCCAGCTAATAGATGGGATCATTTCATTTTAAGTGCTGAATCAGATATTACCCACCAAAACTATCAAAATCTCATTGATATCACCATAATCAGCACTCAGGATCAGTAATGAGTATAAGGAAGAGGTGAACAATTAGAGCTTAAAGTAACATATGCCTCCCTGCATTTCATGTTCTGGTTTTGGGATTATTCTGCTGAAGGATACAGAATCAGACTGATCTTTGAGAACAGCTTTATGGGTCATTGGCATGAAAGCTAAGGGCTGTGAAAGCAATGTGCTGATGGATATGTTCCCATTTTCTGACTTGACAGAGATGGTATTGCTTTGTTTTTTTAATTGGAAATGGGATATATTTTTCTGCCATTAGAGTATACACCAGTGTGTGTCCAACAAGGCAGATGAGGTAAAATGGTAATGACCTTGGAGACAGAATTTCAATTTGGAGGTGGCTCTTTTCCACTTTAATGATCTTTATAGAAAGTGCAGACAATGGGATTTAATCATTCAGCACTGTTACCCATATGAAAGTGATGGTGACTTTTAAAGCAGTTCACCTCATAATAAAGCACCAGGAAAAGTATTTGTATGCAGTAGAAGGTAGAAGCTAATGCAGCACTGGAAAAGTCAGAAGTTTTTTACTCTCCAGAGGTAAATTCATAAAGACTGCCTATCAGTAAACAGGGCAGTAAAGTGCACTAACTGGCAACTTTTCCCATTTGTGTTGGGAGTGAAAGAATCTGATGAGATGTATTTGTAATTAGGGATGCAATTTCAGCTTTAACAGGTTTATGAGTATTTGATATTAAATGCCTGAAACACTGGCAGTGCCACATCCTTCTTTGTGATTGTGTCACAAGCTTGAAGGAATCTAAATCACCCACTATTCCCAGAGCACTTGGTCATATTTTATAGGTTTTTCCCACTAGGAAGTAAGGTGCCAACATTTTCAGCATTGAGTTTTTCATAGTCAGTGCCTCTGGATGTTGTAAGGGGATGTTTTTAAGTGGAAGACCGCTCCAGGAAAGGAGAGGTGAGTGCAATTCAAACCTGCACATTCCACCTATAAGTCATGGGAAGAGGATGTGATATCCCTGTCCTTTTAACCATCACTGCTTCCCAACATGGAGCTATGGAAATGCACTGGTTTAAGCTGACATATATAATTAATTGCACTAAAAGACAAAAGTGATAATTAATTATTACACTGGTAGGAAACCACTCATAAAATCATTAAGTGGCAGTCACTCTCTTAGTTTTATATGTTAGCCATGGATAGTCAAGTCTTACTTTAAAAAAGCAAATTTAAAAAAATTTGTCAGTGGTGGGCAGAGGGAGAAGACAAAAAAGGAGGTTTTGCATGCAAGATTGTTACTGAGATTTCGTACTGATGGGAACAGAAAGAAAGAACAATCACCTAACAAACAAAATCTTAGACAAAATCAGTATGATTATTGCATTTCCAGGCACTTCAGGCAGTGTCAATGAACACCAAATCCAAACTCGCTGGCAGATGGAGATAAAGCAGGAATTCCTGTAGCAGGACAATAAATCCATTCAGTCTATATGTAAGGGTTTATTTCTATAAGGACCATATCTGTATGTCTGTAAGGGCATTGAGGGGAAGCTGCAGGAGGAGTGGCTGTGGGCACTTGGTCTGTTCAGCTGGAGGAGGCTGAGGGGAGAACTCACTGCAGTTCCAACTTCATCCCAGGGGAACAGGAGGGGCAGACACTGATCTGTGCTCTGTGCTGACAGTGACAGGACTGAGGGAATGGCCTGAAGTTGAGTCAGGGGAGAGATGTGAGATTACACCACTAAGGCTGATGGAAGCTCTGCTCTGATGCAGGAGGACAAGTCTTCAAACATTGCTCTCTCATTTCCCTCTTCAAATTGTGGCTTTTTATGTGGGATTCAATAGACATTTATTAAAATGTTCACAACAGGTGAAGTGACAAAATATTCTGTGTTAACTGCTGGCTAGGTGCCAGGTCAGCTATTAAACTATGAGGAGCTAATCCATGCTGCTCCAGCATTACAGTTAAAAAGGTGGAAAAGGCACTATTGCTGTGAATTTTCACTTATCTGATCCCAGCGAGAAGGAACAAATTTAACTAAGGGTTAATCTTGACTCTTTCATCTCCTCCTCCATTTTTCAAATCCTTTGGAATATGAAACTATTCATATTTTTCAAGCAGAAACTTCTCCCAGGAGTTGACCTCTACTTGTCTGTCCTTTCATGCAACTTTGGAACACTCCAACTATTATGTCATAGTTTTTCTACTTCCTTTTCCATATGAACTTCATATTCTATTACATCATGGTTGAAAGACATTTACAAAGCAATGTGATTATCTGATGAAGTCTAAAGGTTCCCCTTTGAGAAGGATCCCTTTTGCAGCTGAACCATCCTAGTGCTGGTTGCAACACAGTGCAAACCTCCCAGAAAATGCTGTCCCAGAAAACACTTTTTTATTTTAAATCATTCCTATATGCAAGAGAGCACTTTTCAGAGACTCAAAAGCAGCCTTGGTTTACCAAAGCTGTTCAGTTTTTCTCATTCCCAGTGTCATGACTTGGATGGGTCTGGGCAATGAGACATCTGGGTGAAGCCATTATTTTAAATTTGGAAGCCAGAAAGTGGGGTTAGCAAATATAATTGAAGTTTAGGATTTTCATTGAATTTTCTTTTTTTAAAATTTATTTTGCCAAAAATTAGCATGGAATAAGACACAGCCTATGTATTCACACATTTGGCACTCTTCTCAGATGGGAAGAGGATATGATATTGGAATCTCAGCAAGTACAACCTTCCAGTTAGAACAGAATTACTAAACATCATGTCAGATACAACTGCGTAAGAAGAATCCAGATTCCTTCAGTGCAAAATTTAAAATGGTACTTTATTCTGAGTTCATTCAGGTGACCAACAGCGTCACTGTGAGTAAAAACTTTTGCCACTATTTGTACTGCTCAGCACATGGGCTAAGCAGGACACCTCACACAGTGATTGAGGTAACAGCCCTGCTGGATGTCATTTTGTCAAACAGAACAAGACACAGCCCTGCATAAACCTTCATCACAATTTGACCTAACAGGGTTTGACATCCCATTTGACACCACACAAGAGACTGTCACTGCCCTGTGAGCAGGTCTGGGTTGGGTGATTGTGATCACAAGGCTGATTCCCTAATATCACTCTGCTACTGGACACAAAAGGTAACTCTGACATTAAACTGGACCAGTTTAGTGATCCCAAACACTTATGGAACTAAAAGAAAATTAGATGAAATTAGAAGAAAAACGTTCTACCTGCCTTAGAGCTTGGATTGGTGGGACTTTAGTGCTGCTTGTTGCCTGCACAATGATAACTCTGAAACAAGAATCTCAGCAGCAGCACAGCTTAGGTTTGTCAGCAGCAGGGCTAAGTGTCAATCCTCCCAAGCAGAGCATTGTTAACCTGAGACAAGTGCTTCAGAACATCAAACCTCATCTGATGCAAGCCAGCAGCAGCGTGAAGAGATCAGTTTCCCTCACAATGTCATCCAGAGCTTTTCCCCTTCTTTTATCTTAATACATGACATTTATACCTTGCCTGTCCTTTGGGCCTCAATCCTGCCAGCTCTCTTTCTACAGCAAAGACAGGAAAACCCTGTAATCCCCTATTTAAAGGATTTTTCATAGCCTTTGCCAGGGAAGGATAACATTCATAGGAAAATGCTGAACTCCACAAGTACAGAGGAAGCTCCACCTGTGTTCTGTTGTCTATAAAAACAAAGAAAGGGGGTAATTTTGGCTAGTGATCCTCTTCAGGAGCTGTGCTGACAATGGGCCTGAGTGTGTGCATGTTGAGAGGAATCAACAGCACTGCCAGCAAAGCCCTGACAGCTCCTCTGCAGGGAGCAAGCCCTGGCGTGGGAAGGAGCAGCTCCAGCAGAAGGAATTTGTATTCTCTATTCTGATGTTTATGGCTCTCCTCCCCCAGTGCATGGAGTCAGGCATTTATACACACTTCCACAACAGAAAACCATACACATATATGTGACTGTAACCACTTAGCACTGTGTTTTCTAGTGAGGGTGAAAGCATTACAGAAGAAATTCCCCTTTTTGCAGAGATGAAAATGAGAGGTCACATCTACACTTCAGTTCCTACCCCATTTATATTTTAATTTACAGCAATAAAGAAGCATATAATAAACCACCCTGTGATGTACACTAGCTCCCATGCATTAACTTCTGATTTTATATTCAGAAAGCTATTAGTAGAAGAAGTAATATTTCTTACTTTTTGCTGCTGTGAGAAGATCTTACTTTCTTTGAGCCAAACTTTAAACCTTCTTCTCCCAGGAAATAAATTGCTCATCTACCTGATTATTTTACTAGGCTGGCTTTGTGCCTCACATTCCCTTGAATAACTAATTTCATAAAGTAACCTGCTGCATGTTCACTTCCCTAATGTGCTTTTTTCAGTTCCCACTGTAAAGGATCATTTCAGTGAGTGATGAGTAAGAATTATAGGGAGGGAATGCCACAAGAGAATAAGGACAGATAAAACAAACAAAACTTTTTATACAGAGCACTGCCATTTATACTGATGTAAATTCTGCCTCACCTCCCGAATATTTACTATGATTTCTCTGAATTCTGCACTGGAGTTTGTCCCCCTTACATTTTGGACAAGATGAAGGAAAATGCCATGAGGGTACTGGATAGTTTTAACCTTTTAAAGGGTTTTGTTTATTCACTTTGCCACATGGTACTTCAGTCTGACTCCCTGCTTTGGCACAAGTCTTCCCTTTGACTCCTCTCCCTTTTGCCCTCTGTCAAAACCCAAAAAACAGGAGCTCAGTTCTCAGCTGGCATGCATGCTGCCAGCATCCAAACCAAAATGGGAATCAGCACAGGAGATAAAAAAATTCTCATGAATCAACATGAAATTTAGATTATCTGTTATCCATATTGGAGCAAAACTGTTATAACGTGTGAACATTTTCTTCTACTGACTTTTTTTTCCACACACACACACACAGATAACATGATGCAGCCTAAAATCCCCAACTGAAGGATATCCTAACAGTGGAAATCATGTTGCTTGCCATAGGATTCCAGCTGAAATAAGAATTCCAGGCAGAAATTGGCCTAGTGTTCATGAATAACTCCTGCTGACAGAACTTGTTGATGTATGGGTTGATGCACACCGTGCCAGCCCATCACAATGCACAAACAGCCCTCCTCCAATCATTTACAGCACTGATGGTTGGAGCCTGGGCTCCCCAGCTGCTGATGCGTTTCTCACAGAGGGGTGGAATGGATGCTCTCAGTTTGCTGAACTGTAAAATCACATAGATTATCATATGTGCACGTGAAAAATTACAGATATCAAAATTTGGATTTTTAGGTATGCACTGCAGCATCTTAAGAGATTTTAGAAGGCAATATATTGTGGCATTGTATCTAAAACCTGAATTTGTTAAAGAATTTTTCTATTGCTGCAGAATTTTGGATTCTTTAACACAACACTTTTCTTAAAAAAAAAATCCAAAACCCAAACAAACAAACAAAAAAAATTAAACCCAAGACAAACAAATTTAAGAAAACAAAAAAAACCAAAACGAACAAACAAAAAATCAGGAAAAACTTAAGCTCACACACATTCTTTTTAAAGTACTAGTTTTGGAAAAGACAGTTCATAGCAGTTAGGGATATGCTTAAATGAAAGAATTATGATAGGAAAAAAGGGGTAGGAAAGATCCCTTGATGCCTCTCTCTCTCTCTCCCAGTGAAAGGTTCAATTCCTTTAAAATCTTTCAACAGCATACACACCCTCCGTAATTCCACTTCCAGAGGTAACCTTTACATTTAAGTGTTGAAAAACTTGCTATTTCGGTAAGACTTCATCATCTAAGCAGAACTATAATTTTATTGTCAAAGTAGCTGCAGAGTACATGGTGCATCAGGAATAAAAGATGAGGTTAAAGACTGTATTTCCTCAGGCAGTTAAAATACAGAAAATGAATTAGGTGCCCAGTTATTCCTGAGGTAAGGGAGGACACACTAACAGTTTGTCTTATCTTACCCTTATTTTATGCTTTTAGTAGACCAACATCTTCCTCAAATATTGGTTGGGGTTTTTTTGTTGTAGTCAGGATTTCCTCGATGTCACAGGTGAGTTTATCCAAGTCATTATCAGAAAGCTTAGTGTTTCCATAAAATTAGTGTTGGGTTGCAGCACTAATAGAAACCTGTCTGTTACTTATGATACAGCCGAATATTCACAGAGAGCTTTCCTCACTGCTTTCTCCTCCTCTCTGTTTTACAGCCACATTTCCATGTGACTTTGAACAGTTCTATTGTGGTTTTTTAATGCATTAAAGAAGATATTTCCATTTAAATATAAATCTATAGCATTACTTTGCTGTAGTTCTTTTAATAATAATAATAATTGTGTTTTCCTGACTTCTTTGGCTGCCAGAGTTTGGTTTGTTCCCAGAAGGAAATAGCCCAAACAGCAGAAGATACCTGAAATAATTTTTTATTATGGAATAATACTGGACACTTGGAAGCAATATTTATAGACCTTGATATATGTCTTGACTAATTTCTAGCTTAAAATGGGGGAGTTAGTTGTGTGCTTTTATATTTTAATCAAAGCTTAAAAGATAAAAGCTACTCAGTTTGACATAAGAAATTGGCACCAACTTGTGTCTGACTCTTTTAGAATGACCCACCCTGCTGACAGCAACAATTAAAATAATATCACTGTTAGTTCAGTGCAAAAGCCTTCATCCTGTAAGAATCAAGTGGAGAGAAATGAAAGATTAAAATAGCCCACAGGTGACTTTAACTTACAGTCACAGTTGTTCTTGGTGAGTTTTTGGTACTTTCATCACCTGTGTGCTCCAACTCCTCCACCTCACTAGACAATATTAAATATTCTGTCCCATAAAGTGCCTCAACAATCTCCTTTGAATAAACTGAAATAGAAGAAAGTCCATCTCCCTTGGAAGATGCAGCAAAACCTCAAACTGAATAGGGTTCTGCAAAAAGGTTTGTGTTTGAACACTACTCGCCATTGAACTGCATTTAAAAGGATTATAAAGGGGTATTTATAACACAGGTTCACTGGTACTTTCCCTCATACTCCTGACACAAAACAGCTGGAAAACTGTTATTTGGGAATGCCAAGCAACAGATAGAGTTTGAGAAACACAAAGCACATGGCTTGCCTCTTAAGCAGCTCACTTGAATAATCACACAAGATACTCCCTGTATTTTCCATTGCAGCATCTGATCTGTGTTAGGAATGTCTGTGTAAGCTGGAGGTCAGATATCAATGTACATTCAGACACGGGAATAATCCAAGAAGGAAGGAATTTTCTCCTCCTGTAGTTTGTGGCCTTAACTTCCCTCCAGAATGATAGAAGCTGCTTCTGAACAACACTCAAAGAGAGTGACTTTTTCTACTTTCTGGTGTACCAGCCTGAATGATTTCTGGTGATCCTATTGCTTTCTGGTCTCTCCAGGCTCTTCTCTTGATAGTCAACACAATTCCTGTTGCCTTGTTGCCTGACCAATACACAAATAGAGATTGATAAACCAGCCAGGTTTTGATAAAAGTTTGCACAGTTTAAAGATGCTGTGCTTAAGGAAGACACCAGCTGGTAGGGACACTGCACAAGGAACTTCAGCTTCGACAAAAGCTTCAGCCTGCCACCCTTGCTGCCTTAAAAACACACTTTCTACCAAAAATTTGAGGGAGTCCCCAAGATAGGTTTGTATAGATTAAGAAATTTAAAGCTTAAATTCCACGGAGTTGCAGGAGCTCCCCTGTGGCACACAGAAATCCCAGGGAGTTACTGAGTGCTGAGATTACAGGGAGTGCACTTGGAAATGCTGACTCCTGTCAGATCCATTTGAGAAACCTCAGCCCCCAGTGTGCTGCATTTGGATAATCACATGGGAAATGTCACAGTGTGGGCAACTGCCCTGTAATACATCACTGCTCTGTTTAGCCAGAAAGTGATAAAAAAGGGCGCAGAAAAATAATAGATGATACACTTCATTTTTAGCTCTTCTTTATGGAGGGAGGAGAACCTGTAAGGGCTTCCAAGCCATCTGTTATCTGAGCATGTCAGATTGTTACAGATGAGAGACAGTTCACTTTTTAATACCAGAGGAAATTTATAGGATTTCTGAGGGAAGATCTGTCCAAAACATATGGTAGTATATCCATAATACACCTGTTTTAATGCCTAGCACTCATTACTTTGTGGATTTAATCGTTTGTCCATTATTAGTCTTTTTAGCTGCAAGATGTGTTTCAGTGAAAGCTGTGCAAGTCCAAATGATTCAACCTTGAAAAAAAATGAATTGCACATTTTACTTAATGAATAAATAAAATTGGAAAATGTTGTCTAAAATACTAAAATATTACAGTAGTGCCATTTTCTTCAAGTATCATTTTCTTTAATACATTTATCAGCAGGTTGAGGGAGATTATCCCTACCCCTCTTCTCAACACTAGTGAGGCCATGACCAAAGTTCTGTGTCAATTCTGGACTATAAATATATATAAAATTAACTACTAGACATGAATTTATCACCTCTTCCCAATGTTAGCTGGGCAAAAGAAAAATAAATACAAGACTTGCTTATAGAGTAGAATTCTTCCAATGACTTCCAGCTTCAAATCTGTCATTGAATAATTTGTTTCTACAAATAATTTGTTTCTACAAAAGATTAGTGGTATTCTTAAATGCATTTAAACTGAAATCAGGTTAACATTATAAAATATTTTAAATTAAATGCAACACTTGGCATGGAGATTACAGCTAAGGAAAAAAAAGTTTGTAATTGAAAATATTATCAGTGACTATCCCTACTTACCCCTGCTTTAATACAGGACAAGTTGTCCTCTAAAATATTATCTGTCTATTGATTAAAGAGGTAGTCCAGAAAACTATCTTAAGTCTCTTCACCTTTAGTTGGCTACTCTAATGTGTGATGAGATTACTCCTGTCCTTAGAATAGAAAGTTGCCTTGTGCATTGTCAAGTCATATCCTCCTCTCCTTCAGGCATTTCCATGTTCCTCTTCCATAATTATCTTCTCAAGTGCCTTTCTGACAGAAACCACTGCTGAACTTGTTCCTCACCAGGAAAGTCCCTCCACATCATCTCACAGAAGACACTGCAGGTCTCATTTCCTTCTGTAATCTCTTTCAGCCCAGAAATCCATTTACACTTGTAAAGCCTCCAAGTGCTTTATGCATAGACATGCACTTAGAAATCATAAAAGCTTAAGGAGGTGTGGGCTGGAAGGGATCTCTGGGGGCATCTGGTCCAACTCCTCATTCAGTGAGGTGGTGAGGAGCTAAGAGAGGGTTTAGGAGGTGATCATTCAGAAACAACTCCCACAGGTGAACAGAACCCCTTTGCAACACCAGGGATTTAGTGTTCTGAGTCTCTCCAGACAGCAGGAATTCTTCTGGCAAAGTGGTGTTTTAGCATCTACAGTAATTACTGCCAGAGGGTGTAAACCACTGAGTCAGCACTTGCAGAGATGAATCCTTTCCAGGTTCTATGGAATGGTAGGAAATACTCTTTTTAACTGCCCTAGACAATGATCAGTTCTCTCACCTTTCATCCCCATATGGCAGTATGGCCTGGAACTAGGCAAGCAGGCACCCATTTTCATGAATATTTCAGGTCAAAATTCCAACTAGACTTCATCAGGCAAACTTTCTGTCCTTAATCATATTGTGGAAGGAAATGCTATATCCAATTTCCTTTTTGCTTTAGATGGAAACTTAAAAATGGGAATATTTTGTATACAAACAAGGAAGAATTTGTTAGAGCTGCATAAAAGAGGTAGGCAGGCACACTGTTACATACCACAGTAATGTCTAAACCATTATGTTCCTACATAAGAATGTTCATTAGCTCTGCTTCTGCAAAAACAATACTAAATAAAATAATTTTGTCCTTCTCTTAGCAAGCAAAAAGGCATCCACCACCCTGAGCAATTTTGAAGAAGCAGAAAGGAATAGTTGGCAGTCCATTTTCAGTATCATACCTGGAGGTTTCCATTAGTTATACTACTATTGCTCTCAAGAGATGCATAACTGATTGTCTAATTGGTTAGGCAATGTCTTGAGGAATTACTTATTAAGCAGAAAATATGCCAATAGTAATTCCATGCTCACAAAACTCGATGGGAAAATATTTCAAAAAAAGCAATTACATAACTGTCTCCAAATTGCCATCATTAGTCATTCCCATCAGAAACCTCGTTCTTTCATAAAAACCCTCAAAAAGAAAAGGTATTTGCACCTCAAATTGCTGCTTATTAATGTCTGGGGATAAAAAGGTGAGCTGGAGGGACCTGCATGTGAATTTTCCTGTTCTAAATGTTCCTGGCAAGTCACCTGGTGAATGCCAACATGACTCTCTGCAGCAGTCTGCAGTACTATGAACCAGCTCAAATATGAGAAAACATATTTCTGTTCATGGATGGTTCAAACCAAATGTCACAGCTGAGTGGTGACAGACTGGAGCTCCTGGTTAGTGAATTGTTCTGCTTGTAACACCTGAACAGGCTCAGATACATCCCACTCACACAGACACACCCACTCTGCGTCTGACAGGCTAGTTTAGGAAAAGATTACTTTTTTCTTTTCCCTTTAGATGGAAGATACTGCAGGGATAAACAAAAAAGAATTCCAAGGCATTCGGTGAGCAATAGCAGAAACATGAGCAAACATAAACTATTTAACTTTTATTCTTAAAAGAACCTATTTACAAAGACTATTGGTGACTGATTTTTAACAGATTATCTTTTCTTATTTAGTCTATAAACCTCTAACACAAGCCACGGGAACTCCACAATACAAATCCATGGTCAGATGAAGTGAACTAGACAAGCACTAGTAAAATACTGCTAATTTGTCATTAGTTTCCTTCAATGTAAAACTATCTTGCTTCTCTCCTCAGCTGATGAAGAACTGACTTTTCCAGGATCAGGTAAAGAACAGAGCAGCTGTGTGCAATCCTGCATGAATTGAATTGCACCAAGTTAATTTGATTTTAAAAAACAGAAAACCACCTACACTTTCATGTACAATGTGGCTCCCATTAGTGGCATAAACCTGTTTGTCCCTCTTACGAAAATTTGGAGTCCTTCAGAGTTCAAATCTTTGAGGAGATGTAAAACTGCAGGTATTTTTTTAAAGCCAGTCTCTGCTTTTGCAGAACATTTTCCAAATATTTTCAATATTGTACAGACAGCTCATTTTAGCAGGGGAATATTTTAGTCTAGCTCTTTGAAGGCGTAAGAAATTCAGGAACTTATGAAATATTCTACCCAGAGATAGGCCAGCCATTTGCTTTCTCAAGTG